>OY728160.1:717448930-718648930 GCA_963277665.1 Viscum album
TTTGTATATGTAATTTCTAAAACCTAAAACCAGATTCCATGACATATAAAGAACAATTACAACAAGCCAAAAAATTAATGGCAGTAACCATTGGAATACCCAAGCATAAAAATGCTTAAATAGATTATTTATCAACAAATAAATTCGAATCAAAATTAATTCAAGGGTGTTGAGAACTTTATAGGTTAAAGAATAAAATATGGAAAGTAGTAAAGAGGAAACAATGATGTAACATGACTCGGAAAATGTCCTATATTCATGGGGAAAATCAATAGAAGTTTTCATTATGCAAGAAAAGAGATACAAGAGTCTTATTTTCTCTAAGAACCCACCACTACCCTAGTGATCTAGGAACTAGCTCGTTGGAGCAGTCCCTCCTCATTAATGTCCTGATTTTCTGTCCACCAAGTTCAATAAATCAAATCAACACCAGGAACATGATCCAAGTAGGATATGGGAAAATCCTCCAATATCTCATCTTTAATCATAGGAGAAGCAAGACAAACCACCAAAAACCATGCCTTCATCTCCCTTGGTGAATGGAGAGGCGAACCAGGGAACCCAAACTGAAAACCCTCACTGAACACAAACTGAAGAGAATATACCAATCACCTTCTTGTATGGTAATCCATGAACTAGTCCAGTGATCCTCCCACCTACACAACCCCTCTCCCTCCACCTATATACCCCCCAGCCCCTCCCCCTCCACCTCATCCCCTGGATAGCCCCCCCCCAACCCACCCAACCCCTCCCCCTCCACCTAGACACCCCCCATCCCCTAGACATCCCCCCCACCCTTCCTCCTTCGCCTAGAGAGCCCCCCACCCCACCCACCCACCCTCTAAACACCCCCCCCCACCCCATCCCCTAGGCATCCCCCCCACCCCCTCCCCCTCCACCTGGACAGCCCCCCTCCCCATCCCCTGGACAACCCCCCCCCCCCCCACACCCTAGTCCCTCCCCCTCCACTTAGATAGCCCCCACACCCTTGCCTAGACAGCCCCCAATACCAACCCCCCCTTGGATAGTCCCCCCCTCCTGGACATCCCACCCCCCAAAACTCCCCCCGAACACCCCCTCCCCCCACCCCCACTTGCACACCCCTCCTAGTGATGCAAAGTGGGCTCGCGGCCCGTGGGATTTGCGTGTATGGGGCGGATGTGGGGTGAGGTGAGCCTAAAATTTTAACCATTTAGAGTGTGGGACAATGCGGGTTGAGCCTGCGCAGGTGCGGGCTTTCCTGCAGGCCTGATTTAAAAAAAAATATTATTTTTACAATATATGTCTCTTTAACATTTTAGTTTTTTTAATAAAAAAATCATGGTTAAACGGTGACATATAATTTCTTGCCGTAATGGTCATAATAATTCACCATTTATTCACATGTAAATTTTAAATAGGCCTATATTTATTTTTTTAATATGATATTATATTATTTATATCGTAATTATTAACCATTTTCACATGGTGTGTCAACCCATCTCTCGAAAAATGGAACTCATCGCCTATGCGCATGGTTTCAATTCTATAAGAGTTATTATAATCATAATATTTTTTAAGTTGGTTTAATTTTGTTATTATTTAATTTTATTTTTTTATTAAGAGAATAGGATAGAACCTCATGGAAACACTAATATATTCCTTTGAAACTGATCGTTACCTGGAGATACTTCATTCATTCATAGGTTTATTTGTTCACATCACCATGAAACCAACATTATCATTAATCACCCATCACTGATCACTCACCTACTTTCTATCGCAACATTTTTCCACAAAATTGGCATCGCCTCATGCCACCATTAACCCATAAAAAATGTTCAATCGTATCTCTTAAAACTCTAATTATTGTTAATTCATATTCCTCCCCTCAAATACCTTTAAGAATGATAAAAAATACAGTATTTAAATTATTATAAATAGTATTTTTAAAATGTGGGTAAGCCTATGGGAAACCCACGGGAAACCCACGGGTTTATGCAGGGTGGGCTTGAAATATTTTGTTCACATTATATGCGGGCTATTGCAGATAAACCTGCGCGGGCTTAAACCTGTGCGGGTTTGGCCCACCCCACCCCGGCCCACCCATTTCGCATTACTAACCCCTCCCCCTCCACCTGGATATCCCCCCACGCCCCATCCCTGGATATCCCCCACTCTCAACCCCCCATTGGATAGCCCCCTCAAAAAAACTCCTTCTAGACGGAACCCTCTAAATAAAAGCCTTTTGTTGTACATAATTTTATTTTTTTGTTAAGTTTCTAATTTTTTAAAATACATTTAAAACTAATTATTCTATCCCTTTTTTGTTTTATTAACAACTATACAAGTTTTATTTTTTTTTAAACTCAATACAATTTATCTTTTTGACACTTTGTATGGTCCCTTTACTAATGTTTTCTATGATTATAGGCATGTCGGGGGAATAGGCGGCAGATCCACATCATACATCTAATCCATCTACGTCTCAGGGTCAAGGTATGTTTGAATGTAACTGTTTTTATTTTTTTATGTAATTACTAAACATATATATATGAACATCTGTCAAATTATCTATACAAAATTTTTCAAAAGGATCGGACTCGGCCGCTTATTCCTCTTGCAAAAGAGTCCCTGGTCATGGCATTTCATCATGAAATTCTGACATAACCTTTGATGTTTCATTTGATAAGAGATTTCATCCTATGGGACTGACTTCCCCTACATTTATTCATTAGATGGGTCATATCATATGTGACCCACATTGATTTCCATTGACCACAAGTGATTGGACTTCTATCCCTCAGGATACATTAGATCTTCTTTGGAGGTAAGTTCAGGTAAGAAAAAAAAATTAGTTTCTTCCCTATGTTTAAAAAATACTAACATGTGTGACTTTTTTTCTTAAGTAGAATAATCTAAAAGTGTGCCCTGATGAGTTTCGGCTGGTGTGTATGGGAAAATTTCGTAAGATGTGGAAGTATTATAAAAGAAAAGTCAATAGGGAGCATTGGGTACCAAATGTGGGTGCCCTAGACATTCTGGAAAAAGTCCTGAGAGGTGTTCTCTCATCTCAGTGGCGTGACTTAGTTGCATATTAGTCTGTTGAGGTCATTGCAATTAGTATATTTATTTTAGTATATATATTTTCAAGAATATGTGACATTGTATTTGTTTGAAATTTTATTTAATTGAATGTAGGAGGTGTCAGCACGCCATTCCAAGAATCAAGCATTGTAGGGACCACCTCATAGGCTCAGGACTCGTCACGTGTCTTAGATCCGACCTAATGTATTTATTATTAATTTTTTAATTTATTATTTAATATGGTTTTGTTCTATATTTTTATATTTTATTGGTATAAAATTATGATATCAAGGTGCACCGACTGATAAAATGTCAGTGTGGATGAGAACTCGTGATCGAAATAATCCAGAGGTTGCAGCTCTTATAGTAAGTGCTTGTACTCATTACCAATACTTAAATCCACATGATTATATTAACATATATATATATATATATATATATATATTGCACATGATCAATTTGAAGTTGAGTTATAATAGCTTCCAGAGGACCAGTGACAGCTTCCCATATGAAGGGATGAGATATTCCATCGCATTATTGGTTGTGACAGGCATGGATATAGTTTGACCTATGGAACAGGGATTCCTTGTTCTGTAGTATCATGCACTGAGGATGTTGGTCCTACTGTTGATTGGATGACACATCAGCAGTCGTATTTTGAGGCAAGTTTGCGCGCTTCCGAGGAGGTAAATGCGCAATTGATCGCTGAGGTTAGAATACTGCGGGAATATGTGCGTTCGGGTGATGGTGCAGGGGATCATACGACCCAAGTTTATACTTAATTTATTCATTTACTTTCTATTATTTTAGTTACAAAAATCTTTATAATTTTTATTTTTATAGGCCCCTGGCACACCAGATGGAGGTAGAATCCCTGACCATGCATGACGCATCATATTCACGAGGTGTGTTTCTTTTATATTTATTATTGAATTAATGTTATATGTTAATTTAGACTATAAATGTAGAATTGTTTGAGATTAGAACAATTTATGTTTTTAAAAACTCCAAAGTTTTTTAATTTTAAGAGTATGATCAGTAATTGGATACTTTAATAAGATAGATAATTTCTTAGAATCCCCATTGGAGGATAGGAATTAGGCTAGGTGGCCCAATGGCCTAATGGCCCAATGGCCTTATGGCCCAATGTCCTAATGGCCTATTGGCCTAAGGGTTGAATGTCCTACTGACCTATTGTCCTAATGAACGAATGTCTAAATGGACCAATAGCCCAAATGTACAAATTCCCCAATGGCCTAAATGGACTAATGCCACAATAGCCTAACACCCCAACGGTTTAACACCCCAACGGCCTAACGCCCCAACGGCCTAACGCCCCAACGACCTAACGGTCCAACGGCCGAATGGCCAAATGACCCAATGGAACAATTGTCCAAATGGACTAATGTCCTATTTTTCTAATGGCATATTATCCTATTTTCCTAATGACCAAATGGCCTAATGGCATTTTTCCCAAATGAAAAAATGACTTGATCGTCTAATGGCCAATATTGTTGCTTTATACCATGATAACAGTTTTCCTACTGTGTTTCTAGATAATGTACTATATATACTATTCGTGTTAATATGTATTGTTATGCAGTGGATTAGCATGTTGTTCTTGATAGAAATTGGTAAAGAATGTAAAGCCTGAATTGATTGATAATTAATTGGATAGAGAATTAAGAGTCATGTTTACTGAATATGGTGTTGGTTATAATTTTATAATAATAAAATTGACACATTGTGCATGTGTAATTGAAAATGAATCTATTGTTGGGGTAGGGTGGAGGGGAAGGTGTTGTGTGGGTGGGGGCTGCCTGGGGAATGTTTTTTTGGGGGGGGGGAGGGCTGTTTGGGGGGTGTGGGGGGGTGCTGTCTGGGATGAAGTGGTTCTATCTGGGGGGTGCTATCTAGGGGTAGTGGGGGTGTCTGGGGTGGGGGGTTGTCTGAGGTGAGTGTGGGGGGTTGTCTGGGGGGGCTGTCCGGGGCTAGGGGTTGTCCGGGGTGAGTGGGGGAGGGGGGGATGTCCGGGGGGAGTTTTTTTTTGGGGGGGGGGGGGGGGCTGTCCGGGGTGAGTGGGGGCATCCAAGGGGGGGTTGTTCGGGGGGGATGGGGGTGTCTAAGGGGGCTATTTGGGGGGGTTTTCTAAGGGAGGGGAGTGGTTTGGGAGTGGGGGTTGTCCCAGGGTGGGGAGGTTGGAGGGTTTTCCAGGGGGTTGGGTGTGGGGGCTGTTCGGGGGTGGAGGGGTTGTCCAAGGTGAGTGGGGGGGATATCTGGGGTGAGTGGGGGGCTTTCAGGGAGAGTTTTTTTGGGGGGGTGTCTGAGGGGGGGTTTTCGGGGGTGGGGTGGGGGCTGTCTGGGGGGGGGGGGGTTGGGTGGGGGGGTTGTCTGGGGCTGGAGGGGTAGTCCAAAGGGGGGCTATTCGGGGGTGTGGGAGTTGGGGGGGGGGGGGGGGGGCTATCCGAACGGGGGATGTCCAAGGGGGGTTGGGTGTAAGCGGGGTTGTCTGGGGGAGTTTTTTTTTGGGGGGGGGGGATGTATGGGGGGGCGGGGGAGTGTGGGGGGTTGGAAGTGGGGCTGTCCATGGGGGGATGTCCAAGGGGGGGTTGGGAGTGGGGGTTGTCCGGGGGTGGCGGTTGTCCGAGGTGAGTGGGGGTGGGGCTGCCTGGGGAGAGTTTTTTTAGGGGGGGATGTCCAAGGGGGGTTGGGAGTGGGGGATGGGGGGGGTTCCGGGGGGTTGTTCAGGTTGGGGGTTGTCCGAGGGTTTGGGAGTGGGGATGTCTGAGGGGGGCTGTTCGAGGGAGTTTTTTTGGGGGGGTTTTCTGGGGGAGTGTGGGGGATGCAAGGGGTTGGGAGGGGGGTTTTACAAGGGGGAGGGTTTGGGATGGGCTATTTAGTACTAAAATTTACTCTATATAGTTCAATGTCGAGCGAATGCAGCTGAATGGTTGTCCAAACCTCTTTCCAAACCACCACATCGCGTACGAGCAGCACAGTAGGTCACTACTAGAGTAGAGTAGTGAGCCTAATGGCCTAATGGACTAATGGAATAATGTCAAAATTTTCCTAATGTACAATTGGATAAATGGAGAGTTGTCCAAATTCCCAAATAGCCAAACGCCCTAATGGCCTAACGACCTAATTCCCTAACGCCCTAACGTCATAACGCCCTAACACCCTAACAGCCTAACGGCCTAATGAATGAAGGTACAATTGGCCAAATAGACTAATGTCCTAATTACCTAATATCCTAATTACCTAATATCCTATTTACCTAATGTCCTATTGTCCTAATGGAATATTAGCCTATTATCCTAATGACCAAATGTCCTAATGACATATTAGACTATTGGTATAATGGCCAGTTAGCTAAATGGAGATTTGTCTAATTGGACAAATTCACAAATGACCAAATGGCCAAATGCCCTAATGCCCTAATTCCCTAATAGCCTAATGCCCTAACATCCTAACTCCATAACAACCTAATTCCCTAACAGCCTAACACCCTAACTCCCTAACATCCTAACACACTAACGCCCTAATGGCCAAATGCCCTAATGGCCAAACACCCTAATGGTCAAACACCTTAACAGATTAATAGCCCAACAGCCTAATGTCCCAACAGCCTAATGAACCAAGGGCCTAATGGCCCAACGGCATAATGGCCCAACAGCCTAATGACCCAATAGCCTAATGACCCAAAGGCCTAATGGACAATTGTCCAAATGGACTATTGTCCTAATTACCTAATGTCCTATTGGCCTAATGGAGTATTATCCTATTTTCCTAATGTATAATTGGATAAATGAAGACTTATCCAATTGGCCAAATTCCCAAATGGTCAAATTTCTTAAGGGTCTAATGGCCTAATTTCATTATTATATATATATATATATATATATTAACTGAATAAACATGTCTAATTTTCATTTGATTTGTTTAGTTGTTTCTTTTGTATCTTATTGTAGGTTTATTGAAGCAAAAGATTGGAATGAATTAGAGCTATTTGGATTGCTGGATATGTGAAGAAGTATGTCTGTCATTTCTTGTTTTTGAAAATTCTGGTGTTTCTGCTATTTGGAATTGATTTTTTTTATTTCAGCTATGTTTCTGCTATTTTAGAAGCAGCACTGTAATCTTTAAAAAAAATCCCAGGTAGCGGCTACTTATGGAGGTCTCTAATGGGTGGGTTTTTTTTTTCAGAGCCTAATGATCGCCATTGGCGTTCACTATAGGCCAATGTTTAAGTTATCTATAGCGACCGCTAATGGAGGTTGGTATAGCTCAACCCAATAGTATTCGCCATTAGTCCAAGTGTTAGTTCACCTACATAAACCTCTAATAGTGGTCATTATAGTCTTACTGTGGCATGCCTAATGTGACTTCCATTGGCGATCGTAAGGCGGTCTCTAAATATCATTAGCAACCACCAATGGAGATCTCTAATGGTTCAATTTCTAATAGTGTTCCTACTAAGAGGTAATTGAGAGTTCTGATTCTAAGAAATGGTTAATATCCATGGAATATGAGGTGAATCCCATGTAAACTAACCATATTTGGAACTTGGTGGATTCACCTAAAGGGCTGATACCCATAGGATGCAAGTGTTTTTTCCATAAGAAAAATGGAATAGATGGTAAAGTGTCTATTTATAACCATATCCATGGTATTGACTATGAAGAGACATTTTCACCTATTACGATGATAAAGTCCATTTGGATTTTTCTATCCATAACATATCATTATGATTATTAGATATGAAGAATGTATTTATGTGGTAATAATTAGATACTCAATACTTGGATTGGTAAAGTATATCTCATAGAATTTCATAAAATTATCAATATACTTAGGGGTTTATGCTTATTATCAACCCTTATTACCTAAGGTTAGTCAGATACCTAGAATTAAAACCTCTGTTCTTAGATACCCTACTTACACAAGTCTATATATTGAATTATCTAATATGAGGGTGGTTGAGTATGTTTTTTATCATGTCATTAGTTGGAGCACAACCAAGATGGGATTATCCACTTGTATGAAAAGTAAAGACATTTGGACCTTGATTGAATTATACTAAGAAAATGCAAGTCCATGCTTAGTTGAGTCACATGTGATGTGTTTAGCTACTTAGATATGGTGCATGTTTTGTACTCATATATGAGACGAATGCCATGTGATGTACTCATCGACTTGGTCAATATCTTTTGGAGAATCAAAAAAAATATGAGTTGGATATAATATATTGATGTGTTCTATGTATGGTGGTCACTTTATGACATGGAAAAAGGGATTATATAGGTATACATATAATGTATATGATACATTTTATTTTGGACATGTTCATATAGAGATATGAGTATGTTTGATAGAGATCACACCAAGCCCCTTAGTATCTTGAGTAGTACTAATTCTTTGATAGAGTATGCTCTTTTATTACATTTATAAAATAGGGATTTCATAGTTATTATCAATGTTGATAAGGTCTATATGGTTACACAATTAGGCCCTTGGATAAGGATAAAGTTTTGGAAAAAAAGTGTTTGTTCAAAATGAAGAAAGTTTTATGAAACCATATCCAAAATAATTTGTATAGATTCACAAAGAGTTTTAAAGTTTTACATACAGTCCTTATGGGATTTCAGTGCAAGTTGGAGATTGTTAGATGTTAACTAAAATGTACATGAATAAGATGCATGTACACATGCATAAGATGCATGTACACATGCATATGATGCAAGAAGTTTGTGTTTGTGTGTGTGTGTGTAATATAATATTATATATATAATTTACATTTAATTATCATGTGTATGATGATTGAATAATATGTATATATATATATATATTAGATATGAATGAGATGCATATATAGTTACATGCGATGCAATAATTTTCTCTCTCCTGAATGGTATATCATCATCTATGAACCAAAGAGTTGGTTCATTCTAGATTTTCCTTAATTCATTAAATTTTTCAATGAATTCTACACCCAATGGGAAGTAATGAATGAGATGCATTGGAACACCAAGGTTTGACAATATAAATAGAATGGGTTCTCTTAGTTGGGTGGTGGGTGTGCATATCATGTTCATTCAACATTACTATGATCATTATTTTCGTGCAAATTTTCTGAAGCTCACTTCTTCACAAGGTGATATTTATCATTTCTCAATGAAGGCATTATCACTCATTCAACATTTTGGTATCATATTGATATGATCGAGGATCCTTCAGCTGGTGTACTCCCTTAGAGGTAGGAAGCATATGTTTGCTGCTCCAATCATATTCTTCAAACACACTCTATTTAGATCAAAGGAATAAGGAAGATCCTATAATGGTTGAATATCAGGTACTTTGTTTTATGATATATTTATATGTTTTGAATTATTAAAGATATATCATCCTACTTTTGGGTTGTTTTCCACTACCAATGATCATGATATTATCAAATAAAACCCATCGTGAAGTTTTATCATTTTCATATGCTTTTTTTGAAAAATTGTGTGTCTTTTTCTAGAGATTAAAGGAAAATAGAAATTAAAAAGATAATTTAATTCAAATGAAGAATTTATATTTTCATATCAACTATTTTTTTAGAAAATAAATTAAACTTTATCAAGATCCTAAAAGAAATAGGAAACATGAAAAGGAGAATTAAATCACTACCCTATAATGACTCGAACTCAGATGCCACTCAAAAATGCCCCGAGCCTGTTTGGTCACATGGCCTCAAGAGAATCTCCCTAAATGCCAGAGGCTTCTGACTAGAAGTGAGGGCCTAGGTGTGTTCTTGGGAAGACTATACCCTCATCACCAGAGTGTAGAACATCAAAATACCAATGAAATACAAGTATTGAAAGTAGTATAATAGTCATACCAACATTAATAAATAAAAATAATTCCATAAGTGACTCATATACAATGATAATGATACATGTCTCTACAAAGAATCCAAAATAGGTACACAAAAATATAATAAAATACAATTCCCAAAATACCAAAAAATAAAAAAGTGGTAAATCCTAATAACATCATGTGCCTTAACTTAGTCTCATTCTCCCCTTATCCTAAGCATGTCACAAAATCAAGCATTGAACTATGGGTGCTTTACCCAATCCATGCTTGTATCTATGAAGTTTTTTTGAGTACCTAATGGCAGCCCGAATAGGTTGTGTGATACAATCCCAGTAGGTAACCACCCAAAGATCTATACAAATCTAGGATGTGCAATATAATAATCTAAAAAGTGTTCAAGTAAAGATAAACAGTAAATAAAAGTAAGTTCCCATGGCATGTATGTACTATAAGTGATACTACATAGCCTCAAGAGGCTCCCTACAAAATAATTTCCATCTCCTATAACAAGGTAGATACAGAAAAAACATAAATATCCAACATGGCCTCATCGTACATCCACACATATCAAACCACCACGGCCTTGTTGTAAAACCTGAAGAGTCAAAACAACCATTATTGAGTCGTACAACTAAGTATATCATATTTTTCATCATCATTCCATAAAAATCAAAGTTCCATGCCATGAAAGGTCGAATTAAAGGTGTAGAAGACCAAGGAATCCTCATCTAGTCCTAGGATCATATTAATAGAAACTCGATTAGGAACTGTTTAGAGTCTTAGGAGCATGGAAACCGAACATATCCTACGTGAGTCCAAGCATGTCGGGTCTAAGGGGTAGCAAGGCCCATGGCATCCCAAATGATTAAGACCCAAGGAGTATACTCTTTAAAAATCATTCAATACCATGTTCAAGATCCATAGGAGAAACATATATGGAGTTTAATGGATTAAAACAACATTTGATTCATTTAACATCTTACAAGCATCCAATTATAACTCATGAGTATACCCACTCATTAGCCATAATTCACATTCAAGGGAACCAATGAGTATACCCACTCATTTATCAGAAAATGAACAAACACATTTCATGATTTTATCCACTCATCAATACAATTTCTAATAAATTCATTTAAGAAATACAAGTTCCATATAAGTATTTCATCAAAAATATTAACATGAAAATGAGGAAACTCATCTCATATTAAACCAATTCATTTATTAATGAGATTACTCTAACCAGGCAAGCATCAACTCACCCCATGGGTGGTTTAACAAGGCATAAGAATAATTATTTCATAAAGAACACCACCTTGGGTGGCCTTGTTGGGGAAACGACCATAAACACATAATAAAGGAACCAAAGGGAATCCATAACCGATCCAATTCCCTTAATTCAATTTACCATTTCAATTTCAGGGTTACGTAGGAAATTTTGATAGGAATCATAATGGAAAATATCCTAATAAAGCACAAAAACCAACAGGAAAAGTATAAACCAACTACCATAGCTTAGTAGTAGAGTTATCATCTAGTATAATCTTTCAATTCAACTCAGATCAGGAGAAAATTGAAGAACGGATGAAGAACCTAATAATAGGTAAAATTAGTATGTGCCTAAATAGGGAAATTGATACCAACCAAACAAATAATGGATAAAAAGGAATCGATATCTTATAGATGAAGATCCAACAAGATGAGAAATGCATGAATCTAATACCAAACGAATGAGATCTCTTGTCACGACCCGCCTTCACCAGAAGGAGGGAAGGGTCAGCTGATTTCCAGGCCCTTCCTTCTTTAAGTTGAAGGAGAGATAATGACCCTTGAAACCCGCCTTCATAGGTCCCAGAGTGGCGACTAGCACCAAGGGTATAGAAAATTCTCGCAAATGGAAGGCATTACCCTTTTTATTTTATAGGATCCAGAGATAAGGAGAAGAAAACCCAACAACACCAAGGTAGAAAGAAAAGTAAAACCAAAAGTAAACCATTCCCACATGCATGTTTCAAAAGTAAAAGCCACAAAGTGCAAAAGGTGACTACAAGGTAAGTACCAAAAAGAAAAACAACAACTGCAACTGCTCCAAAAGTCCGAGCTAGTAAGGTCCTGCGTGATCCCCGAAGTCCTCCTGGAAACTTGAAAGCAGTTTGATATACGTAGGGTGAGCGTACAAGTACACTCAGTAGGGAAAACCAAGACTCTCGTGCACAAGTGGGGGAACGTACTAAAGTCCCGTGAGAAAAGAGTAAACCAAACACCTAACAAGGAAAACTATCCATCCCAGGCCTCACCAAGGCTCACTCCCCAAATAACGCAAGTCAAGCAATATGTATAATAAGAGCACATCGATGTTTGGGTACCCCGCACCACTTTCCCACTGGTTATTGAGACATCCTACGCATCGGACCAATCCCGCCATTCTCACCACAGTCCCACTGCCACACCCGCCCGCACACACCTGGGCCACAACCACACGCAGTCCCACTGCCGAAATCCCGCCCGCACACACCTGGGCCTCAACCGCACGCAGTCCCACTGCTGAATCCCGCCCGCACACACCTGGGCCACAACTGTCACATGTAACCATGCCTATAAACACCTAGGCCAGAACAACCACCACCACGCCCGAAGACACCTGGGCTAAAGGGTCCACTTCCACGCCCGAAGACACTTGGGAAACCACCTGTCGCACACACCTAGCCAACCACCACACCACCCCGCCCAAAGGTTCTTGGGCTAATAATGGACTTCAGGCCATCACAGCCTGCCCGAAGATACTTGGTCTATTCGGGAATGGGAGAAGAAAAGGAGCTAATAACCAGCCACTAAGAATAGTGTTGGGAAAAACACCCTCCCCCGTGAAATGGGGGTGTTCGGCACTAAGTGCTCAACTTGGTTGGGGCGCGAATAAGAAACACAAAGATACAGATATATATATATATATATATAACAAGCACTCACCCAAAGCTAGGTTTTTTCTTCAGACAACCTACAGATCACAACAACACTCAAGTCCGAGTCACGACTCACGCCAACAACCCATGTGTCCCCTTTCTTATTTCACATTCAGCAATAATGTTTATGTTTAAGCACTACTGGGCAACTAGTAGGCATAATCATAAGTCCAGAAAAGTAAACAGTCAAACAACAACCAAAACGTCCACACCTGGTTCTCAACAACAGAGGATTCCACCCCAATTGGTGATATAAACAATTAACCACCCGGATCCAAATCAACAGGAGATCCCATCCCCAAATTCACACGACCACCGAGAGTATAAAAGAACAGGGGATCCCATCCCCTCCCACATTTCCAGCAATCGGCCCGAAAGTAAAACAACCAACTACCACCACCAACACAAGTCAGGGATTTTCAGATTTAAACGACTTAACACACTCCATGATTTCAAATTCCGTGTGTTCTAACCGGGAGTTATCACAGAAGGGTTGATCCTGGTGCTTTCAATTATTCAGCCGGATATACGTGATTAACCGATTCACTTTTCACAGTAGGAGTTTAAAACCACAAACAAGCCATTTAAAACATCAGCAGGGTTTATTAGTGCACAAAAAACGACCACCAATGGCCTCGATTTTCAGGAGGCATAAGCCAGAACAACTCAACAAGATGGTCATAGAAGAAACAGCATCAAAATATAAAACACCATCAACGATCACAGCCCCCCCCCCCCCTCTTCTTTCTTTATAGAATTCGTTCTTTATCTTTAATTAGGTATGGTTCACCCAATTCTACAGGATCAAAAGCACGCCCACCCCGCATGATGCACAAAAGAGAGAGACGAAGGAGAAACTCCCTACTTGTTGATAGATGATCGACGTTTAGGCCGGGGGCACGGAACTTTACGGATAACGATGCGGCGGGCCTGATGCACCAGAAGCTGTTTGTGAAAGGTCACGATCGAGGAAAGGAGAAACCACAGCTAACCCTTAGTTTATAAGAGCCGGGGATAGTTGAGGTGAAAACGCAAAACCGCGTAAGGCGCGGGGGTTGTGGGTTGATCACACGGCTCCACTCATCACAAAAGGGGGTCGGGTGGTTTAAGCTGACTCATGAATTGATGAATCATTTAATTAAAACTCTTATGGGTGTTACGGGTCTTAAAACATGGTTAAACGAGTCAAAATAGGGCTTAAAACCCTATTTACGCAAAGGAGAGCTACTGGAAACAACTTGACAAGGTCGGGTGACGCCGATCGGTCTCACCGAGACGCCACTCCCTTAGAACCCGGATTTTGGCAAAGGGAAGGACCAAGAGAGTCTGGGTCATCACATCAGATACCTCTCAAACTATTCTCGTCCCCGAGAATTTTAATAACCCAGAAGGAAAGGGCGGGTCCGAACAACCACCCCAAAAGATACCTCTCAAGAGTAAACCTCATCGCTAACTAAGAACATCTTCTTGTCACGAACCAAGCAACATACCATGCCAAACTGCCCGGGCATGTGGGTTGGGGAGTCTCTTCCCCCATGTCAAGATATTATCCGCTTTGGGCGGCACTGACTCGCCCGCACAGGTTTAATTGCATCCACCTTAATGCATCTTGATTAGGGGTCAGGTTCTCTCCTTCCCTATAGCTGGGGGTTTTCACACACAAGCAGAGGAAAGAAAACCAGTACATTTCATAGCCAAAGGACAAAACGTTCTATCACAATAGGTACAACAAGGAACAAAACTCAAAACAACTCTGGGTACTGGGTACGCATCTGTGCTTCCCTCTCCCACGTACTCTCCTCAAGCCCACCATGTCTCCACAACACGTGAACCAAGGGAATGGTTCACCCACGAAGCACCTTCTCCTTGCGATCCTCGATCATCACTGGTCTCTCCACAAAGGTCACGTCGTCCTCGATGTCCAGCTCGCCCCAATCAAGGACGTGCGAATCGTCATGCAGTTACCGACGGAGCTGGGACACATGAAAGACATCATGTATCCTTAGTAGCGGCGGTGGAAACGCTAGCTGGTAATCCACTTCGCCGACCCGCCGCAACACTTGGAAGGGACCGATGAACCTAGGGGAAAGCTTACTCCCCTTGCCGAACCTCTACTGCCCACGCCGAGGGGAGACCTTCAAGAACACGTGGTCCCCAACCTCAAACTCCAAGGGCCTCCTCCTGGCATCAGCATACGACTTCTGTCGGTCCTGGGCTGCCTTCATCCTTTCCCGTATGAGCTGAACCTTCTCCGTCGTGTTCTGCACCACCTACGGACCAAGGATGCCTGCCTCTCCTACTTCGGTCCAACACACAGGCGAACGGCATGGCCTCCCGTACAAAGCCTCAAACGGGGCCATGCCAATGGTAGAGTGGTAGCTATTATTGTAGGAAAAATCTACCAGAGGCAAGTATTGCACCCATGACCCTCCTGAGTCCAGAACACATGCTCGCAGCATATCCTCCAAGGTATGGATGGTGCGCTCCGTTTGTCCATCTGTCTAGGGATGGAAAGCAGTGCTAAGGAGTAACTGGGTGCCAAACGCATGCTGTAATCCTCTCCAGACCCACGAGGTAAACCATGCATCCCTATCCGAGACTATAGACCTCGGAACTCCATGCAACCGCACCACCTCATCCACGTACTTTCGTGCCAAAGAATCCATAGCACTCGACTCCCTGATCGCCAGAAAGTGAGCCGATTTCGTCAACCTGTCCACTACCACCCAGATGGCGTCGTACCCTCCTTGGGCCTTGGGTAGTCTCGTGACGAAATCCATTGAGATTTCATCCCACTTCCACTCGGGGACACCTAGGGGCTGTAGTAGGCCACCTGGAACTCAGTGTTCAGCCTTCACCTACTGACACACTAGGCACTTGGCCACAAACTCTACCACTGCTCGCTTAACTCCGAGCCACCAAAACTGCCTCTTCAAACCTTGGTACATCTTGGAAACTCTAGGGTGTACCGCCAGGGGTGAGTTGTGGAACTCACTGAGAACCCTGCCGCGCATCGCCTCTGGTACAAACAACCTTCCCTCGAAAAGCATCTGGTTCTGACCATCCTCGGTCCATCCTTCCAGAGCATTTCCCTGGTCAACTTGGTCACGCATCACTTCGCACTCTAGGTCTCCCCACTGAGACTCTTTCACCTGTTGAAACGGGGATGACTGCACTGTCATCTGATATAGGCAGCCTCTGCCGTTATCCATCGTCGCATCCAGGTGTAAGGTATCCAACTCTTCCATTGCCTTCCAGGCGTCCGCCGACTCTCAGACCGCATCCTTCTGCGTCCTCCTGCTCAAAGCATCGGCCACCACATTTCCCTTTCCCTCAGTATAAGAGATCTCGAAGTCGTAATCCTAGAGGAACTCCACCCATCTCCGTTGTCGCAAGTTTAAGTACCGTTGGGAGAAGATATACCTCAAGATTTTGTGATCTGTGAAGACCACAAAGCGTTCCCCGATGAGGTAGTGTCGCCATAACTTTAGCGCAAAAACGACCGCTGCAAGCTCTAGATCATGGGTGGTGTAATTACGCTCATGGGAACGCAGCTGCCTGGACCCATAAGAGATCACCCCTCGTCGCTGCATCAACACGCATCCCAGGCCCTGTCCCGAAGCATCGCAGAATACCTCATAGGCCACCCCTTCTTCTGGTAATCTCAGCACTGGGGCACTGACCAACTTCTATTTCAGATAGCTGAAGGCTGACTGGAACTACTCACTCCATACGAAAGCCTGGTCCTTCTTGGTCAGAGCCGTCAAAGGGGCTGCTACTCGGGAGAAGTTGGGTATGAATCTCCGGTAGTAACCCGCCAGCCCGAGGAAACTTCGGACTTCTGCCACATTCTTGGGTGCTGCCCAAGAAACAACTGCCTCAAACTTTGATGGTTCGACCGCTACTCCCTGCTCAGACACTACGTTCCCGAGGAAGTCCACTTCTCGTGTCTAGAACTTTCATTTTGACAACTTCCCATAGAGCCGGTGCTGTCGGAGGACCTCCAAAACTGTCCTCAAGTGCTCTTCATGGTCCTCCTCTGATCTAGAGTAGACCCGGATGTCGTCAATGAACACAACCATGAACCGATCCAGGTACTCCCGGAATATGGAGTTCATAAGCCCCATGAACACAGTCGGGTCGTTCGTAACACCGAAGGGCATGACTACGAACTCGAAGTGTCCATACCTGCACCTGAATGTCGTCTTCGGGATGTCGCTCTCTTTCACCCTCAGCTGGTGGTACCCAGACCGCAGGTCGATCTTCGAGAACCATCCTGCCCCTTTCAGCTGGTCAAAAAGATCATCTATCCTTGGGAGAGGGTAGCGATTCTTGATCGTCACCTGATTCAACCTCCTGTAGTCTATGCACAGCCTAATACCTCCATCTGCCTTCTTTGCAAACAAGACCGGAGCACCCCACAGTGACGCACTCGAACGAACATAAACCCTCTTCATCAGATCTTCAATCTGTATATGCAACTCTCGTAGCTCTGAAGGTGCCATCCGGTAAGGAGCCATCGAGATTGGACGAGCGCCGGGCTGCAGGTCTATCCCGAACTCGATATCATGTTGAGGGGGTAGAGTCGTCACCTCCTCATGAAAGATGTCCATAAACTCTCGGACGATCTCTGGCACTTCCACCATTTCCGCATCTACTGATTCTACCGTCAACTCGGTCAACAAGGAGAGGAGAGGTTCCTCTCTCCTGTTTCCCTTCGGACTGCTCCGCTCGCCGGTGAAGGTAACATGCCGGTTGTCCAAGTATGAGAACACCACCCTTCTTCGAAAACAGTCGATGACGGCGCACACAGAAAATAGCCAGTCGATGCCTAGGATGACATCGTATGGCTGAATCTGTAGCAGAAGAAGATCCTGAACCGACTGATGTGGCCCTATCATCAGTCTGCATCCCCGACAAACGAACAACAAGTCGGTCTGACCTCCAACTGGTGTGCTCAACACCAAGGGAACTGGAAGTCTCTCGGCATCTATACCCAAGGCACGGGCTAGACTGGGTGCAACGAAGGAGTGAAAAGCTCCGGTATCGAATAAATCATAAGCAAGAGTGTTAAACAGACTGATCGTACCTCGAACAACCTCTGGCCCTGCTGGGACTGCTGCCTCTGCAGCATGAAACTGTCCACAACCAGCTCCCCTGCCCCTCGGTTATCGGCCACCTCCCCGACCACGCCCTGGTCGAGGTCCCTGTGGAGCGCCCTGAGGTCGGCCTCCTCCTACGTCTGCCCTCGGAGGAGCGGGAGCTCGCTGTCCCTGCTGCTGCTGCTGGAAAGGTCTGGCTGGAAGTTGCTGCTGGGGCGGGTGTTGGGGCTGACTTCCACTACTGTACTGCACCTGGTCTGGGCACTGACTCCGGAGATGCCCAGGGCTCCCACAGATGAAGCACCGTGGTCCCGGGCCCGTAGGAAAAGGACGAGGGACAGGGGACCGAAACTGAAACTGCTGCGGCCTGCTCCCTGCGGGTCGGAACCTAGAGGGTCCTGACACTGGAGGCCTGGTGCTGATGGCTTTCCCCTTTGATGGTCCCAGCTGGATCCCCTCTCACGACACTCCTCCTAGAGCATGCATCCGCTCCACCACTTCGGCCTTCTTCTGGACCTCCAAGTACGTCGGCAGGGTAAAGGGGGTAACAGCATACTGGAGGGAGGGTCGGAGTGCCTCCTCCAAACGTCTTGCCCGAGACTCCTCGTCGGGAAAGAGGTTCGGAGCAAAACGTAGGAGGTCCTTGAACTTGATCCCTAGCTCCCTCACAGACATACTCCCCTGCTGGAGGGAGAGTATTTCCTACCTCTTTTCTGCCTTCATCATCGAGGAGAGGAATTCCGCCCAGAAATCCTTCTCGAAATCCACCCAAGCCACCTCAGACTCTCTCCTCTCCCCCAGGTAAAGCATCCACCACTGACGTGCCGCTCCCCGCATCTGGCTAACGGCCAGGGGAACCCAGTACTCGTTCGGAGCCCGAATCAGGCCGAAGGCTATAACTAGCTCCTCTAGCCAGCCTTCCGTCTTCATATCGGAGGTGCTTCCCTCATACTTCTCGAGGGCCTGTCGCTGGAAGGCTCGAAGAGTCTTCTACCACTGGTCGTCCTCTTCCTCTCGATCAGCACTCTGTTGATTGGCCAAAGTAGTCTCAGGGGCCTCGATCACCTGTACCACACGTGGTCGTCTTCCAGGTGCCATAGCTGCAAGGTAAACAAGGAATGCCTAAGCCCAAGTAGTGCAGAATATCATTCTTAAAACTTCTTAAAATTTAATTTATTCTTAATTCTCAAGACATACCAGAAACACAAGAACACAAGTCATTATGATGCATGTACCTTTCCTAGGGTCTCTACCCTGCAATCAGTGTGGCCTCACTTGGTCGTTCGGTAGGTCCAGAGTCCTTGCATTGGATCACGGGGGGCCCTAAAATCCCGTGTCCTAGCCGGTCTTCCCTGTCCTAATTCATGCTCCAAGGTCACCCAACACCATTGCCTTACCATCCCATGTAATCCTCACTGTTCCTAACTCCAGACTCTGTCCTATCTCTCAACCACCAGCTCTGATACCATTCTGTCACGACCCGCCTTCACCAGAAGGAGGGAAGGGTCAGCTGATTGTCAGGCCCTTCCTTCTTTAAGTTGAAGGAGAGATAATGGCCCCTGAAACCCGCCTTCAATAGGTCCCAGAGTGGCGACTAGCACCAAGGGTATAGAAAATTCTCACAAATGGAAGGCATTACCCTTTTTATTTTATAGGATCGAGAAATAAGGAGAAGAAAACCCAACAACACCAAGGTAGAAAGAAAAGTAAAACCAAAAGTAAACCATTCCCACATGCATGTTTCAAAAGTAAAAGCCACAAAGTGCAAAAGGTGACTAAAAGGTAAGTACCAAAAAGAAAAACAACAACTACAACTACTCCAAAAGTCCGAGCTAGTAAGGTCATGCGCGATCCCCGAAGTCCTCCTGGAAACCTGAAATCAGTTTGATATACGTAGGGTGAGCGTACAAGTACACTCAGTAGGGAAAACCAAGACTCTCGTGCACAAGTGGGGGAACGTACTAAAGTCCCGTGAGAAAAGAGTAAACCAAACACCTAACAATGCAAACTATCCATCCCAGGCCTCACCAAGGCTCACTCCCCAAATAACGCAAGTCAAGCAATATGTATAATAAGAGCACATTGATGTTTGGGTACCCCGCGCCACTTTCCCACTGGTTATTGAGACATCCTACGCATCGGACCAATCCCTCCATTCTCACCACAATCCCACTACCACACCCGCCCGCACACACCTGGGCCACAACCACACGCAGTCCCACTGCCGAAATCCCGCCCGCACACACATGGGCCTCAACTGCACGCAGTCCCACTGCTGAATCCCGCCCGCACACACCTGGGCCACAACTGTCACATGTAACCATGCCTGCAAACACCTAGTCCAGAACAACCACCACCACGCCCGAAGACACCTTGGCTAATGGGTCTACTGCCACGCCCGAAGACACCTGGGCCTCATCCCGAAGACACTTGGGAAACCACCTGCCGCACACACCTGGCCAACCACCACACCACCCCGCCCGAAGGTTCTTGGGCTAATAATGGACTTCAGGCCATCACAGCCTGCCCGAAGATACTTGGGCTATCCGGGAAAGGGAGCAGAAAAGGAGCTAATAACCAGACACTAAGAATATTGTTGGGAAAAACACCCTCCCCCATGAAATGGGGGTGTTTGGCACTAAGTGCTCAACTTGGGTGGGGCGCGAATAAGAAACACAAAGCTACATATATATATATATATATATATATATATATATATATATATATATAACAAGCACTCACCCAAAGCTAGGTTTTTTCTTCAGACAGCCTACAGATCACAACAACACTCAAGTCTGAGTCACGACTCACGCTAACAACCCATGTGTCCCCTTTCGTATTTCACATTCAGCAATAATGTTTATGTTTAAGCACTACTGATCAACTAGTAGTCATAGGCATAAGTCTAGAAAAGTAAACAGTCAAACAACAACCAAAACGTCCACACCTGGTTCTCAACAACAGAGGATTCCACCCCAATTGGTGATATAAACAAGTAACCACCCGGATCCAAATCAACAGGAGATCCCATCCCCAAATTCACATGACCACCTAGAGTATAAAAGAACAGGGGATCCCATCCCCTCCCACATTTCCAGCAATCGGCCCGAAAGGAAAACAACCAACTACCACCACCAACACAAGTCAGGGATTTTCAGATTTAAACGACTTAACACACTCCATGATTTAAAATTCCGTGTGTTCTAACTAGGAGTTATCACAGAAGGGTTGATCCTAGTGCTTTCAATTATTCAGCCGGATATACGTGATTAACCGATTCACTTTTTACAGCAGGAGTTTACAACCACAAACAAGCCATTTAAAACATCAGTAGGGTTTATTAGTGCACAAACAACGACCACCAACGGCCTCGATTTTCAGGAGGCATAAGCCAGTACAACTAAACAAGATGGTCATAGAAGAAACAGCATCAAAATATAAAACACCATCAATGATCACATCCCCCCCCCCCCTTCTTTCTTTATAGAATTCGTTCTTTATCTTTAATTAGGTCTGGTTCACCCAATTCTACAGGATCAAAAGCACACCCACCCCGCATGATACACAAAAGAGAGAGACGAAGGGGAAATTCCTTACTTGTTGATAGATGATCGACGTTTAGGTCGGGGGCGTGGAACTTTACGGATAACGATGCGGCGGGCCCGATGCACCAGAAGCTATTTGTGAAAGGTCACGATCGAGGAAAGGAGAAACCACAGCTAACCCTTAGTTTATAAGAGTCGGGGACGGTTGAGGTGAAAACGCGAAACCGCGTAAGGCGCGGGGGTCGTGGGTTGATCACGCGGCTCCACTCTTCACAAAAGGGGGTCGGGTGGTTTAAGCTGACTCATGAATTGATGAATCATTTAATTAAAACTCTTATGGGCGTTACGGGTCTTAAAACACGGTTAAACGAGTCAGAATAGGGCTTAAAACCCTATTTACGCAAAGCAGTGCTACTGGAAACAACTTTACAAGGTCGGGTGACGCCGATCGGTCTCACCGATCGGTCTCTCCGATCGGTCTCACCAAGACGCCACTCCCTTAGAACCCGGATTTTGGCAAAGGGAAGGACCAAGATAGTCTGGGTCATCACATCTCTCAACTCGAAGAATAGTCACCAAAGAATCTCTCAAGAGGGGTTTGTTTTCCAACATGAGAAGAATGATGGATTTATGTTAGAAATAGAATTAATTAATGGTAAAATGGTAAATTCACTAAAAATTTTGGGTCACATTTTTTGGACGCATGATTGGCTAAACAATGCACCAACCATGCATGCTTAGCTGTAGGGAGGAGCACACTACACGGCTTCCTCGCACAATTTGACTAAACATGTTGAAATCATGAAAGACCCCACTATCAAAATGGAAGACATTCTCACACAATTATGAACCTAAAATCACATGGTTTTTCCTAACCATGAGAGCTCCTCCTTCTCTCTTCCCGTGTCTTTCATGGTTTTTCAGACTGTGTGTCCTTCCCCGCACGTTTTACACTAACCGTGTGCCAGGCCTTTTTCTTCCCAAAAGCTGGGTTCTAGGATTTGAACGAGCCCATAACACCCCCATTAACTTTATGACCACCAAGGGAATTCACAATAGTCTATAATTAAGCATTTAAACTAAAAAATAATGGAATTTAAAGGATCCATACCTCAAAGAAGAACTGATCTCTTACAAACTTCCCACCTTAAAGCAATTCATCCCCGAATTTCCCTCTCAAAGGTGGTCAAGAATATATTAGAATAAATCTAGACACTATAATCTTACATCAGCATCCTACTCTAATGTATCATCCTATACTCGGTTTTCCTACCATAGAACCCATACTAAAAGAATGGAACGACCTCAGAGATCCTTCATGCTACAATCCACAATACGTATAAGATGCTCCTCTCAAAGGATGCATCTAATTATAACTCAACCTCGTCATGTT
Source organism: Viscum album (assembly GCA_963277665.1). Lineage (NCBI taxonomy): Eukaryota > Viridiplantae > Streptophyta > Magnoliopsida > Santalales > Viscaceae > Viscum > Viscum album. The sequence continues at coordinate 717,471,855 of OY728160.1, forward strand.
AAAAGGCATGATATGGGTTTGAATGATAGTATTATAACTGAGATGCATGTAAGACATCATGTATGGCTTGGTACCTCTGAGGTAACTTCAATTGATAAGACACCAGCCTGAATCTCTCCAGAATTTCAAACAGCCTGACATATCATAGTGAAATCTTACCCAGTATCATAATCCTCCTATGTCCCAACTTCAGTGAGATGTGAAAGAAAACCCAATCCCCAACCTTGAACTCTAGCGTTCATCTGTAATGATCGGCATATGATTTATGAAGAGACTGTGTAGTATAAATTCACTTTTGAATCAACTGAACCTTCTCTGTGGTCTCTTGAACAAGATGAGGTCCCAGCATAGCTGCCTCTCATGCCTCTGACCAACACAGGGGTGATTGGAATGGCCTATCGTTCAAATACTCATAAGACACCATCTGAATACTATCCTGAAACCTATTGTTTTAGGAAAATTAAACCAGGGGTATATGACTCTCCCAAGAGCCCCCAGAATCTAGTACGTATGTCTGCAACATGTCCTCAAGCACCTAAATCATACTCTATGATTGTCCATCTATCTGGGGGTGGTATGCTATGCTCAGAAGCACCTATTTACCCAACTCTCTCTTTATTCCTTTCTATAACCATGAATTAAACCAGGCATCCCTATCTGAAATGATAGTGTGTGGGACCTCGTGAAGTCTTAATACCTCACGGATGTACAACCTACCAAAATCATCAACATTAATGGTTTCCTTGATCGAAATAAAAATTAAAACCTTCATTATCCTATCAACAATGAAATATATAGCATCATTACCTTGAGGCAACCTTGGTAAACCTATTAAGAAATCCATCACAATGTCAACCCACTTCCACTTAGGGATGGGTAACTGCTGTAAAAATTCAATTGATCCCTGGTGTTCTGCATTCACCTACTGACAGGTGGAACATCTCATGAAAAAGGCAGCTACATATCTTTTCATACCCAGCCACCATTATTAGTGATGTAAATCCTGATACATCTTAGTGACACTAGTGTGCACTGCCCAATCTAAATCATGAAAGTATCATATCAGCTCCTCGTGCATGTTTGATGAAACCCATACACAACTATGTACACATAGAATTTTATAGTTTCCTATGTTCCAACTAGGAGAAGGGTCCTCACTCACTAAACTCTTATATAGGAATAGGCTCTCATATTTTGATAGTTTCCTCATCCTCACTATATCCAGTAGAGTAGAGGTAATAGCTAAGTATGAAAGAAAATTTTGTCCCTGACCGTCCTGCACCTCATATTGCATCTCAAAGAATAATTGCATGAGATTCCATTTGTTATTATCTTGTTCAACTACCTGTATCTAAGTCCTTCTACTTAGTGCATCGTCCACTGCATTGCATTTACCAAACATGTAGGCAATCTCAAAGTCAAAATATTTTAGGTATTTAACCCACCTTCACTATCTCATATTCAGATCACGCTGTGTAAATATGTACTTGAGGTTTTTTTGGTCCATGTACACCACAAAACACTCTCCAAGTACGTAATTTCTCTAATGGTACAATGCGTGAACAACCACATCTAACTCAAGATCGTGCATTAGGCAATTCCTCTCATGTAGCCTAAACTACCAAGACCCGTACACCACGATTCTATTTCCCTGCATAAGAAATACTCTTATCCTAATACCTGATGAATCATAGTACATAATTTAACTCCTTCCTGACTCTGTAAAAATCAGTATTGACACTGATGTCAATCTCCCTTTCAGCTCTTGAAAGGCCATCTCATAGGAATCTGACCATACGAACTTCACACCCTTCTTAGTCAAGCATGTAAGCAGTGCTGCTAGGTGTCATAAGCTCTATATGAAATGCCTGTAGTAACTAGCTATCCACAAGAAACTTCACACCTAAAATATATTCTTAGTATTCTCCCAGGAAACTATATCTCTCACCTTATTTGGGTCAACTGATACTCCTATCTCTGAGATAATGTGACCCAGGAAGTGAATCTGATCCATCCATAAGTGTCACTTTGTGAGCTTAGAATATAACTAATGATATCTCAATGTATCAAAAATGATATCAATATATTTGGAATGGTTGTTTCTATTCTGATAATACACCAAGATATCTTCTACGAAAACTACCACAAATGAATCCAAATAAGGATGGAACACTCTGCTCACCAGTGCCATGAAAAATTTCAGCACGTTCATAGGACCGAACAGTGTAACCAGATACCCATATAGACCATACCTAATATGAAAATTTGTATGTGGTATGTATATAGGCTGAACATGTACCTAGTGTTATCCCGACCTCAAATAAATTTTTGAGAACACCTGAGATCCTAAAAGCTAATCAAACAGGTCATTTATCTATGGAAAGAGATATTGGTTCTTAACCATTAGCTAGTTTAATTTTCGATAATCCACACATAGCCTAAGGGTACCGTCTTACTTTTTTACAAAAAGGAATGGAAAACCCCAAGAGAAGTATTAGGTTGAATAAACCCCTTTGACTCCAAATCCTCTAGTTGACTCTTGAGCTCATGCAGCTCCGTCGTAGCCATCCTATAAGGAGGAATGGATACCAATGTAGCTCTTGAAACTAGATCAATGGAGAACTCTACCTCTCTCTTAGGAGGTAAACCAAAAAAGTCATTCAGGAAAACATCCCTAAAAAAATCACCCACTGGAGGTAATTATGCCTGATGTGCTCCTTGATCATCCAGATACAAACTAGTGATATGGGTTTTCATCCCACCTATACCATGATGTTGTGATCCATATCGGCTCACTTGGACATCTCATTCACCCTTGTGAGTATAAACTGCACCCTCTATTGATATGAAAGTCACCCTCCAGAAATAGAATTCAACGTAATCCCGATAATCTACTAGACATTCCATCCATAGTATGACATCAAACCTAGTAATATCAAGGATAAAAAGATTCTATATGAAGTGACACCAACCAACCTCATGGGGGAACTCCTTGCACTTTTGTACATCCTCTGTTCTGATTCCCAATGGATTTTCTAGCATCATAATACTCTTATAAGATAGTATAACAATCCCAAGGCTTTCACCACATACGTGTATATGAAACTATATAATTCACCAATATCAAAAATAGAAAATTAAATAGTAGAGGATACTATGATCGTTCCTCTCACTGTAGATGGTATGGTACCCTGTTCCTCAAGGGTAGGTTGTACATAATAGATCCATCCTAAACCATGGACTTATTACAAAACCTCACTACCTAGAGTAGACCTACTATGATGTCTCGGTGTAACTGGTGCCTGGATGCCTCAGCTGTGACTACCACTACCTTGTCCTGATCGATCGGAACTGCTCCAACTCCTTGCCTAACTTGGAGCTGAGAAACCCACTCTTGAACCTACTGTCAGAGATAACCCCCTACAACTCTTTGCTAGAGGTAAGGTCCTACAAAAACACTACACATGGCCTATCTTTCCTCAATCTCATAACTCAATGAGGTTGTGATCACACTAATTTCTCATGTGGACTCGTCTTCCATACTAATGACAAAAAACCAAGCTTCTAGTACTCACAAACTTACTAGTACTCATCTCTCGGGAAGCCTCAAAATGTTGCTTCCTGCCACTATAAGTTGAGATATTGGGTCAAGATACAATACTTATTTGATCTGTGCCCCCATATTCCCTCAGTTTTTTCTCTGTAATCAACACCTAATTCACAATTTCAGTAATATAGGTCAATATAAACACATTGAACTAAGATCAAACGGCATGTTGGAGACCTTCCTTGAAGCATCTCACCCTCAATAACACATCAGTAAGGTACGTTATCACAAAACATTGTAGCTCTGTAAATCATGTTGATTACTCCATAGCTATCATCTCGCCCTTATTCAAATGCATGAACTCGCTAACCTGCTCTGCCTGCAGAGTCACAGGGTAAAAGTAGTCATAGAACATGGTCTGTAAATTAGCTCAAATAATCTATCGTAGCCTATCAGTCTAGTTTAGAACAACCCACCATCCCTTTTCTGCCCCACGAAGAATATATGTTTTGAGCTTCATTCTCCTCTCTGGTGGTATCTCTAGATGCTCGAAAATCGCAAGCATAGTCTCGAGCCACAACTCAGAAACCTGTGGACTTCCATCCCCCGAAAATATGGGAGGATGTTGTTACTGGAACACACATGTCAACTCATCCATAGACAAGGCAGGCTATGATACTCCCTAAAAATTCTATATGAAGCAATAAAAACCTTAAGGAGTTGTGCCTCAACACATGTGTATAGAATAACAATTGGTTCCATAGTTGGAACTAAAGGAGGATCCACCATAGCCTATGGTCCACCGCCTCTAGAGCATGATCATCGACTCCCTCCTAGAATATGACTAGAGGATGTCGTGGTGGCATACCACTATAACTCCAAACACATGCCTCAAAAAAAATCATGTTCGCCACTCAAAAGAAAATCATAGGTCAAAACCCTCCTAAAACAGGTCATACCACACCACCTACTCCTAATCCAAGAATATAAAAAGAACAATCATAAATTCCACTAGAGACACTGCCTCTTACACACTCAAAAGCTTGTTTTAGGTCAATTTATCTATTTATCATCTCAATTTTCCATTGTAATTAATATTTATTTCACATTTCATTTTAAAAGGTTGAATCATAAGGTGAATCCTTTCCTAGTCCATAAGGGATCATACTCCTTATGAACTAAAATATGGTGTCACTTTCTCTGTCCACTACACAAAATTCTACCACAATATCAGGCATAGCTATCATATCACCTATCACAACTGCATGAAAATAAGAAATACACCCTATATGGAATGGCATAATTCATGGAATGTAATTTATAGAAAGTGCCTAAAATGATACATGTGATGGAATACCTTCATCTAATCTAGTTTCAACCAAATAGAACCCATAGTCATATCAATAATAACATCACAAATCAATTACATCACCAAATGGGGGAATCAAATCAACTCTAATAGTCATAATCCATAAAATAGCAACTTCATTCAAGGTAATTTGTCTTTTTTCTTCTATGTGGGGTAGCTACTCCCAGGCACATCTCATTATCAAACTCTTATTCCTTCTTAACCCTTTCTATTGTATCCAAATAGTAAATAAAACCAGAAAAGATCTTATGATACCACTTTGTAACTTCTCGAACCCAGATTCCACTCAATAGTTCCCCAAGCCCGGTTGGGAACATGGCCTCAAATGCATCTCCCCAAAAACTAAAGGCTTCTAACTAGTAGCGAGGGTCTAGGTGTGTATGTTGGGAGACTATTCCCTCATCACCGGAGTGTAGCACAATGGAATATAAATCACATACAAGTATCAGAAGCAGTATAACAATTAGACAATATATAACAAAAAGAATAGATAACAATAATGTCATAGTATCTCATATATAATAGTGATGATACATGTCACTAAAAATCATCCAAAATAGGTACAAAATAGTAAAATACAATACAATTCCCAAAATACCAAAATGACCAAAAGTGGTATCTCCCTATAGCATCACATGCCTCAGCTCAATCCTGTGATCCCCTACTCCTAAGCATGGCTCAAAATCAAGCATCAAATTGTTGGCACTTTCCCCGGTCCCAACCTGCATCCATGAAGTCTATTCGGGTACCCAATGGAGGCCCGAATAGGCTGTGAGATACAATCCCATTAGGTAACCACCCAAAGATCTATACAAATCCAAGTTGTGCAATATAATAATCTAAATAGTGTGCAAGTAAATATTAAAGTAAATAAAAGCAAGATCGCATGTAAAGTATGTACTAAAAGTGATACTACATAGCCTCAAGAGGCTCCCTACAAAAAAAGTGCCATCTACTATAACAATGCAACTACAGAAAAAAAAACTAACATAGCCTCATCATACATCCACACATATCAAACCACCATGGCCTTGTTATATAACCTGAAGAGTCATAAAAACCATGGACAATCCGTACAACCATTCATATCATATTTTCCACAACCATGTCGTAATAATAAAAGTTTCATACCATAAAGGACCAGATCGAAGTTGTATAATACCAATTAATCTTCATCAAGTCCTAGGAGAATATTAATGGAAACTCAATTAGGCACTGGTTAGAGTTCTAGTATCATGTCAACCGAACATATCCTATGTGAGTCCAAGCAAGCTGAATCCAAGGGGTAGCGGGCCTATGGAATCCCACATAATCAAGACCCAAGGAGCATACTCTTTCTAAGGCATCCACTACTGCATTTAAGAACCATAGGAGAAACATATATGGAATTTAATGGATTCAAACAACATTAGATCCATTTAAAATCTCAAAAGCATACAATTATAACTCATGAGTTTACCCACTCATTAACCATAATTCACACTCAAGGAAACCAATGAGTATACCCACTCATTCATAAAAACATAAAAAAACACATTTCATGAGTTTATCCACTCATATATAAAATTACTAACAAATCCATTTAATCAATACAAGTTCCATATAAGCATTTAATCAAAAACATTAACATGCAAAGGAGGAAACTCATCTCATATTCAACCAATTCATTTCAATTCATTTACTAATGAGCTTCCTCTAACCAAGAAAGAATCAAATCACCCCATGGGTGGTTTAAAAATGCATAATAATAGTGATTTCATATGGCACACCACCGTGGGTGTCCTTGATTTGGGAAACGACCACCAAAGCATCACAAAATAACCTAAGGGAATCCCTAATAGGTTTGATTCCATTAATTAAATTCATCATTTCAATTTTGAGGTCATGTCAAAAAGTATGGCAGGAGGTACAATAGAAACTAGCCTAATAAAGCATGAAAACCAATAGTAAAAGTATAGACCACCTACCGTAGCTCGGTAGTATAGTACTCATCTAGTATCAACTTCCAATTCAACTTAGATTGGGAGAAAATTGAAGAACGAACGAAGAACCTAATAATAGTTAAAATTAGATTTTACCTAAATAGTGTAGCTGATGAAAAACCAAATGAATAATGGATAAAAAGGAATTGAGATCTTAAAAATGTGGATCCAATGAGATGAGTGGCACTTGAATCTAATACCAGGTGGAGGAGATACCTCAACTCCAAGAATAGTCACAAAAGAATCTCTCAAGAGGGGGCTACTATCCAACATGAGAATAATGATGGATTTAGGTTAGAAATAGAATTAATTAAGGGTAAAATGGTAAATTCACTAAAAACTTAAGGTCGCATGGTTTGGCTGCATGGTTGACCAAACTATGTGCCAACCATGCATGCTTAGCTGTAGGGAGGGGAACAACCCACAGCTTCCTTGCACGGTTTGACTAACCGTATGGAAACCATGAAAAACCCCACTATCAAAATTGTAGACATTCTCACATGTTCTTGTGCCTAAAATCGCATAGTTTTTTCAAACCATGTGAGCTCCTCCTGCTCTCTACCCATGTCTTGCACGATTTTTCATATCATGCGGCCTGCCCCGTATGGTTTGCACTAACCATGCGCCAGGCCTTTTTCTTCCCAAAACTTGTGTTTTGGGATTCTAATGATCCCTAGACACCCCCCATTACCTTTATGACCTCCAATGGAATTCTCAATAGGCCATAATTAAACATTTAAACTGAAAATTGAAAGAATGTAAAGGATATGTACCTTAAAGAAGAACCGGGTTCTTAAAACCCAATTCTCTTCCCAATCATGGTTGAAATAACATAAATGGAATAAAATAAAATTCATTTACAAACAACCATAATGGAGTTGTAAAAAATAAATCTTTGAACCTTATATTAATGTAAGGGAACTTCTAAATTAGGATTGCTTATATTTGATAAATCAAATTGTGATATCATTTTTTCTCTATCTAGTAAAGCTTCATCAAAAATCATTTGAAAAAAAATGTGCCTTTTAATAAGAGTGTAAAGTTTCATTTCCAACCATTCCACTTGGGCATTGGAAAAATTCACACATTTATTAGTTAGAACTCAATGGGATTTATTCCATTTTATAATGAGGTCTTCTAAAAATCATTTGGGATCTCCAGTAAGACTTTGGAGAAAAATAAGTTGATTGGAGCATCACCATCATTCCTTGAAAAAATATCTTTATTCAAAAATAAAGGAGTTTCTTAATCTTTTTTAACATCTCTATTAGAAGAAATGATGCCCAATAAGGTTATTTGTTTGTTAACTGATCAAGAGATTTTTTTAATTTAAGAGAACTTTTTTCTAGTTCTTTATTTATTTATTGTTACTATGGTGAATCTCACTAAATCCATCAATTCCTTTTCCCCTTTTTATAGAAAGACTGATTAAATTTTTCATCTTGTAACTCTTCCTAGGATAGGGAACAAGCATAAAGAGGTTCAAAATCAAGTTGGTTTTGGGAACTCCTCTCATATCCTATAGTTAATTATATAGTATTTTTGTCACTCTTTTTTTCAAATATATCAATTGATTTATTAAGTTTGAATTATGAAGAAATATATATTACACAGTGGATTGGTTTTAATTGGAAAATTATTAGTTGAAGCTATATTTTATACGAGTCTTAAATTTTCACACATAATTGGTAATTGTTTGATTTTTATTGGAATAAATGATTACTATTGATGTAATGTATTTTCTCTATGATAATGAATAATTTGTTTCTTAATAATAAACAAATATTTAAGTATATATAGATTTTATTCTTTTATTTTATGCATGCATTTTTTGGCTCATGATTTAACTGAATTATGACTTAATTTATACTTAAAATTGGTATTCTGTTATTTATATAAGTTAAAAATGTGTAGTTATTTAGTTTATATAAATTGATAGAGTTTAGTGATGCTTGAATACCATGATTAAGCCACATCGGTGTGATGTAATATTCTTGGTTTGATCGTCGTTCATGAGTTTGGTTTGCATGAAGCTATGGGATGAAGGGTTATAATCTTAGGAAGGATTAAAGAAGAGTATATTGAAGTAGATTATAAATCTCAAATTTTTCTTTGATTAAAAACATGTTTTGGGGAGATTGTAAAGCCGTATTTAAGTCTAAATCATTTTTCATTACATGTGGTTTTGAAGGAAAATTTGAACCTTCTAGTAATCTATTAAGATACTTTCAAAATTTTGGTTTCATTAACCACACTATTGATTTTATGTTTTTCAAAGGATCAAGTTATTATTTTATGGTCATGTTTCTAGGAGGGAAGGAGGAACTATTATTTCAATATAGTGAGTTGAAAATAACATCATCGAATATAAACCATTCCAAAGATATATAACAATGATATGAAGTTGTGGTTTTTAGAGATACATATAGGAGTTATAGGTTTGACTTTATGGAAAATGGCATTCCATGGTGCAGTGCATATATGAAATGTTAATAAATGGATGGTATTTTTTAAAGATCAAGGAAGACTTTGGGATGGTTTGAGAGATATTCATACTTGGGATTTATTTTGTATAGTATTTAGAGTGTTTTTAATACCATTATAGAGGATATTGTGAAATATAAGGAAATAATAACATCCTCATGGTCTTATTTGATGAGATATTTTATTTTATTATGTGCAATCACCAAGAAATTAAGGGCACCTAAGTTATTTATAGTGACATTGTAATATGAAGAGTGAATGATTTATGTGGGTTCTAATTTATTTATTTATTGTTTATTTTTTATTTGAATTTTCATTCCTTATTCCAAATCCTTATTTCGATTTACAAGATTATTGTGAATTATAATAAGAATTAAAATTCATCATATAAACTAGGTTACCACATGTCTATATGAAGAAAATAACCAAATTTTACAAGAATAGAATTTCAAAACCCTATATCAACTAACATACCTTAGATGAATCGATATATATTGTAAAAATAAGAACAGAATTCCACTCTAAAATAAAAATCCATATTTATATAAAAACAATAAACATATTTTCTCTAATTCTAATTTATTACATTAAAAAGGGAAGAAAATGACACATGAAAAAATTAAAGAAAACTTAAATATATGAATTTTAGGAAATTCAACGCCTATGTTCTAGATTCCATGAATATAATGAAGAAAAATGAAGTGTTTGTAAAAGAAACTCAATCAATTTTCATGATGTTGTCTATTAATAACAACATATAATAACTCCAAATGTTAAAGATATTTGATCAAGATATAATGCTTCTACTTCAACATCAAACATGATTCTATAATATTGAAAACTCCCTTATTATGATCTACTCATTATCTTGGATTATTAGCGCCCTCACTCCCTCCTCTAGGATCCTCTCCCTCAAATTTTTAGTAGAAACTCTAACACTATCCAAGAGAGCTATAATATTGAAATTAAAAACTAGGGGGAACATTCCATTTATATCTTTAAACTCTTCTATCTAAGACACTCAATCTCCATGTGTATCAGATCTCAAATATAGTCTCTTCATTTTCCACATGTCGGGTTAGCTGTGAAAAAAAATTAGCAAAGTCAAACATAACTTCCATAGGGAGTGATTCTAGAAGAATGTTAGTGGAACTAGATGGAGGTGTGGTTAGCGAAACCAATGAATTTTGGAATCATAAGTTAAAGTAGCAGTGGTAGTGGTAATATCTAAATATGGATTATGATTATGTAGAAAAAATTATATTCCTTTCATAGGATTAACTCTGATGGATACGTAAGAATAACTCAACATTTTATAAAGGGGTGTGTAAGAATAATCAGAGGGATTTGTGAGATTAAAAAAAATTTCTTCCATTTTTCACTGGGGATCATAAGTTGAGGAGGTGAATCTTACGGTGTCTCTAAGCCAATGGTTGTTCATGAAGATCATAAGGCAATGTCACTAGAACAACCGATTGGACCCTACAAAAAATAGTGGGGTGGGATCACTTTCTATGAATAATTATAATCTTGTGATCATTATATTCTCTTCTATATTAATAAAAGAACCAGTGTTTCTCTCATGGAGTAAAACTATGTTTAAACCATGTAAATACTTTTTTATGTTAGTGTGACTATTTTATCTTTTGGTGTTGTTTTTTTCCTTGAAAATATACTCAGGTGATAAAGGTGACTCATTGTGTAATATTAAATCATAGTTTCCTCATCTGGATGTCGACATTGAGTGCTTCCAATTTTGGAATGTTCTGACCTTATTCAGCAAGTGAGGTTTTCTAAGGGAGTTCTAGAACTTGGGGTGTTCGACACAACAAGTGGTATCAGAGATTGTATTGGAAGAAAACTTTTGGTGAGGTAATTTCCTTAGTGGTTTTTTTTAATTAGAGTTTATTATTTTATAAGAAATAAAATTATAAGAAATAAATGTTTGGATTGATAAGTTAAATGGGTCAGAATTCATATTCTAGATAATTCATATTAAATATTATATATATCATAAGTAGATTGAGCTTCTATTGATGGGGATCAAACCAGAAGTAATGGATAAATCAAAATGGTAAATAATCAATCAAAAATCACTAAAGATAGTTCAGATGACTTTATCCCAGAATGTGGAATTCAATATACAGGAAGTGAAGAAAACTTCTAAATTAATGGAAAAGATTATGAACATGTATGAGTATCCTTATATGGTGAATAAAATATTCATATTGCAGTGAAATTTCAGTATAAGGATGTTGGAAGTAAGGTCGATGTCTAATCATCTAAATGAGTTCAATGTGATATGGATTCATTTGGAGTCTACTGGTGTGATGTTTTTTGAAGGTGTATGGGCCTTAATTCTTTTATCATTGCTTCAAAAATATTGGTAAGTTATGGTTACTATTGTAAGTAATTCTAGTGTCAAAAACTACTTTTTTCAAGGAAATACAATATTTGGTTCTAAATGAGGAGATCTATAAAAAGGAATCCCATGAAACTGCCAGAACAGTGTTCAATGTAGAAAGTAATGGATGTTCCACTTAAAGGTAAAACAAAAGTTATAATTAGGGGAAGGAGAAAGTGATAAGTGATTAGGGAAATCTATAGGGCCTATATTTGTATGCATGTATTATGGGAAAAGGGGAACTTGAAAAAAGATTATAAAAATAAAATGGTAAATTCCTTAAGGTTCACTTTCAAAAGTTCTTCTGCAAACATCACAGCTAAAGATGAAAGTACATTATTGATAAGTGTCACTAGTTCAATGGATTCATGGATCATTGATTATAGAGCTTCACTTCACTCAAGATCCAAGAGGAGAGTATTTAGAATTATGTATCTAGAATATTTTTTATGATACATCTTAGGGGTAATGAAACTCCTGAGATAGTTGAAAAGGGTGATGTGAACGACTGAACAAGGAGTGGATACTTTTTGGTGTTACAAGGGGTGTGAAACATATAGGGGTTAATAAAGAATTTGATCATGGATGATCTATTGGATAACACAGGTTTATGTACATGTTTTGTGGAAGGAACATATAATATAATGTGAGGTTCCATAGAGGAGACTAATGGTGTGAAGGATTGAACGTTGTACCTTAGCAGGGGTTAAAAAGGTACAACACTTACTGGAATAAAAACTTTCAGATCTATGAAGTTGTGTTATGACCATTTAGGTCACATGGGTGAGAAGGGGATGAAAGTGTTGTATGAAAAGGGAATACTGAAAATTGACCATGTGGAGTATGGAACATGCGAAGAGAGTCTCTTTGGGAAGTAGTGGAAGATTTCCTTAAATATAGAAGTTAATACACTAAAGAACCATAAGTTAGATTTGGTACATACGAATTTATGGGGATTGAAACTGATTCATTATCATGGAGGGTCATTGTATTTTATTACATTAATCTATGATGCAACACGAAATATGTGGGTGTTATTTCTTAAGCACAGGTTTGAACTTTTCAGGGCCTTCATTCGATGGAGATCCATGGTGAAAAGAGAGTTCAATTTAAATTTAAAGTTCTTGAGGTCAGATGATTTTGGGAATACAGAATCGAGGAGTTTTGGTTTTTCTTCTTAAATAAGACGGTTTATAGAACACCAAAACAAAATTATGTGGAAAAGTAGATAAATTAGATGTTATGAAAGAGATATAGAAGCATGAGAATTCATTTCAGGTTTCCTAAGGAGTTTTGGGAGGAAGCGGTGAAATATACAGCATACCTCATGAATATGAGTCCTTTTGCACTACTAGATAAGAAGATTCTAGAAGAGATATGGATTGGAATAAATTTTGATGTGTCCCACATTAAAATCATTGGTTATATTACCTATAAACATATTGATTCCAGAAAAAATGATAAATTATAATCAAATTTCTGATCATATTTCTTTATAGGTTATGAAAATATGGACTTTGGATTTCAATTATGGGATAATGATCTCTGAAAGGTCATTAGAAACCAAAATGTTCACTTCAATTATGGGATCCTATTGAAGGATATAAACTAGGTGGAAGATGTAATTGAGAATAAAGAATCAATAAATCATGCCAAGGTTGGTCTGAATATAAATTTGTAAAGTTTAGTTATTTTAGGAAGCACTTAATTTCTAGAAGAACTTGATAGTCCATGAGGTGAAATTTCATATAGAAGTTGGATATTGGAGGTTTATCCAAGTCTATAAGCACCAAAAAGCTTAGATACTATGAAATATTGGGGAAGAGTTCTGGAAGGAGTACAACCTTATGAGTTGAGGTGTTCTACTAGAGTTAGAAGTCGTATTCAAATGTTTGGATCTAAATTTGATTGTCTACTCCTTATGGATGGTGTAGGCCTAAAAACTGAACAAATGTTGCAATTCTTAGTAACTAAAAGAAGTGAGAGTTAATGATGAAGCATGAGATGGAATCCTTGAATGCTTCTAGAACATGGGACATTTCAAAACTCTCACTAGTAAAGAAAGCACTGCAAAATAAATGGGTCTACTAGTTGAAGGAATGATTGGGTGGTATGAAGTGGTATAAGAAAGGTTAGTTGTGAAAGGATTTCAATATAAGGAATAAATGGATTTCTCAAAAATATTATCTCCAATTTTTAACCACACAACAATATGGACAGTGCTTATAATGGTTATGGAATAAGGTCTACATCTTAAACAACTAGATGTGAAGATGACTTTCCTTTATAAAGATATGGAGGAAGAAATTTATATATCGCAACTAGGAGTATTCAGCAAACTTGGAAATAACCTAGTGTGCATGATTAAGCAAAGACTATGTGGGAAAAAGAAATCACCTAGGTAGTGGAACCAAAATTTTGATTCCTTTATGGAATAAAATAAGTTTATCTAACGTAATGAAGATCATTATTTCCATCAAAATGTGTTTGATGATGCGAGTTTCATCATACTTATCTTATATGTGGATGATATGCTCTTGGAAGGTTTAGATAAGAAACAAATTAAAGATCTAAATGTTGAGTTATCCAAAAGGTTCAACATGAAGGATCTTAGCGAATCCAAGTGGATTTTTGGGATGAGGATATGGAGGTACTATAGGAATATAATATTAATGTATTCTTGGTCAGAGTGCATCCAAAAGATGGTGTAAATATTTGGAATATATAGATCAAAACCAATCTCTACCCCATTGTCCAAACATTTCAAATTATCTAAAGAGAATCCAACATGAATAGAAAAAGGTTTTTATACATCAATGGTTATAATTTTGATATATTCCATGATTTGTACAAGGCTAGACATTGATGAATAAATAGGAGTAGCTAGTAGGTTCATGTAAAATCTAGGAAAGGAACATTGGGAAACTATAAAGTGGATACTTTGGTATCACAAAGTTTAGAAGTGTTAGCTTATTTATTAAAACAAATGATCCATTATATAGGTATGTTGATGTGTCCTTTATAGGAGATGTTGTAACATCCTAACCTGGGTGCCACGCATCGGTGCCCTGAACTGGACTACCACATGACCTCAAGTGCACCTCCTCATATGCTAGAGGCTACCGACTAGAAAAGAGGGTCTGATAAGTCGATCATGGGGAGACTATACCCTCTTTTATTAAAGTAATACACTAGTGGAAATAAATAAACAATATCATAAGAATATATAACCACAAACAATCCAATATAGCATCATAACCAAAGTAGGAAAACAATATCCAATTAAAGCATAAAACATGTCATGCTAATGTACATGTCAAGTTTCTAAAATGCAACTCAAAAGAAAAACATTAATGACTCTCAGCAAGGTTATAAACTACATCCAGTTCCCTCATCCAAGATCCATCCCCAAATCATCCATCTAATATAGGGACCTTTCCCTTATCTTATCCTATAATAATGAAATCTATTTAGGAACCAATCAAGCATCCTGGGTAGGGTTTGAGTACAACTCAATAGGTGTAGGGTGTGAGTATAACTCAGTAGGCCACCACCAACGGTGTCTAAAAAAAATCCAGTCAATAACATGTGTATGAAATTGTATAAAGAAACATTTACAATGAATAAGTAAACAGTTATCACCTTATCAATTAATCTTTATTAAACCACATAGACCACCAGGTTCTTAATGACACTTGTACCCCAATACCTTCTTCAGCCTGCATTGGGTCTGAACCATGTTACATATTCAATTCACATTTCATTATAGAGCATGGGATTAAATTATCCATGTCACTTAAATTTCATTATTACGACCACTTGGGACCATATTCCAATGCCAATGTTTTAGGTGTAGAACTCCATGTCTAGATCCCCATGATTATCTGGAGCATCAGTCCAAATTTCACACCATTTAGCATGCTTGGGTGTAGAATACCATGTCTAGCACCCCATTTATAAATCATAGATATATATCATGGGCATAGAACGTCATGTCAAGCAGCCCATTTCTCAATCATACATATGTGTCATGGGCGTAGAAAGTCATTTCTAGCACCCCATTTCTCAATAATACATATATATCATAACATATCACATTATCACATGTTTCTAGAATCTCATGTCTAGAACCTCATTTCTCAATAATACATATATGTCATAACATATAACATATATCTCATTATCACATGTTTTCACATTGTCGCATCCACCAAGATTAATCAACATTAATCTTCTTATCACAATTAACCACCACAAAATTCCATTAATTAATTCATAAATTAATTAATAAAAGTACATTAATTAATTTGACAGTTAATTAATTACATTTATCTCATTAATTAATTCACCAATTAATTAATCACATATCTTTCATTAATTAATTCAAAAATTAATTAACCACACTAATACTATTAATTAATTCAATAATTAATTAATTCTCTCGCAATCTTAACATCCAATAATTAATTCACCAATTATGTCACGACCCATCCTCGGGGCCCGTGTCGTGACTACCCCAAGCCCGCCTTCCATAGGCCAAGGGCTGGTGACTAGCACCAAGGCATAAATCCCGATAAACAGGGAAGGCATTGCCTTTGTAAAGTAAACAACCATCACAGAGTAAGCAAGCGGAAAGAGTAATCACTAAGTAAAAACTGTAACAAGTTGTGCTGAAAGTAAAAGGGGCTGGAAATACAAGCCCAACTGTAAACTACAACTGAAAGGGGAAAACAGCAACTGAAAAGAAAAGCCCCAGTGTCGAGCCGTCCTCTGGAAGTCCCACCTGAAGGGCGAGCACAGATAGCCTCCACAGCTCCTCGGTCCAGTCGTCCGCTCCGAGTACGTCCCGCCCAGTGGTCCACCTCCAGGTACCGTCCTGCTCCGTAATCCTCCACCACGATCAGCGCTGTCTGTCATCTGCAACCAACACAATGAAGTGCGGGCATAACCCGTGCAGGGGTGAGTATAAGCTACTCAGTAGGGACCCCGAGACCCCCGAAGGTCTCCCGAAATCCACCAAGGATAAACCACAAAGGAAAGATACAATCACGAAGTAACAACCGACACTGCTTAGGTATATGCCCATACATATACCTAAGTCATCAATTCCTGTTCGGCTCCAACATCTGAGCCCAAGCACAACCCAGTCCACACAGGAAAGCAAAACGTATACTCACACAGAATAGCACAACACAATCCACGAAGGAGAGAAAAAGTAATCCACATAGGATAGCTCAACACAATCCATGAAGGAAAGTAAACAGTAAATCCACACAGGATAGTTCAACACAATCCACAAAGGAGAGTAAACAGTAAATCCACACAGGATAGTTCAACACAATCCACAAAGGAGAGTAACACAGGATTCAGCTCACACAGGTATACTTCGTCGAAAAGGTGAAAGGGATGATCTGATATAGATACTGAATCATCTAAGCTGGGACCCACTGAGGATGCAAGACCAGCTGTCTTCATTGATTCATCTATGCTGGGACCCACATAGGATACAAGACCAGCACTGAATCATCTAAGCTGGGACCCACATAGGATACAAGACCAACACAGAATCATCTAAGCTGGGACCCACATAGGATACAAGACCAGCACAGCTGGGACCCACATAGGATACAAGACCAGCACTCTTCATTGATTCATCCATGCTGGGACCCACAAAGGATAAAAGACCAGCACTAAATCATCTAAGCTGGGACCCACAAAGGATACAAGACCAGCACGACTGGGACCCACATAGGATACAAGACCAGCACTCTTCATTGATTCATCTATGCTGGGACCCACATAGGATACAAGACCAGCACTGAATCATCTAAGCTGGGACCCACAAAGGATACAAGACCAGCACGGCTGGGACCCACATAGGATACAAGACCAGCACTCTTCATTGATTCATCTATGCTGGGACCCACATAGGATACAAGACCAGCACTGAATCATCTAAGCTGGGATCCACAAAGGATACAAGACCAGCACGGCTGGGACCCACATAGGATACAAGACCAGCACTCTTCATCGTCGCAGTCCACTGAGGATCTCTGCACAGTCGTCGTCATCGAAGTCGCAGCCAGCACTAGGGTTCCCGCACACAGCAAGCTCGTTCGAAGGGTCCGCTCCACGAGCCGAGAGGCTGATACATCAACTGACACAAAGTCCAGAGTTGATGTATCCAAAAGTTCCGTATCGTCAACAGAAACTCAACGTCGCAGACGGCGCGTCAATCGGACGCCTGGTCTGAGAGTTATTGGCTTTTTCGTCCTAGGGGCCCGGTTGGTTTTTAAGGCAAAACCAACCCGACCGTACTCCACCTGCGTCCAAACCTCGGGCGGAGTGAGCCAAAATATCTGTCTCACTAAGAGAAATCCACCAAAGTCGACGGCACGTCAATCGGACGTCCGGAGCTCAAGATATGAGCATTTCCACTCCGAGGGCCCGGTTGGTTTCGTGGACGAACCAACCCGGACGAACCCAAAGTATACCGAAACCTTCAGTGGGATGTACCGAAACGACCGTCTCGATCCAAGGATCGCGTTACCACTGACGGCACGTCAATCGGAGGCTCGTATCTCAAGTTACGGGCAAATGACCGAAAAGGTCCGGAAACAGGGGTCTGGGCCCGGGCCGACCCGGCCCGACCCCCCCCCCCCCCCCCTGGGTCGGCCGAAATGGGTCGACCCGACCCGAATCCGGGTCCGACCCGGTCTGGCGCGACCCGGCCCGGCCTGGGCGCAACCCGGTTAGGTGGGTCGGCCCGGCCGAGCGGAGGAACCCGCGGGGTGTGCGCTGCCCCCGCGGTGTCAAAGTGACGCAGCCCAGCGTGGGGCCGTCCCGAAACACCCGGACGCGGCTGGGCCGCCGCGTCCCTGAACCGTGGTTCCGTGCGGCCGCGGAACCACCTCTCCGCCGTGGCTTCAGCCGCGGCAAGGTTTTCCCAGCGGCGCGCTGGGCGCCGCCGCCGCCTGGCGGCCAGCCGCTGCCGGCCCCCGCCTCCGGCCACCGGCGGAAGCTTCTGCAGGCTACCGGAGTTGCTCCGGTGGTTCGTTTTCATTTCCGTTTGCGCCGAGGTTCATCCCAGGTCCCAACCTTCACTGCAAGGCCCTCAAATCACCCCTGCGGCCCTGTTTGTCGTTGCCCGTCAATCCGCACGACAACGAAGAACTGCGGAGGGTTGTCGGGCCGTGTTTGTTTGGCCCACACCCTCCGCGTTAGATGATAACAGTCGGGAGAAAAATATTCAACACAGAAAACATAATAAGAAAACAATTTTAATAAATTAAAATTGTTCTTATGAAACTGGGTTCTTTGTTTTGAACGGAAAGACCAACAGAATAAAAGGGTAAAATCATTCCCAATAAAACCCCTACCTTGTCAAGTCGTCGCACGCGCGTTCTTCGCGGAATTGCTCGTCACGTCGTCGCGGTATCCGGCGTTGCGTCGACGAACTCCAAGAATCAAGAAGCAATAGATTTAATTATATCGATTAAATCCATGTGTTTGATATAATCCACAAATAAATTTAAAGAACCGCAATCTCTCACCTCAACGGATGATCGAAGATTTTGTTGCGGATGAAGGAACGTCGCAGAAGAACATCACGGGAGAGGAAACGTTGGCTTCGCGGCACACGGCGTCGCGTCTTCAATTTCCATGGGTTTAGCGTTCTTCGTCAGAGGCCGGCGTTCTTCGCGTTCTTCGCGTTCTTCACGAAGGAGGATGAAGGCACAAGATTTCTGTCAAAAGCCTCTCAACGAGCAATCCTCAAGAAGCCAAGCGTTGGTCTTATTTTATTATTACGCCAACGGTTTTCAAATAGGTTAAGAAATGACTAAATTAATTCATAGAATTAATTCAATGAAGAAAACCGCCCAATTAATTGGTGCGTTAAGAATTTAAGAAAACGCGTCAGTTGACTTTCATAAAAAACGGGGTTTTGCGGGTGCGTTACTTAGGGGAAAAGAAACGGTGGGGCTCGTGCGGGCCCCACTTCACAAATATCCTACCAAGTGGGTAGGATATTTTGGATTGCACCCTATCCGTTTCAACTGATCTTAAGTAGCTTAAAGTGGTCTTTAAGCGGCTTAAAGTGAAATAAAAATAAAATTGTCGCACAACTTTATTTTATTTCATAACTTAAAACCCAAAAATTAAAAACCACAACCGAGGAAACGCAACTCCGAAAGAGGCGTTTCTAAGCAAATACCGGCACTGCGATTCCATCGGTGCCCTCGAAATTCGATTCCAAGCACCGGTTCAAAAGTTATAAAAACCCGCTCGTCCGTTCACTGAACGTACCCGAGCCAAACTTCGGAAAGTGATTCCGGGCACACCGGGCCTCGGAATCAAGTGCCGTTAGAAACTGCGTTCTTGTAATTTTCCAAAGAAAATTAACAAAAAAAAATTCCTTGAAATTTACAGGTCTTTACATTACTCCCACCACAGGGATTTACGTCCCCGTAAACCTTCACCACAAACTTAGGGATACAAAGGCGGTACTGAGCACGCATCTGAGCCTCCCGCTCCCAAGTGCTCTCCTGGAGGTTACCGAGCTGCCATCTGAAGCGCACTAGAGGAATCGATCATCCACGTAGGACCCGCTCCTGTCGATCCTCGATCTCCACTGGGACTTCCACAAAAGTCTCCCCATCATCAAAGACCAGCTCTCCATGGTCAAAGATTTGCGTCGGGTCGTGCACGTATCTCCCCTGCTGAGATACGTGGAAGACGCCGTGCACCCGGCGCAACTGTGGTGGTAGATCCAGGCGATAAGTCACCTTGCCAATCCTGCTGAGGACCTGGAAGGGTCCTATGAAGCATGGAGACAACTCGCCACTTTGGGCAAACCTCTGTAATCCACGTCGAGGTGAGACCCGCATGAAGACGTGGTCGCCATCCTCGAACTCAAGTGGCCTCCGCCTCCTGTCAGCATAGGACTTCTGTCGGCTCTGAGCTATACTCATCCGCTCCTGGATGACCTGGACCATCTCTGATCCCATAAGAACTGCTAAGATTTCTTCTTTTCCGATAAGAGAAATCTGGTCTCATCCCCTGGATGAACCACTTCCTTTGCCTAATACAGTCAATCCCGACATGGATGTTACTAATCCATACCAAAGACGACGTCGTAAGGCCTCGACGCTACTACCAAGAGATCCAACCGTTACTCTCGCCTCCAAGGGTTGAGTCACACTGTCGGCATCAGTGTGTGGTAACTGGGTCTCCTCCAGTAGATGTCTCACAAGTGAGGGTCAAGTCAACAGTCTAAACTGGAACCTCTTAGTAACAACACAAAAGAGGACAGGAATGAAAACATCACAAAGGTAAGTGTCTTTTACTATTGCAGCTCATAATACAAAGACACTACTCAACAACAACAAGGAACTAGAAGTACAAAGGATGTATCCACTAGTTCCGCTCATGTCCATATGCTCCCAGAGCTCCACGATCGAAGGCCTCAGTTGCCTGAAGCTGATCTCTCGCATGTCCACCAACTCCCTGCGGTCGGGGTGGACCTCCTGGTGGTGGTGGTGGCAACACCTCGAAGTGTCTCCCACCATCTGCTACTCGGCCAGCTCCTCTGCCTCGTCCGCCTACCCCCTGCGGACCACCGTGGCTGAACCTCTATCTGGGAGGTCCCTCTACCACTTTCTGCTCATCTGTAAGACGTGTCGGGCAGTCTCGAGCCATGTGACCTCGCCCACTGCATGCGTAGCAATGCTTGACCCTCGTGTAGATGGCTCTCTTCGGGTGCCCCGCACAACTGAATCTTCATCCTGAGACTGTCCATCTGATGGTATGTCCCATTTGGACCTCTGCATCACCTGTCTACTGCCAGCTGCAGAAGACCCTGCTACGGGCCATCCTGCGGAGGGCCCTATCACTGGAGTCTGCTCGGCGAGAAAACTCTCCACTAGAAGGGCTCTCTCCAACACCTCTTCCTGTGTCGGAATGTTGAGGGAGATCATCGAAGCCCTGATCTTGTGCCTCAGTCCCTGCTCGAAGGTCCGGGCCCGGAAGAACGGGTCCCGTACCATATCTGTGGAGTAGCGCGAGAGATCAGTAAATCTCATTGAGTACTGGGCCACTGTCATGCTACCCTACCGTAGCTGTAGAAGCTCTTGGATGCGCACCGCACGGAGGGTGGCTAGGACGAACTCGGAGCGGAAGATGCTCTCAAAGTCCGTCCAGAGGAGAGATGTCTCATCGTGCACCTGGAGCATCAAGCTCCACCATCTGCCTGATGCCACGTGCAGGAGGCTCGCTGCGAGGATCACCATCAGGTCTGCTGGTGTCCTCACTAAATTGAAAACCCGTACCACTGCCTCCAGCCAGTCCTCGGCTGCCTAGGGGTCCGTCTCCCCACGGAACTTGGGCGGTCGCTGGCGCTGGAACTCATGCAGTGCACTAAGGCGACGTGCATCGTCAGCGGCTGGGGCTGGAAGCAGTAGTGGCTCAGCGGGTAAAGGTACCGCCGGTGCCTCTGCTGACAAGGAGCCCTGCATCGAGGTCTCGTCGCTCGGTGGGCTGTCATCACACTCCAATCTCGGAACCCTAGCTGGCTGCCGTCGTGGGGCCATCCCGAAAAGAAACAGGTACGCCACGGTCAGAACTGTGTACCTTGTGACCTCACACAAGTAATCACAAAGAAAACTTGAACACACGTGTAATCAATGTTTTCGTGCATTAAGTCGGAAATCAGAAGTCAGGGTCCTGGTGTACGGATACGTCGGCCGCCGCACCAACACTGGACTCCCTGGACTGATAACCACACCCAATACGCTGAACACTATTGATTCACATAGAAGAAAGATCAGAATCTGCGGTAGAACCGAACTCCTTTGATACCAATTTGTCACAACCCGTCCTCGGGGCCCGTGTTGTGACTACCCCAAGTCCGCCTTCCATAGGCCAGGGGCTGGCGACTAGCACCAAGGCGTAAATCCCGATAAACAGGGAAGGCATTGCCTTTGTAAAGTAAACAACCATCACAGAGTAAGCAAGCGGAAAGAGTAATCACTAAGTAAAAACTGTAACAAGCTGTGCTGAAAGTAAATGGGGCCAGAAATACAAGCCCAACTGTAAAGTACAACTGAAAGGGGAAAACAGCAACTGAAAAGAAAAGCCCCAGTGTCGAGCCGTCCTCTGGAAGTCCCACCTGAAGGGCGAGCACAAATAGCCTCCATAGCTCCTCGGTCCAACCGTCTGCTTCGAGTACGTCCCGCCCAGTGGTCCACCTCCAGGTACTGTCCTGCTCTGTAAGCCTCCAGCACGATCAGCGCTGTCCGTCGTCTGCAACCAACACAACGAAGTGCGGGCATAGCCCGTGCAGGGGTGAGTATAAGCTACTCAGTAGGGACCCCGAGACCCCTGAAGGTCTCCCGAAATCCACCAAGGATAAACCAAAAAGGAAAGATACAATCACGAAGTAACAACCGACACTGCTTAGGTATATGCCCATACATATACCTAAGTCATCAATTCCCGTTCGGCTCCAACATCCGAGCCCAAGCACAACCCAGTCCACATAGGAAAGCAAAGCGTATACTCACACAGAATAGCACAACACAATCCATGAAGGAGAGAAAAAGTAATCCACATAGGATAGCTCAACACAATCCACGAAGGAAAGTAAACAGTAAATCCACACAGGATAGTTCAACACAATCCACAAAGGAGAGTAAACAGTAAATCCACACAGGATAGTTCAACACAATCCACAAAGGAGAGTAACACAGGATTCAGCTCACACAGGTATACTTCGTCGAAAAGGTGAAAGGGATGATCTGATATAGATACTGAATCATCTAAGCTGGGACCCACTGAGGATACAAGACCAGTTGTCTTCATTGATTCATCTATGCTGGGACCCACATAGGATACAAGACCAGCACTGAATCATCTAAGCTGGGACCCACATAGGATACAAGACCAGCACAGAATCATCTAAGCTGGGACCCACATAGGATACAAGACCAGCACAGCTGGGACCCACATAGGATACAAGACCAGCACTCTTCATTGATTCATCCATGCTGGGACCCACATAGGATACAAGACCAGCACTAAATCATCTAAGCTGGGACCCACAAAGGATACAAGACCAGCACGGCTGGGACCCACATAGGATACAAGACCAGCACTCTTCATTGATTCATCTAAGCTGGGACCCACATAGGATACAAGACCAGCACTGAATCATCTAAGCTGGGACCCACAAAGGATACAAGACCATCACGGCTGGGACCCACATAGGATACAAGACCAGCACTCTTCATTGATTCATCTATGTTGGGACCCACATAGGATACAAGACCAGCACTGAATCATCTAAGTTGGGACTCACAAAGGATACAAGACCAGCATGGCTGGGACCCACATAGGATACAAGACCAGCACTCTTCATCGTCGCAGTCCACTGAGGATCTCTGCACAGTCGTCGTCGTCGAAGTCGCAGCCAGCACTAGGGTTCCCGCACACAGCAAGCTCGTTCGAAGGGTCCGCTCCACGAGCCGAGAGGCTGATACATCAACTGACACAAAGTCCAGAGTTGATGTATCCAAAAGTTCTGTATCATCAACAGGAACTCAACGTCGCAGACGGCGCGTCAATCGGACGCCTGGTCTGAGAGTTATTGGTTTTTTCCTCCCAGGGGCCCGGTTGGTTTTTAAGGCAAAACCAACCCGACCGTACTCCACCTGCGTCCAAACCTCAGGCGGAGTGATCCAAAAGATCCGTCTCACTAAGAGGAATCCACCAAAGTCGACGGCACGTCAATCGGACGTTCGGAGCTCAAGATATGAGTGTTTCCGCTCCGAGGGCCCGGTTGGTTTCGTGGACGAACCAACCCGGCCGAACCCAAGGTATACCGAAACCTTCAGTGCGATATACCGAAACGACCGTCTCGATCCAAGGATCGTGTTTCCACTGACGGCGCTTCAATCGGAGGCGCGTAGCTCAAGTTACGGGCAAATGACCGAAAAGGTCCGGAAACAGGGGTCTGGGCCCGGGCCGACCCGGCCCGACCCCCCCTGGGTCGGCCGAACCGGGTCGACCCGACCCGGGTCCGGGTCCGACCCTGTTTGGCGTGACCCGGCCCGGCCTGGGCGTGACCCGGCTAGGCGGGTCGGCCCGACCGAGCGGAGGAACCCGCGGGGTGTGCGCTGCCCCCGCGGTGTCAAAGTGACGCGGCCCAGCGTGGGGCCGCCCCGAAACACCCGGACACGATCGGGCCGCCGCGTCCCTGAACCGGGGTTCCGCGCGGCCACGGAACCGCCTCGCCGCCGCGGCTTCAGTCGCGGCAAGGTTTTCCCAGCGGCGCGCTGGGCGCCGCTGCCGCCTGGCGGCCGGTGGAAGCTTCCGCGGGCCACCAAAGTTGCTCCGGTGGTCCGTTTTCATTTCCGTCTGCGCCGAGGTTCATCCCAGGTCCCGACCTTCACTACAAGGCCCTCAAATCGCTCTTGCGGCCCTGTTTGTCGTTTCCCGTCAATCCGCACGACGACGAAGAACTGCGGAGGGTTGTCGGGCCGTGTTTGTTTGGCCCACACCCTCCGCGTTAGATGATAACAGTCGGGAGAAAAATATTCAACACAGAAAACATAACAAGAAAACAATTTTAATAAATTAAAATTGTTCTTATGAAACTGGGTTCTTTGTTTTGAACGGAAACACCAACAGAATAAAAGGGTAAAATCATTCCCAATAAAACCCCTACCTCGTCAAGTCGTCGCACGCGCGTTCTTCGCGGAATTGCTCGTCGTGGAAGGAGGGGACCGTCGCGTCGTCGCGGTATCCGGCGTTGCGCCGACGAACTCTGAGAATCAAGAAACAACAGATTTAATTATATCTATTAAATCCATGTGTTTGATATAATCCGCAAATAAATTTAAAGAACCGCAATCTCTCACCTCAACGGATGATCGAAGATTTTGTTGCGGATTAAGGAACGTCGCAGAAGAACGTCGCGGGAGAGGAAACGTCGGCGTCGCGGCACATGGCGTCGCGTCGTCAATTTCCGCGGGTTCGATGTTCTTCGTCAGAGGCTGGCGTTCTTCGCGTTCTCCGCGTTCTTCACGAAGGAGGATGAAGGCACAAGATTTCTGTCAAAAGCCTCTCAACGAGCAATCCTCAAGAAGCCAAGCGTTGGTCTTATTTTATTATTACACCAACGGTTTTCAAACAGGTTAAGAAACGACTAAATTAATTCATAGAATTAATTCAACGAAAAAAACCGCCCAATTAATTGGTGCGTTAAGAATTTAAGAAAACGCGTCAGTTGACTTTCATAAAAAACGGGTTTTTGCGGGTGCGTTACTTAGGGGAAAAGAAACGGTGGGGCTCGTGCGGGCCCCCTTCACAAATATCCTACCAAGTGGGTAGGATATTTTGGATTGCACCCTATCCGTTTCAACTGAGCTTAAGCAGCTTAAAGTGGTCTTTAAGCGGCTTAAAGTGAAATAAAAATAAAATTGTCGCACAACTTTATTTTATTTCATAACTTAAAACCCAAAAAATAAAAACCACAACCGAGGAAACGCAACTCCGAAAGAGGCGTTTCTAAGCAAATATCGGCGATGTGATTCCATCGGTGCCCTCGGAATTCGATTCCGAGCACCGGTTCAAAAGTTAGAAAAACCCGCTCGTCCGTTCACTGAACGTACTCGAGCCAAACTTCGGAAAGTGATTCCGGGAACACCGGGCCTCGGAATCAGGTGCCGTCAGAAACTGCGTTCTTGTAATTTTCCAAAGAAAATTAACAAAAAAAAAATTCCTTGAAATTTACGGGTCTTTACAAATTAATTATTCTCAATTCACAATTCAATAATTAAATAATTTAATAATTAACTCAACAATTAATTATCCACAAATCTCCAATTCAATGTCTTGATAATTAATTCATCAATTAATTTCCCCAATTCCACAGTTCCATTATTCAATCAAATCCTCAATTCCACAATTCATTAATTGACAACATTAATTAATAAAATTTAGGAATTCAAATTTCTAAAAAAACCCTAGAAATTATACAATCACATACACATATTTGATATCAAGACTATGGGATTTGAATAATATACCACCTACCTCAATTCGTTGACGAACGATCACCCAATGGAAATCCACAAAATTGAGCATCACAACGACGTAGATCAGGATATGGATCTAAAACCCTAAATCAAGATTAAAAAAAACAATATCTCTTAATCTTATATCTATATACAAAATCCTAGATCTAGATTTAGAAAAATAGAGAATAACTTCCTGCCAAAAGAATAAGAGAAGAGAGGATGAATAGGAAAGAAATGAGATAGGATCCACTTACAGGGAGGGATGTGGATCTTCGATCTAAGCTTCGAATCGTGAAGAATGGAGGTCAGGAAGACTTGTAAATCATCTGGATACCTCCAAAATCATGAAATAGGACCTAGGGTCGAATGGGGTCAATTTGGGATTAAAATGGGGGTTTGGAAAATTTTAAAACTAATTTTTGGGGTAAATTAATTCTCACACATGGTTTACTGGGCAGGGGTGCACGGTTTCCCCTAACCATTCACCTAAATTATGAACCTCTTTTATAAGGGTTCATGGTTACTCTTAAGAGGGTGCAAAGTTTGAAAAACCATCTGTCAACCATGTAATTCCCCTCTATCCAGGGTTACACAATTACCTGGGCTAGAGCGCACGGTTAGGGGAAACTGTACGCCAACCATGAACAGCCCTTTTTCTTTAGTTTTTCTCAAAATTCCACCCAAACACACCCCAAATTATAACTCAAAAAAACGTAATCAAATAAAGAAAAAATATTACCTAAAATATAGCCTGATTCAACTTCAGAAAAGGTCGGGATCTTAAAATCTCTCCACCTTATAACAGCTTTTCCTCGAGATGCACTCCCAAGCATCCCTAAGATTTTGAGTCGAAAATATTGGGTCATTGAGCCTTCATATTCACTTCCCTTTCCCAATTTTTCTCCTACACACACTCGTGTTACCACAATACATGAACTATCGGAATAGTCTTTCCCTGTAAAACTTTCTCACTATGATCCAACACACGTATCGAATGATTCTCAAAGAATGCATCTATCTCAAGATCAAAATCATCTATGTCGATCACATGATAAGGGTCGGGGAGATACCTCCGAAGTTATGACACATGGAAAATGTCATGCATAAAACTGTATTTCTGTGGAAGAGCCGATCGGTACACCACCAGCCCGATTCTCTCCACAACCACAAAAAGTCTAATGAACTTGGGTTCCAACTTGACCTATCTCTGTATCCTATAGTGACCCAACCTAGGAAACACCCAAAGGAATACACGATCACCCTCTATAAAATATAGGGTTCATTGGCGTCCATCAGCATATGAATTATGTCTACTCTGAGTTGTATCCATACGTTTTCAAATCAACTGAATTTACTTTGATGTCTCCTGCATGAGACTTGGTCCCAACAGCTCAGACTCGCCTACCTCCATCCAGTATAGAGGAGATCTACACGGCCTACCATAAAGCTCCTCATATGGTTCCATATATATCATTTTTGAATAACTATTGTTATAGGCAAACTCCACTAAAGCTATGTGTTTCTCCCAAGATCCTATGAAGTAAAGAACACATTCTCGCAACATATCCTCAAGAACCTATATAGTATGCTACAACTTCCCATCTATCTGTGGGTGGAAATTCATACTCAATAATACATTTGTATCAAGATCCTTCTGCAATCCCTACCAGAAGTGTGAGGTTAAATGTGATTCACAATATGAAACTATAGTATGTGGCACCCCATGAAGATGAACTATCTCTTGAACAAACAAAACTCCTAGCTTATCCACTAAGAAAGTCTCCCGTATAAGCAAGAAATGTGTTACTTTCATAAGTTTATCCACAATAACCCAAATAGCATCATTCTTTTAAGTATTTCTTGGTATTCCCACCACAAAATCCATAGTAACGTTATCCCATTTACACTCTGGAATGTGAAATGGTTTTAGTAACCCTTCATGTCATTGATGCTCCTCCTTCACCCGCTAACAAGGGTAGCATCATGTCACGAACCCTACTATCTCCCTTTTCATGTTCGGCCACCAAAACTATCATCATAGGTAATGGTACATTTTTATCATACCTAGATGCACCACCCACTTCAAGGCATGAAACTCACACATTAGAACCTCCTACATACTTGTGGGCACAACAACCTGATTTCTGACATAGATGATCTCGTCCTCATCTATACTCCAATATGAAGGTTTCTCTCCACCTTAAAGGTTTTACCTCAAGGTAAAACATTCCAGATCCTCATATTAGTTGTCCCTAATCCATCTAAAAAGTGTATACTCCACTGAAACTGATACCAGATTCATATGATCTTGACTCTCCTAAACCACAACGTGTATATCATCTAGAAAAGTCATCATCTTCCACTCAACACTAGACTCTTATACCACCTAAGTCTGAATTTTCCTACTCAAATCATCATCAACATGGTTCCCCTTTCTGGGAATATATGCTAGCTCAAAATCAAATGACTGCATATACTTATACCATCTTCACTATCAGAGATTTAAATCTCATTGGGAGAAGATATACTTTAAACTATTGTGATCAGTATATACTATAAACTTCTCACCTAATAGATAATACTATCTACACTTCAAAGCATAAACAACAAAAACTAACTCGAGGACGTGTGTAGGGTAGTTCCATTCATGAGGCCTCAACTGGAAAGACTCATAAGACCCAACTCGATCTCTTCGCATCAACACAACTCCAAGTCTGATCCCAGAAGCGTCACAATACACTGTATACTCCTCACCTAGCTTGGGTAGTATCAAGATTGGTGTTGATTTCAAATGTTTCTTTAACTCCTAGAAGGCATTATCGCATGCTTCCAACCATTAAAACTTTACCCCCTTTTTGATCAAGACTGAAAGAGGTGCTTCCAAATGGGAAAATTCATTGATAAACCTCCTATAATATCTAATTAAACACATAAATATTCTAATATCAAAAATATTATTGGGTTTCTCTAAATATACAACAACCTAAACCTTCTATAGGTCCACTAGCACACCTTCCTCTGAGATGATATGACCCAAGAAGTGTACCTAATCGATCCAAAACTGGAACTTAGATAGCTTGGCGTATAGTTGATGCTCTCTTAGTGTACTCAGGATGATGTCAAGGTGTTGGGCATGATCATCATGAGTCTTGGAGTACACCAAGATTTCATCCACAAAAACTACCACAAACTGATCCAGGTAAGGGTGGAAGATTATTTTCATCAAGTCCATAAACATTGTTGGTTCATTCATCAACGTAAACGGCATTACGATAAACTCATATAGGATATACTTGATTATGAAAGAAGTCCTTAGTATATCATAAGTCATAACTCTTAGATGATGATACCCTAATCTCAATTCAATCTTTGAGAATATAGAAGCTCATCTCAACTGGTAAAAAATATCATCGATACGCAGAAGAGGATAATAATTCTTCAAATTCATCTGGTTCAACTTATGGTAATCAACACACAAGCGTAAACTCTCGTCATCCTTCTTAGCAAACAACAACGAAGAATTCCAAGGTGACGTACTCAGATGGATAAATCCTTTATACTCCAACTCCTCCAATTGAGTCTTGAGCTCTTGAAGCTCTTTAGGTTCCATTCGGTATGGTGGAATTGAAACTGGATCAACCCCAGGCAAGAGATAAATGTTAAATTTCACATCTCTCTTAGGTGGAAGCCCTGATAATTCTTCAGGAAACACATCCTAAAACCATTCCACTACAGGTGGAAATAAATCTTTCTTTACACCTCTGTCATCCAGCAAAAGACTAGAAACCTGGGATGTGATCTCTCCCAGTTGTTGAGTAATTGGCCCTACTCATCCTGCCTAGATATTCTACTCTCCACAGTGAATATAGTTGTCACCCTTCGGATATGTAAAGATCACTCACCTCCAATAAAAATCATTTTGGGATCAGTATGCGACTAACAATTCCATACCCATAATTAGGTTGAAGCATGACATATCAAGAATATAGAGATCCCAGAGAAACCAATACTCTCTAATATCAAGAGAACATCCCTTTCATATATATATGTCTCTAGACTGTACTCCCAATGGTGTATTTATCATCATAACCCCACTTACGAACTCAACCACTGGGCTGAAACCATTAACAAGTTTTTTAGATATAAAAGAATGAGAGGAACCGGTATCAAATAAGGCACTATCTAATATAGAAGCTACAAGAATAGTACCTATCACTATCAATGGTTCGGACTATCTATCCACAAGTGTAGGATTAATGGCATGCAAATGTCCTGCCCCTCTTCCTTGTGTTTCACTCTGACTCCACTAATTTGTGCCACTTTACTAATACGGGCGCTCTTTCCCATAAGCACCATGTCCACGGCCTCTACCGCCTCGGCCAGTAGAACTCTATCTACCAGACTGATATGGTTCAGAAGAACCTCTTCCTTCACTCTAGTTATGCCTAGATCCTCCATCACTAAGTTTCTATTTCAGGTTCCTATATAACATCTATAGATGTCCCATCTTGCTGCAGGCTCAACACTCTAGTGGTGTTTGGGGAAAATATTTACAAAAGTGTCTCGGCTTACCACATTGGTGGCAAAGCACTTGGGTAAGATCCTGAGTAACTGTTCCCCCTGACTAGCCACTCTATTTCCCACTACTCTGGCTAAAGTTATCATAACTATGTTTCTTTCTCTCAAAATACGTACCTCCAGATCATCCAGAACAGACCACCTGTTTTCTGTTGGAATCCTCCTTTAGGTTCCACTCCAAGATGAGAACCTGATTTACCCCTTCTGAAAACTTCTTCAGCCTAAAGATATTTACTTAGGACTTAATTTCACACTTAAGTCCATCCTAAAATCATTTTTATGAATTATCCTCATCTATCACCAATGATAGAGTAAAGCACTGTAAATTTGTGAATCGTCTAGCATTGCCCATCACAAACATGTTCCCCTGAGTCAATATCATGAACTCAGCTGCTCTCTCCTGCCTGATCATCTCTAGATAAAAGTGCTCAAAAAAATCTTGAAATTCCTTCCACTCCATAGTCTCTATCTTTCCATCCATAGTCTAGATGTCCCAATAACACTTCGCCTAACCATGCAACATATAAGCAACTAGCTTGACTCTCTTCTCATTAGGAGTCTCCAAGTGGTCAAGTATAGTATAGGTAGACTCGATCTAGGAACTCATCTCCCTCAAGTCCACCCTCTGAAGTAAAATTCAAAGGGTGCTGCAACTAGAACTCCCTCGTCGGGTCAGACAGGCTTTTCACAACCTTCCCTAGGTCTCTTTACATGAATTTCATGAAGTGAGTGAATTTATCTCAGAACAGTTCTCCAACTTCTTCAATCAGAACTATTGGTGCCTCAGGCTCCACTACTGGTGGAGCATCTCCAATCATATCCTCATATCTTCCTCTCAACATGCATCTTCATGGAGGCATAACTCTACAATTCCAAATGCACATCTTAGAAAACATAAAACAACTTTATCACATTTATGTAAGATGAAAACACAACAATAAAAAACCAGTCTTTTCCCCAAACCTCTTCACATAGTCAAAACTGAGACGCTATCACTACCCTTAACCATATTACACCTAGGTCTTGATTAACAACGGTAAACACATCACATTTTTATATCAAGTTTCTCATTTAGACACCTATTTATTCACATTTTTCACCATTTTACCTTTCTCAATTTTATATTAGGCACCATTTTTAATTCAATTTTACAAACAAGGAAAAACAGTCTAAGTTTAAAAACTTACCCAAAACCCATTTTTCCATGCATGCCTAAAATGACGCATGTCACGAAACAATCCTGAGTGCCTATAATGATGCATGCAGACTCAACTCTTGTTGCATTTCAGGACATGATTCAATTCTCATAAAATCTCAAAAACAATTTTCACAACACACAACGAGCGTGTCACCCAAGGTGAAATAATATTCAACTATAATAGAAAAAAACAATAACAACAATCCCACCATGGGTACTTGGGTTTTCCCCCATACATGGGTTTGAAACTCCCATGCACGAGCTCGTTACCAATGTCTAACTCTTCCTAGTATTATGTCTACCTTTAACAAACAAAAATACAAAAGAAAAAAGAAAATAAAATTGGGCTTTAATACCACTTTGTAACATCCCGACCCGGTTTCCACACACTGGTGCCCCAAGTTGGACCACCACATGACCTCAAGCGCACCTCCCTGTATGCCAAAGGCTACCGAATAGCAGCGAGTGTCTGATAAATCAATCATGGGAAGATTATACCCTATTTTATCAGAGTAATACATCATAAAAAATAAATAAACAATAGAGAAATAATATATAACCATAAACAATCCAATATACCATGATAACCAAATTAGGAAATCCAATATCCAACTAAATCATAAAACATTTCATGCTAATGTATGTGTCAATTATCTAAAATGAAACTCAAAATAAATACACTGAAAACTCCCAGGTGGGTCCCTAACTACATCTAGTTTCCTCATCCAAGCTTCATCCCCAAATCAGCCATCTAACACAGGGCTCTTTCCCTTATTCTATCTAGAAACAATGAAATCTATTCGGGTACCAATCAGGAAGCTCGAGTATGGTGTAATTACAACTCAGTAGGTTACAACCAATAGTTTCTAAAACAAATCTAGTCAATAACAAATGTATGAAGTTGTGTAAATAAATAATTACAATGCATAAGTAAATAGATATCACATTATCAATTAATATTTATTAAACCACATAGACCACCGGTTTCCCAATGACACTCGTACCTCAATACCTTCTTCGACCCACACCGGAGCGGAACCATATTACATATTCAATTCACATTTCATTATATCACATGGGACTACATTATCCATGTCACTTAAATTTCATTATTATGGTCACTTGTAACCATATTCCAATTCCAATGTTTTGGGTGTAGAACGCCATGTCTATCTCCCTATGAGTAATTGGAGAATCAGTCCCTATCTCGCACCATTTAGCATTATTGGGTGTAGAATTCCATGTCTATAACCTCATTTATCAATCATCCATATATATCATGGGCATAAAACATCATGTCTAGAACCCCATTTCTCAATCATACATATGTGTCGTGAGCGTAGAAAGTCATTTCTAGCACCCCATTTCTCAATAATACATATATATCATAACATATCACATTATCACATGTTTTTGATTATCACATATTTTCACATTGTCACGTCAACCAAGATTAATCAACAATAATATTATTATCACAATTAACCACCACAAACTTCCATTAGTTAATTCATAAATTAATTAATCCAAGTCCATTAATTAATTTGATAATTAATTAACCACATTTATCCCATTAATTAATTCACCAATTAATTAATCATATCACTTTAATTAATTAATTCAATAATTAATTAACCACACTAAGTACATTAATTAATTAAATAATTAATTAATACTCTCATAATCTTAACATCCAATAATTAATTCACTAATTAATTATTCTCAATTCACAATTCAATAATTCAATAATTTTATAATTAACTCAACAATTAATTATCCTCAATTCCCCAATTCAATACCTTGATAATTAATTCATCAATTAATTATCTCAATTCCTCAATTCCATTATTCAATAAAATCCACAATTCCTAAATTCATTAATTGACCACATTAATTAATAAAATTTAGGAATTCCAATTTCTAAAAAAACCTTATAAATTATACAATCACATGCTCATATTTGATATCAAGACTATGGGATTTGAATAATAGACTACCAACCTCAATTCATTGATGAACGATCTGTAACATCCCAAGTAAGTTATGAATAATAGATATTTTTATCTATGTCTATTTATGAATTAGATAGTGTTTTAGAGGCTTAAAATTAGAATAAATCCAATCTTAAGCATGGAATACACTAATATTTTTAAAAGTTTGTTTTACTACCTTTTGATGGAAAACCATTTTTAAATCAAAATTTTGACAATTTTATAATCTCTATTTTTCAAAATAAACATATTATTTATGATTGTGACATTGAAATTTACATTTGATAAAGTTTTGGTATTTTTCTGACAATGTTCATTTTTAATGAATAGTAAAAAAATACTGCATTTTACAGCAAAACTGCTTTTTCATCTAATTTAATTATATATTTAGATTATCTTTTTAATTGGTCTTAAAGTTTAATTTTAATATATTTTTACCATTTAATCCAATGGTGGTCATTAGGATTAATTTCACTTTGGAATTGGGCATAAACTAATGCCAAACTTTTCATAGATATTGTTTCAAAAAACCCGCTATTTGTTTTGACAACGGGAATTATTTTTAAATTAATTATTGCAATTTATGTGTTTGGAATTTGGTAAAATGGATTAAATATTTGGAATCATAAGTTCCAAATTATGTAATCAAGACTCTTTTGTTTTTGGACATTATGAATAGTAATGACGGTAATTATCTTTAATTATCTTGATTAATGAGTAATCAGGTAGTTAAGGATAATAAAATAATACCATAATAATAAAAAATGACACCAACATATGTCCTAATGCTACTGGTTGTCTCATGGTCAACCATGGGATTCCTTGTTCCAAACTTGGGGACCCCATGGAATCACTTTTGTGTGAAAGTGACTTTTTATCTTTTTATTTTTAAAGAAAGTAAATATAACAAAGAATGTATCACCTGAGTAAAACATTTTTAATTTTGTCTAAATAGATGATATTATGGACTATAAATATTCATTGGAAAGCTAAAAATATTTCCTACATCATT
Organism: Viscum album; assembly: GCA_963277665.1. Classification (NCBI taxonomy): domain Eukaryota; kingdom Viridiplantae; phylum Streptophyta; class Magnoliopsida; order Santalales; family Viscaceae; genus Viscum; species Viscum album. Next base: position 717,507,497 of record OY728160.1, read on the forward strand.
GTATTTTTTTCATAATTTTTATACATTAAATAAATTAAATTATTTATGACATCATGATGATGCAACGATTACCTCATTAATAAAGGATTTAAATAAAATGAAAAGATAATGTAAAATCTAAGACCTAAACTTGTCAAAAACCTATTGTATGGGTGGATTTCGAACCCTTATCACCTTATCCTCGAAATTCATCAATTTGGGACCTTTAAAATCCAAAACTCATTTGAAAATAAAGTAACATTTTGTAACTTTCCAAGAGTGCCCCTCCTTTCCTCTTATAAAAGGCCCCCACCTCTACCTCTTTACCCACACCTCTCAAGCCTTTGGCTCGGCCAAACCCTGCTCATTTTGTCTCTCCACATCCCTCTATTACTCCTAGAAGCCTCACTTTGGTCAGAATTCTTCCCAAGGAAGCCTTTGAGCTCAAATCAAAAAGAGTTACCCGATTTGAAGGAGGTTAAAGAACGATCGAGTCAAGTCGGACCCGAGGTATGGGACTTCGTCTCAATCTCCTTTCATTGAGGCATATTTTGTTTTATAAACAACCTTCTTTTATACGGTGTATAAACCCCTTTGACTTTTACGTTTATAAAAAAGGAATATTTTTTATACGAAGCATTTTACTAAATGACAAAAGGGAATGTTTTTGTCGTACGTATGCGGTGACAACGACTTCTCTGCCGCCGTGACCATTATTTGAGTTTCGAATTCCTCTACAAGCCATAATTTTTTTTAAAAAAGAAAAATAAATACCATGTTTTACTTTTCTTTTATTTTGGTATTGATAATGGTTTTCATAATGTTTTTATATCAATGTGTTGTATTGATATCTTATGATTGAAAAGTGGAAATGTTATGTTTCCTTTATGCATGTTTTATGTGATATGATTATGTTATGGTTCTTGGGAATTATTATGAAGATGTGTGGTTCCGTGATAAACTAAGGGCGGGTGAGCCTGATATAGCTCTCCAATGCATTGGGTAACGCGAAGGAGTTAAACGTTGAGGTTTCTCCGAAGAGATTTAGGGAATATACTGTGATGGGTATTCCAAACGTAACCAAGAGGGTTACTCCCTATGTAAGAATGTTATGAATGCCTCAAGTTACCTTTATGTCTTATTATTTCTATGATTTATTCATGGTTTGATGAGGTATGTTAAAGTGCTTATGTTTTATAGGTAAAGTATGATTTCATTCTTATGTATATATGTACTCATGTTTCCTTTCCATATTTTCATATCCCTTACTAAGCTTTTTATGCTCATCCCAAATTTTGAAATGTTTTTCACAGGTCAAGGGAAAGGTACATGATATGATGATAGTGTCAAGAAAGTGTCAAGAAAGAATCCATGTTTTATTTTAAATATGTTTCTGTTGATGGGAAAAATGAATACTATCTTTTATGTAACCACTTTGTTTAAATGTGGAATGTAATTCATGTTTTATGATCTAATTCTATAAAACTCTAAACCTGAAAAGATCCTCAATGTTTATTCTTGAAATATCTCAAGATTAAGTAAGGTTTTAAGGCTGGGGCCTTATAGTTGGTATCAGAGGTTGGTTTAGATAACTTTAGGAGTTAGAATTTTATTAAATGATTATCCAAAAATATTTTTTTATGGTCAAATTGAAATGGTATAGCATTTGAAGATTACCATGTTGCTTCATCTAAGACATGTTTGTTCATAATGGTTTTCCGTAGAGGAAACAGGGAAGCAATGCTAGGAAGGCATACAGAAGGAAATAACCTTCCGAATCAGCATCCTGAGATGGTCGGAATTGGAACTGAACAGTTTTTTGCAGTAATGGAACAGTTGACTCAAGCGATAAATGGTGGTGGTATCCATGCACGAGATCAGCCAGATCAACCGTAGAGGAACATGTTAGTGGTGGAACATTTCATGAGGCAACATCCCCCATCATTCAGAGGATCATCTGACCCTGTGCTAGCTGAAGGGTGGATTAAAGCAATGGAGAAGATTTTTGATGTCATGGGGTGTTCAGACAATCAAAAGGTTAGTCTTACTATTTACCGTTTGGAGGGTGAGGCAGATCAGTGGTGGTCGATGGTTAAAAATATCAGGGATGCTGATGAGATTGATGCTCTCGACTAGGATGAATTCAAAGGTATGTTTCTTGAGAAGTATTTTCCTAAGGCTATTCGACTTAGGATGGAAAAACAATTCTTGGAATTGAGGCAAGAGGAAGACTCAGTGGCTTCCTATGAAGAAAGGTTCACTCGATTGGAAAGGTATGCTCCAAATTTTATCCGAGACCTTGATAGTAAAATCAATCGTTTTTACTCAGGATTAAAGACAAAATATCGAAGGGCTTTAGCTTCTCGTGAGTTCAAAAGTTATGAAAAGCTTGTTCGATGTGCTGAGAAGGTGGAAATGGAGTTTTCCGATGATCAAGTGTTCTATAACAACCAACAGAAGAAGAGACCAAGGTGGCAGGAGAAAGGAAAGAATTCCTCAAAAAGGTCTGACGGTAAGAAAACTAAGTTTCCAGTTTGTGATAAATGTGGTAAAAGGCATGCTGGGGAATGTATTTTGAATTCTAGAAAGTGCTACCGATGCGGTAAAATGGGACATAAGGCTCGTGATTGCACTGAAAAAGATCAAGGTGATGGTAAGACCAAATTTGATTTACAGTTAGTGAAATGTTTTAAGTGCAATGAGATGGTTCACTATGAAAATGAGTGTCCGACAAAGAGCTCGAGTGATAGGAAGCAGTTAGACTACAAGCAGAAAGGGGTGGTGAAATCCTTTGCAACTACTTCAGCAGATGTCAGGCCATCAAATGAAGTTGTATCAGGTACTTTGTTTGTTTTTTCAGATTATGTTAGTGTGTTGTTTGATTCGGGGTCTACACATTCTTTCATCTCTAAAAACTTTTCTAGTAAAATGGGAATAACATCTCAAGAAATGACTCTTGAACTTGTGGTAAAAACACCTAGGGGAAATGTTGAGGCAAAAAGAATTTATAAGAATCTTTCTATCCTTATCCGTGGAAAGAACCTACTTGCAAACCTTATTATTCTACCTCTAGTATAGTTTGATGTTATCCTGGGTATGGATTGGATCTCTATTTACCATGCTAAGATTGACTGTAGAGATAAATAAGTTTCTTTTCAGAAATACTTTCAGTTTGTGTACAAGAATGAACCCTTACTGTTGATAACATATCAAGAGGCTGAGAAACTTGTAAAAGATGGAAATGAATGTTACCTTGCACATTTTGTTGAAAACAAGGGAACTGTTCAGATTAATGATGTGCCAGTGGTAAATGAGTATCCTGATGTTTTTTCTGATGAGTTGCCTGGAATAATACCAGATAGGGAAGTTGAGTTTACTGTTGACTTAGTTCCTGATGCTAAGCCAATTTCAAAACCCCCCTTATCGAATGGCTCAAATTGAACTTTTAGAGTTGAAGGAGCAATTGCAAGATTTATTAGAGAAAGGTTTCATTCGACCTAGCACATCACCATGGGGTGCTCCTGTTTTATTTGTTAAAAAGAAAGATGGTTCTATGAGACTTTTCATTAATTATAGAGCCTTGAATAACATCACTGTTAAGAACAAATATCCTTTGCCTCATATCGATGATTTGTTTGATCAGCTCCAGGGAGCTCAGTATTTTTCAAAGATTGACTTGAGATTGGGGTACCATCAGCTGAAGGTAAAGGAAGCAGATGTTCCGAAGACTGCGTTTCGTACAAGATATGGCCATTATGAATTTGTAGTAATGCCTTTTGGGATAACCAATGCACCTGCTGTATTCATGGACTTAATGAATAGAATTTTCCATGAGTTCTTGGATAAGTTTGTGGTGGTTTTCATTGATGATATTTTGGTGTTTTCTAAAAGTAAAGAGGAGCATGAAAGATATTTAAGGGTTATTTTTTAAACCTTAAAAGAAAAGAAATTGTATGGTAAATTCAGCAAGTGTGAGTTTTGTTTGCAACAAATTTCTTTCCTTGGTCACATTGTTTCTAAAGATGGGATAACTATTGATCCTGCAAAAACAAAGGTTGTTGAAGAATGTCCAAGACCCACAAATGTAACAGAGATTTGTAGTTTCCTTGGTTTAGAAGGCTATTACCGAAGGTTTGTTAGAAATTTTTCATGTTTATCTAGTCCAATGAATAAGCTAACTCGGAAGGGTGTTAAGTTTATCTGGAAAAAAGAATGTGATGATTGTTTTCAGGAACTGAAAAGAAGATTGGTGAATGCTCCAGTTTTAGCACTACCTTCTAAGAATGGGGAGTTTGTTATCTACAGTGATGCTTCATTGAAAGGACTTGGTTGCGTCTTAATGCAGAATGATCAGGTAATTTCTTATGCTTCACGACAGTTGAAAACTCATGAGGTAAATTACCCTACACATGATTTAGAATTAGCTGTTGTTGTTTTCGCTTTAAAAATTTGGAGGCATCATTTGTATGGAGTAAAGTGTGAAATATATACCGATCACAAAAGTTTAAAGTATAAATTCACTCAGAAATAATTGAACATGAGATAGAGGAGATGGATAGAATTAATCAAGGATTATGATTATACAATTCATTACCATCCGGGAAAAGCAAATAAAGTGGCTGATTCTTTGAGTCGAAAAAGTAATGCTTCATTAAAAATGTTGTGTTTGGAACGTGATCATTTGGTTAAGGATTTGATGAACTTTGGCATATAAGTTTTTGGTGTAGGATGTCCTTCTGTTTTGTTTCAGGTATCAGTGAAATCTTCTCTATCAGACAGAATCAAGCAAGCACAGAAGCAAGACAGTGAGTTTTAGAAAAAGGTAGAGCTGGTTCAAAAGGGTAAGTTGCCTGAATTCAACATTGATAATGATTGTGTTTTGATATTTGGGAAGAGATTGTGTGTGCCTTGTGATTCACAGTTGAAGAGAGAGTTGTTATGTGAAACTCATAGTTCTTCGTTTTCAGTTCATCCTGGCAGTACTAAGATATACAGAGATCTGCAGGAGTATTACTGGTGGGATAGAATGAAAAGAGATATTGCTGATTTTACTGTGAAGTGTTTAACTTGTCAACAGGTCAAAGCAGAGCGGAAGTTACCGAAAGGGATGCTTCATCCTTTACCAGTACCAGAATGGAAATGGGAAAATATATCCATGGACTTCGTTGTGGGATTTCTGAAGACACCTCGAGGTAATAATGCAATCTGGGTTATTGTTGATCTCTTGACTAAATCTGCTCATTTCCTTGCTATATGAGATACTTTTTCCCTAGATCAACTTTCCCGTTTGTATCTTAAAGAGATAGTCAGGTTACATGGAGTTCCTCTCTCCATTGTATCTGACTGTGATCCCAGGTTCACTTCTAACTTTTGGAAAGGCCTTCAGAAGTCGTTGGGTACTGAATTAAATTTTAGTACAGCTTTTCATCCTCAATCAGATGGGCAGTCAGAACGAACAATCCAGACTTTGGAAGATATGCTACGTGTTTGTTCGATGGATTATCAGGGAAGTTGGGACCAACATCTTTCTTTGGTTGAGTTTTCATATAATAACAGTTTTCATTCCAGTATACAGATGGCACCATTTGAGGCGTTATATGGGAAGCAGTGTCGAACTCCAGCTTTTTAGGATGAAGTAGGTGAAAGGAAGATGATGGGACCAGAATTGGTAGAAGATTTGATAGAAAAAGTTCAGATGATACAGAAACACATGAGAACAGCTCAGAGTAGGCAGAAAAGTTATGTGGATAACCGGAGGAAGGATCTATCTTTTGAGGTAGGTGATCATGTTTTTCTCAAAGTCTCACCATGGAAAAGTGTGATGCGATTTGGTAAGAAAGGAAAGATGAGTCCAAGGTTCATTGGACCATATGAAATTTTGGAGAGAGTTGGATCAGTTGCTTACCAAGTGGCTTTACCTCCGAGTTTATCTCAGGTACACAATGTTTTTCATGTTTCGGTGTTGAGAAAGTATATGCCAGATCCATCTCATGTTTTGAGTCCAGAGGTAGTTCAGCTGGAAGAGAACATATCTTATGAGGAACAACCGGTCCAGATTCTTGACCACAGGGAGAAAGTGTTACGGAATAAGGTGATTCATCAGGTAAAGGTTTTGTGGAAAAACTACATGATTGAAGAGGCAACATGGGAATCTGAAAATGCAATGAGGGATAAATACCCACACTTATTCGATAAGTAAATAAATTGTGGGGACGCAATTTTCTAAAGAGGGGAAGGATGTAACATCCCAAGTAAGTAATTAATAATAGATATTTTTATCTATGTCTATTTATGAATTATATAGTGTTTTAGAGGCTTAAAATGAGAATAAATCCAATCTTAAGCATGGAATACACTAATATTTTTAAAAGCTTGTTTTACTACATTTTGATGGCAAACCATTTTTAAATCAAACTTTTGAAAATTTTATAATCTCTATTTGTAAAAATAAACATATTCTTTATGATTGGGACATTGAAATTTACATTGGATAAAGTTTTGGTATTTTTCTGACAATGTTCATTTTTTAATGAATAGTAAAAAAAATAATGCATTTTACATCAAAACTGATTTTTCATCTAATTTAATTATATTTTTAGATTATCTTTTTAATTGGTCTTAAAGTGTAATTTGAATATATTTTTACCATTTAATCCAATGGTGGTCATTAGGATTAATTTCACTTTGGAATTGGGCATAAACTAATGCCAAACTTTTCATAGATATTGTTTCAAAAAACCTGCTATTTGTTTTGACAACGGGAATTATTTTTAAATTAATTATTGCAATTTATGTGTTTGGAATTTGGTAAAATGGATTACATATTTGGAATCAGAAGGTCTAAATTATGTAATCAAGACTATTGTTTTTGGACATTATGAATAGTAACGATGGTAATTATCTTTAATTATCTTGATTAATGAGTAATCGGGTAGTTAAGGATAATAAAATAAAACAATAATAATAAAAAATGACACCAACATGTGTCCTAATGCTACTGGTTGTCTCATGGCCGACCATGGGATGGCTTGTTCCAAACTTGGGGACCCCATGGAATCACTTTTGTGTGAAAGTGACTTTTTATCTTTTTATTTTTAAAGAAAGTAAATATAACAAAGAATGTATCACCTGAGTAAAAAAAATTTAATTTTGTCTACATAGATGATATTATAGACTATAAATATTCATTGGAAAGATAAAAATATTTCCTACATCATAGTATTTTTTTCATAATTTTTATACATTAAATAAATTAAATTATTTATGACATCATGATGATGCAACGATTACCTCATTAATAAAGGATTTAAATAAAATGAAAAGATAATGTAAAATCTAAGACCTACAATTGTCAAAAACCTATTGGATGGGTGTATTTTGAACCCTTATCACCTTATCCTTGAAATACATCAATGTGGGACCTTTAAAATCCGAAACTCATTTGAAAATAAAGTAACATTTTGTAACTTTCCAAGAGTGCCCCTCCTCTCCTCTTATAAAAGGCCCCCACCTCTACCTATTTACCCACACCTCTCAAGCCTTTGTCTCGGCCAACCCCTACTCATTTTGTCTCTCCACATCCCTCTATTACTCCTAGAAGCCTCACTTTGGGCAGAATTATTCCCAAGGAAGCCTTTGAGCTCAAATCAAAAAGAGTTACCCGATTTGAAGGAGGTTAAAGAACAATCAAGTCAAGTCGGACCCGAGGTATGGGACTTCGTCTCAATCTCCTTTCATTGAGGCATATTTTGTTTTATACACAACCTTCTTTTATACTTTGTATAAACCCCTTTGACTTTTACGTTTATAAAAAAGGAATCTTTTTTTATACGAAGCGTTTTACTAAACGACAAAAGGAAATGTTTTTGTCGTACGTATGCGGCGACAACGACTTCTCCGCCGCTGTGACCATTATTTGAGTTTCAGCTTCCTCTACAAGCCATACTTTTTTTTAAAAAATAAAAATAATTACCATGTTTTCCTTTTCTTTTATTTTGGTATTGAGAATGGTTTTTATAATGTTTTTATATCAATGTGTTGTATTGATATCTTGTGATTGAAAAGTGGAAATGTTATGTTTCCTTTATGCATATTTTATGTGATACGATTATGTTATGGTTCTTGGGAATTATTATGAAGACGGGTGGTTCCATGATAAACTAAGGGCGGGTGAGCCCGATATAGCTCTCCAATGCATTGGGTAACGCGAAGGAGTTAAACGTTGAGGTTTCTCTGAAGAGATTTAGGGAATATACTGTGATGGGTATTCCAAACATAACCAAGAGGGTTACTCCCTACGTAAGAATGTTATGAATGCCTCAAGTTACATTTATGTCTTATGATTTCTATGATTTATTCATGATTTGATGAGGTATGTTAAAGTGCTTATGTTTTATGGGTAGAGTATGATTTCATTCTTATGTATATATGTACTCATGTTTCCTTTCCATATTTTCATATCCTTTACTGAGCTTTTTATTCTCGTCCCAAGTTTTGAAATGTTTTTCACAGGTCAAGGGAAAGGTACATGATTTGATGATAGTGTCAAGGAAGTGTTAATAAAAAATCCATGTTTTGTTTTAAATATGTTTCCGTTGATGGGAAAAATGAATACTATATTTTATGTAACCACTTTGTTTAAATGTGGAATGTAATGCATGTTTTATGATCTAATTCTCTAAAACTCTAAACCTGAAAAGATCCTCAAGGTTTATTCTTGAAATATCTCAATATTAAGTAAGGTTTAAGGCTGGGGCCTTATACGATCGCCCAATGGAAATCCACAAAATTGAGCATCACAACAATGTAGATCAGGATCCGGATCTAAAACCCTAAATCAAGATTAAACAAAAGAATATCTCTAAATTAAATATCTAGATCTAGTAAAATAGAGAATAAATTCCCACCAAAAGAACAAGGGAAGAGAGGAGGATTAACGAGAAAGAAACGGGATAGGATCCACTTATCGGGAGGGATGTGAATCCTCGATCTGGGCTTCGAATCATGAAGAACAGAGGTTAGGAAGGATTGGAATTAATCTAGAGAGCTCCAAAATCATGAAAGAGAACCTAAGGTCAAATGGGGTCGATTTAGGATTAAAATGGGGGTTCATAAAATTATAAAACTAATTTTTGGGTTAAATTAATTCTCATTCATAGTATGGTGGGAAGGGGCACACGGTTTCCCCTAACCGTGCTCCTAAATTGTGTGCCTCTTTTATAGGGGTGCATGGTTATGCCTAAGAGGGCATATGGTTTGACAAACTGTTTTCCAACCATGCAATTTCCCTCTGCCTAGTGTTTCATGGTTAGTTGGGCCATGGGCGCGGTTGGGTAAAATCGTGTGCCAAACGTGCACAACCCTTTTTTCATTTTTCTCAAAATTTCACTCAAACACACCCCAAGTTATAACCCAAATAAAAATTACTCAAGGAAAAAAGAGTACCTAAAATATATCCCGAGTCAACTTTATAAAAGGTCGGGATCTTACAGATGTAGACACAAGGGTAAGCACCATGGTATTTGTGTTTATCTATGGAGTAACTATCAAAGTTAGATGTCACGACTACAGCTAGTAGTTTCACTATCTACCAAAAAAGCAGAGTATATCGCTGAAATGGAAATAGGGAAGGATATGATTTGGTTTAAGGATTTGTTAGAGGAACTTGGAAGGAAGTGAGGAAATAAGATGTCATTCTATGATATTCATAGGGTGGTCCATCTTGTAAATAATTTAGTGCTTCACTTGAGAATAAAACACATTTAGTTGAAGTATCACTTCAACCATGAGTGTGTGGAAGATAGAAAGTTGGAGCTATAGAAGATAAGTAGAAGACAGAATTCAACAGATATATTAACAAATGTTGTAGTCCAATAAAGTATGTGGAATTTTTATGCCTCATTGAGACTTGGGTGACCTAGAAGAAGTAAAATAAGGATACTCACTAACTATTATTGTGGGATGAAGGAAGAATGGAATTACATAAGTGTTCTAGTGGACTTGGTGGTAAATCCAAGAAAATGATTCTCAAGTGAGAGGTAATTGGGTTAGATATGAAAAATCTAGTTTGACTAAGTCAAACATAACTTTTGGAAGGAGTGATTTCGAAATTATGTAAGTGTAAATAGATAAAGGCATGGTCAATAGAACCAACGAAGTCTAGAAGATGAAGTTAAAGTAGAAGTAGAATCTAGAGAAGTAGTGGTGTCAGTAACATCAGAATCTGAATGATGTAAGTGTGAAAGAATCAGATGAATTGTGTAGGATTTACTTTGATGGATATATAAGAATAACCCAATTTTTTCGTAAAAGGGATATATAAGAATCCTCATATGGATAAGTAAGAGCAAACAAGTTTTCTTACACTGTTCACTGGGGATTAAAAGTTGAGGTGGTGTATCTTGCAGTGAATTTGATTAAGAAGAGATCCATCCATGAAGATTGAAAAGTGGTGACACGAAAACAACTGATTAGGACTTTTATAAATAGTGTGTTGGGGATCACTTGTTTATGAAGGCATGTAATCTTGTAATTATTCTCTTATATTCTACACTAATAAAAGCATCATTGTTTCTCTCATGGAATCAGACTAAGTCCAAACCATGTAAATCCCTTTTTTGTTCCATGTAAGTATGGGTTTTGTGTTTCTTCCACTTGTCTGTATGTTTCAGAAGATATTATCAAGTAATCTATGTGATTCAGCATGATACATTTGAATTTAGTTTCCTTGTTCAAACATCGACAATGGGTGCTACTAGTTTTGGAATGTTTCGACCTTATTCTGCAAGTGAGGTTCAAAAGGGGGTTCCAAAACATGGGGTGTTCAGCACAACACCACACATCAACATCAAAATAGTCATCAAAAATTTCCATCATGGTTGAATTAAAATTCCCATTATCCAAGAAAATATCTTCATATTTGAAAAATATTCAAACTTATATATTTCTCAGTTATCTTCCAAATCACGATGTAATGGGTATCATTGTAGTGTATTGACCTTTGATTCCCAAGTCTAGCAAAAAAATCATAACATGATCACCTATTCATCCTTCTAAAATTATAGGGTCGATATATAATATATTTAATAAATAAATGCATTACAGAGTAATGTAATTAATTACATTGTAAGCTTTAGTAGTCCACCACACCATGAAATTTAATTGTGATATAGCTCTTGAACCACAAGTCAAAGCTCCAAGTACTTCTTGAAAAAATCCACCTTTACAAATCATAGGTTCATGTTGTAGCATGATTCCTAATAGTAATCAAATATTTTTGAACAATCTCTATATTATGATCTAAAATTACATCGTGAGTGTTAAAGCACAACAAACAACCTTGCTCAGCCTTCCCAACTCTCCGTGTATCATGGATTAATATACATCCATAATGGCATGATTATTCTTCAACTAGAACTTATTCTCAATAGCGTCTTCCAATTATGGTGTGATCCTCCATCCATAACATCTAGTATTGCATCAATTGTTCAGTCTTGAACCTTATCACGATAGAGTAATATCCCTTCATGAAATAATATTTATTCCACCATTCACTAAAATTATCCAATAATTATTACAGCATGACCATAATAACTGCAACATGATTTATGAATTCTTCACAAAATTTTCTCCAAAGCTCCTATAAATTTATTCGAACTTTTTCCATGTTTCATCGGTGATATAATTCATCTAATATGAGTTATTAAAGAAAAATACAAATCCTTTTGATCTTGATTCATCAATATCCTCATTTGATTCATCATTCTTCTTATGAATAACCTAGGTTCCAACAACACACACACATATAGCATAAAGAATATGGATATTGAAAATAAAGATCCAATCAAAAGAGAGATCAACAGGAGGGTACCCCCTTACAAATATAATAATGGGTGAAGTATGAATCAATCATAGGGGGGGAGGAAAAGAGAATTATAAATCCCAAAAATGATCAAAAGATAATGATAATAAGGATTTAAATGGAAAACACATAAAAATTCTCCAAAGGAATATTAGTAACAGAGAATCTCATATTTTAAGAGAGAACGGGTATAAAAAACCCCTTACCTTAACTCTTAGGTTGCTCAAACATGCTTTAACCCATTGTGTAATAACCCTAGACTTATTAATCATTTATTTCATAACCTTGATTATATTTATTTCATTTAATAGTCATCACTTTTACTTTTTTTATTACTTGTTTATCAGTTAGACATAGTTATACTAATTATCAAATATTAGTAGTTCTAGTTGTTCCATGTTTGTTTTGATATAGTGATCTCGATCATGGTTCCTTGTACATGAGTTAATCATCTCCAAAATAGTCAAGGTATTAGAATCATAATTTTATAATTAATTTTAAAGTTCCATGTCCAATCCACGAAAGGGGTATGGTTTTCATGGAAAAAATCAATTATTAGTGTGTTCTAAGTAAATTTAACAACCATAATGAGTTAATTAATAATGAATATTCATTTGATTATTTCCATTTCAAAACATAAAAATAACTTAAATTCATATTCAATTTCATTTAGATCTATTATTTATTTTTTTTAAACCCTCTATCTTTGGGAAGATGAAAATAGAATAATATTGTTCATGTAGTGGTTGAACCGACCAAAACATGAACATGGTACAGTGAAAAATGATAATGAATTAATCAATATTTCACTATTAAAATGTTATTACATAAATATATTAATGTTAATTATATTTCTGAATAGCCCGGAGGCCTTCACTTTTTATTTATTTTTGATAATCCCCCTCTCAGGGGTGAGGGGGAACCCTTAAAAGACTCGAAGTCTTAAGTGACAATTACATGACCCATAGGTATTAGAGGAAATCTTCCAGACAAGAAAACTTAAAATTGTGCCTCCCCAGCAAATGTTGTGATATCAACACTCCACCTTCACAAGGTTGGCCGGCTAGTTGTGATGTGCAGAGCTGCACAGGCCTGGTACCGATGGCAATGTCATACCCTCTCAATATTCCAATTCCAATTAGCTCTACTCTGGTGAATGCATCTTCTCTGAATCCTCATTTGGAGCCTTTTCCCTTGTAATATGACTGGTTGCATCTACATTTTTTCATGTAGAATAGAGCCCTAAGGGTGACCTGAAGGCCTTGAGGTGGCCCGAAGGCCTTGAGAGACAACTGGCCCGAAGGCCTTGGGTGGCCCAAAGACCTTGCAGGACCCGAGGACCAAACTGGTGGCCCAAAGGCCCGAATGGATGAATAGTTTCAGCTGCTACATTAAGGGAATAATCAAAGTATGATATAATATGATAACATAAAAACAACATAGGAACGTGACAAAAACATAAAACATGACAAGAATAAGTCAAGGCTAACTGCGAATACATTATAACATAATATGCTTGGGGTAACCTCTTTCACCATACATGGCATCTCATGAGATAAAAACATTACCTAATTCATTGGAGGACTATATAATTCTAGGTCTGCCTATCACATTCATATCATGTACATGCATAAGTGTGTCACATATATAATACAACATAAGGATGTATTTCATCACTTTTAATCCCATGATTAAGGAGTGTGGGTTACATACATGGAACTCCCTGATCAATGAATGATGTGTACATCTAAGTGAATACCCTTGAGTGGAATTGGGGATGAGTATTCACTACACAAATGTTTGACATGGAAAATCGCAAGATATTTTTGGCAGCATAACGAGGGTATGTAAAGATTCATAAAAGGGTTTAATGAGAGTTAAAGGGGTATCTCATCACTTTTACATCAAAAGGATAGTAAGAAGGATGTGTAAAACCATATTCCAACATGAAAAATTTTAAATAAAATAATAATAATATAAATAATGAGAAGATCCCTTACCCTAAGAGGGGGATTCTAAAATCTTGGGAGGACCTTCTTAAGAGTTTGGGAAAACCTTGGGAGGGATCTAGAGAGAGAAGGGAAGAGTAGATTTGTGCTCCAAGGGTTTTGAGTTAATAAGAATGGTAGGTTGGGTGGGTTTTTATAGTAAAGGAGAAGAGAATTTTTTATTAATTTCTAAACTTAGGTTTTGGACTCTATATGATAAATTAATCCAAACCACAAATCATCACATGGTTTTTACCCATTATTTCTACCAAAGATGAGTGGATTTAATTATTTTATAAGGATAAGAACTTAACTTCTTAAAATAATTCCCTTGGTGATGTGGAAGTGAGTCATGTTTATAAAGAATTTATTTTAAAACCTTAAAATATAATATAGGTTTTGGAGGATTCATTAAGGGTTTATAAAATTAATCAAATGACTTAAAAAACACATTATTTTAAAAAGGAAACATAATTTTTATTTTTAATACTCTTTATAATATTTAGTAGATCAAAATTGGTCTTTTATGATGTCATAATGCATACCGTAAAATTATGTCGTATTTAATTTTTACTCAAAAAATTGATTACCTCGAGAAATTATGAAACATTCATCGTTGGATAATTTTGATGTGATGATTTCAGAAATAATATTTATCAAAATAATTCTCAAAATATGAGAATTTATACTTTTAAATAAAAAATCTTTATTTATTAAAAAATATTGGTTTTTTGAAAATAATAGTTTTTGGACCCTTATAATAATTACGTTTGACTTCGTAAAATTATATTATCATTTATATTTAGTAAATATTATTTAATAATAATATTTTATTAAAATATAATTTATTTCAAAAATTCTTAAATTCATCAAAAAGAGTGTCTTGATTGAAACTATATATTTTCCAAAAATAAAATTTGTGTTTCATCGTATCAAAATCTATTTTTTATCAAAAATTATTATTTAACCATTATAAAGTAATAAAAAATAAATATAATCATTATTTTATTAAAAAAATCATACTATTAGGGTCTAGATACATAGCCCTTTATCGCACCAATAAATGCCCTAAGGGTAAGGGTGTGTGATGATGATATTTTCTTAGGGTGGTTCGGTGAACATTGTTTGGTTCGTGATCTTGATGAGCATGAACTTCTCCCATAAATGAATTAGTTTGTGCTTTAATTGTTGAATCTAGGTTTGGGATTGGTCAAGGGTAAATCATAGTGATGTTATCTTTCTTGGAAGCTCTGATAAATGGGCTTTATAGGGTACAATCCTACTGGTCAAAGTCATCACTTCCTTTGTCTGTGTCAAATGGATTTATCATAACCCTATATATATACTAATCATATGGTCACTATATAACGACTATACTATCAATGGTTATGATTCTTAATGTTCTTTTAAATCTAACATGATATAACATATAACGGTCCAAAATAACCAAAGTAGTGCATGTGTTTTCTATAATTTCATTTCTTAATAAGGAATTTACTCATTTAAAAGGATAATTTCATTTATAAATATATGGTTCATTACATTATTCCCCCTTTAGAAATTTTTCCTTCAAAATTTTATTCCTACGCTAAAACAAATGAGTGTACTTCTGTTTCATCACCTCTTCAGGTTCTTAAGTCACTTCCTCAAACTTGTGATTCTACCACAACACTTTGATCAGGTAATTTGTCTTGTTTTGTAGAACCTTGTCTCTATGATATATGATCTTCACAAGCTTCTCATCGTATGAAATATCGTTCTCCAATGGTACGACCATTGGATTTAGTACATGTGAGAGGTCTGGTATGTACTTCCTCAAGAGGGATACATGGAAAAAATCATGTACATGATATAGGTTAGGTGGGAGTTCTGGTTGATAGGTTAATGCTCTGATGCGATCAAGGATCTCAAAGGATCCTATGTATCTTGGACTCAACTTTCCCTTCTTCCCAAACCTCATGAATTTTTTCTACAGTGATATATGAAGAAACACTTTATCTCTAACCTCAAACTCCAGGTCTCATCAACAATTTTCTGCATAGATTTTCTATCGATTTTGTATAGATTTCATATGACACTGAATAGTTTGAACCTTATCTATCATCTCTTATATAATATCAGGCTTCGTCATCTTCCACTCTCCAACTTCATCCCAACATGTTGGATTCTAACACTTCTTCCTATATAGATCCTCATAAGGTGTTATTTGAAACCTAAAATGGAAATTGTTGTTATATGATAACTCCACTAAAGGAAGGTGTTGATCCCAACATCCTTGGAAATCCATTTAACATGATCTCATCATATTCTCTAGAGTTTGAATGGTTATTTCAAACTAACCATCTGTCTGAGGGTCATAAGCAGTGTTAAATCTCAGTTTTGAAGGCTTCTATAAAACCTCAAGGTAAACCTTAGATCTCGATTAGATATAATAGAGAGTGAAACTCCGTGAAATCTTATCACTTATCTTATGTATATCTTGACAATTTATTCAAGAGAAAAAACTTCCTCGAAAGGAATGAAATGCACTAACTTGATAAGGTGATCGACTACCACCCAGATGGTGTTATTGTCTTTAGGGGTCCTGGGGAGTTCTACAAAAAAATCCATGGTTATGTTTTCTCATTTCCGTACTAGTATGGGAAATGGTTGCATCATACCCTTAGACTTTTATCGGTCAACCTTGACTTATTGGTATACCAAGCATCGGGATAAAAAAATTTCATTCTCCCTCTTCATGTTATCCCACTATAATCTTTTCTTCAAATCTCTAAACATCTTAGTGCATCCTGGATGAATGTAGAAGGATGATCTTTGCACGTCATCTATAAGTTCCCTCTTCAGTTATGGTTTTGATGGGACATGTATCTGGGTTCCAAACCTTATAACTCTATCTTTAGAAAAGTTGAACTCTGGAATATTTTCTGCCTTTTTTTGTAGCACCTCATCATCCTTTCGAGCCTCCTTGACCCTCTCAAGAATAATGATTGAGAAGTCATTTGAGTAAGGTAGGATGAAGATCCTTTTATTATTCCCATTTCTATCCTATGTATGTCCAAGAATATTAGATCCATTTCAATTCTCATCATGGATAGGGTTGTAGGATCTTTTCTACTCAGAGCAACTTCCACTTTGTTCGTCTTCTTAGGATAGTAATAGATTGAACAATCATAATCCTTGATAAGATCTAACCACCTTCGTTGGTGCATATTGAGACCATTTTTTGTGAATGTATACTTGAGGCTTTTATGATTTGTATATATGTCACACTTCTCCCCATATAGATAATGTCACCAAATCTTCAGCATAGAGATCACTACAGCCAATTTTAGATCATGTGTTGGGTAGTTCTGCTCATGGATCTTTAATAGAAGGAGGTATATGGTATTATTTTTTCATCTTACATGAGTACACAACCTAATCCATTTTTGGAAGTATCATTGTAGATCAAAAATATTTCCCCACTGGTGGGTAATGTGAGTATAGTTGCAGTGATTAACCTCTTCTTCAACTCTTTAAATATGTCTTCACATTCATCATTCTAGAAAAACTTCACCCCCTTCCAAGTTAGCTTGGTTAGTGGGAATGGAAATCGTGAAAAGTTTCTCACAAATAAATGATAGTACCCAACTAATCCAAGGAAACTATGATTCTGTCACAAAGGTTGGTTCAATTCATCCTTCAATTGCCTTCTATTTTGAAGGATCCGCGTATATCTCTTTTTTGTGATAGCATACCCTAGAAATGTAACTTTCTCCATCCAAAACTAGCATTTATTATACTTTTCATACATCTTTTCTTTCCGTAAGGTTAAATTCAGCATACAAATTCTCCTAATGATCCTCCCTTCTTTTGGAGTAGATTAGAATATCTTCTATAAAGAATACCACAAATTTGTTAAGGTAATCCCTAAAGGATTGTTGGATTGGTGTATCCTGATCTATTTTGGATGATGTTGGGCCGAATTATTGCTACATATACTATACATCAGGCCGAAACTCTCACGGTTCAAGCTCCATAATGAGCTCATTTGGGGTTGCAGGGGGAAACACGCCCCTACTCCGAGGGACCGGGGGCTGAAGGGATCTGACCAAATTTTTTGGTTACTGTAGAAATTATGACCGCCTATAGAAAATTTGACCAGTTGACACTGACAGGACACTATAGTAGTGAAAACTTTAGCATGACTACTATAACATCTCAGACTTTAGAGACAGTGGTATTGTAGCTCTGTGGATTTCTTGCCACCAGCCACTATAGTAGCTTGGACTTAGGTGGTCGTAAAAATGTAGCAGTGCAGACTTCCAGCCAGCATTCACTGTAGCACAGTGGACCTGTTGTGCGATTGGTGGCATAGTGCTTCATCCTCCTTATTATATCATTTCAAGCTAGGGTTTTTTAGTGTGAGAAACTTTGATATCTCCTTGTAATCATGCTCCCAAATTTTATAGTGAAGTGGTTATGCCTCTCTGTGGACATAGGGGTTTTTTCCAAACCACATAAATCAATGTGTCTGTGTTCTTCATCCTCTAATTCTTTTGTTTTATCTTTTCTTCATCTACAAACCTTTGTCGTGTGACTCCCGATGTTTCCACAACAACTAGTATCAAAGGTTGAGTTCATAATTCTTGAATTGAATGGTGGATATTGAAGAAGGAAAGGTGAAAACCAATCACTCTGATGGAACTAACTTTAGATACTAAAGGATGCAAATCAAATACTAACTTTACTAGAAGAAATTTCATTTGTCACTTCTGGGTTTAAAGTCAATAGACATGGAGCAGACGGCATGGGAGCTACTGGATCGGTAGGTTCTTGGAGTTTTGCACCTTATATTGGCCAAAAATGTGGCCTTTAACATCAGAGAGGAGAAGACGATGATTGGGATGATGAAATCTCTCAAGAATATGTACAAGAAGCCTTCAACGTCAAACAAAGTGTACCTAATGAAACAATTGTTCAATCTGAATAATATTTAAGGGAGGATTGTTGCAGATCATGTCAAATGAATTCAACACAATCATTAGTTAGTTGACATTGTTGGATATTGTGATTGATGATGAGGAATGTTCATTGGTTTTACTGTCTTTGTTACCTAACAATTAGAAAGCAACCGTAACAGTCGTGAGCAGTTCTTCAAGGAATACAAATCCAGTTCTGAAGGATGTGTGGGGCCTAATCCTCAATGAGGATACTCGAAGGAGAGAATCATGTAGATTCTCTGGTTCTGCTCTGAATGTTGAAGGAAGAGGAAGATATGTGCAGTGACACAATTTCACAGGTTGATCAAAGTCAAGAGGAAAGAGCTGAGATAAGGCAAAGGGGGTCGGTCCTACCTGCTAGATTTGCAAGAAGAAAGGACATGTCAAAGAGTGTAGAGATAAAATAAAGGTTCCTAAAAATAATGCAGCAAATATGATGGTTGAAGGAACCGATGTTGTGATTCTATAGAGTGTGGATATCCCTATGGAGTCTTGGATTTTAAACTCAGGGAATCTTTATATTCCATGTCGGAGAAGGGTTTCTTGAACAATTATATTTCTGGAAATTTTGGAAAGGTACATCTTACTGTTGATGATCCCTTGTAGATTGTAAGGAAGGGTGGTGCATGAATTAAGACCAATAGTGGGAGTTTACTAGTTCTGAAAAATGTGAGGTATATCCCTGGGCTGAGAAGAAATTTCATTTCTTTTGGATAGCTTGATGATGCAGGTTTTAGCACCATATTCACTGGTGGTGCAAGGAAGATCACAAAGGGAGCCATGGTCATAGCTCGGGGAGCAAAGAATGGTAACTTATACAAAATGAAAGAGACTTTCATGGACATGATTGCATCAATAATCTCTATCGGGGATTCACAACAGATACGGAAACATCAGGAGTCACAATGACGGAAATGGTTTGCGGATAAAGAAAAAATAGAAGAAAGAAACGCTCAGGACACAAAGATTTACATTGTTTTAGAAATGATCCATATGTCCATGGAGAGGCAAAAGTTTCACTATGATTTGGGAGTACAATTACAAAGAGTTTTTCAAAGTTCTCACAACTCAAAACCCTAACTCTAAATGGGATAATAAAGAGGATGAATCATTATTCCACCAACCATCAGAAAGTCCAATTTGCAACAGTGAAAGGAGTCTGGAAGTCCACATCGTTATAGTGAAAGGTGGCAACCCAGGTCAAAATTGATACTGTGGCTGGCAGCTGGAAGTCCAAGGAGATACAGTACCATTGACTCCAAAGTCCAACCTGCTACAATAGTTGTTCCAAAGTCTACACTACTACAGTTTCATATTGGTGTTGGTTGGTCAGCTCTGCTACAGTGGTTAGAGATGCTATAATACCCGCAAAAAATTGGACTGGGGCCTTCGGCCCCCGGATCAAGGGCGCGTTTCCCCCTACAACCCCCAACAAGATCCCCATGGAGTTGATGGTCTTTTGTGAAGTGTGAGACACAATCATTTGGTCCAACAACATCCAAAGAGAATTGGGTTACACCAATTCAACAACAATTGAGTCGCTATAGGTTATGTCATATGAGTGAGAAGAGGATGAAGGTTCTAAAAACAAAAGGAATACTACTGGAGCTGAAGTTAATGGAAGTTGGATTATGTGAGGATTGTGTCCCTATAAAGAAAAAGAATGTATCTTTTGAAAAAGGTGGTAGAACATTGAAGGTCGGGAAGCTGGACCTGGAGCACACTGATTTTTGGGGGCCTGCACCAGTATATTCCCTTGGAGGGTCACAATATTATGTGACCTTTATCAACAACATGACAAGGAAGGTATGGGTTTACTTTCTAAAAAGTAAATCTAATGTGTTTAAGGTGTTTCATAATTGGAAGACCATAGTGGAGAATGAGTCGAAAACAAAGCTGAAATGTTTGAGGTCTGATGATGGTGGAGAGTATGGTAGTAATGAGTTCAGATAATTATGTGCAAATAATGGAATTCAGTGGTAAAAGACTATTCCAAGAATACCACAACATAATGGTGTGGCATAAAGGATGAATAATATAATGAATGAATATTCCAGGAGCATGAGGCTGTACTCGGGGTTACCCAAGATTTTTTGGGTTGATGTAGTAAACATAGTGGCATGTCTCATCAACAGGAGTCCATTTGTACTAATGGGAGAATGTCTACCGGAAGAGCTCTAGTCTGTAAAGGAGGTAAGACTCTCACATTTACGAATCTTTGATAGTTTAGCATATGTACATATTGATGTTGATGTAAGGGGCCATCTTGATTCTAAGTTCAAACCATGTTTCTTTATTGGATATGGTGTTGAGGAGTTTGGTTATCGCTTTTGGGATGATC
Organism: Viscum album; assembly: GCA_963277665.1. Lineage (NCBI taxonomy): Eukaryota > Viridiplantae > Streptophyta > Magnoliopsida > Santalales > Viscaceae > Viscum > Viscum album. The sequence goes on from OY728160.1 coordinate 717,528,647, forward strand.
TCAGCAAGATGGTGATCATGATCCAGAATGTGGTATTTAATGAAGTCGTCGCGTGCAAGGACCGTCATGAAGCTAAAGTTGATAATGGGAACAAAGAATCGGGCTACCATGAGAAAGTGGAGCTTGAAGGTGTACCTAATCATGTGACATTAAAACCAATGAAGACTACTCCTCAAATGGATTTGAGGAGATAAACAAGGGTAATAATGTCTATGCAGAGGTATTCATCGTCCTTAAATTATTTTTTATTGACTGACGGTGGAGAACTGGAATGTTTTGAAGAGGCAATTTAGTTGAAGGAGTCGGGCATGTGGGAGCTGGCTATGAAGTAGGAGATTTCCTCATTGCATGATAGCAACACTTGGGATTTAACACCTCTGCCACAAGGAAAGAAAGCATTGCAGAACAAGTGAGTATATCAGGTTGAGGAAGAACATAATGGAAGGAGAAGGTACAAAGCAAGGATGGTGGTGAAAGGATTTCAACAGAAGGAATGAGTAGATTTTACTGAAATTTTCTTACTTGTAGTGAAGTTTACCACCATCCGAGTGGTTCTCAACATTGTGGTGTCGGAATACTTTCATATTGACCAGCTTGATGTCAGGACTACTTTCCTTCATGGAGATCTGGAGGATGACATCTATATGCAGCATCCAAAGGGATATGTTGAGTCTATGAAGAAAGATCTTGTGTGAAAACTCTAGAAGATCCTACATGGGTTGTAGCAGGCACCTAGGTAGTGGAACAAAAAATTTGATGCATTCATGACTAAAAATGGATACAAATGATATTTCATGGATCACTGTTGTTACATCAAGTATTTTGGTGATGAATATATTATACTTATTCTATGTGTGGATGACATACTCATTGCAGGATCATGTATATAGAGAATTGATGAACTAAAAAGGTAGTTGGCTAAGGAGTTCATGATGACAGATCTTGGAAAAGCTAGAAAGGTTTTAGGGATGAAGACCAAGAGAGACCGCACAGCTGGAACTTTGATATTATCATAGGATGACTACATTGGGAAGGTTCTAAGAAGATTTATTTTACCGAAATCAAATCCAATCTCTATTCCCCATATGAGCCATTTCAAACTATTAAATGAGAAATCACCTAAGAGGGAAAAGGAGATTGAGTACATGGAAAAGGTTCCATGCACATGAGTTGTTGGAAGCCTGATGTATGTCATGATTTGCACTCAACCTGACATTGCTTATGCAATGGGAGTTGTGAGCAGGTACATGGCTAGCCCAACATTGGGAAGCTGTGAAGTGGATACTAAGGTATCTGAAGGGTATAAAGGAGGTATCTATGTGCTTTTTAAAAGGAAATTCATTGCAGGGATATGTGGATACCGACCTTGGAGGTGATTTCAATAGTAGTAGGAGTGTCATGGGTTATATATTTACCTGTGGAGGAGTTGCGTTGAGCTAAATATCACAACTATAGAAGGTGACGGCTCTATCCACCACATAGGCAGAATACATTGTTGTAACATAAGTTGTAAAGGAGATGGTTTGGATGAATAAGTACTTGGATGATATGGGTAGAAAGTGAGAGAAAAATGTATTACACTGTGACAGTCAGAGTGTTATACATCTTGCAAAGAAACCAGTGTTTCTATAATAAGGATTTATTAATTCAGTCCGTGAAGATTGCTAGAGAATTAGTGAGACCAAATGACATTATTATGAACTTGTAGTGTTTGTACCTTGTACAAAAATCAGTCTTGGGGATATCTTTCTTCTTCACCTTTACTTGATAATATCCTGACCAAAGATCCACCTTAGGGAAGTATTGGGCACCACATAGCTGATCAAACAAATCATCAATCCATGAAAGATAATATTTTTTCTTTATCGTTATCTTGTCGAGCTCATGATAATCAATGCAAAGGAATATTAACACATCCTTCTTCTTAACAAAAAGGACCAGTGCACCCCAAGTTAAGATGTTTGGGTGTATAAACCCTTTATCCAAATTCTCTTATAGTTTCTTTTTCATCTCTTGAGGTTCAATTATGGTCATTCTATATGGAGTCTTGGATATTGGCAATGCTTCGGGTATAAGTTCAACTGATAACTCAGCCACTCGTCTAGGAGGAAGACCAAGCAATTCTTCATGAAACACATCAGTGAATTCCCCTATAGTGGGCATGTCATCAAGGAAGATCTTTTCCTTAGTCTCAATCATTTAAGCTAGAAACTCTTTCTCATAAAGCAATAATATTCATGCTGGAGATGATGATACCAAAGGAGATTTATCCTCCTCCTTACACTTGTATAGAATCAAAGGAAAATTTGTGATACGAGTGGTTATTTCCTTCTCTTGGCAATTTATATTGGATCTATATAAGTAAAGTCAATCCATGCCCAAAATATCGTTAAATTCCACTAAAGGGTGTATCACAAGGTTCGTTGGGAAGTTCAACCCACAAATTTTGACAAGGGATGAGTTATATTATTGAGATGCAACAATTGACCCATTTGTAATCTCTACTGATAACTCTACTTCTATGTTTTGAGGTGGTGTTTGACTAGTTCTATTAAACTTGTGTGGTGTGAAAAAATGCATAGAACTATGGTCGTATTGGACATTTGAAGTTCATGATTGGAAAATAAGTCTACCTTTCACTATTTGATTCTGGTTTTAATCATTTTTTCCTCCAAAATAGATTTAATGATGAGAAATATCAAATTATTAAACATATAAATGGGAAACTATAAACATTGAATGGAAAACTCATAAATCATATATATTCCTTAACCTATGAATTTCTAGGTTTCAGTCTATGTTATTCATGATCTATTTCCTAACATAAAGTCTTATGGGAACTTTTGTCCCCTAAATAATGATTCGTAATGATCTTGCGAATTTATCAGAGAATATCCTCATAAGTGTAAAACTGGGTGTGCAGCAATACCTATTTTTCATGCACCAGATGATGAACGTGTAACCCCCTGAGATTTTGTGAAATATTTTTTTTCAAATGAATTTAATCTATTTAACATCTAACATTACACGCAACACTGAGTTTATCTTTTGTTACACAAAACACTGAGTTTGGTTTGTGTTACACACAATACCGATTTTAGTTTACGTTATATACAACACCAAGTTTAAATGAAACATGACATATTATTAAAATATTATTATTTAATATGATATTTATCACTTAGTTGTTACAATGGAAGGTATGAATAGGATCAACTATATTATGAAATATATGAATTACACATGTATATATAATGAATTATTTGGTGACTGATTAATTATAAATGAAAATAAAAACCTTCTGAAAATAAAGGAAATCATTTTCTGAAAAACTATTTTTATGCACATAAATGTGTTTTACCACAATAAATTAAATGAATCAATTTTGGTGAATGATTTTAATGAAATGTATATATTATATATTCAATCAAATATTTAACATTAATCTTATGTATTTTTTATACAAGAGATAATAAAAAATCAAATTTTACGCTGAAAACTATATTTTCTAAAAAAGCAGTTTTGTCGCCTTTGGCGCACTTATTTTAAAATTAATTTTACCACTTTTAGAAAATTTATTTGACAAGATAAAATTAATTTTTAAAATTATAATATCAAATTATATTAGAATAAATTTTTGGGATTTTTTCTGAAAAGTTTCATTTTTTGATGAATAGTGAAAAATACTGAATTTTAATTAAAAACTACTTTTTTGTTTAATTTATTTATAAAGTTAAATTATATTTTAAATTGGTTTTAAAGTAAAATTAGTTCAATTATATTTCAATTAATCCAATTTAGGTCATTGGAATTGATTTTATAATGAATTTTGATATAAAAACTTGGTAAACTTTTGAACATTTTATCTTTAAAAACATGCTTTCTCATCACGTCTGCAGGATTAATTTTAAATTAAATTATTCCACTTATGTGAATTTTATTTTGAAAAATGGATTCCATATTTTTAATCATCGTGATATATATTATCTAATAAGGTCAACTTTATTTATGACAATAATGATTAGTAAAAACAGTTAAAATTAATTACCACGATTAAGGTTAAAATGAGGTTTTGCGCATTATATGCACTTGTATTGAAATTAATTCTACACACACATATGATTTTTATTTAATAAATTGAATTTCATATTTAAAATCAGTAGGAATAAATTATCTAATAAATCTCATTTTAATTTTAGTCTTAAAGGATAAATTACCGAGGTAAATAAAAAGATACAAGTTACTGTGGTAAAAAAATTAAAAGGGTAAAATTGAGTAAACTTAAAGACTAAGGAATAACATGAAAAAAAAATATGTTTATTTTGTGTGGTGGAGGTTTTTATCCACCACATAATCCATCCACTCTATTATTGATCTATTTTGGAGGCACTTGAGGTAATAGTGATCTCCCAATAGTGAATACTTTTGGGTATTTACAAAAATGTAATTCCTCCTCAATTATAAAAGGAAACTCACTCCCCTCACTTCCTCACAACACCTATAAAACCATTTTTCTCGACCAAACCCTACCCAAATCACTTACCAACATCCATAATATCATCCTAGAATTCTTAGTTTGGTCATAAATCCATCCTAAGAAGGATTTAGTGCAAACCTCAGGAGGATACCTGAAAAAAGAGATAACATTCTTCAACAAGCGTTTTTATTTTATTTCTTCCTCCACCTTCTTCAATTATTATTAAACCATGTTGATATAATAAACTTAGTATCTTACATATACTTAGATGTTTTTATGTTAATAGCATGACCTACAACCACTTCAACTTCCATCAAATGGGTTACAAAATCAATGTTTGTGTGTACGGCGGACTACTGCCTCATGAACCGTTGTCATTCATTTTTCCCTTTCCACCTCTCACGGTTGTGTATGATGATGGATATAAAGTATATATATGATTTTTATAACATAATTATACCTATGGAGTCATTATATCATGTTTATCTTTTTACTTTCCATTTTTAAGGGGATATGATAACGTCATTTGTGTGTACGGCGGACTACCACCTTGCGAAGCGATGTGATTTGTTTTTTACTAACACTTTACATGAAAGGTAATAAGGATATAGTTTATAAATATATATGATATATATATATATGTGTGTGTGTGATATACATGACATCATAATTGTTTTTTAAGGGTGATATATTATTTACCTTTCTAACGTTCCATCCGTCGAGAAAATGGAAATAGCATCCATGTGTAGGTACGGTCTACCGTCTCCTTGAATGGTTAGTTCATTTTATATCTCTTACATTAATGGATTACTCTAAATACATATATAATGAATATATATTATTTTTATATCATTATTAACATTCTGAAAGTGATGGAATCATGATCAAAGTAAAGAAAAAAAATATCAAACCAAAACATACATGAAAAATGAAGAATTTATTACCTGAAACGTAATTTTAACAATGAATTGTTAATAAATGGGTAATAAAATATGATAAGTAAATAATATATGGTATTATACTTATTAGTATGGTTCTTTAATATATTTATAATAAACTTATATTTATTATAAATGGGGTTTTAATGTGTACGAAGGAAGTTAGGACTTAAGGGATTTCCAGTCTCTTTTATTTCTGGGAGACATAAGAAAATTCACCACTCGTTTATTTTATGTGGTGTATGTACAACCCCTTTGACATTTTATATCATGAATATATTTCTTTTCATTATATTTCAAGTTTCATTTGATGTTATGTTTTACTGGGGATTACAATTCAAAAGAATACTAGTGGTAAGGGATTTTTGTCTCAATTTGCCTTCTTTGAGACTTACTTCATGTTATGCACCTATCTTCTTTTATGAGGTGTATATACAGCCCTTTTGACATGTAATATCATGAATTTATTTATTTTCATGATATTTTAAGTTTTGTTTAATGTTATCCTTTAATGGGGATTGTGATTCAAAGTTACCAAATTGGTAAGGGTTTTATGTTACAATCTCATCGTTTATCATAATTGTTTATGATTATGCTTCCAATGATGAAATCTTATGATATATCTCTCAAGAAAATCATGAATTTTATTCTCCTCTAGTTATTTATGATTTTTTTTCAATAGTACCATTTTCCCACTCTTTAGTACTTTAAAATTTTAAGAAAATATTTTTAATAAAATCTGACTTTATTTCTCTCTTCGGTCAGAAATCTGTTTTCTTTCAAAACTATGTTTTCTAAAAATGTTTTCCAAAATGTTTTACTATCACCCTATGATTTTTAAAATATATTTTTACTCATGTTTGAATTTTTTACAAAATGTTTTCAAATGAGTCTTTATATTATTTTACAAATAATACTCATTTAGCTTTCACCAAAAATGAGAAAGGAAACTTTGTTTTAACGTGTACCAGCATGAATAAAAATTCTCATCACCATGGCCATTATTTTCTTAAAAGTTTCCTTTATAAGTTTTCAAGGTTGTTTTCAAAGAAAAATATTTTCAAAATGTTTTATGCTTTAAAAAGTGTTTTTCAAAGTGGAAAGGATGTTTTCCTCAAAAAATGTTTTAAATGATCAATAATTATCATTTTTTCATCTAAAATGACATATGTTGATGTTACCTATGCCTTATTGGGGATATGATCCAAGGATATTATTCTTATTCTTTCTCTAAATGGTTTATGATGATAAGATGTTTATGAAACCAGTTTCACTTCCATGGGTGATATCATGATAAAATTATTATGAAACCCATTTCATTTCATGGGTTATGATATAATGGATGTTTTATGATCTTGTAGCACACATATGTATGATTTTCATTATATGGCGGGTGGGACTAATATCTCCCTCCAATGCATTGGGTAAAGATGGATAACTCATGATTAAATATGTTATGTATGAACCTGAATACATGTTCACAATGTTATGCATGAACCTGCTTACATGTTCATAATGTTATGCATGAATATGATTACATGTTCACAATGTTATGTGTGAACCTGATTGCATGTTCACGATGATATGTGTGTACCTATCTTTCATGTCCATAATGTTATGTGTGGACCTGGTTACATGTCCATAAGTTTATGTGAGGGTTTATTTTTATGTTCTTAACTTAATGAATGAACTTGTTTCTATTTATACATGTTCACAATATTTTAAGCTAATGTTTGTGCCACAAATCTATGCCTTATGCCAATGTTATGCTCTCATAGCTCGTTTTCTTCGATTCATTTATGATTCATGTCTTATGAACTGCCAATCTTTATGTCATGACTCAAGATTATGATCTTTGATATGCAAGGTATGGTTTTCAATTATTATTCTCATGTTCTTATATTTGTATACTCATGTTATGTTTATGTATCTCCCTAATTTACTCTTACTAAGCATCTAAGATCACCATTTCTTATGTTTCTTTTCCTCAGGTTGTGAAGAAATGTTTTAAGTAGGGTATGCCTATGAAGAGTACTTAATGCGGAGATCTTTATGGAATACATTTAAGATCTTTTATGAATTAAAAAGATTGTGCTCCAAGTTTCCAATGGAACTAAACTATTATGGTTCTCAAACATGTGTTTTTGTAATGTAATGAATATTCATCTAAAAAGATGTAATATCCATTTACGAGAAGTCTGGGTCGCTATAGTTAGTATCATAGGAAAGGTTTAGTTAACCTTTGAAAACTAAGATGAAAAAAAAATAGATAAATCCCTAAGGATATTTCTAAGGATATGCCTAGGGATGTCTCTAAGGATGAGTCAAAGGATGAGAAGTATAGTAAAATGTCCTAGAATTTTAGTAAAGGATAGAGCAAGTGGTTTCCAAGCTATTACATCACTTTCTGGATATTACAAGTGGATGTGGCTCTAGTATAGAGGTACCTAAGGGTAATAACTCTAAGAAAGTGTGCATTAAGCTAGACCCGATCGTCACTTGGTGCACAACAACAGGCCTTACTGCACACCTAGTTTGACACTCCCAAGGGATGTGCTTTGGAAATCCACAAAATCTTTACAAACCATCGTTAAGGATTTAAATAATGACCCTGAATGACTTGGGATAAACCTAAGGTGTCATAGATTAAAAAGAAGGTGTCATGATTTAGACATCCTATAAATGATTTTTTTCATGATTATGTGGTTTTCTACTATGATTAGTGTTTCTCACTCTATGATTTTTGGTTTTAGTCTATGGTGGAAACCCAAAGGAACTGGGTTAGCATTGAATGTGACGAACAATTTTCAAATGAGCATCCAAATGGGATGATGACTGAAGTGAAGGATATTGTGATTATGCATAATCAATTATCACATAACATGATTAACAACATGCACCTTAACCAACTCTCAGAATCACCAAAGAAGAGAATGACAAAGTTTTCTGAGATTTCAGGTAGTGGAGACCAAGGAGGAAAGAAGATTCAGATTCCTATATGTCAATAATGTGGAAAGAAGCACTCAAGGGAATGTCTTAGATGGACGAGAAGATGTTTTGGGTGTGGAAAAGGGCACAAAACAAGTAACTTCAAAGGAAAAATGAAGAGTTTAGTTAACACAATGGATGAGAATATTGGTCACCCTGAGGTATTATCAATGGATTAATGATTTGAATGTGGAAATTATGGGCATTATGCAAATCGATATCCTAGGGGCAAAAGCTCATGAAGAGAATCAGCAAGTTGGTATGGAAAGAAGTGTTGAGGAATAAGAAAATGAATCCAAGTTAATGGTTTGACAAGGAAGTGAGGTGATTGAAGTATTTGTGTATTGGAATTCAAGGATTGTGTTATATGAATCATGAAATATATAAGGACTGTTCAGTATAAGTTTTTCGATAAGGATTTGAAAAAATATATATTAAATGATACTGATGGACTAGAAAAGTGATTTAATGGCAAAGTTATATTTTGATTAATTTAATATAACTCTTAATATGTTCCTAAGGTTTTGATAATGATGTTGGGATAAATAGATGATTGATTTGGATAGAGTAAATTGGATAGTATTGACGACCTTAGAACTGATTCATGATTTGTAGAGAAAGTGATTTATGTTATCAGTGATGAAGTTGACAACATTATTGGATCTATGCGATATATTTAATAATCTATGGTTTTATTCAAGGTATAAGGAAGCATGCATGTTTTCATTGAGGTTTTATGATAATTATGGTTATTACCAAGCTTCAATGGAATATATGATGAATGCATTCACATATTTGGCATGTGACCATTAAGAGTTGCTTAATAATATTTGGAGGATTGACGTTGTGTTGATTTTGAGAAATTTAGTGACCTTTATAAATGTTGAATTTTGGAAGAGTCTTAATGTTAACCATGTATGGAATGGTTTAATTTGAACTTTGGATGAGGTTTTAGAGACTAACATATTACTTCACCATATAAATATTTATCAATATTGGATAACCAATGTTAACTTTTTTTGAACTAGAGATAGAAGGAATGACTTATCATTCTTTTATGGATCTCATTTAGTACTAAAGACATGAAAAATTCATCTCTTAGAGTAATATATGAAGTGGAAATTGATCAAGTCGCAACCAAAGGATAAAATTGTGTTTATGAAATAAAAATATATCAAGTAAGCACATTTTCACATGTTCTATGAAAAAGGAATTCTCCAACATTGGGAAAAGGATCTTGAAATAAATGTTGTCTTGTTATCATCATTTTTGAGAATATCAATGACCTTTGTCACGCCTCTTTAGTTTATGTTTTTGTGATCGTTAACCTTCTCTAGATCACCCACTTTTTGTGATCAATGTTCATTATCACTCTCCATCAGTATTTGAGTGTTAGATTTCTCTTTTATGTCCATGTTTTCACTTCTCACTTATGTTCTTCTATTCGGAAACCTAGTATGTGTTATTCCAGATGACTTTTGCACATCAGTTTCTCTTTTTCAAGAGGATGTTTTATTAACCCTTTTTACGATGTGGGTTTCTATAAAAGAATTTTCAAATGATAAACCTTTAAATATCGAGATGAATTTCGAGAGAGAAATTCATTTTAAGAAGGGTAGAATGTAACACCCCAAGATTTTGTGAAATATTTTTTTCAAATGAATTAAATCTTTTTGATATTTTGCATTACATGCAACATAGAATTTAGCTTGTGTTACATGAAACACTGAGTTTGGCATGTGTTACACACAATATCGAGTTTAGCCTGTATTACATGCAACACCAAGTTTAAAAGAAACATGACATACTATTAATATATTATTATTTAATATGATGGTTATTACCTAACCTTGGAATGACGGGTACGAATAGGATTAACTAAATTGTGAAAATATATGGTTTACACATGTATATATAATGAATTTTTTGGGGACCGATTAATTAGAAGTAAAAAAACCTTTTGAAAATAAAGGAAAACATTTTCTAAAAAACAATTTGTATGCACATAAACATGTTTTACCTCAATAAATTAAACGAATCACTTTTGGTGAATGGATTTAATGAAATGTATATATTATATATTAAATAAAATGTTTAACATTCATCTTATGAGTTTTTTAGACAAGAGATATGAATAAATCAAATTTTATGCTTAAAACTATATTGTTTAAACAACAGTTTTGTCGCCTTTGGCGCACTTATTTTAAAATTCATTTTCACCACTTTTAGAAAATTTATTTGAAAAAATAAACTTTATTTTTGAAATCTGAATATCAAAATTATCTTAGAGTAAATTTTGATATTTTTCTAAAAAGTTTCATTTTTTAATAAATAGTGCAAAATACTGAATCTTAATTGAAAACCATCTTTTTGTTTAATTTATTTATAAAGTTAAATTATATTTTAAATTGGTTTTAAAATAAAATTATTTCAATTATATATCAATTAATTCAATTTAGGTCATTGGAATCAATTCCATATTTAATTTTAATATAAAAATTTTGTAAACTTTTGAACATTTTCTCTTTAAAACCTCGATTTCTCGTCATATCTGCAGGATTAGTTTTAAATTAAATTCTATCACTTATATGAATTGAATTTGAAAAAATTGATTTAATATTTAGAACCAGCATACTTTTTATTATCTAATAAGGTCAAATTAATTTTTTATAATAATTATTAGTGAAAACAGTTAAAATTAATTACTATGATTAAGGTTAAAATGGGGTTTTTTGCATTACATGTGTTTGTATAAAAATTAATTTTACACACACATATGATATTTATTTAATAAAATGGATTTCATGGTTAGAATTAGTATGTATAAATTATCTAATAAATCTCATTTTAATTTTAGTCTTAAAGGATAAATTACTTAGGTAAATAAAAAGATACAAGTTACCATGGTAAAAAAAACTAAAAGGATAAAATTAAGTAAACTTAAAGACTAAGGAATAACATGAAAAAAATGTATTTCTTTTGTGTGGTGGAGATGTGTCTCACCCATATCATCCCTCCACTCCATTATTGATCTATTTTAGAGGCAAATGATGTAAGAGTGACCTCCCAATAGTGAATACTTTTGAGTATTTACCATAATGGCATTCTTCAATTATAAAAGGGCATTCATTCCCCTCACTTCTTCACATCTCTCAAATTATTTGGCTCGACCGACCCCTACCCAAATCACTTCCCAACATCCATACTCTCATCCTAGAAGCCTTAGTTTGGGAAGAAAACCAACCTAGGAATGATTTAGTGCAAACCTAAGGAGGATGCCTGAAAAGAGGTAACGTACTTCAATGGGCGTTTTTATTTTATTTCTTTCTCCACCTCCTTCAATTCTTATTAAACCATATTAATATAATAACCTCGGTATCTTCCATATACTGAGATGTTGTTATGCTAAGTTCATGACCTATAAACACCTCCAATTGCATCAAATGGGTTATGAAATCATCTTTCGTGTGTACGGCAGACTACCGCCTCACGAACTGGTGTCGTTCATTTTTTCCATTATCACCTCTCTCGGTTGGGTATGATGATTAATATAAAATATATATATGATGTTTATAACATAATTATACCACTAGAATAATTATATCATATGTACCTTTTTACTTTCCATTGCATAGGGGATATAATAACGTCGTTCGTGTATACTGCAGACTATCGCCTCACAAAGTGATGTGATTCGTTTTTAACTAATGCTTTGCATGGAAGGTAATAAGGATATAGTTAATGAATATATATGATATATATATGTGTGTGGTATATATATATTATATATATGAAATCATAATAATTCTATAAGGGTGATATATCATTTACCTTTCTCATGTTCCATCCTCAAGAAAATGGAAACAACGTTAATGTGTACGTACAACATACCGTGTCCATGAATGGTGTAGTTTATTTTATATCTCCAACATTAATAGATTACTCTAAATACATATATAATGAATATATAATATGTTTATATCATGGTTAACATTCTGTAAGTGATGGAACCATGATCAAAGTAAAAAAAGACCAAAAATATCAAACCAAAACATGTATGAAAAACGAAACAATTATTACCCGAAATGTAATTTTAACAAGGAATTGTTAATAAACAAATAATAAGATGTCATAATTAAATTATATATGGTATGATACATATGAGTATGGTTCTATAATAGATGTATAATAAACTTATATTTATTATACATGAGGTTTGAACGTGTATGAAGGAAGTCAAGACTTAAGGTAAGAGATTTTTAGTCTCTCTTTTATTTATAGGAGACATACAAATTCACCACTCGTTTCTTTTGCGTGGTGTATGTAATGCCCCTTTAACATGTTATATCATGAATATCTTTCCTTTCATGATATTTAAAGTTTAATTTGATATTATTCTTTATAGGAGATAATGATTCAAAAGATTACTAAAACGGTAAGGGATTTTTGTCTCAATTTGCCTTCTTTGAGACTTGTGTCATGTTATGCACATATCTTCTTTTATGAGGTGTATATAAAACCTCTTTGACATTTAATATCATGAATTTATTCATTCTCGTGATATTTTAAGTTTCATTTAATGTTATCCTTTCATGGGAATTTTGATTCAAAGTTACCAAAATGGAAAGAGTTTGATGTTACAATCTCATCGTTTATCAGAATTGTTTATGATTATACTTCCAATTATGAAATCTTATGATCTCTCTCTCAAGAAACTCATAATTTTTCTTCTCCTCTGGTTATTCATGATATTTTCAAGTAATAATATCATTTTCCACTTTTTGGTACTTAAAATAATTGAGAATATATTTTAAAGAAAATCTGACTTTATTTCTCTCTTCGTTCAGAAATCTGTTTTCCTGTAAAACTATGTTTTCTAAAAATGTTTTACTATTCTCCTATGATTTTTAAAAGACAGTTTTACTCATGTTTGACTTTTTTATAAAATGTTTTCAAAGGAATATTTATATTGTTTTCCAAACAATACTCGTTTGGCTTTTACCAAAAATGAGAAATGAATCTTTGTTTTAACATGTATGACATGAAAGAAATTTCTCATCGTCATGGCCATTATTTGCTTGAAAGATCCCTTTATAAGTTTTCAAGGTTATTTTCAAAGAAAAAATTTTCAAAATTTTTTATGTTTTAAAAAGTATTTTTTAAAGCGAAAAGGATATTTTCCTCAAGAAATGTTTTAAATGATTGATCAAAATCATTTTTTCATCTAAGATGATATTTGTTGATGTTACATATGTCTTACTAGGGATATGATCCAATGATATCATTCATGTTCTTTCTTCGAATGGTTTATGATGACAAGATGTTTATGAAACTCGTTTCTCTTCCACAGGTGATACCATGATAAAATTCTTATGAAACCCGTTTCATTTCATGGGCTATAATATAATGAATGTTTTATGATATTGTGGCACCATATGTATTATTTTCATTATATGACGTGTGTGACCTATATCTCCCTCCAATGTATTGGGTAAAGATGAATAACTCATGAGTAAATATGTTATACATGAACCCGATTACATGTTCACAATGTTATGTATGAACCTGATTACATGTTCACAGTGTTATGTATGGATATGTCTTTCATGTCCATAATGTTATGCATGGACCCGGTTGCATGTCCATAAGTTTATGTGAGGGTCTGGTTTCATGTTCTTAACTTAATGAGTGAATCAGTTTCTATTTATACAAGTTCACAATATTTTAAGCTAATATTTATGTCACAAATGTATGTCTTATGTCAATGTTATGTTCTCATGGCTTATGTTCTTTGATTCTCTTATGATTCATGTCTTATAAACTGTCAATCTTTATGTCATGACTCAAGATTATGATCTTTGATATGCAAGGTGTGGTTTTCAATTATTATTTTTATATTCTCATGCCCTTATGTTCATGTTATGTTTATGCATCACTCTTATTTACCTTTACTGAGCATTTGAGCTCATCCTTTCTTATGTTTCCTTTCCCTGGGTTATGAAAAAATGTTTTAAATAGGATATGTCTATGAAGAGTACTTAATGGGAAAATCTTTATCAGAGATATTGAAGATCTTTCAGGAATTAAGAAGTTCGTGTAATGTAATGAATATTAGTCTAAAAAGATATAATATCCATGTATGAGAAACCAGAGTCGTTATAGATCACGTCAATGCCCAATACGCCCCTTTTGGGGTTATTACCCCTAGGTACAACTGTGTGAGTCACATCCACTTGTAGTATCCGGACAGATATTCAGTTTCTTGGAAACCACTTACTCTATACTTTACCAAAATTTAGGAATGTTTTCATATGTTTAGTCTTATCCTTGAGGTTTTCACAAGGGTTTTCTAATCTCAATCCCCAAAAATAATGGGACTTTTCTTTGATACCAACTATGATAACTCATATCATTCATACACTTTGTTTCATGATTTATTACATAAAGATACACTTAATACAACCCCAGAAGATCGTGAGTCCTATTGTCTTTGGGTAATTAGGTACATAGCATGACAACTTGAAACAAAAATACAAAGACATGGATAAAACTCTATAACATGCCCTTAAGTTTCCTTGATCTTCTAAAATTGCATGAGATAACTTGAGGGCATACATAAGAAAATGGTGAGTTATAAAGCTCAGTAAGGGAATAATCAAATCATAACATGATGGAAGCAATACATGTTAGTCGATAGGCATATCAAGGTGACATAAAAGGGGCAAAAATCATAAACATGATCATCAAAGCATGATATAAGATGATAACATAAAGGCAACATAGAAATGTAGCAACAACATAAAACATGATATCATAAGCATAAATGAAGTCTAATCGCCAATATATCATAACATGGTGTGCTTAGGATAACCTCTCGTGCACCATATATGACATCTCATGATATAAAAACATTACTCAATACATTAGAGGACAATATAATCTTGAGTCTTCCCGTCACAATCATAGCATTTACATGCATATGTGGGTCACACATATCATACACATAAGGCTGTCTTTCATCATTTTTAATCCCACAATTAAGAAGTGTGGGTTACATACATGTAAGTCCTCGATCAATTGAGGATATGTACATCTAGATGAATACCCTTGAGTGAAAATGAGGATGGGTATTCACTACACAAATGTTTAGCATGGAAAATCGTAGGATATTTATGTTGCGGAAAACGTCGAGAGCAACGAAGCGAAACACAGATCACATAAGAGTAAAAGGGAAAAAATAAAAAAAATGAGAACACGAAGATTTACGTGGTTCGGGAATAATCTCTACATCCACGGAGAGGCGGAACTTTCACTATATGTCGGGAGCACAAATACAAGGAGAGAATCAGAGTTTTTAACAAGAAACCCTAGCCTGAAATGGGCTATAAAAGGAGGAAGACGATCCATTATTCCACCAACAGCACAGGAAGTCCGCATCGCTACAGTGAAAGGTGGTCACCCAAATCAAAAGTGTTATAGTGGCTACCGGCTGGAAGTCCGTATCGCTACAGTGTTATGTCGGTGTCAATCGGTTAGCTCTGTTACAGTGGTCATGATTGCTACAGTTCCCCAAAATTTGGGTTGGGGACCTTCGGCTCCCTGTAACCCCCAACGAGCTCACCACAGAGCTCAACCCGTGAAGGTTGCGGCCTAGTGCGCAGTATGGGCCGGAAGCATTCGGTCCAACAACATCCCAAACGAATCGAGCTACACCAAACCAACAATTTACAACAACATTATGGAGGTGCGTAAAGATTCGTGGAAGGGTTTAACGAGAGTGAAAGAGGTCTCTCATCACTTGGACAGCATAAGGGCAATCAGAGGGACGTGTAAAAACATATCTCAACATGAACAATTAGAAATCAAAAGACATAATATAAAGGTGTTTGAATTAAGAGGAGGAGAAGATCTCTTACCTTGAGAGAACGTTTCTAAAAGCTTAGGAGGAGATTCTTAAGAGCTTAGGAACACTTTGGGAGGGCTCCAGAGAGAGAATGGTAGAGTAATTTCATGCTCCAAGGGTTTTGATTGATGAGGAATGGGAGATTTGGTTGTTTTTATAGCAAAAGAAGGGAGAAATTTTTATTAATTTCTAAACTTAAGTTTTGGACTTTATATGATAAATTAATCTAAACCACAAATCATCTCATGGTTTTTGCCCATAGTTTCTGTCAGATGAGTAAATTTCATTATTTTGTAAGGCTAAGAGCTGAACTCCTTAAAATAATGTCTTTCGTGATGTGAAAGTGAATTATGTTTATAAAGAATTGATTTTAAAACCTTAAAATATAATATATGTTTTGGATGATTCATTAAGGGCTTATAAAATTAATCAAATAACTTCAAAAACACATTATTTTAAAGGGGAGACATAATTTTGATCATGTATACTCTATAATATTTATTACATCAATTTTGGGTTTTTATGATGTCATAATACATACCATACAATTGTACAGTATTTAATTTTTACCCAAAAATTCGACTCTCAAATAATTATGAAAAATCCATAATTTCAATGTGCTAATTTCAAAAATAATATTTATTTTATCAAAATAATTCTCTAAATATGAGAATTTATACTTTTAAATCAAAAAATCATTATTTATTGAAAAATACTGGTTTTTTTACAAGAACGGATGTAGGACCATGTAAAAATTATATTTGACTTTGTAAAATTTCATTATCGTTTATATTTAATAAATAATATTTAATAATAATATTTTATTAAAATATCATTTATTTCAAAAATTCTTGAATTCATCAAAAAGTGTCTTGGTTGAAACTATATATTTCCCAAAAAATAAAAATAGTGTTTCATCGTATCAAAATCATATATTTATAAACATTAATATTTAACCATAATAAAGTAATAAAAGATAAATATAATAATTGTATTATTAAAAATAAAAATATATAAATCCATACTATTGTGGTCTAGATACATAACCTTTTATTACATTGGTGAATGTCCTAAGAGTAACGTGTGTGATGGTGAGATTTTCTTAGAGTGGTTCAGCGAACATGGTTTGAGTCGTGATCTTAATGAGCATGAACTTAACCCGTAAACAGTTTCGCTCGTGCTTTAGTTATTGAATCTCGGTTTGGGCTTGGTCAAGGGTAAACTCAATGATGTTATCTCTCTCGAAAACTTCGATAAATGGGCTTCATAGGGTACGATCCTATTGATCGAGACCATCACTTCATTTGTCTGTGTCTAATAGATTTATCATAACCCTATATATATTAGGGGTGTCCAGAATCGACCTGGCCCGATGGGTTCAACCCGACCCGACCGGGTTGGGTCGGGTTGGGTCAGGTTACACAGAAAAAAGCTCGGGTCAGGTTCATAACGGGTCGACCCATACATGGGTTGGGTCAGGTCTCGGGTTGGAGTCATTTAGACCCAACCCGACCCATGACCCGATGGGTGCCAGCAGCCAAAAAAATCCCTAAATCTAATCTCCTCCCTCCTCGCTCGGCTGAGTCGCGCTCACATCGACCTCATACATTCTCCCCCGCGACCCCTCCCTTCCCTCACGCGGTGAAGGAACCCTACCCTACTCCCTCCTTCCCTTCCCTTGCGGTCAACGACTGGCGAGGTGACGAAACCCCCTCTCCTCCTCCCTCCTCCTTCCCCGAGCTTCCCCAATCCCTCGCGCCTTCTGTTCTCTCTTCTCCTTCCCTTGCAAAAAAACCCTACTTCCATCCTCCTCTCCTCTTACCTCCTTTCGCACCTCTGAACCCACCCAGAAAAGGTCTCCTCGCTTGCCTCCTCCCCCGAAAGACACTTTCCCAGCAATCGGGTTGGGTTCGGGATTCGGGAGAAAGCCCTTGGCTCGGGCCGCCTCCTCCTCCTACCTGCTGTTGCGTGTGGGTCTGGCGTGGTAGTAAGTCGTGGTAAGGAGTTGATTTTTTTTTATCAAGTTCTTTTAAATTATGTTTTCCATTATGAGTCCTCAATTTTGTTTTGTTACTCCTGTAAAATTCTGGTTTAGTCGCAAATGGACTGCTTACCTAGTTCGACTCAACCTCTACAGCTTCTGCTCGAACTATTGCACTACATTAGGCCCAATTCTGGTTTGGTGATGTGGTTTTTGTGGGAATTTTAGGATGTGTTGGTTGAGAACCCACCAATTTTACACGAGGCATGACTAGCATTGGTTTCATTTATTCCTTCAGGTTTCATTTTTCCTTCAATGGTGGTAGTTTGGGGTTTCCTTGTTTACTGTTGGTAGTCTTGTGATTGTGTTGAGCTCAAGGCATAATGCACCTTATAATCATTTAAAGAAATTGGTTCTTAAAAATTTTATCATTGATTATCCTTGTATTTTTGAAATTTCAAATTTATATATTCGTTTTAAAATTTATTCTCCCCATTCTGTCAGGGGTGTGTGTGCCACAGCTGACAACAGGTAGCGATTCATGGAAGGTGGTAAAATAAGTGGTTTTAATCCTCTAGTTGGCGCAGGAACCCAAAGTCGGATGGGGTCTACTCCAACTACACATTCAATGGAAATAAGAGTGGGGAGTAGTTGCATACCAGTTGAAGAAAGTGAGGGTAAGAGGCCTCCTCCTAATAATAAGGTAACAATTCATAAACCTCCTGGTTCTAGAATTTCTCAAGCTTGGGATCATTTTCATAAGAAAAATGGAAGGGTTGTTTGTAATTATTGTGGCAAATATTATGCTTGCACATCTGGCCAACATGGAACTAGTAATTTGAATAGACATTTGATAAGGTGCAACAAAAATCCACACAAAAGTCAAATCACTCTTGGTCTTACAAAGAAGTGTGAAGATGAGAATGATGGGACGGTTCAAATTTCAATAGCTCATTTTAACCAAGAAGAGTGCAGAATAGCTCTTGCTAAAATGATGGTCATTGATGAGTTATCATTTAAATATGTTGAGAATCAAGGTTTTAGAGAATTTATTGAAGTTGTTCGACCTCAATTTCAAGTTCCATCTAGACAAACAGTTGATAGGGATTACTTGCAGTTATATTTGGCCGAGAAAGAAAAATTGAAGTCTATGTTTGATATGTTCTCTCACATGGTATGTCTTACCACTGACACATGGACTTCAATTCAGAATTTAAATTATATGTGTGTGACTGCACATTTTATTGATGATAATTGGATCTTAAATAAAAAATCATCTGGTTTTGTCTTGTTACGGATCATAAAGGGGAAACAATTGGATGAGTATTAGAACAGACATTGAAACAATGGGGGATTGAAAGGATTGATACTGTTACCGTGGACAATGCTAGTTCTAATAATACAGCAATCAGTTATTTGGTGAGGGTTAATGATTGGAATGGGTCTATTCTTAATGGAGACTATATGTATATGAGATGTTGTGCACATATTTTAAACCTTATTGTTAGTGATTGGCTAAAGAAAATATCAACATCAATTGCTAGAATCAGAGTTTCCTGCAAATTTGTGAGAAGTTCACCTTCAAGATTAGCTCTTTTCAAGAGCATAGCCGAGGAGTTAAAAATTCCTAGTAAACATACCATAATTCTTGATGTACCTACTAGGTGGAATTCTTGTTGCTTTATGTTGGATGTTGCAGAGAAGTATATGAAAGTATTTATTCTCCTTGAGGGGGGATGCAAGTTTTAAGAGTGCTCTTGTCTGTGAATGTGGGGCTCCTACAGCATATGATTGGGAGCGTGCTCGTGTATTTGTCAAGTTCTTAAAAAAAATTATGATACCACTGTTGAGTTTTATGGTTCTATGCATGTGACATGTCACACTTTCTTTCATACTCTGTGACATATATAGAAAAATCAAGAAATGGATGAAGAGTCGTGATATTACTGTGAATGCAATGGTTATTGCAATGAAGCTTAAGTTGGACAAGTATTGGGGTATTGGTTCAAATTTTAATTATCTCTTACTTGTAGCAGTTGTTCTTGATCCTCGATATAAATTGGAATATGTTCAGGATAGTTTTGAAATGATTTTTTATGATGAAGAAGACAAAAATCAGTTAATCAATAAATTAACAAAGGTTCTGAATAATCTCTGAGTCTCACAAATGTAAATATCCCATTTCAATTGTTGATAAATGTGAGTCAAGTTCTCATCAAGAGTCACATATTCATGATGCTAGTACCGATAGTGAGAATGATGAGAAATGGAAAGATTAATATAGATTAAAGAAAAGGAAAAGGCAATTGACACAACCAAGAAATGAACTAGAGAGATATCTTGAGATTGATGATTGTAAAGATGATTTCGAAGGATTTGATATTTTAAGTTGGTGGAAAAGAAAGACAAGCAAATATCATGTTCTCTCATGCATTGCTAGAGATATTCTAGCAATTTCTTTAACTACAGTATCTTCAAAGTTCGCTTTTAGTATAGGAGGACGAGTCCTTAATCCGTTTCGTAGTTGTTTGAATCCCAACATTGTTGAAGCATTAATTTTCTCACAAAATCGGTTTAGAAAATCTAAACCAATTGATATTCGAAAGCAACTAGAAGAAGTGGAATCGATTGAATCAGGTACAATTAAAAATATTATGATTTTTTATCATTTTTCATTTGTCAATTATAAACTTTTGTTTGAAAAGGTAAAATACTAACTTGTTCTTTCTTTTGTTATGTTTTTTTTAAGATATGTCATCATCAGCCACCACAATTCATGATCAGAGTTTCACTGTCTAAAGTAAAAGAAGCAAGGATGATGGATAGAGCACTCTTAAGTACGGTATAAATTTATGATTGATTTACAAATTCTTTTCATAATAATGTCATCACATAAATAGATCACCCCCAAAGAATATATAGTTTCTTCCCATGAATTGATTCCTCGTGTGAAGTTGTTTCATCTATCCCAGTTTTCAAGGAATATTTTGTGGATACAGCCACATGTTTTTCTTTGTTCTTAGCATTGACTTATGCTTTATTAATTTGTTTAGTCTTGTCCAATTGATCAGGCTAAACTAAACACTCTTTCTTCTATTTTATATTTTATTCCCTTCTTCATTTTGTTCTTAAATTGTCAAAAACTTTGAACTTGTATAGGGTGAAAGATGGTGGAGTCTCTACTCTCAAAAGCTTGGATGGATGCTGGCTAATTTCTTCTGTCCGCAGGTTTTCTTACCTATACTACATAGCATCATACACATTTTTTGAATATGTCTGAACTTCTGAATCCTGATTTGAACCTTTCCTTATTGGCATTTTGGCCTAATTAGACGTTATTTTTTGTATGAGATATATGTGTGTGTGACTATATGTAATAATTTTAAAGTAAATAAAGATTTGTGTGTTCAGTGTTGGGTTCGGTGGTCTGGGGAAGGGGTGCAGGGGGGAGGTCGGGTTTGGTGTGCAGGGGGGAGGAGGGGGGCGGGCTGGTGTGCAGGGGGGAGGGGTGCAGGCTGGGTGTGCAGGGGGGAGGGGGGCAAGCTGGTGTGCAGGGGGGTGGGGGCAGGCTGGTGCAGGGGGAGGGGTGCAGGTTGGGTGTGCAGCAGGGGGAGGGGGGAGGGGGGCAGGCTGAGGTTGGTGTGCACTGCAGGGGGTGGGGGCTGGTGGTGGGGCTAGTGCAGCAAGGGGGTAGAAGGTTGGTGGGGGAGGGGGATGGGCTGGTGCAGGGCAAGGGGGAGGGGGCTGGTGTAGCAGGGGGAGGGGAGGGGCTGGTGCAGCAGGGGGTAGGGGCTGGTGGGGGGAAAGGGAGGGGCTAGTGCAGTAGGGCAGGGGGAGGGGCTGGTGCAGGGCAGGGGGAGGGGCTGGTGCAGCAGGGGGTTGGAGGAGGGAATGGTGCAAGGGCAGGGGCAGGGGGGAGGGGGGCTGGTGCAGTAGGGGGAGGGGTTGTGCATGGCAGGGGGAGAGGGAGGGGCTGGTGCGGCAGGGGGGATAGGGGCTGGTGGGGGTGCAGTGATGGGGGGAGGGACTGGTGCAGGGGGCAGGGGGTGCTGGTGCAGAGGGTAGGGGGGCTGGTGGGGGGAGCCTAGTCCAGGGGGTAGGGGGTTGGTGTGGTGGGGAGGGGAAGGGGTGGTCTAGATGGGGGCTAGGTATGGGGGGTTGGTGCAGCAGGGCAGGAGGGTAGGGGGCTGGTGGGGGGAGGGGGATGGGCTGGTGCAGGGCAG
This sequence comes from Viscum album, assembly GCA_963277665.1. Taxonomy (NCBI): domain Eukaryota; kingdom Viridiplantae; phylum Streptophyta; class Magnoliopsida; order Santalales; family Viscaceae; genus Viscum; species Viscum album. Next base: position 717,551,157 of record OY728160.1, read on the forward strand.
GGGGAGGGGCTGGTGGGGTGGGGTGGGGTGGGGTGGGGTGGGGGAGAGGCTGGTGCAAGGGCAAGGGGGAGGGGCTGGTGCAAGGGGAGAGGGAGGGGTTGTGCTGGGCAGGGGGGCTAGTGGGGGTGAAGTGATGGAGGGAGGGGGAAGGGTTGGTGCAGGGGGTGCTAGTGCAGAGGGTAGGGGGCTAGTGGGGGGGAGCCTAGTTCAGGGGTTAGGGGGTTGGGTTGGTGCAGTGGGGAGGGGGAGGGGTGGTCTGGGTGGGGGTTGGGTCTGGAGGGTTGGTGCAGCAAGGCAGGGGGGTAGGGGGCTGGTGCAGGGCAGAGGGAGGGGCTGGTGCAAGGGCAGGGGGGGTTGGTGCAGGGGGGGTTGTGCAAGGCAGGGGGCTAGTGCAGCAGGGCAGGGGGGAGGGGGAGGGGGAGGGGCTAGTGCAGCAGGGGGGTAGGGGGCTGGTGGGGGTGCAGTGATGGGGGAGGGGGAGGGGTTGGTGCAGGGGGGTGATGGTGCAGAGGGTAGGGGGCTGGTGGGGGAAGCCTAGTCCAAGGGTCAAGGGGCTAGGCTGGTGTAGTGGGGAGGGGGGGAGGGGGAGGGGGTGGTCTGGGTGGGGGGTTGGGTCTGGGTCCATTAGGTTAGGTCGGGTTGGGTCGGGGTCGGGGTCGAGTCGAGGTCGGGGTCGGGTTGGTTCGGGTTTACACGTAGAACCCAATCTAAACTGGCCCGACCCACAACTGGTTGGGTTGGGTTGGGTCCTTTGGCCATGCATCGGGGAACCCGACCCGACTCGAGCTTTTTTGGTCGGGTCGGGTCTCAAAACGCCCTTGACCCGACCCGACCCAACCCATGGGCACCCCTAATATATATACTAAACATACGATCACTGCATAAATATAACTTATAACGGTCCAAAATAACCAACGAGTGCATGTGTTTTCTATAATTTCATTTTTTTTAACAAGGCATTTACTCATTTAAAAAGGGAATTTCATTTTAAATATTTGGGTCGTTACAAATTCTATCTATAGAAGGTAATGAGGATTACAAAGATATCAAATAACGCACCCATCCAAGGGCTAGTTGGGCTAGACCTCACCCCCCTCAAAGGTAGGCCTTAGTCCCAACTACCACAAGAATTGTGTATGACCCAAAGGTCCAAATTTAATAGAGTGACACATTATGCCCAATGATATTGACCCGTAGGCTCTGCTTCGTGCATCATTAATGCCCTCATTTTTTTCATGTTGTTATCCTTTTTTGTCCACAACCAACAAACTGTCCTTACACCACTTCTTTTATTTTTCTAGCCCAATCATGTGGTTTCCTATACCACACTGACAGGAAACCTTGTTGTGTTGAAGGCAACTCCCGCCATTAATTGGTAACAAATAGCCACCCTAAAATTTAGATTATAAGATGGAATCTTAGGATTTGATCCCAGGATTTTCAGGATACAAGCCTCAATCCTTCATGTTGAAGGTGTATAAGGAAACAATCCATAATTAGTTCATTTTTGGTTAACTTTAACGACCATGATTAATAATTACAGTAGATCCGAGAGTGAGGGTACAAAGGAAAGAAATTGCAAATACAGAGGTCCAATGTCATTTATATCTTTTTTTTTTTTTTGCTTTTTAAACCCTCCATATTTAGAATGATGAAAATAGAGTAATATTGTTCATGTAAGGCATAGCTGACCCAAACATGAACATGGTACAATGAAAGAATGATAATGAATCAATCAATATTTCACTATCATACTTGTTATTACATAAATATATTGATGTTAATTCGATCTATAATAGGTAATGGGGATTATAAAGAAATCAAATGACACGTGCATCCAAGGGCTAGTTGGGTCACACCTCACCCCCAGGCCTAAGTCCCAACTGACCCAAAAATTATAAATGACCCAAATGTCCAAATTTTATAAAATAACCCATATGCCCCCGATGATATTAGCTAGCGGGCTCTGTTTTGGGGTGCCCCCATTTTTTCATGTTGTTAGCCTTTTTTCCCACATCCAAAAGGTCGTTCTTACACCACCTTTTTTTATTTTTCTAACCTAATCACGTGTTTTCTTATGCCACGCTGACAGGAAACCCTATTGTGTTGAAGGAAACTCTCACCATTAAATGCTAACAAATAACCACCCTAAAATTTAGGTTATATAATGAAATCTTAGGATTTGATCCTAGGATTTTCAGGATTCAAGCCTCAGTCCTTCACCACTAAATTGAGGAGTTATTTACGAGTGATTAATCGAAATTATAAAGATTTAGAATGAAAAGATAAAAGAAATAGGTAATGATTGTTACCTATTTTGAAGAAGTTGGGATATTCACTTATTGCATTCTTTATAATGAAGGATTTGAGACTCCATATTGCAACGAGCAAATACCAAACGTGAAGAAGGTTTGTAGGGCAAGGCATTTGGCCAGATTAATAATAAAAAATTGAATCATGAATGTGTTTTGGAATGGGAGTAGAGAAATCCCCTTTATAAATGAAATGGAAGGATATTTCTTTGAAAACTTAAGGTAAATGAAAGGCGATTTTGGAATTGTATAAGTTAGTTGACTTATGTAACCAAATGTATGTTGGAATAGTAAAATTATTTTCCACCTAACAAATGACTTCTATAATATATATAAATATAAAATTCATGTCATGTCATGTTTATCTTATTTTATCATATTTTACCTTATTTAATTATTTACCACGGTAATCATTTTTTTACCAAAAAATACAAAATTTATCCTCCTACCTAACTTCGATGTTTTGATTCCAAATAATTCATCCATTTTATTAAAACCAATCTCTAAAGATTAAAAAGTTAACTTTTAAATAAAAACCCATAATAAATAAAACAATAATTTTAAAGAATAAAATCCATTTCTTTGATAATTAATGATTGTATTATTATTTCTTATCATTTCTTAATTATTTCCTAGACATTAATTAATTAATTACACGTATAAACAATGTATGATTGTAAATTCACCATTTACTACTAAATGTCATAAATTCATCCCTTCTATATAAATCTCATAATGATTAGTCTTATTTATACTCATCATGTCAATGGTTAAATTATAACGGTCACATTTGATGATTACGTTACTTAGATATACAATACTTCTCAACCGACCACATACAAAGTACCTTATTTCATCAATCACTTAAATCCAATGACTATATATATACTAAAGGTCTATATATACTTAGCCGCAATCTATACCAAACTATATATACCGATTGGTTATATACTCATACACCCTTAAATAGTTCAATCAAATACCCATCTCAATAATTGTCCTTCAAATGGATATCATATTTCTAATATTTTACATTCTTTTTACAACTATACTCTGCCAGCTTGATTTTCATGGGGGCTACATGGAAAAATTATTTCAAACTTAGTCTTTAAATTTATTTATATTTATTTGTATCAATTGCCCGCTTTCAGTTTTAATAAATATAATTCATATATCTTTCTAGGAATAATATTTATTTTATGTTGTAATATTCTACCTTAAGTGTTATTTATTTAGATTTGTATTGCATGGGAAACAAAATATTCAATTACGACACACAAAGTTGTAGAAGGAAAATGCATACTAAAATCTAAAAATCTAAAGTGTTATGGTTGTGGTCAATGTCACATTGTGGCGTGGTCGATGTCAGCATTGACATAAGAACAGTTCATAAATAGAAAGTCTTGATAAGGGATCAAGAGATACTTTAAAAGAGATTAAGATAGCTACATACTTAAGATTTATTTTTCCTAGTATTTACGGTGATTATGAGAACCATTATAGAGGAGATTATGGAATGAAGGGGAAGAATAACTTCAGCATGGTCTTCTTTAGTGAGATCTATTATTTTCTTATGTGTAATCACCACTATTCATCAAAAAATGAAACTATTTAGAACAATATAAAAAATTCATATGTTTGATTAATGTAAGTGGATATGGTTCTGGAACAAACGCATCTAGAATAATAATTACAAAATGGACACATTGGGCTTGATCTGGTCATCATCAGATGCACGAAAACGGACTATGAGTGCCTAAGTTCATAGTGCTAATAAAGTGCTAATAAAGTGGTAATAATGTAATATGAAGATGAAATGATTGATATAAACATTGATTTATTTATTGATTATCAATTTTGTCTTTGAATGTTCATCCCTAGTTTCAAATGTCCTGTAACCACATGTCAAGATAAAGAAAACAAGCAGCTTTTACAAGGACGGAATTTCAACACCCTGTGTCAACTAGCAGACCTTGGATTATTAGATTTATTGGAAAAACAGGAAGTACAACAACACTTACCTGGAGGGGGTGATCGAGAAGGCTAATGGCTAAGGCCAGTGACTTACATTGCACGCTGGAGGGGCACTGGCTAACATCTTCCTAAGCGGGAGTGTACATCATAATTTGAGGCAGCGGAGGCCTGCATTCGCACAGCCCCTTTTTCAAACAATATTAAAACAAAAAGTATAAAAATTCCATTCCAAAAAGACAAAGCCATCTTTATATACAAACAAGCATAATAGCTGCTCTAATTCTAATTACTTACATCAAAAGGGGAAAAAATTAACACATGAGGGGGGGAAAAACAAAACTTAAATAAAAGCCTTCTGGGCACTTCACCCCCATGTTCTAGAGGCCATGAACATATTGAAGAACAATGAAGTCTGTGCAGCAGAAAATGAAGAAAAAAAATCCCAAATCAACTGCCATGATGTTTTCTATTAATAACATGTAACAACTCCACCTGTTGCAGACGGTTGATCAAGATCTGCTGCTTCTGCTTCAGCATAACAACGAGATTCCGCAATGCTGCAAACTCCCTCCGCATGATCTGCTCACTCTCTTGGATCACTGCCTCCCTCACTCCCTCCTTCAAGAGCCTCTCCCTCAATTTTTCAGTAGAAACTCCAACACTGTCTGATGGAGCCATAAGCTCGCAATTAGAAACTCGGGGGAACATGCCCTTCACAGCCCGCAACGCTTCCATCCAAGACACTCTATCACCTCGTGTCTCGGCTCTCAAATGCAGTCTGTTTGTGCCAGTAAAAATCGAGAACCTCTTGTCATCGGATCCACTTTCATGAACTGAAGAAACCTTTGAAGAACCAACAGAGATTAAACTTACGGCTCTTTTAATGCTTCTATCCCAACCAAGGTCCCATATATGCTACTAAATTTTATAAATGGAAATTAAGAGCTTCCCTGAAATCAACGTCATTAATCCAATCATGCAGGTTTTCTTTAATCGTTCGTTTCAAAGATGAAAGCATAAATTATGCACATGTAAAAATGCTCCAGCTTGGAATTTACTCTGCCAAGCTCACATCTACCAGTTAAGGGTTTTGTTTCAAAATTCTAATCACTATAAAACCAATATTTAGATGTTCTGTCATTGCCACAACGGCATAAGTTCAATCTTTGGCAATAAAGTTGAGAATTTCCCCCACTGTTCTAATTCAATTCAAAGATGCAATATGCATAGATCAAATCAAGAAAAGGGGTCGAAATGTGAAAAAGAAGGATTAAGAAAAAAGAAGCATTTGAGCTAATAATCACAGGAAGTGAGACGAAAGAAGTAATGAACAAGAACCACAGTTTGCTTCACAAGAAATTGACGGGCACCAATTGCATTAGGTGGATTTAGACTATAATAAAAAACATAAATGCAAAACAAGATTTCCTTAATTAGTTACAACCTTAAGATGGACTTCACCGACGGGCTTTCGCCGATCTTGAGACGACCTATTTCTGTGGCGTTCAATCTGCCGAAACGATGATTCGCCTATGACCTTAGATCCATTCTCCCTGTCTTGATTAACGGCAATCTTTCCAGATCCATGGATCTTGTAATAAGATAGAACGCCGTCCCGCAACAAGAACCATCGAGGACGCCAGCCTTTGCCGTAATTAACCCATTTGTAGAGAATCCCAGAGACTCCGTTTCGAATAACATCATTTATCTTCTCCTCCCGCGGCCCCGGAGGAGTGATCGCAGCCGCCGTCGTCGGGGACGGACTATTCTGAAGAGCTGCACCACGATGGTCGTGGTCATCGATTTGAAGAGCTCGGATACGAGAAACAGCCGGCAGAGACTGCGGCATCGATGAGATGAGGGGAATTTGGAGGGGCGGGGAGGTGTAGCAAAAACGATAACGAATCGTGGCTCAGCACCCGGCGGCGGGGGGGAAGCGTCCATCCATATTCGGCATCAAGAAGGTTTTACCAGGGCAGGGGTTTTGGAACGATGGATGCAGCGGGCGGACGGCTAAGACGTCCAAGATAGAAGCGAACGAAACTGGCAATTTAAATACAACCGCATTCGTTGGGGTAAAATATTTATTTATTTTGAGTTTGGTTAATTTTATAATTATAATTAAATTTTGAATTTGAATTCGCTGACTGTTAATAAAATGAAATCACAAAATATATGTACTTAATTTTTTGATATGTTTATTTTAGTTTTATAAATTAAATTTAAATATTTGAATTTCTAATAAAGTAATTAAAGGGGTTATGGTTATTAAAAATATAATAGTGCATGGTTGTACTACTTAATTTAAAAAATAAACTGGTTAAGGTTAGGATTGTGATTTTATAAAAATAAACGGGTCTGGCTCAGATGCCCCAAATTTCATGGCACCCAACTCCTTGTCATCTTAATTAAAACTATAAAAAAAAATATTAATTAAATAAAACACTCTACTTGACACCCATTGACTCGGAAAAGGATCGGTTAACCCAAATGGTCAAACAAGTTTAATATCTTCAATATTTTTAATATTATTTTATCATTTTATATACAAAGCATAAAAAAAACATGCGGGCACGCGCATAATCAAGAGCGGCCCAGAAAATTCAGTTGCCCCGGACCAATATCAATAATTTTGCCCTAAATACATTGAGAGATACATTAAAAATATAAATATGATGCCCTTTCTTTGTATATTTTTTTATTTCTTGAGTGTTGCCCTAACCCAAGGGCTCTTGGGGCTTACCCCAGGGTCGGCCCTACGCATAATCACCAACTAGTTCGGCCGATTAGGGTACTCCAACCCGATTCAAAAACCAAAATGACTTGAATATCGGGATTGGACCTGAAATCCCACCGGTCAGTGGTCTGACTGGTCGAACCGACTAGTCTCATCCGGAATGCAGAACGATGCTTCTAATATACACATCAATTGATTTTTATTTTATTTTTTGAAAGGAAAAGATAAATTACTGATCAAGGAAACCAGGATTACAAAGCCAATCAGGGAACGAGTTCACCCAATAATGATCACCCCCAACATTTCCCAAAATGAGTCAAACGATAGGCTTTCGAGTTACCATCTCTTTTGATGAAAGAAAATTTGCATGCCTCGAATCCATCGGTCAGGGACCGGATCTTCCTCAAGATAAGTCCATAAGGTTGGGAATCCTCATCTTTTGTTGAGAGAGCGTTCACCACTTTGAGGCAGTCGGATTCCACCAGAATCTTGGGCCATAATTTTGAACGGGCAAAAAGAAGCCCCTGGAGTATGGCCGAGACCTCTGCCATCACAGGGCGTCATGAGTTAGGCACCGCCCTACATTGAGCTTCCACAATCTGGCCAAAACTGTTATGAGCAATGAGTCCAATACCAATCCTTGAATTAGCAGAGACAGCAACATCTGTATTAATCTTGAAGAAACCCTTAGGGGGGGAGACCAAAAAGGGGTCGCTTGTCGAGTGTGGCCCAAAGAATGCACCGCATCACTTTTCTTCCAACCATTCATCCACTCTAAAGCTCTATTCACCTATAAGTGATATGGGGTCACCTTCATTTGGAAAATGCATTCATTCCGTCGAGTCCAAACCAACCAAGTAATTGTGCACATCAGCCCTACCACTCTCGGTTCCAGAGAAGACACTCATTTAGTAAGGTTTGAGACTAACCCAATTGAAAGATCAAAGAAAATACCAAAATCCGGCCTCCAAACCTTCTACACCCCTTCCACCCCCTTACATGAAAGAATTGCATGCAAAGGGGATTCCACGTCATGGAGGCACAAAGGACATGTGTCGTCCTCCGCCAAATGTCGTTGCACCAGAAAGTCACAGGTTGGAAGAACCTCAGCACAGACCTGCCACCAAAAAAAATTTCACCTTAGGGGGAGCGGTGAGGGACCAGAGGCACTTCCACCGATTATCGGTAAAGACCTAGGCCAAACCTTGAACCCTCATTTTGTAACCCGAACGAACAAAATATCTCCCATGAGGTTCCCCGGTCCAGCAAATCTGGTCAATACTCATTCCTGGTGTGAGAGGGATACTCAGGATGAGCTGACGATCCACCTCATTAAACCAGCAACAAAGCTTCTCCCGATCTCACTCCTCAAGCGAGTCATCAAGCAGATCACGTACCCTTGCATCTTCGAATCTAGGAACAACCGGTGAGGAAACCTTATGATTGACGTCATCTTCCGGCCATGGATCATTCCAAATTTTAATATTATGCTCATCAGCAATTCTCCACACGCAGCCCAAATCAATGAGAGATTTTGCTCCCCAAATGCTCCTCCACATAAAACTTGGTCGTGGCTCCAGCTGGGCATGCAAGAAATCAGAGTGAGGGGAGTACTTAACTCGCATCACCTTTGAGAACATGGTATTTGGGTGGGAAAGAAGGCGTCATCCTTGTTTCGCCAAAAGAGCCTTGTTAAAGCAACTGTTAAATTCACACATAACATATATTCAAAAATGATTTGTTTTTGCACCTGTTAATTTATTTTATGTATGCGTGATATCTACAAATGACGTGTTATTTTTTAGTAATATTATTGTTTAATAATTATTTGTTTGCCTAATTAAGCATTTTTTATGTTAAAATGGAAATAAATGTTTGCATTCAATATCGGATAACTTTGAGAAAGAGGGTAGAATATAATTAAAAGATGAAAATATATTTAAAGTGTACAGGGAAAAAGTATTTATTTTACAGGTAGTAAAAAAAGTTGTCACGCCAGTAGAGCACAACCAACTGAAGTGACAACAAGCTCAATGGTTGCTTAGCCAGGGCGATAGTAGGAGAACATAGTTTGGTACGAGCTGACGCTTGGGCAATAAAGGGGGCATGGCCACAATGCAGGTTGGCATTGCGGCAAGAGGAGTGGTTGTAGCGAAGTGCAATGTCATGAGAATATAAGGGGTTGGTGCCCCAAGTTCTATATGATTAACAAGTCGTTGGTACAACTTGAAAACCGATGTGGGACTCAAGAGCATGCAAGTTTCAATTTTAAGTGAAATGCACATGTGATTTGGCCGAAGTGACGCCGTCCTGTTTTTCTTCTTCGTGTAAAATAGGGTTTGTGTCGTGCCTACTAATTTGCGTTGTGAACCCCCATGGGCGCCGGTGGGGAGCTCAAAGTTAGCTTGTTGTGTCTCTGCGAAGGTCGAGGATGACCGCAACACCATGAAGGGACAACAACATTGAGTGACAACATGCATGCACAACATTGATACGTAAGATAAATATGTGTCATGCCTGAAGGTACACTACCAAAGAAACAATTTTACGCAGCGCCACCATTTAACATCGTTTTTTTTAGCACTGTAAAAGAGATATCTTTTATCGGTGTTTTTTTAGTAGCACTGATAAAGGAGGGTATTTATCAGCGTTTTTTACTAGCATTGATAAAGAGTATATTTCAAAAAAAATCATTAAAATAATATATTAGTATATAAATATATTGATATTGATATAAATATATAAATATATTTATATTGATATAAATATATAAATATATTTATATTGATATAAATATAATATATATATTTCAAATATGTTTTGGATAAGTATAAATAGACATTTACACTTAATATATAAGATATTTTGTGAAAATGACTTATAAAATATATTAAAAAATATTATTAATTAATAATTTTATAATTATTATCGAGTAATAATCATTTAATAACAATTTGAAGACATAAAAAATCAAAAAATCAATAAAAGATCAAAAATAAGTTGAAAACGTAACTCAAATTTCAAACAGGCATAACTTTTGATTTGAGTGTCCGTTTGAGCTCTACCACATATCAAATCGAAACCTACGCTGAGCTCTATGCACTATTAACATAGGGGGGCCCTTTGTCACATTTTTCAAGGCCATAAAATATCCAAAGGACCTCAAAAACTGAGTTTTTAGTCGAGATGCCCAATTTTTCTAACATTTGATGGAATTTCAGCCACATTTAAGGGGAACTTTTTGCCCCTTTTTAGTGAAGACAAAATTTATTCACAGGAATTACATTCATATTGATATCATGACTTTAAAATTTTATCTTTTTTCACGATGTACTGTTATTTATAATCAAATATATAACAATATATACATTGTTTTTATACATTCACACATAAAAAATTAATTTTATAAATAAATAATTAAATATATTTACATATAAAATATATTTATCAATATATAAGCCTTATCTAAATAAAAACTAATATCCATTTTATTTAAAATACAAAGATATGAATATTTATATACATATATAATGTGTGTGTGTGTGTAAGTGTGTGTTTGTATTAACAAAATGATATATATTATCTATATATTCTAACATATGTATATACATATTAATATATAATATATGTAAATATATATTAACATATACAAATACGTATAATCATACTTACAGATACACATAATATATATATATATATATACATTTGTGTGTGTGTGTGTTGTATATATGTATGTACGTATTTATTTATTTATTTATACACACACAAAAAACATATTTTATAAATGTATTTAAAACTAATCTTATAAATATATATTAATATACGAATAAATATACAGATAAAAGATATAACTATATATATATATATAAGTAGATATAAATATATACTAATATACGAATAAATATATAAATATATAAATATAGATAACTATATATATATATTAATATACGAATAAATATATAAATATATAAATATATAAATATATAAATATATAAATATATAAATATATAAATATATAAATATATAAATATATAAATATATAAATATATAAATATATAAATATATAAATATATAAATATATAAATATATAAATATAACTATATGTGTGTGTATATATATATATCAATATATGAATAAATATATATATTAATATAAATCTATATTAATATACGAATAAATATAACTATATATATAAATATATAAATAGATATATCATTAAACAGAGAATGAAACAAGATAAACGCGTGGTAAAGGTGCAGGCGCGCAAGGGAGAGGTCTCGAGTTCAAATTCAAGCAGAAGCAGGGGTGCGCGGGCGAGTGCAGGGGGGCTAGCATTGTTATAGGGTGGGGGGTGTGCGCCTAGCGCTATTACAGTGGGGGTGGGGGCACGTGCAAACAGGGCTTCTAAGCGCTGTTGACAGGGGGTCAAGCGGTGTTAAAAGGGGGGTGAGCCTACATTTGATTTACAGATTTTTTTTTACTTTTATCAGTGCTAAAAAAAGCAATGATAAAAGACTTTTATCAACGCTTTTTTTAGCTCCGATAAAACATCCTTTTTATCAGTGATTTTTTTTCGTGCTGATAAAAGGGGCATTTATCACCATTTTTTTAGCATAGATAAAAGAGACTCCTCTTTTAATAGCGTCTCGGTCATCAACGCTTTTTTAACACCGATAAAGAGTTTTTTTTTGCACTGATAAAACATTGTTTTGTAGTAGTGGTATCATGTTGCGGTGCACGGAGAGGGAGTACATGCATTTTTGAACTCTGTCACGGAGCTAACGCAAGTTAATAAGCAAGATAATGTCCCGCCACACTTGAATGTTTTGCACCACAACTTCTTTGAAGAAGATGTTTCGTAAGAGTCACTACTAGGGAGTTGTTTAGTATGAGTTATTGGATATTTTGTCACGACCTGTCCTCGGGGCCCGTACCGTGACTACCCCAAGCCCGCCTTCCATAGGCCAGGGGATGACGACTAGCACCAAAGGTGTAAATCCCCAAGCTGGGAAGACATTGCCCTTATAACAGTAAACAAACACAACAGAGTACACAAATGGAAGTAAAACACTAAGTAAAACTGTATACAAAAGAGTGTGCTGAAAGTAAAGGGGGCCAGAAATACAAGCCCAACAGTAAAGTACAATACAACTGAAATGCTAGTATAACTGAAGAAAAGAAGTAAAGCAGCTACTGGGTCTCCCTCCGGGGTTCCTACCTAAAGGGTAGGTACAGATGGTCTCCTCAGTACTCCACGTTCGTCCGTCCGCTCCATGTACGTCTCACCGAGTGGTCTACCTCCGGGTACCGTCCAATATTGTTACTCTCTGCCCCGATCAGCGCTGCCCGTCATCTGCAACCAACACAATGAGGTGCGGGCATAGCCCGTGCAGGGGTGAGTATAAGGATACTCAGTAGGGACCCCGAGACCCTCAAGGTCTCACAAAATCCAACAAGTATAACCACAAAGTATGGATTCAACGGATAACCATCACTTAGGTATATTCCCATACATATACTTAAATTATTTAGTAACCCATCTCAATCATGAGGAAAACACAAAGTCAAAGACTCAGCTCAAACTAGGATTTTATTCTAGGGGTGGTAACATGTAACACTCCCAGTCAAACTGTCGAAACCTCGACTGCTGGTGTACTCCTCCTCTATAGAGTACTATGGGCTTTCCGCGTCACACAAAGGCACTTCCCACTGTCCTAGACTGTTGTGATACTCCTCCTATTGAGTACTGTGGGTCTGCCGCGTCACACAGAGGCGCTCCCCACTGTGGGTCTGCCACGTCACATAGAGACGCTCCCCCTCGTAACCTGCTGAGACACTCCTCCTGTCGAGTACCATGGGTCTGCCGCGTCACACAGAGGCGCTCCCCACTGTGGGCCTGCCGCGTCACATAGAGGCGCTTTCCACTGGGCTAGTTGAAACACTTCGAGTCGAAAGGTCAGCAGTCGTCAGGTCTCAGCCAGCTACTAGGTCTCCGTACTCCGTTCGCTCGTCTCCGGGAGGATCCGCTCCATGAGCTACTAGTCAATACTCCAACTGTCACGAAGTCCTAAGTAAAAGTATCTCAAAGATCCGCCTCGTCATAGGGATCTCAACGCAACAGATGGCGCGTCAATCGGACGCCCGATCTGTGATTTATTGGCATTTCCGTTCCAAGGGTCCGGTTGGTTTTTAGGTTCAAACCAACCCGAACGTACTCCAACTGTGTCCAAATCTCAAGTGGGATATGCCAATATAACCGTCTCGCTCTAAGCTTTCCGTCGCCATAGACGGTTCGTCGATCGAACACCTGTAACCCAAGATACGGGCGAAAAGGTGTATACTGCTAATCGGGTCCGAACTGGGGTCCGACCCGGTCCGCGGGTCCGACCCGACCCTAAAGGGAGTGGCCAGGCCCGAGGGGTGGCCCAGACCGAAGGTGGCCCGGCCCGAGGGAGTGGCCCAGCCCGAGGGGTAGCCCGACCCGAGGGAGTGGCCCGACCCGAGGGGGCGACCCGGCCCGAAGGCGTGGCCCAGCCCGAGGGGGCGGCCCGACTCGATGGAGGCCCGGTCGGCCTGGCGACCTGGCGGCCCGACGGGGGGTCTGACTTGGTCGTGGCCAGGGGGGAAGCCGCCCGGCCCCCGACTCCCAAACGGCTCTGCCACTACTAAAAAATTGGGCATTAGCGACCGCCATTGGCGGTCGCTTCAGCTTCGTCGGTGTAGGCTAATAGCGACCGCCAATGGCGGTCGCTATAGGTGGCCGAAATTCCGGCCTTAAGCGACCGCCTTTGGCGGTCGCTACCCTGGGAAATTTTTTTTAAAAAAAAATTCCTACTGAAAGAAATATATATATATATATTTATTAAATAAAAAATATACATATATATATATATATATATTAAAGAAAATATTTATATATATATTATTAAATAAAATATTTTAAATATATATATATATATAATATGTTTTAAATATTTTAATATATATATATATATATTAAAGAAATATATATATATATTATATTAAATAGAATATTTTTCATTTTTTTAATGAAATGTACGAATTGTGTTTTTTTTCTTTACGGTGCAAAATCAGAGATAAAACAAGGTAAAAATCATAAAAAATGGAAAACAATTTCAAACAGCATAAACATCAAGATCGTCATAAACAATAAATGATAAACGTGCTTCAACGATCCGAGCAGGTCCATCCATTTCAATCTTCTGCTTCAATAAACCTACAATAAGATAGAAAAAACAACAAAACAAAACAAACGTAAATTGGAAAAAATTATTCAGTTATTATATACATATAATAAAATTAAATCTGACATCAAATCATGGTGCTCTAATAATTTAAAACCCCCAATTTAAGAAATGCTATCATTTCAGGTCATTCGGAGCACGTTTGCTCTGAATTCGACCATCTCACGCCGTTTTTGGTGTTTTATGACACCAGAAACGCGTTTCCGGTCACCGCGGTCAAACGACACCTCCGATTGACGTGTCGTCTGCCCGACCATTTCAAAAATCACACAACGACCATTTTCGTACGGTTTCATGGCATTCTGAGGTCGTTCGGGTGGTTTTGACCCCCCAACGCGCCATTTTAGCGCGCGCCGAGCTACTGAAAACGACACAATCGACCGTACCGTGCGCACCACACGTCTGATGGGCGTGTCATATCCTCCTAAAAATCAAGAATAATATTCCTAATGTTTTCTTGTGATTTTAGGTCATTCGGAGCACGTTTGCTCCGAATTCGACCGTCTCACGCCGTTACTGGTGTTTTATGACACAGAAAACGCGTTTCCGGTCACCGCGGTCAAACAAAACCTCCGATTGATGTGCCGTTTGCCCTACCATTTCACAATTCACACAACGGATGTTTTCGTACGGTTTCATGGCATTCTGAGGTCGTTCGGGTGGTTTTGACCCCCCAACGCGCCATTTTAGCGCGCGCCGAGCTGCTGAAAACGACACAATCGGCCGTACCGCGCGCACCGCACGTCCGATAGGTGTTCCGTCTCCTACTACACATCACGAATAATATTTCTAATGTTTTCTTGTGGTTTCAGGTCATTCGGAGCACGTTTTCTCCAAATTCGACCGTCTCACGCCGTTTCTGGTGTTTTATGACACCAGAAACATGTTTCCGGTCACCACGGTCAAACGACACCTCCGATTGATGTGCCGTCTACCTGAACATTTCAAAAATCACACAATGGATGTTTTCGTATGGTTTCATGGAATTCTGAGGTCGTTCGGGTGGTTTTGACCCCCCCAACGCGCCATTTTAGCGCGTGCCGAGCTGCTGAAAACGACACAATCGGCCGTACCGCGCGCACCGCACGTCCGATGGGACTTCCGTCTCCTCCTAAACATCATGAATAATATTCCTAATGTTTTTCATGTGGTTTCAGGTCATTCGGAGCACGTTTTCTCTGAATTCGACCGTCTCATGCCGTTTCTAGTGTTTTATGACACCAGAAACGCGTTTCCAGTCACCGCGGTCAAACGACACCTTCGATTGACGTGCCGTCTACACGAACATTTCACAATTCATCCAACGACTTTTTTTGTACGGTTTCATGGCATTCTGAGGTCATTCAGGTGGTTTTGACCCCCCAACGCGCCATTTTAGCGCGCGCCGAGCTGCTGAAAACGACACAATCAGCCGTACCACACGCACTACATGCCCGATGGACGTACCGTATCATCCTACACGTCAAGAATAATATTCCTAATGTTTTCGTGTGGTTTCAGCTCATTCGGAGCACGTTTTCTCCGAATTCGACCGTCTCACGCCGTCTCTGGTGTTTTATGACACCAGAAACGCGTTTCCGGTCACCGCGGTCAAACGACACCTCTGATTGACGTGCCTTCTATCCGACCATTTCAAAAATCACACAAAAGTTGTTGTTGTACGGTTTCATGGCATTCCGAGGTCGTTCGGGTGGTTTTGAACCCCCAACGCGCCATTTTAGCACGCGCCGAGCTGCTGAAAAATACACAATCGGCCGTACCGCATGCACCGCACGTCCGATGGGCCTTCCGTCTCCTCCTACACGTCAAGAATAATATTCCTAATGTTTTCGTGTGGTTTCAGGTCATTCGGAGCACGTTTGCTCCGAATTCGACCGTCTCACGCCGTTTCTGTTGTTTTAGGACACCGGAAACACGTTTCCAGTCACCGCGGTCAAACGACACCTCCGATTGACGTGTCATCTGCACGAACATTTCACAATTCACACAACGGCTGTTGTCGTACGGTTTCATGGCATTTCGAGGTCGTTCGGGTGGTTTTGACCCCCCAACGCTCCATTTTAGCGCGCGCCGAGCTGTTGAAAACGACACAGTCGGCCGTACCGCGCGCACCGCACGTCCTATGGGCGTGCCGTCTCCTCCTACACGTCAAAAATAATATTCCTAATGTTTTCGTGTGGTTTCAGGTCATTCAGAGCACGTTTTCTCCGAATTCGACCGTCTCACGCCGTTTCTGGTGTTTTATGACACCGGAAACGCGTTTCCGGTCACCGCGGTCAAACGACACCTCCGATTGACGTTCCGTCTACACAAAAATTTCAAAATTCACACAACGAATGTTTTCGTACGGTTTCATGGCATTCCGAGATCGTTCGGGTGGTTTTGACCCCCCAACGCGCCATTTTAGCGCGCACCGAGCTGCTGAAAACGACACAATCGGTCGTACCGCGCGCACCGCACGTCCTATGGACCTTCCGTCTCCTCCTACATGTCACAAATAGAATTAATAATGTTTTCGTGTGGTTTCAGGTCATTCGGAGTATGTTTGCTCTAAATTCGACCGTCTCACGCCGTTTCTGGTGTTTTATGACACCGGAAACGCGTTTCCAGTCACCATGGTCAAACGATACCTCCGATTGACGGGCCGTCTGCATGAAAATTTCACAATTCATACAATGGCTGTTTTCGTACAGTTTCATGGAATTCCGAGGTCGTTCAGGTGGTTTTGACCCCCCAACGCGCCATTTTAGCGCGCACCGAGCTGCTGAAAACGACACAATCGGCCGTACCGCGCGCACCGCACATCCTATGGGCCTGACGTCTCCTCATAAACGTCAAGAATAATATTTCTAATGTTTTTGTGTGGTTTCAGGTCATTCGGAGCACGTTTTCTCTGAATTTGACCGTCTCACGCCGTTTCTGGTGTTTTTTGACACCCGAAACGCGTTTTCGGTCACCGCGGTCAAACGACACCTCCGATTGACATACCGTCTACATGACCATTTTACAATTTACACAACGTCTGTTTTCGTACGGTTTCATGTCATTCCGAGGTCGTTTGGGTGGTTTTGACCCCCCAACGCGCCATTTTAGCGCGCGCCGAGCTGTTGAAAACGACACAATCGGCCGTACTGCGTGCACTGCACGTCCGATGGACTTTCTGTCTCCTCCTATACGTCACGAATAATATTCCTAATGTTTTCGTGTGGTTTTAGGTCATTCGGAGCACGTTTGCTCCGAATTCGTTCCCTCTCACGCCGTTTTTGGTATTTTATGACACCGGAAACGCCTTTCCGGTCACCGCGGTCAAACGACACATCCGATTAATGTGTTGTCTGAATGAACATTTCAAAATTCACACAACGGATGTTTTCTTACGGTTTCAGGGCATTCCGAGGTTGTTCGGGTGGTTTTGACCCCCCAACGTGCCATTTTAGCGCGCACCGAGCTGCTGAAAACGACACAATTGGTCGTACCGCGCGCACCACACGTTCGATGGGCGTGCCGTCTCCTCCTACATGCCAATAATAATATTCCTAATGTTTTCGTGTGGTTTCAGGTCATTCAGAGCACGTTTGCTCCGAATTCGACCGTCTCACGCCGTTTCTGGTGTTTTATGACACCGAAAACGCGTTTCCGGTCACCGCGGTCAAACGACACCTCCGATTGACATTCCATCTACCCGACCATTCCACAATTCACACAACAGCTATTGTCGTATGGTTTCATGGCATTACGAGGTCGTTCGGGTGGTTTTGACCTCCCAACGCGCCATTTTAGCCCGCGCCGAACTGCTGAAAACGACACAATCGGCCGTACCGCATGCACCGCACGTCCAATGGGCATTCCGTCTCCTCTTAAATGTCACGAATAATATTCCTAATGTTTTCGTGTGGTTTCAGGTCATTAGGAGCACGTTTCCTCCAAATTCGACTGTCTCACGCCGTTTCTGGTGTTTTATGACACCCGAAACACGTTTCCGGTCACCGCGGTCAAACGACACCTCCGATTGATGTGCCGTCTGCCCGAACATTTCACGAATCACACAACGGATGTTGTCGTACGTTTTCATAGAATTCCGAGGTCGTTCGGGTGGGTTTGACCCCCCAACGTGCCATTTTAGCGCGCGCCGAGCTGCTGAAAACGACACAATCGGCCGTACCGCACACACCGCACGTCCGATGGGCGTTCCGTCTCCTCCTACACATCACGAATAATATTCCTAATGTTTTCGTGTGGTTTCAGGTCATTTGGAGCACGTTTTCTCCGAATTCGACCGTCTCACGTCATTTCTGGTGTTTTATGACACCAGAAACGTGTTTCCGGTCACCGCGGTCAAACGACACCTCCGATTGACGTGCCCTCTGCACGACCATTTCACAATTCACACAACATCTTTTGTCGTACGGTTTCATGGCATTCTGAGGTTGTTCGGGTGGTTTTGACCCCCCAAAGCGCCATTTTAGCGTGCACCGAGCTGCTGAAAACGACACAATCAACCGTACCGCGCGCACCGCACGTCCGATGGGCGTGTTGTCTCCTCCTACACGTCACGAATAATATTCCTAATGTTTTCGTGTGGTTTCAGGTGATTTGGAGCATGTTTTCTCTGAATTCGACCGTCTCACACCGTTTCTGGTGTTTTATGACACCGGAAACGCATTTCCGGTCACCGCGGTCAAACGACACCTCCGATTGACGTGCCGTCTGCCCGACCATTTCACAATTCACACAACGGATGTTTTCGTACGGTTTCATGGAATTCCGAGGTCGTTCGGGTGGTTTTGACCCCCCAACGCGCCATTTTAGCACGCGCCGAGCTGCTGAAAACGACACAATCGGCCGTACCGCGCGCACCGCACGTCCGATTGGCATGCCGTCTCCTCCTACATGCCACGAATAATATTACTAATGCAATACGAGAAATATAGATATTTGCGACGGGTCATTTGCGACGAGATCCCGTCGCAAATAGCCTTTTGCGACGGGGCCCCGTCGCAAATCGCCCGTTGCAGAAAACGCCGTCGCAACTAATTTTTTTTGCGATGGGCCCGTCGCAAATAGGTTTCTGGTTTTTTAAAAAAAAAAATTTGCGACGGGCCCGTCCCAAAAAGTATTTGCGACGGGCCCGTCGCAAATAATAATAAAAAAATTTAAAAAAATTTAAAAATTTATTTATTATTATATAAATCAATAAACCTATTTATATTGATATAAATATAATATTTATTTTTTAAATATGTTTTAGAAAGGAAGAATGAAAATCAAATATGAATGTATAAGATGTTCAGTAAAAGAGGCTTATAAAATAAATTAAAAAATATTTTTAATTAGTAATTATGTAATTCTTATCAGTTAATAGTCATTTAATAACTCTTTGATTATAAAAAAAATAAAAAAATTAATGAAAGATGGAAAATAAGTTAAAAATGAAACCCAAACTTCAAACGGCCATAACTTTTGATCCGGGACTCCGTTTGAGCTCCACAGCATATCAAATTGAAGCCTGCGACGAGCTCTACAGCGCTACCTGTCCAAGGTTGTTTCAAGGCCAAAAAAGGCCCAGAAGGCTTCCAAAACTGAGTTTTTAGTCGGGGTACCCTGATTTTTCACCGTTTAAACAGCTATAACTTCTGCTCCCGATGTCTGATAAACCTCTACCATATATCATATCGAAGATCGTTTCATGCTCTTCGATTTGTCTGATTGTGGAGCTGGAACGGACTTCTGGATTAGAAGTTATGGTTGTTTAAACATTCAAATGGCTATAACATCCGATCCGGATGTCCGTTTGGCCTGTACCGCATATCATATCGAAGATCGTTTCATGTTCTTCGATTTGACTGGTTGTGGAGTTGTAACGGACTTACGAATTAGAAGTTATAGCCGTTTTAACATTCTCGGTGGATTTTCACCCCCTCATTCCTATGTATTCATTCATAACTAGACATATATATATATATATGTGTGTGTGTGTGTGTGTGTGTGTATCTATTGTATATATGTATTTATTTATTTATTTATACATATACATAAAAACCCATATTTTATAAATTTATTTAAAACTAAGCTTATAAATATATATTAATTAATATAAAATAAATATACGAATAAAAACTTATAACTACATATATATATATATAGAATAAATATATATTAATATACGAATATATATATATATATATATATATATATTTATATAACCAAATATATTTATATTAATATAAATCTATATTAATATACGAATAAATATAACTATATATATATAGATAGATCATTAAATGTATAAAAAAATGAAATGGCTTAGTTGTAAAGGTTAATGCGCGCATGGGGGAGGTTTATTCCTATTTATTATTAATTATTTCTAATTATTATTAATTACTACTAATTACCATTAACTATGAACAATTAATACTAATAATTTAAATTTATAAAATAAAAAAACAATATAAACACAATTAAATTACAACTAATTAAAAATAAATAAAACTAATAAAAAATTTAAATTAAATATTAAATTAAAAAGAAAATAAATACCTTTAAAATTGATATGAGGTTGATCTCTGCTAATTGTTGAAGACATCAATATCAAATGTGGAAATAAAAATTAAACTTTAGAAACTGTGAACTCTAAAAATAGAGTTTTGAGAGAAGTTGAGAATGAATGGAAAAAAAACGGGTGGGGGTATTTTTAGGTTAGATTATTTGCGACGGGAGTATTTGCGACGGGACCCATCGCAAATACTTGAGCCCGCATTTATCACGGTCAACGGTTAAATAGTTATTTGCGACGGGTCCCGTCGCAAATATTAACCTGCCGACATACTATTTGCGACGGGGGGTATATTCCCGTCGCAAATAGTTTTTACCGCCGCCGGGTATTTGCGACGGGGTATATTCCCGTCGCAAATAGTTTTTACCGCCGCCGGTTATTTGCGACGGGTGGTAACCACCCGTCGCAAATAACTTTCCCGCGGTTTGGCGCGCTTTGCGCGCTAAGCCTTTTGCGACGGGTGAGATTTCCCCGTCGCAAATAGGTGGTTATTTGCGACGGGAAAATACCCCTGTCGCAAATAAGTTTATTTGCGACGAGATTTATTCCCGTCGCAAATAACCCGTCGCAAAAACCCATTTTTCCCGTAGTGATGTTTTCATGTGGTTTCAGGTCATTCGAAGCATGTTTTCTCCGAATTCAACCGTCTCACGCTGTTTCTGGTGTTTTATGACACCAGAAATGCGTTTCCGGTCACCGGGGTGCGGGGAGGGCTGTCCAGGTTGCGGGGAGGGGCTGTCCGGGGTGCGGGGAGAGGCTGTCCGGGGTGTGGGGAGGGGCTGTCCGGGGTGCGGGGAGGGCTCTCCCGGGTGCGGGGAGGGCTGTCCGGGGTGCGGGGAGGGCTGTCCGGGGTGCGGGGAGGGGTGTCCCGGGTGCGGGGAGGACTGTCCCGGGTGCGGGGAGGACTGTCCGGGGTGCGGGGAGGACTGTCCGGGGTGCGGGGGAGGACTGCCCGGGGTGGGGGAGGCTGTTCGGGTTACGGGGAGGGGCTGTCCGGGGTGCGGGGAGGGGCTGTCCGGGGTGGGGGGAGGTCTGTCCGGGGTGCGGGAGGGCTGTCCGGGGTGCGGGGAGGGATGTACGGGGTGTGGGGAGGGCTGTTCGGGGTGCGGGGAGGACTGTCCGGGGTGCGGGGGGTCTGTCCGGGGTGCGGGAGGCTCTCCGGGGTGCGGGGAAGGGCTGTCCGGGTTCCGGGGAGGGGCTGTCCGGGGTGCGGGGAGGGGCTGTCCGGGGTGCGGGGAGGGGCTGTCCGGGGTGCGGGGAGGGGCTGTCCGGGGTGCGGGGAGGGGCTGTTCGGGGTGCGGGGAGGGCTGTTCGGGGTGCGGGGAGGGCTGTTCGGGGTGCGGGGAGGGCTCTCCCGGGTGCAGGGAGGGCTGTCCGGGGTGCGGGAGGGCTGTTCGGGGTGCGGGGAGGGCTTTCCGGGGTGCGGGGAGGCTGCCCGGGGTGCGGGGGGGCTGTCCGGGGTGCGGGGAGGGCTGTCCGGGGTGCGGGAGGGCTGTCCGGGGTGCAGGGAGGGCTGTCCGGGGTGCGGGGGGGCTGTCCGGGGTACGGGGGGCCTGTCCGGGGTGCGGGGAGGACTGTCCAGAGTGCGGGGGGCCTGTCTGGGGTGCGGGAGGGCTGTCCGGAGTACGGGGAGGCCTGTCTGGGGTGCTGGGGGGCCGGGGAGGACTGTCCGGAGTGCGGGGGGCCTGTCCGGGGTGCGGGAGGGCTGTCCGGGGTGCGGGGAGGGATGTCCGGAGTGCGGGGAGGGCTGTCCGGGGTGCGGGAGGGCTGTCCGGGGTGCGGGGAGGACTGTCCAGAGTGCGGGGAGGGCATGTACGGGGTGTGGGGGGGGGCATGTCCGGGGTGCGGGTGGGGGGGGGGGCTGTCTGGAGTGCGGGGTGGGCTGTCCGGGGTGCGGGGGGGGGGGGGGGGGGCTGTCTGGGGTGCGGGGAGGGTTGTCCGGAGTGCAGGGAGCGCTATCCGGGGTAGGCCGGGGACTGCAAATAGTGAACTCAACTCATTCATCAAAAACAAGTTTAATGGTTTATATTAGGAATCATATGTTTTTTTCAAAAATATTACAGAACATGCAATTCTAAACATTGAAAATTAAATGAACAAAAAATATCCAAATCATTAATCAGTTTCATGGTTGCTTCTCAATTCGTGCACACAAACATTGCATGGGGCCAAAACACACATGATACCCCCAAATCACAAAAAAACTCACTAGAAACCCAACATAAATATCAATAACAACCCCACCATTAAAAGCAGAAACACACCTCGTGAATATGATGCGTCATGCATGGTCATGACTACTACCTTCATCAGGTGGGTCAGGGGCCTACAACAAAAAAACATTATGAATATTTTCATAACAAAAATAATATAAATTAAATAAATAAATACAGTATAAACCTGCATCGTCTGATCCCCTGCACCATCACCTGGACGCACATATTTCTGCAGTGCTCTAACCTCAGCGATCAATTGCGCATTTACCTCCTCGGAAGCGTGCAGCCGTGCCTCAAAATCTGACAACCGTTGTGTCATCTGAGTAATAGCAGGACTGAAAACCGCAGTGCGTGACACTACATAACGATGAATCCCTGTTCCATAGGTCAAACTATATCCATGCCCATCCCGACCAATAATGCGATGAAAGATCTCATCCCTTCGCATGGGAAGCTATCGCTGGTCCTCTGGCAGATATTCTAATTCAGCTTCAAATTAAGCCTGTGAAATATTTAAATATATATATATATATATTAATATATAGATTTTATGTAAGTATTGGTAATGAGTACAAGCACTTACTATCAATGCTACAGCCTCTAGATCATTACGATCACGAGTCCTCATCCACACCGACATTTTATCAGTTGGTGCACCTTGCTCCCGCAACTGTATATGAATAGAATATAAACACAAAACCATATTAATTAAAAAAATTAAAAAATGAATAATAAATACCTCATGTCGGAGCTGAGACACGTGACGAGTCCCGAGCCTGTGAGGTGGTCCCTGCAACGCTCGATTCTCAGAATGGCGTGTTGACACCTCCTACATTCAATTCATTCAAATTTCAAACAAATCACACATTCTTGAAAATATATATACCAAAATAAATATACAAACCGAAACACCCTCAATAGACCAATATGCAACTAAATCACGCCACTGAGCTGGGAGGACACCTCTCGGTACTTTTTCCAGAATGTTTGGGGCACCCACATTTGGTACCTAGTGGTCCCTCTTGACTTTGCCTTTATAGTCTTTCCACATCTTACGGCATTTGATCATACATACTGGCCGAAACTCATCAGGATATACTTTTAAATTTTTCTATTAAAGAAAAAAATAAAATATGTTATTGTTGGTTATACATAGGGAATAAAGTAAAATGGTCTTCTTACCTGAACCTCCCTCCAAAGACGATCTAATGTGTCCTGAGGGATAGAAGCCCAGTCACACGTGGTCAATGGAAATCGATGTGGATCACGTATGATATGACCCAGCTGACGAATAAATGCAGGGGCATTCCATCCCACAGGATGAAATACCCCATCAAATGAAACATCAAAAGTTGTGTCGGAATTCCATGATAATATGCCATGACCAAGGCCTCTCCTGCGAGAGGAAGAAGCAGTCGAGTCTGATCCTGTTGAAAACAATTTTATATACAAATTGACAGATGTTATAAAAATATATATATATGTTTATTAATTACATAAAAAATAGAGACAATGACATTCCAACATACCTCGACCCTGAGACGTAGATGCCTCAGATGGATGATGTGGATCTTCTGCCTCTTCCCCTAACATGCCTGCAGTCATGGAAAACATTAGTAAGGGGACTATCCAAAGTGTCCAAATGATAAATTGGATTGTTTTTAAAAAAAATCAAACTTGTACAGTTGTTAATCAAACAAAAAGGGATTGAATAATTAGTTGTGAATGAATTTTAAAAAATCAAAAAGTTCACAAAATAGATATACAAATTATGTACAAAACCAATCAATGCATAGCCAAATTTCAAATTGAATTAATAAAAATTCAAGCAGCACATGAACCAAATGAAGAATACCTCAATGGGAAGATACACCGACAATAACATCAATATAACATGAGTTAAATTACCCTAAATATTTATAATTGAATAAACTTCCAAAAGTGAGGATTAAAACTTACAAGGATTTATAAAATGTTTAGATAATTTATGATATCTTAGGCTGAATAGCGGGAAAACAATTATACCTTTCATTAAGCATGCAAATCGACTGTTTCTCCTTCAACAACCACTCTGACCCAATAAATATCTTCTTCACATTGAACTACGGTATGTTGATCAAGCTGTTGGGAAACAAAAGGAATAGTCTCGGGTTCATCTTGTTCAAATATAAACACTCCTCGCCAAGACATTTTGAAAACAACTTTCCAACTTGGATTCGAAGGAAAAGTAACGAAGAATACTTGTTCCGCTTGTGATGTCAAAATTAAAGGTTCATTATCAAATTATTCATTTCTGTATAACATATAGTTAAAATTCACCAATGAAAACTGATATTGATCGACTTTACATCCATGCACTGGATCAACCTAATTACACTTTAACAATATGTACTTCAACCCATGTGTGTATACAACTTCAATGATTTCTATCAATTGACCATAGTAATAACTAGAATTGACAAATAGACAACTGATGCCACTGTTTTGTGTTTCTCGTTTATCGTCAACATCTTTAATGCGAAATTGAAAACCATTAGCATCTATAGATTTATAACGACGAGCCGTTATAGATGGACCCTCAACCAGTTGGATAAATTCTTCAGTTAGCGTGGGGTCCCCTAACTCCCCCATCTTATGAACCTACATAATTCATAGAATTCAATAATGATATATAAAGAAATAAATTAGTATAATACTTCACTCATAATGAAAATCAATTTATACGTACATAATCCTTGAACCAATCATGAAATGACGCATAATGAGACTGTTGAATTTGCAACTCAGTCGCACGATACATATCTTCTTTTATCTCATTAATGTGTTTCCTGCAAATGATAACGCGATGTTTAAATGATCAACTTATGCAAACAAAACATGTAAAAGTTAAACAATAAAAGTGATAAGATACTTACTGTATTAATGGTGCAACTGATGGAGTATTGAATAAGATATATCGATGCGCTTGTATCCACTCGATGTTGTCCATATCATATGTGGTTCCTTCTCCAACTGGACCATCTTGAATCCGAGAGGGATTATCTAATTTTGTTTCAACATCCGTAAGATATTCTGCACAAAAATTAGTACACTCATCCATCAAATAACCATTGGCTATTGATTCCTCCGTACGAGATCTGTTGCGTACAAATCATTTCAATGTATTCAAATACCGCTCAATAGGATACATCCACCTGAATTTCACTGGACCAGCAACCATTACTTCATCAGTTAGGTGCACTATCAAGTGGACCATAACATTGAAAAATGAGGGGGTAAATAGTTTCTCAAAGTGAAAAAGTGTAAGTACAATTCGGTCCTGTAAACTTTTTAAATCACTCATTCGTTGATTTATTAAACAAAGCTGTCTAAAAAAATTACTCATCTCAATCAATGTCTAAGCAACATTGGGGGATAAACAATCACAAATTGCGATTGGAATCAACTGCTGAAGTAGTATGTGATTATCATGACTTTTCAACCCTTGCAATGTCTTGCTCGTCAGATTCACACACTTTGAAATATTAGAAGAGTAACCATTAGGCACCTTGAGCATCTTCAAAATGGAAAGAAATGTATCTTTCTCCTTTGTAGTCATTGTATACTGTGCAACAGACATATATGCCTTGTTTCCCTCAGCTAACTGTAAATGCAACTGTTTCCTTAAACCCATTTCTTCTAAATCACGGCATGCATTAACATGGTCCTTTGATTTTCCACTGACACCTAAAATGGTCCACAATATGTTATCACAAATTTTTTTTTCAATGTGCATGACATCCAAATTATGCCTCAACATGTTAGTTTTACAATATGGAAGATTATAAAAAATAATTTTCTTTTTCCAATTGTGACTGCGCTGCCTACCTACAGCTCGAATATTACGTACCAGAGGAGCCACCAAATCCTGAATTTCATATACCGTGCAGATGTTTTCTTCCTCAATCTGTGATAACATTTCGACTCCTGTCATGATCTTTGGTGCTGGGATGAACTCTCTAGAACCATCAAATGCCACTCTGTCCTTTCTGAACCTGTGCTGAGGGGGGAGAAAACATCTGTGACCCATGTATGCCCATTTTTTGGAATTCTTAAGCCATACAGATTTTTTTAATTTTGTTGCAACAAGGGCAAGAAAATTCCCCTTTCGTAATCCAGCCTGATAAATTTGCATAAGCTGGGAAGTCATTGATTTTCCACAATAAAGCAGCCTGTAGTTTGAACATTTCATTCGTTTCATAGTCATAAGTCATCACACCATCACCCCAAAATTCATTCAACTCATCAATCAATGGCTGAAGGTAAACATCAATCTTATCCCCCAGACTTTTAGGTCCATCGATAAGAGTGGAAAGTAATATAAATTTTTGCTTCATACAAAGCCACGAAGGAAGATTATATGGAACCAACACCATGGGACATGTGCTATGAGTTGCACCAACCATAGACTTGAATGGATTGAAACCATCTGCTGCCAATCCCAATCGGACATTACGAACATCTTTAGAAAAGTCGGGATGTCTCTTATCAAAATACTTCCATGCATGAGAGTCTACCGGGTGGGTTAACATATCACTTTCATAAACTCTTTTTGCATTCCATCTCATTAAATTAGAAACTTTAGATGACATAAAAAATCTTTTCAACCTCGGTTTAAGGGGAAAGTAACGCATTTACTTTATGGAAATCAGTTTCCCCTGTATCGCAATCTGACTTTGATGAGTCTGATTTCCCCTGTTCTATTTCCACCTGGAAGCACCACAAACCATACAAATATCCAAATGGGAAGTTTCCCTTCTAAACAACATACAATTGTTTGCACATGAATCTATGGTCTCATATGTAAAACCTAAGTTCCCTGTCAGCTTACAAGCATGGTAATACGACTCGGGAATCTTAGCGTTGACAGGAAGAACCTTTTTCAATAACACCAAAAGCATGTCGAATGATGTGTCTGACCAATTATTCAAAGTCTTCAAATGAAACAACTCCATGATAAATGACAGTTTATTGTAAGAAGTACATCTAGGATATAATTCTGTTTTCGCATCATCAAGTGCTTCATAAAACCTCCTCGAATCACGATCTGCACCAGAGCGAAGATTTATCTCACCGGTCTCAAGATTATGGATGTCAATGCCTTCAGGATCAAACCCACGTACCATTTCAGTAAGCATTTCATGCATTGGATCATTCATCCTTACATCAACATCCATCTGAGCTGCATCCGTATTTTGACAACGAACATATTCTTCTCCATGACGAGTCCAAATCTTATAATTTTTCAGAAATCCATTAAAGAATAGGTTCTCCCTCACAGTATCTCGTGTGAATTGATATCTGTTAGCGCATTTTCTACATGGACAACTAATATAGTCACTTTCAAATCCTCTGGTGAAGTCAATAAACTGCATAATTCCATTGAAATATTCTCTAGACGTTCGATTTGGAAGATCAATCCAACTCTTATCAATAATAATATCTGTATAACAAACATTTACACAATACTTATTACATTTTCATTTTTCAAATCAACTATATTTAAAATAAATACTAATCATTTTTTTTATGAACCATTGATAAAATAATAATGTAAGTGAAAGCCTATGTCATACCTGATTGCACAACAAACCTGGAAGGGAGGGGAGCTGAAGGCGGTGCTGCGAGGGAGAGGAGAGGCAGCGAAGGGGAGCCGGAGCCAAAGGCAGTGCGGCGAGGGAGGGGACGGGCGGCGGCGGCGGCGAGGAGCCGAAGGAGAGGAGGCGGTGAGGGGACGAGGGACGGGCAGTGAGGGGGGGGGGGGGCTCTCTGGGGTGGGTGGGGGGGGGGGGCTGTCCGGGGTGCGGGGGGGCGTTCGGGGTGCGGGGAGGCTGTCCGAGGTGTGGGGGCTGTCCAGGGTGCGGGGGGGGGGGGGGGGTCGAGGGGGCGGAGGCCGGAGGGCCGAGGGGTAGGAGACAGAGGGGGTGGAGGCCGGAGGGCGGAGGGCGAAGGCTGGAGGGCGGAGGGACGCCGGAGGGGAGCAGAGGATGGCTGTAGGGCGGAGGGTGGCTGGAGCGGGAGGGCCGAGGGAGGAGGGCGCGCGGGGGGCGGAGGCCGACATGGGCAGAGGGTGGAGGGTGGCAACGGGGATGGCAGGGGACGACGACCGGAGGGCGAGGCAGGGTGGCAGGGGACGACGTGTAAAATCCCAGGTAAATAAAGAATAAAGCATTTTCATATTTATTAATATTTACGAATTAAATATTAATTTTACTATAAAGGGGTTGCTATATTCGATAGCGTACCCGATACGCAACAAAGAGTTTCATTGAAATCTTACGTTGCACACTAGTAATAAAATAATATTATTTTAAATGGTAGTTAACACATAGCCGTTGTATTGGTGGGAATGGATAGAAATAACTAAAATATGATTATATATGTTTTTAAATGTTTTTACATTTACCCAATAAAAGATAAAGGCTTAAAATAAGAAAAGAATTCAATTTTAGGCATAGATACTCTAATATTTACTAAAGGTCCAATTATCGCCTTTTCATGGTGAACCTTCTTTAAATATAGTTTTGGTAACTCTTTTACTTTCTATTGGACCAAATAAAATTCTTTTTTTAGAATCGGGACATCAAAATTTACTTTGTGTAAATTTTTGGTATTTTTCTGATAAAGTTCATTTTTTTAATGAACAGTGAAAAATGTTGTATTTTAATTCAAAACCTCTTTTTAATCTAATTTATTTATATGATTAGATTATCATTTGAATTGGTTTTAAAGTGAAATTAGAATATATTTTTACCATTAAATCCAATAGTGTTCATTGGAATTAATTTCACTTTGAAATCGGATTTAAACTAGTGTCAATCTTTTGATACTTATTCTTTCATGAAAACACGCTATTTGCTCTGCCAACGGGAATTAATTATTAAATTAATTAATGAAACTTATATGTTTTGAATTTTGTAAAATAGACTTCATTTTTGAATTTGGAATATCAAATATAGCTTAGGGTGAATTTTTGGTATTTTTCTGAAAAACTTCAATTTTTGATGAATAGTGAAACCACTAAGTGGTACTTATAAAAACCGATTTTTCGTTTAAATGAAAATTTACCACTTCTGTGTTTTGAATTTCAAAAATCCTACATACATGGTTTTCATTAAGAAGTAAAATGTGGTTCAATGAGATTAAAATAATTTTTTGGTGAATAGTAACTTTTAAGTTTTTAATCGCGATTAGAGGTAATTAGTATAGTTTAAGGTAAAAATAATGTTTTAATAATATGAAATGAACTTGAAACATGTCCTACCCTTATTGGATGTGTCATGCACGACCAATAAAATCCATGGGTCAACTTGGGGACCCATGGATCCACTTTGGTTGGAAAATGACATTAATATCTTTTTATTTAATGTTAAAATTAAAATAACACAAACATGAGTTGTTTTACTAAAACAATTTTTAAATGGGGTTATACAAGTCGGATTTTTGACTATAAATAATCATTGGAAATATAAAAAGATTTACTACATCATAGTATTTTTTTTATAATTTTTAGACATTAACTAAATTAAATTATTTATGACACCATGATGATGCAACGATTACCTCATTATTTAACGATTTAAATAAAATAGAAAGATAATGTAAAATCTAAGACCTAAACATGTCCAAAACCTATTGGATGGGTGGATTTAGAACCCTTATCACCTTATCCTCGAAAAACATCAATGTGGGACCATTAAAATCCGAAACTCATTCTATAATAAAGTAACATTTCCTTACTTTCCAAGAGTGCCCCTCCTCTCCTATTATAAAAGGCCCGCACCTCTACCACCTTACCCACACTTCCAAAGCCTTTGGCTCAGCCAAAACCTGCCCATTTTGTCTCTCCACATACCTATCTTACTCCTTTATGCCTCACTTTGGGCAGAAGTCTTCCCAAGGAAGCCTTTGATCTCAAATCTAAGAGAGTTACCCGATTTTAAGGTAATGTCTTCACTTGTGTTATTTTGTTTTATTTTGCTTCTCCAACCCCCTAAACTCTTTTTATTAATTTATTTTATAACAACTCCAGTATATTCAATATACTATGATGTTGTTATAACAATAATTTGAGCTACACTTACACACACCTACATCTAATGGTTAAATAACATACTGTTTCTGTGGATGGTGAATTTCTGCCTCATGAAACGATGATTGTTCAATATTCTTCTAACACCTTAAAAGGTGGCCATTAATATGTCACTATATTTATATATGATATATATTATTTTTATGTTTTCCTTATTCTTATGTATTTTTCATTTTTGGTATACCTTTATGACTTCCATTATGGGTATACGCGATATCTTCATTTTAGGAAGTGCGGACTACCGCCCCCTCAAAGTGATTTGATTCGTTAATTCCATACGTGGGATGTATAAAGGATGGATTTAATAATATTATATATGATATAATACTGTAATTATAATATACCTTTTGATCATTATGATTTCACTCCATTAAACTATAAGATAGAAATGAAAGTAGCGTTCATGCATACGTACGGCTTACCGTCTCCATGAACGGTGCATTTCATTTCTTATCCCCAAATGTAATTTACTATTATAAGTACATATATATAATGCATATATATGATGTATGTTACATCTAAACGATGAATATAATTCTGGAATTAAAATATACATACCTCTCATTTAGTTGAATTCCATTAATATGACATAGAAATGAAAGTAGCATTCATGCGTACGTACGACTTACCGTCTCCATGAACGATGCATTTAATTTTTTACCTCTAAATGATTATGTGATATTATAAATACATGTATATTCTAGATATATATGATATATATGATATCCAAATTAGTAATGTCATTCTGTATATAAATAACCTTTAACCACACGAACAACATGTAATTGTAAGAAGTCCACTTTTGACTTAAGAACCAAATATCGACAAAACAAACATTATTAACTTAATGATTACATAATGTTTATAACATGGAAATAAGTGATATAAAAGTAATAATAATATTGAAAAAGTTTCATAAGCAAGTAGAAATTAACTCAAGTTTATTATTCAGGACGTTAAAGAACGATCGAGTCAAGTCGGACCTGAGGTAAGGGACTTCGTCTCAATATCCTTTCATTGAGGCATATTTCGTTTTATACACAACTATCTTTTATACGATGTATAAACCCCTTTGAATTTTACTTTTATACAAAAGGAATCTTTTTCTATGAAGCGTTTTACTAAATGACAAAAAGGAATGTTTCTTTTAACATACGCGGTGACAACGACCTTTTCCACCGCTGCGAGTATTATTTGGTCTTTGGCTTCCTCAACAAGCCGTAATGTTTTTTTAAATGAAATAAATACCATATACTCTTTTATGTATTTTGGTATTGAAAATGGTTTTTATAATGGATTTGTTATGTCAGTATATTTAAGTGATATATTGTGATCAAAGTGTGGAAATGTTTTCTTTACATTATATTTGTTTATTGTCTTATGATTTTATAATGGTACTTGGACATTTGACGGGTGGTTACGTGATGAACCATATGACGGGTGGTGCCGTGAATACCAGGACAGGTGGTTATGTTATAACCTCCAATGCATTAGGTATGGAAGTCGGTCATATGGCCATTCCATTAAGTATGTATGGAAGTTGGCCGTATGGCTATTCCATTAAGTGATATGTGTGGAAGTAGACTGTATGGTTATTCCACTTAAGTATGTTTATGTCCCAAGTTACCTTTATATGTTATGTGATCTTTTTATGGGTTTTATGGTAATATTCTGGTTACAAAAGGGTAAGTAATGATCTTTTATTCAGTGAATAGTTTTTACTAATTCATAAAGGTGAAAAGTATTACTTTGATAAAGTTTACATGGTTTTCTTGTTGTTTTGATAAACTAACAGTTTTCATTCTTTGTGTATCACTTACTGAGCTTTTTATGCTCACCTCAAGTTTTTTTGAAATGTTTTTCATAGGACTTAATGTGGAATAGGGTCAAGGATGGGATCAAGAGAAAGTCATGCTATCTAAAACATGGAACTAGACATGTTTCTTTTTAAGAGTTTTATTTTATGGAAACTTAGTCTACTTTGTAATATTTTGAGATGTAACAGTTATGTCCTAATTCTATAAAACTCTAAACCTGAAAAGATCCTCAATGTGAATTATTCATTTAATTCAATATTAAGTAATGTTTAAGGCCGGGGCCTTATAGTTGGTATCAGAGGTAAGTTTAGCCAACTTTAGGAGTTAGAAAAGTGTTAAATTATAAGTTAATTTATGGTATGATTGAAATGATAGAGCATTTAAAGATTTCCATGTTTCTTCGCCTAAGTTATTTCTGTGTTAAGAATGGTTTTTCGTAGAGGAAATAGAACAACTTTTCTGGGAAGGCATACAGATGAAAATGACCTTTCAAATCAGTATCCTAAGATGGTCAGAATCAGAACTAAATAGTTTGTCACAGTGATGGCTCAGCTGACTCAGGTGAAAAAAGTTGGTTGTTTTTATTGATGATATTTTGGTGTTTTCTAAATTTAAAGAGATGCATGAAAGTAATTTAAGGGTTATCTTGCAAACCTTAAAAGAAAAGAAACTGTATGGAAAATTCAGCAAGTGTGAGTTTTAGTTACAATAAATTTCTGTCCTTGGTCACATTGTTTCAAAAGATGGCATAACTGTTGATCCTGCTAAAACAAAAGTTGTTGAAGAATGGCCAAGACCCACAAATGTAACTGAGATCCGTAGTTTCCTTGGTTTGGAAGGTTACTACCGAAGGTTTGTTGAAATTTTTTCATGATTATCTAGTCCAATGACTAAGCTAACTCGGAAGGGTGTTAAGTTTATCTGGACAAAAGAATGTGATGATTGTTTTCAGGAGTTGAAAAGAAGATTGGTGAATGCTCCAGTTTTGGAACTTCCTTCCAGGAATGGTGAGTTTGTTATCTACAGTGATGCTTCATTGAAAGGACTTGGTTGTGTCCTTATGCAGAATGATCAGGTAATTGCATATGCTTCATGTCAGTTAAAAACTCATGAGGTAAATTACCCTACACATGACTTGGAATTAGCTGCTGTTGTTTTTGCTCTAAAAATTTGGAGGCATCATTTGTATGGAGTAAAGTGTGAAATATATACTGATCACAAAAGTTTAAATTATATATTCACTCAGAAAGAGTTGAACATGAGACAGAGGAGATGGCTGGAATTAATCAAGGATTATGATTGTACAATTCATTACCATCTAGGAAAAGCAAATAAAGTGGCTGATGCTTTGAGTCGAAAAAGTAATGATTCATTAACCATGGTATGTTTAGAACGAGATCCTTTGATTTTTTATTTGATGAACTTTGGCATAGAAGTTGTTGGTGCAGGAAGTTCTGTTTTGTTTCAGGTATCAGTGAGATCATCCCTATCAGACAGAATTAAGCAAGCACAGAGGGAAGACAGTGAGTCGCAGAAAAAGGTAGAGCTGGTTCAGAAGGGTAAGTTGCCTGAATTCAACATTGATAATGATTGTGTTTTGAGACTTGGGAAGATATTGTGTGTGCCTTGTGATTCACAGTTGAAGAGGGAGTTGTTATGTGAAGCTCATAGTTCTCCGTTTTCAGTTCATCCTGGCTGTACTAAGATGTATAGAGATCTGCAGGAGTATTACTGGTGGGATGGAATGAAAAGAGATATTGCTGATTTTACTGTGAAGTGTTTGACTTGTCAGCAGGTTAAAGCAGAGCGGCAGTTACCGAAAGGGATGCTGCAGCCTTTACCAGTGCGAGAGTGGAAATGGGAGAATATATCCATGGACTTTGTTGTGGGATTGCCGAAGACACATCAAGGTAATAATGCAATCTGGGTTATTGTTGATCGCTTGACTAAATCTGCTCATTTCCTTGCTATACGAGATACTTTTTCCCTAGATCAACTTTACCGTTTGTATCTTAAAGAGATAGTCAGGTTACATGGAGTTCCTCTCTCCATTGTATCTGAACGTGATCCGAGGTTTACTTCTAACTTTTGTAAAGGCCTTTAGAAGTTGTTGGGTACTGAATTAAATTTTAGTACAACATTTCATCCACAATCAGATGAGCAGTCAGAATGAACAATTCAGACATTGGAGGATATGCTACGTGCTTGTTTGATGGATTATCAGGGAAGTTGGGACCAACATCTTTCTTTGGTAGAGTTTTCTTATAATAACAGTTTTCATTCCAGTATACAGATGTCACCATTTGAGGCATTATATGGGAATCGGTGTCGAACTCTAGCTTTTTGGGATGAAGTGGGTGAAAGGAAGCTGATGGGACCAGAATTGGTAGAAGAGATGGCATAAAAAGTTCAGTTGATTCAGAAACACATGAGAATAGTTCAGAGCAGACAGAAAAGTTATGCGGATAACCGGAGGAAGGATCTATCTTTCGAGGTATGTGATCATGTTTTTCTCAAGGTTTATCCATGGAAAAGTGTGATGCGATTTGGTAAGAAAGGAAAGCTGAGTCCAAGGTTCATTGGACTATATGAAATTCTGGAGAGTGTTGGGTCAGTTGCTTACCAAGTGGCTTTACCTCCGAGTTTATCTCAGGTACACAATGTTTTTCATGTTTCGATGTTGAGAAAGTATATGCCAGATCCATCTCATGTTTTGAGCCTAGAGGTAGTTCAGCTGGAAGAGAATCTCTCTTATGAAGAACAACCAGTCCAGATTCTTGACCGAAGAGAGCAAGTGTTGCGAAATAAGGTAATTCACCAGGTAAAGGTTTTGTGGAAAAACCATATGGTTGAAGAGGCAATGTGGTAATATGAAAATGCTATGAGAGATAAATACCCCCACTTATTTTGATAAGTGAATAAAATTACGAGGACATAATTACCAAAAGGGGGGAAGGATGTAACATCCCAGGTAAATAAAGAATAAATCATTTTTATATTTATTAATATTTACGAATTAAATATTAATTTTACTTTAAATGGGTTGCTATGTTTGATAGCGTACCCGATACGCAACAAAGAGTTTCATTGAAATCTTACGTTGCACACTAGTAATAAAATAATATTATTTTAAATGGTAGTTAACACATAGCCGTTGTATTGGCGGGAATGGATAGAAATAACTAAAATATGATTATATATGTTTTTAAATGTTTTTACATTTACCCAATAAAAGATAAAGGCTTAAAATAAGAAAAGAATTCAATTTTAGGCATAGATACTCTAATATTCACTAAAGGTCCACTTATCGCCTTTTCATGGTGAACCTTCTTTAAATATAGTTTTGGTCACTCTTTTACTTTCTATTGGACCAAATAAAATTCTTTTTTTAGAATTAGGACATCAAAATTTACTTTGTGTAAATTTTTGGTATTTTTCCGATAAAGTTCATTTTTTTAATGAACAGTAAAAAATGTTGTATTTTAATTCAAAACCTCTTTTTAATCTAATTTATTTATATGATTAGATTATTATTTGAATTGGTTTTAAAGTGAAATTAGAATATATTTTTACCATTAAATCCAATAGTGGTCGTTGGAATTAATTTCACTTTGAAATCGGACTTAAACTAGTGTCAATCTTTTGATACTTATTGTTTCATGAAAACACGCTATTTGCTCTGACATCGGGAATTAATTATTAAAATAATTAATGCAACTTATATGTTTTGAATTTTGTAAAATAGACTTCATTTTTTAATTTGGAATATCAAATATAGCTGAGGGTGAATTTTTGGTATTTTTCTGAAAAACTTCAATTTTTGATGAATAGTGAAACCACTAAGTGGTACTTTTAAAAACTGATTTTTCGTTTAAATGAAATTTTACCACTTCTGTGTTTTGAATTTCAAAAATCCGACATACATGGTTGTCATTAAGAAGTAAAATGCGGTTCAATGGGATTAAAATAATTTTTTGGTGAATAGTAACTTTTAAGTTTTTAATCGCGATTAGAGGTAATTAGTGTAGTTTAAGGTAAAAATAATATTTTAATAATATGAAATGAACTTGAAACATGTCCTACCCTTATTGGATGTGTCATGGCCGACCAAGAAAATCCATGGTTCAACTTGGGGACCCCATGGAGCCACTTTGGTTGGAAAATGACATTAATATCTTTTTATTTAATGTTAAAATTAAAATAACACAAACATGAGCTGTTTTACTAAAAAAAATTTTAAATGGGGTTATACAAGTCAGATTTTTGACTATAAATATTCATTGGAAAGATAAAAATATTTCCTACATCATAGTATTTTTTTTATAATTTTTAGACATTAACTAAATTAAATTATTTATGACACCATGATGATGCAACAATTACCTCATTATTTAACGATTTAAATAAAATAGAAAGATAATGTAAAATATAAGACCTACACATGTCCAAAACCTATTGGATGGGTTTATTTTGAACCCTTATCACCTTATCCTCGAAACATATCAATGCGGGACCATTAAAATTCGACACTCATTCTATAATAAAGTAACATTTCCTTACATTCCAAGAGTGCCCCTCCTCTTCTCTTATAAAAGGCCCCCACCTCTACCACCTTACCCACACTTAAAAAGCCTTTGGCTCAGCCAACCCCTGCCCATTTTGTCTCTACACATCCCTATATTACTCCTTGATGCCTCACTTTGGGCATAAGTCTTACCAAGTAAGCCTTTGAGCTCAAATCTAAGAGAGTTACCCGATTTTAAGGTAATGTCTTCACTTGTGTTATTTTGTTTTATTTTGCTTCTCCAACCCCCTAAAATCTTTTTATTCATTTATTTTATAACAAATCCAGTATGTTAAATATACTAGGATGTTGTTATAAGAATAATTCGAGCTACACTCACACACACCTACATCTAATGGTTAAATAACATACTGTTTCTGTGGATGGCGAATTTCTGCCTCACGAAATGATGATTGTTCAATATTTTTATAACACCTTCAAAGGTGGCCATTAAGATGTCACTATATTTATATATGATATATATTATGTTTATGTTTTCCTTATGCTTCTGTATTTTTCATTTTTGGTATAACTTTATGGCTTCCATTATGGGTATACGCGATATCTTCATTTTAGGAAGTGCGGACTACCGCCTCCTTAAAGTGATTTGATTCGTTAATGCCATACGTGGGATGTATAAAGGATGGATTTAATAATATTATATATGATATTATAATATAATTATAATATACCTTTTTATCATTATGATTTCACTCCATTAAATTATGAGATAGAAATGAAAGTATCGTTCATGCGTACGTACGACTTACCGTCTCCATGAACGGTGCATTTCATTTCTTATCCCCAAATGTAATGTACTATTATAAGTACATATATATAATGTATATATATGATTTATGTTACATCTAAGTGATGAATATAATTCTGGAATTAAAATATACATACCTCTCATTTAGTTGAATTCCATTAATATGACATAGAAATGAAAGTAGCGTTCATGTGTACGTACGACTTACTGTCTCCATGAACGGTGCATTTCATTTCTTACCTCTAAATGATTATGTGATATTATAAATACATGTATATTTTAGATATATATTATATATATGATATCCAAATAAGTAATGTCATTCTGGATATAAAGAACCTTTGACCACACGAACAACATGTAATTGTAAGAAGTCCACTTTCGACTTAAGAACCAAATATCGACAAAACAAACATTATTAACTTAATGATTACATAATGTTTATAACATAGAAATAAGTGATATAAAAGGAATAATAATATTGAAAAAGGTTCATAAGAAAGTATAAATTAACTCAAGTT
The DNA here is from genome assembly GCA_963277665.1 of Viscum album. Taxonomy (NCBI): domain Eukaryota; kingdom Viridiplantae; phylum Streptophyta; class Magnoliopsida; order Santalales; family Viscaceae; genus Viscum; species Viscum album. The sequence continues at coordinate 717,590,016 of OY728160.1, forward strand.
TATTATTCAGGACGTTAAAGAACGATCGAGTCAAGTCGGACCTGAGGTAAGGGACTTCGTCTCAATCTCCTTTCATTGGGGCATATTTCATTTTATACACAACTATCTTTTATATGGTTTATAAACCCCTTTGAATTTTACTTTTATACAAAAGGAATCTTTTTCTATGAAGCGTTTTACTAAATGACAAAAAGGAATGTTTCTTTTAACGTACGCGGTGACAACGACCTTTTCCGCCGCCACGAGTATTATTTGGTCTTTGGCTTCCTCAACAAGCCGTAATGTTTTTTAAATGAAATAAATACCATATACTCTTTTATCTATTTTGGTATTGAAAATGGTTTTTATAATGGATTTTTTATGTTAGTATATTTAAGTGATGTATTGTGATCAAAGTGGGGAAATGTTTTCTTTCCATTATATTTGTTTATTGTCTTATGATTTTATAATGGTACTTGGACATTTGACGGGTGGTTACGTGATGAACCATATGACGGGTGGTGCCGTCAATACCAGGATGGGTGGTTACGTTATAACCTCCAATGCATTGGGTATGAAAGTCGGCCGTATGACTATTCCATTAAGTATGTATGGAAGTTGGACGTATGGCTATTCCATTAAGTGATATGTGTGGAAGTCGACCGTATGGTTATTCCACTTAAGTATGTTTATGTCCCAAGTTAACTTTATATGTTATGTGATCTTTTTATGGGTTTTATGGTAATATTCTGGTTACAAAAGGGTAAGTAATGATCTTTTATTCAGTGAAGAGTTTTTACTACTTCATAAAGGTGAAAAGTATTACTTTGATAAAGTATACATGGTTTTCTTGTTGTTTTGATAAACTAACAGTTTTCATTCTTTGTGTATCCCTTACTGAGCTTTTTATGCTCACCTGAAGTTTTTTTGAAATGTTTTTCATAGGACTTAATGTGGAATAGGGTCAAGGATGGGATCAAGGGAAAGTCATGCTATCTAAAACATGAAACTTGACATGTTTCTTTTTAAGAGTTTTATTTTATGAAAACTTAGTCTACTTTGTAATCTTTTGAGATGTAACAGTTATGTCCTAATTATCTAAAACTCTAAACCTGAAAAGATCCTCAATGTGAATTATTCATTTAATTCAATATTAAGTAATGTTTAAGTCCGGGGCCTTATAGTTGGTATCAGAGGTCGGTTTAGACAACTTTAGGAGTTAGAAAAGTGTTAAATTATAAGTTAATTTATGGTATGATTGAAATGATAGAGCATTTAAAGATTTCCATGTTTTTTGCCTAAGATATTTCTGTGTTAAGAATGTTTTTTCATAGAGGAAATAGAACAACTTTTCTGGGAAGGCATACAAATGGAAATGACCTTTCAAATCAGTATCCTAAGATGGTCAGAATCAGAACTAAACAGTTTGTCACAGTGATGGATCAGCTGACTCAGGTGAAAAAATTTGGTTGTTTTTATTGATGATATTTTGGTGTTTTCTAAAAGTAAAGAGAATCATGAAAGTAATTTAAGGGTTATCTTGAAAACCTTAAAAGAAACTAAACTGTATGGAAAATTCATCAAGTGTGAGTTTTAGTTACAAAAAATTTCTGTCCTTGGTCACATTGTTTCAAAAGATGGCATAACTGTTGATCCTGTTAAAACAAAAGTTATTGAAGAATGGCCAAGACCCACAAATGTAACCAAGATTCGTAGTTTCCTTGGTTTGGAAGGTTACTACCGAAGGTTTGTTGAAAATTTTTCACGATTATCTAGTCCAATGACTAAGCTAACTCGGAAGGGTGTTAAGTTTATCTGGATAAAAGAATGTGATGATTGTTTTCAGGAGTTGAAAAGAAGATTGGTGAATGATCCAGTTTTGGAACTTCCTTCCAGGAATGGTGAGTTTTCTATCTATAGTGATGCTTCATTGAAAGGACTTGGTTGTGTCCTTATGCCGAATGATCAGGTAATTGCATATGCTTCACATCAGTTGAAAACTCATGAGGTAAATTACCCTACACATGACTTGGAATTAGCTCCTGTTGTTTTTGCTCTAAAAATTTGGAGGCATCATTTGTATAGAGTAAAGTGTGAAATATATACTGATCACAAAAGTTTAACGTATATATTCACTCAGAAAGAGTTGAACATGAGACAGAGGAGATGGCTAGAATTAATCAAGTATTATGATTGTACAATTCATTACCATCCAGGAAAAGCAAATAAAGTGGCTGATTCTTTGAGTCGAAAAAGTAATGCTTCATTAACCATGCTATGTTTAGAACGAGATCCTTTGGTTTTTGATTTGATGAACTTTGGAATAGAAGTTGTTGGTGCAGGAAGTTATTCTGTTTTGTTTCAGGTATCAGTGAGATCATCCCTATCACACAGAATTAAGCAAGCACAGAGGGAAGACAGTGAGTCGCAGAAAAAGGTAGAGATGGTTCAGAAGGGTAAGTTGCCTAAATTCAACATTGATAATGATTGTGTTTTGAGACTTGGGAAGATATTGTGTATTCCTTGTGATTCACAGTTGAAGAGGGAGTTGTTATGTGAAGCTCATAGTTCTCCGTTTTCAGTTCATCCTGGCAGTACTAAGATGTATAGAGATCTGCGGGAGTATTACTGGTGGGATGGAATGAAAAGAGATATTGCTGATTTTACTATGAAGTGTTTGACTTGTCAGCAGGTTAAAGCAGAGCGACAGTTACCGAAAGGGATGCTGCAGCCTTTACCAGTGCCAGAGTGGAAATGTGAGAATATATCCACGGACTTTGTTGTGGGATTTCCAAAGACACCTCGAGGTAATAATGCAATCTGGATTATTGTTGATCGCTTGACTAAATCTGCTCATTTCCTTGCTATACGAGATACTTTTTCCCTAGATCAACTTTCTCATTTGTATCTTAAAGAGATAGTCAGGTTACATGGAGTTCCTCTCTCCATTGTATCTGACCGTGACCCGAGGTTTATTTCTAACTTTTGTAAAGGCCTTTAGAAGTCATTGGGTACTGAATTAAATTTTAGTACAACATTTCATCCACAATCAGATGGGTAGTCAGAATGAACAATTCAGACATTGGAGGATATGCTACGTGCTTGTTCGATGGATTATCAGGGAAGTTGGGACCAAAATCTTTCTTTGGTTGAGTTTTCTTATAATAACAGTTTTCATTCCAGTACACAGATGGCACCATTTGAGGAATTATATGGGAAGCGTTGTCGAACTCCAGCTTTTTGGGATGAAGTGGGTGAAAGGAAGCTGATGGGACCAGAATTGGTAGAAGAGATGACAGAAAAAGTTCAGTTGATTTAGAAACACATGAGAACAGCTCAGAGCAGACAGAAAAGTTATGCGGATAACCGAAGGAAGGATCTATCTTTCGAAGTAGGTGATCATGTTTTTCTCAAGGTTTCTTCATGGAAAAGTGTGATGCGATTTGGTAAGAAAGGAAAGCTGAGTCCAAGGTTTATTGGACCATATGAAATTCTGGAGAGAGTTGGATCAGTTGCTTACTGAGTGGCTTTACCTCCGAGTTTATCTCAGGTACACAATGTTTTTCATGTTTCGATGTTGAGAAAGTATATGCCAGATCCATCTCATGTTTTGAGCCCAGAGGTAGTTCAGCTGGAAGAGAATCTCTCTTATGAAGAACAACCAGTCCAGATTCTTGACCGAAGAGGGCAAGTGTTGCGAAATAAGGTAATTTACCAGGTAAAGGTTTTGTGAAAAAACCATATGGTTGAAGAGCCAACGTGGGAATCTAAAAATGCTATGAGGGATAAATACCCCCACTTATTTTGATAAGTGAATAAAATTGTGAGGACGCAATTCCCAAAAGGGGGGAAGGATGTAACATCCCAGGTAAATAAAGAATAAATCATTTTCATATTTATTAATATTTACGAATTAAATATTAATTTTACTTTAAAGGGGTTGCTATGTTCGATAGTGTACCCGATACGCAATAAAGAGTTTCATTGAAATCTTACGTTGCACACTAGTAATAAAATAATATTATTTTAAATGGTAGTTAACACATAGCCGTTGTATTGGCGGGAATGGATAGAAATAACTAAAATATGATTATATATGTTTTTAAATGTTTTTACATTTACCCAATAAAAGATAAAGGCTTAAAATAAGAAAAGAATTCAATTTTAGGCATAGATACTCTAATATTCACTAAAGGTCCACTTATCGCTTTTTCATGGTGAAACTTATTTAAATATAGTTTTGGTCACTCTTTTAATTTCTATTGGACCAAATAAAATTCTTTTTTTAGAATCAGGACATCAAAATTTACTTTGTGTAAATTTTTGGTATTTTTCCGATAAAGTTCATTTTTTTAATGAACAGTGAAAAATGCTGTATTTTAATTCAAAACCCATTTTTAATCTAATTTATTTATTTGATTAGATTATTATTTGAATTGGTTTTAAAGTGAAATTAGAATATATTTTTACCATTAAATCCAATAGTGGTCGTTGGAATTAATTTCACTTTGAAATCAGACTTAAACTAGTGTCAATCTTTTGATACTTATTGTTTCATGAAAACACGCTATTTGCTCTGACAACAAGAATTAATTATTAAATAAATTAATGAAACTTATATGTTTTGAATTTTGTAAAATAGACTTCATTTTTGAATTTTTAATATCAAATATAGCTCAGGGTGAATTTTTGGTATTTTTCTAAAAAACTTCAATTTTTGATGAATAGTGAAACCACTAAGTGATACTTATAAAAACCGATTTTTTGTTTAAATGAAATTTTACCACTTCTGTGTTTTGAATTTCAAAAATCCGACATACATGGTTGTCATTAAGAAGTAAAATGAGGTTCAATGGGATTAAAATAATTTTTTGGTGAATAGTAACTTTTAAGTTTTTAATCGCGATTAGAGGTAATTAGTGTAGTTTAAGGTAAAAATAATGTTTTAATAATATGAAATGAACTTGAAACATGTCCTACCCTTATTGGATGTGTCATGGCCGACCAAGAAAATCCATGGTTTAACTTGGGGACCCCATGGAGCCACTTTGGTTGGAAAATGACATTAATATCTTTTTATTTAATGTTAAAATTAAAATAACACAAACATGAGTTGTTTTACTAAAACAATTTTTAAATGGGGTTATACAAGTCAGATTTTTGACTGTAAATTGTCATTGGAAATCTAAAAAGATTTCCTACATCATAGTATTTTTTTATAATTTTTAGACATTAACTAAATTAAATTATTTATGACACCATGATGATGCAGCGATTACCTCATTATTTAACGATTTAAATAAAATAGAAAGATAATGTAAAATATAAGACCTACACATGTCCAAAACCTATTGGATGGGTGGATTTAGAACCATTATCACCTTATCCTCTAAAAACATCAATGTGGTCCCATTAAAATCCTAAACTAATTCTATAATAAAGTAACATTTCCTTACTTTCCAAGAGTGCCCCTACTCTCCTCTTATAAAAGGCCCCCACCTCTACCACCTTACCCACACTTCCAAAGCCTTTGTCTTGGCCAAACCCTGACCATTTTGTCTCTCCACATCTCTCTCTTACTCCTTGATTCCTCACTTTGGGCAGAAGTCTTCCCAAGGAAGCCTTTGAGCTCAAATCTAAGAGAGTTACCCGATTTTAAGGGAATGTCTTCACTTGTGTTATTTTGTTTTATTTTGCTTCTCCAACCCCATAAAATCTTTTTATTCATTTATTTTGTAATAAATCCAGTATATTAAATATACTAGGATGTTGTTATAAGAGGAATTCGAGCTACACTTACACACACCTACATCTAATGGTTAAATAACATACTGTTTCTGTGGATGGCGAATTTCTACCTCACGAAACGATGATTGTTCAATATTCTTCTAACACATTCAAATGTGTCCATTAATATGTCACTATATTTATATATGATATATATTATGTTTAAGTTTTCGTTATGCTTCTGTATTTTTCATTTTTGGTATACCTTTATGGCTTCCATTATGGGTATACGCAATATCTTCATTTTAGGAAGTGCGGACTACCGCCCCCTCAAAGTGATTTGATTCGTTAATGCCATACGTGGGATGTATAAAGGATGTATTTAATAATATTATATATGATATTATACTGGAATTATAATATACCTTTTTATCATTATGATTTCACTCCATTAAATTATGAGAATGAAATGAAATTAGCGTTCATGCGTACGTACGGCTTACCGTCTCCATGAACGGTGCATTTCATTTCTTATCCCCAAATGTAATGTACTATTATAAGTATATATATATAATGGATATATATGATGTATGTTACATCTAAATGATGAATATAATTCTGGAATTAAAATATACATACCTCTCATTTAGTTGAATTCCATTAATATGACATAGAAATGAAAGTAGCATTCATGCGTACGTACGGCTTACCGTCTCCATGAACGGTGCATTTAATTTCTTACCTCTAAATGATTATGTGATATTATAAATACATGTATATTTAAGATATATATTATATATATGATATCCAAATAAGTAATGTCATTCTGGATATAAAGAACCTTTGACCACACGAACAACACGTAATTGTAAGAAGTCCACTTTCGACTTAAGAACCAAATATCGACAAAACAAACATTATTAACTTAATGATAACATAATGTTTATAACATGGAAATAAGTGATATAAAAGGAATAATAAGCTTGAAAAAGGTTCATATGCAAGTAGAAATTAACTCAAGTTTATTATTCAGGACGTTAAAGAACGATCGAGTCAAGTCGGACCCGAGGTAAGGGACTTCGTCTCAATCTCCTTTCATTGAGGCATATTTCGTTTTATACACAACTATCTTTTATACGGTGTATAAAACCCTTTGAATTTTACTTTTATACAAAAGGAATATTTTTCTATGAAGCGTTTCACTAAATGACAAAAAGGAATGTTTCTTTTAACGTACGCGGTGACAACGACCTTTTCCGCTGCCGTGAGTATTATTTGGTCTTTGGATTCCTCAACAAGCCATAATGTTTTTTTAAATGAAATAAATACCATATACTCTTTTCTGTATTTTGGTATTGAAAATGGTTTTTATAATGGATTTTTTATGTCAGTATATTTAAGTGATATATTGTGATCAAAGTGTGGAAATGTTTTCTTTCCATTATATTTGTTTATTGTCTTATGATTTTATAATGGTACTTGGAAATTTGACAGGTGGTTACGTGATGAACCATATGATGGGTGGTGCTGTGAATACCAGGACGGGTGGTTATGTTATAACCTCCAATGCATTGGGTATGGAAGTCGGCCGTATGGCTATTCCATTAAGTATGTATGGAAGTTGGCCGTATGGCTATTCCATTAAGTGGTATGTGTGGAGGTCGACCGTATGTTTATTCCACTTAAGTATGTTTATGTCCCAAGTTACCTTTATATGTTATGTGATCTTTTTATGGCTTTTATGGTAATCTTCTGGTTACAAAAGGTTAAGTAATGAACTTTTATTTAGTGAAGAGTTTTTACTACTTCATAAAGGTGAAAATTATTACTTTGATAAAGTATACATGGTTTTCTTGTTGTTTTGATAAACTAACAGTTTTCATTCTTTGTGTATCCCTTACTGAGCTTTTTATGCTCACCCCAAGTTTTTTTGAAATGTTTTTCACAGGACTTAATGTGGAATAGGGTCAAGGATGGGATCAAGGGAAAGTCATGCTATCTAAAACATGGAACTAGACATGTTTCTTTTTAAGAGTTTTATTTTATGGAAACTTAGTCTACTTTGTAATCTTTTGAGATGTAACAGTTATGTCCTAATTCTCTAAAACTCTAAACCTGAAAAGATCCTCAATGTGAATTATTCATTTAATTAAATATTAAGTAATGTTTAAGGCCGGGGCCTTATACGGTTCCCGGAGGGCAAGGCAGGGCGGCGGGGGACGACGCGCGGGGATGGCGGCGATGGGGGGGGAGATCGAGGGAGATGAGGGGGGGTGGCTAGGTCGAGGGCAATGGGGGGGGGGGGGGGGGGGGGCGAAGCCCTTAATTTTTTTTACAAAGGGCAGCGACCGCCTTTGGTGGTCGCTAGTGTTAGGGGGCTTCAAAGCCCAATATTCTAGTAGTGTGCCGTTCGAGTGTGAGTCGAAACCGGCACCAGGTGGCACTGGTCCAGCACACGCGGGACCTGACGATGTCCCGTTCCTCCCGGCTGGACGAGCGGCCAGCTACTCTGCTCCACCGGTGCGGCGTGTTGGCGCCGCGCCGCTCTGCCGCGGCCCACCCTGGCCGCGACCCTCTAGTGGCCTCCGCGCGGTGCGACGGCGCCGCACACCTGTTGTGGCCGCGACTCTCCTTCTGCACGGCACGACGGTGCCGCACACCTCTTGGAGACCCAACGGCCTTGCGCCGCTGGTTCCTTCACGGACGGCCCGTCGCCGGCCACCGTTGCTCCGCCTCCGTCATCAACAGACAAGGATAATCAAAGGGGGAGGGTTGGGCTGTGTTTGTGCGGTCCGAGCCCTCCTCGTTATGGTGTTATCATTCAGTTCTCAAACCATAAATTGAACGATGAAGATCGAGAATAAATTCAACTCAAATCCCCCTACCTTCTTTTGTCGATGATCATTGACGAAGTCGTGGTAAGGCGGTGTCGATTCGTCGATCTTGAAAAAAGAAGTGGATAAACATCATTGGCGGATGAGCGTTTAGAGGGGACGAAGTCGAAGACGATGTTCTTAGCGGTCATCTCCTTCTCTTTTGGCATGGTTGAAGATCGATGAAGGAGTTCAATGATCTTCGTTGAACGATGAAGAGGCGTTCTTCGCGTTCTTCATTGAGAGGATGAAGTTCTCCAAATTCTTCCAAGTCCTCTCTCAAAGTTCCACCCAAATGAAAGTTTCCAACCAAAATAAAATGATAGGTTTGTCTATTATTTAATTGTTGGAAAGAATTCAAAAGATTTGAAAAGGTGGAGTTTAATTAATTGGTGAAACTTAACCAAATAAATGAAGTGGGTTGGCTCAAATAAATGGTGGAGGAAGGTGAAGAGGCTCTCCACTTAATTGGGGGTTCCAAGGGGTTACAACCCTCGGGTGGTCCCCACCATGGAATATAATCCCAAGGGAGGTTATGTGCGGGTGGGCCCCAACTCCATAACCTCTCACGGGAGGTTATGGTGTGGTGGACCCCACCACTAACCTCCTCTTGGAGCTTTTAACCACCACAAATAAAAAAAGATGACACTTTATTTTTATTCAATTTAATTAAAAACCCCAATATCTAACTTCCATTCTCGTCAGAATGCAACTGCGGTGAAGGTCTCACTAAGCAATCACTGACGCTGCGAGCTCAACGGTGCCCTTGGATTTCAATTCTGAGCACCAATTCAAAATTTATAAAATCCCACTCGTACGTTTACTGAACGTACCCGAACAAAACTTCAGAAATTGATTATGGGCACACCGGGCCTCAGAATCAAGCGTAGTAAATTTTCGCGGGCTCGTAAAAATCCCATGAATTTAAGAAAAAAAATTTCCATAGAATTTCTGGGTATTTACATATTTCACAAGAGTAATTGTTGGAAGGGGGGAGTGTTCATAAGAGTCAAGTCCTTTTCAATATTTTAAGAAGAAATGCTCGCGCACTACAGGAAAAATGATTTGTTACGACATGCTATTTGTAATAGGATTTGAATCCCGTCACAAATACCATCAAATAAACACTTATCTACGACGAGAGAACAAACCTGTCACAAATACTTTTGGCGCGCGTTCTCGCCACAATGTAGGAACAGATACTTGCGACGAGACTTGGTTCTCATCGCAAATACCCTTGGTCACTTAAAGTTATTTGCGACGAACATTAATGCACGTCAAAAATACTATGTCGACAGGTGAGTATTTACGATGATACCCGTCACAAATAACTTTTTAACCACCGCCTCAATTATTTATGGCGGGAACTATTTGCAACGGGTCCTGTCGTTACTAATCTAACCTATATATACCCCCTGAATTTTTTATCTTCATTATCTATTTGAGATCTCCTTTTCTCAATTTTTCTCTTCTCTTTAACTGATTAGTTAGAAGTTTAAATTTTTATAGGGAAGGAAATTTTGAGGTTTGTAGCGCACAAAAGCTTAATTTTTGAGCTATTTATGTAATGTTTTAAAATTTTATTTTATTTTAGTTATTTTTTATTAGATTTTAATATTATTAATTAGTAGTAATTAGAATTAACTGGAAGTAATTATTTATAATTAGAAGTAATTATTTATAATTAGCAGTAGTTATTTATAATTAGCAGTAGTTATTTTAAATTATAAATATCTAGTTTTAATTAGCAGTGAAGTTATTAATAAAAAAGTAAATAGTTTTAATTTGTAGTAATTAGTTTTAATTATAAGTTAGTGAGTGTTATTAATAGTAATTACTTATAATTGATAAACAGTATCAATTAAAAAAACATGGTAATGATTTATAAATCTTAATAATAAGTAATAATAATGTAGATCCGTTTTTAATAAATAACAGTAATTGGTAAAAATGAACGTTAAACAATTATAATTAGTAAAAATTAGTAGGAATTAGTAAAAAAATTAAGAGTAAATCACTATAATTTTTAAAAATTAACGCTATTAGTAAAAATTAGCGGTAATTAGTAAACATTAGTAAAAATGAATGTTAAATCACTATAATTTGTAAAAATTAGTGGTAATTAGTAAAAATTAGTGATAAATTACTATAATTATTTGAAATTAGTGATAATGACTAAAAAATAGTAAAAATAAGCGATGATTAGTAAAAATTGATAAAAATAAGTGGTAATTAGTAAAAATTGGTAAACATTATTAGTAATAACTAAAAATTACTAAAAATTAGAGATGTTTAGTAAAAATTAGTAAAAAGTAGCGGTAAATCGGTATTATTAGTAATAATTAGCAATAATTAGTAAAAATTAGCAGTAAATCACTATAATTATTAAATATTAGTGGAAATTATTAAAAATTAACATTAAATCGCTTTAATTATTAAAAATTATTGGCAATCAGTCCAAATTAGTAAAAATTACTGGTAATTAGTAAAAATTAGTAAAAATGAACATTAAATCACTATAACTAGTAAAAATTAGCTGTAATTAGTAATAATTAGCGATAAATCGCTATAATTATTAAAAATTAGCTGCATTTTTTTAATTAGTAAAAATTAGTGGTAATTCACTATAATTAAGTAAAATTTACCAATAATTAGTAATAATTAGTGGTAATTAGTAATAATTAGTGGTTATTATTAATAATTAGTAATAAATAGTGATCATTAGCTGTACTTAGTAATAATTAGTGATAATTGGTGGCACTTAGTAATACTTAGTATTTTTTAGTATAAATTACTAGAAAACTAAAAATGAAATAGGTCGTCAATTTACAGGTGATGAGAAATGAAAAATTTGGACATGGTTAACATAAATTGGTGTAATGACATATTTGGACATGGTTGACATAAATTGATTTCATCATCTAAAGATTTTAAAATCTATGATTTACACATTTTTAGTAATTTATAATATATTTTATTACTTTATATTAAATTATATAAAAAATTAGCTTTAATTAGTGGTAATTATTTCTAATTATCACTAATTGCCATTAATTTTTAGTATAATTTAATATAAATGTAAAGACCCAAATTTTCTAGGTAATTTTTTTAATTATATAAAATTATTATGAGTCTTCAAAAATTGACGGCGCATGATTCCGAGACCTGGTGCGCCTAGAATGAATTTCTAAACTTTTTTTAAGGTATGTTTAGTAAAAGCACGAGTGATAAATTCTAACTTTTGAACCGGTACTCAGAATTGAAATATGAGGGCACCGTTGAACTCGCAGTGTTAGGATTCTCTTAAGGGAGGCTTAAACTTGACCACAGTGGGTCGAGAAAGGGATTTTATTTTTGCGGTTTTTCCGTGGAAAATTAATAAAATAAATTTATTTTTCTTTTATTTATTTACACCTCTATTTAGGTTTCAGTGGTGGGGACCCCAAGGGGGGTGGTCAGGCATTTAATACAGGGAATTAAATGCCCAGTTACATAAGATGTATAACCCAACCCCTTTAATTAATAAGGTTCATTAATTTTAAATTAATGAACCACCTCTTAAATTAAGAGTTAAGTTAACTCTTCCTCTGGAGGGTTTTTGAGAGTTTCATTGGCAAAAGGAGGAGGAGATTCTGGAGGAGCCTCTCGATAAAGAACTTCAGCGAATAATGGATCCACCAAGCAAGGGCCGAAGATCATTGTTCGAGCAGCGTCGTTGGAGGCTAGCTTCGGGATCGACGAACAACAATCCACCTTCAAACGTGGATGATCTTCAACGAATCTTGAGGTAGGGATTATCTCATTTAAAGAATTGTTGGATCTTTTTCTTTCCCATCTTTTTCATGCTAATGCGGAGGGGCAGACCAAACGAACAAGGCCTGAACCCTCTGCTACTTGTTTTACCAATGTGTTCTTCGCGGACATTTGTTCAGATTGGACGGATTTTGGAAAGGAGGGTCAAGTGGTGAAGAGGGCATCTTTGGGAGGCCGTTCGTACCTTTAGATGGAAAAACGGGCCACCATATCTTACCTAGTAACCCGCGGAAGACCGATGGTGCGACACCGGCATGACAACGCGTCGCCGGCGGAGAAGACCGCGACCGTAGCTGTGGCGGGTGAAGACGGCGGCCGGATCGGGCCGGCCGTGAAAGAAGAGGTGAAGTGAATGTTCCGCCGAAGAGGGTGTCCATGGCTCTTCAGCTGCGGTGGATGAAAAGAGATGCTGACACTGGCCGACCGCAGCTCCGACGCCGTGATAGCAGGGACCCGCTCCTTGCGGGTCCCATGGGGAAACCAGGTGGCGCCACGTGGAACCGCCGCACGGACCAAATGAAATTAGATGTTCAGAAAGATCAGGGGGGCCACTCCCCCCATGATAGCTAGGGAGGGCCCCGCTCCAGCGGGCCACACCTCCAACCGGCCGCGCTAGGCCAGTGGGCCATGCAAGCCCAACGAGCCACACCCTCCGCGGGCCGGGCCACGGGAGCCCAGCGGGTCACGCCCCTTGAGGGCCGGGTCGCACCCCCATTGTGTGCCGGGATGGACCCCTTTGCGGGTCAGGCCTGACCGCAGCCCAGCGGGCCAAGCCCGTCGCGGCCCAGCCCAGCCGGGTCAGACCCGAACCCAACCAGGTCCAGTTTCACTTAAAGGGCCATAACTTATGAACCAGACGTACATTTGATGAAATATCTACGGTGATGGAATCCTTGGAGTGCGATGGTACTTTTGGTATACTTCACTTGAGTTTTGGATAATGTTGGAGTATGGCCCGGTTGGATCGAACCCGAATCCAACCGGGCCCTCAGCATTAAAATTCCTATAACTTACAGTCCGGGCGTCTGATTGATGCGCTGTTAGTTGCATTGAAACCCTTATGAAATAAAGGTACTTTGGGATACTTCTTCATGGAACTTCATGATAATTTAGGTACAACCAATGGCTTGAGGAGCAGATCCACCCGGAATCAAGTCTGCTTAGTGCGAGAATCTAGTGGCTAGCTGTAACATGAAGAAAGAATATCAATCCTATGTGGGTCAGCTTATATCGATCCTATTTGGGTAAACATATATAGATCCTATGTGGGTCAGCGCTCAGCGATCCTGAGTGCGTCAATGCTCACCTATAAGAACCTGGGTTTTTAGAACGGGTCAAAATCCCGACCTTGTTTGAATTTTTGACTTGTTTCTGAGGAAACTGGAGAGAATGGGAAGTTTCTGGAAATTTACAGACTACATGCCGTGTACTTTTAAGTACATGTCATGTATGTGTTAAGAGAGTGACCGACCGTGTGATCACTGAGTACATGCCGTGTGATGACCGTGTAGAAATTTCTTCCTACACGACGTGTAGTTTTAAACACGCCATGTACCCGTGACCGTGTGGCGGCTATACATGGCGTGTAGGCCTGTTGGCTGGGGAGAACCGTTGAAACCAAGTACACGCCATGTTCCCCTTGGACACGCCATGTAGTCTAGCCATGTATGAGGGATATACATGGCGTGTGGTTAAGTCAGCAAGGAAGAGAAGAAAAACCCAGTACACGCCGTGTACCCATAGGCACACACCGTGTACTCATGTCGGCAGGTTTGTAAAGTAAGTCGGTGAAATTCTAGCCGCCAAATGAACAGTTAAATGATATACATGGCATGTATTCATGAATTACATGCCATGTAATTTCTTTTTTTTTTTGAGTTAAAATGGGTAGTAGCCTCGTTTTGAAGTGGAACTCATTTTCTTCCACCGAGTTTCATGAACCAAGCTGGCCGAAGCTTCAATCCTCTCCCGGATCATCATCTGAACTCTGTTTCGATCACGGATTGTTCCATTGGAACCCCCTGGGTAAGGCCTCGATTCCTCTTGATCCGTTTTGTTTGATTTCTGTTCTAGAACGAGATATAGGAGTTTGAGTGGGTTTGGCTCTTTTGTAGATCTACCGCGTTTTAAAATAAATTGGAGGCTGTTACCAGAGGAGTAGCTTCGTATGAGTCTTGGGTAGGTGGTGCATACCTATTTTTTTTTGTTTTCGTGGTCTTTTGGGTAACACGGCCTTCAGCGTGTTTTTGGGTATTTTGAGCGGGACCTGTTTTATCTACTGTTTCATATCGAATTGTTTATTGGACCTATGGGTTTCCTTTGGGTATGCCCTATTACCAGTTTTTCTTGAGCAGGGCTGGGCGAGGGGTCGTATCTCATTGGGGCATTTTGGCCGGGGGATTCCAAAATGGTTAAATTTGAATTATATTGTGATAAACTGTTGAGTTTAATTTATTAAAGCCCGATATAAATTGTTAGAGGCATTTAAGACCTCAGTACTAGTATGAGACTAAACCTTTCATAGTGCAATTCAACTGTTTAGTTTGTTTTTCCTGTTTATGTTTTCTATTTAAATATGTTATATATGCAATTGCTGAATTGCATCTGCTGGACCCTTTGGGTGGTGTTGGGCATGGCCTGAATATTC
The DNA here is from genome assembly GCA_963277665.1 of Viscum album. NCBI lineage: Eukaryota > Viridiplantae > Streptophyta > Magnoliopsida > Santalales > Viscaceae > Viscum > Viscum album. Next base: position 717,605,055 of record OY728160.1, read on the forward strand.
TTGAGTTATGTGGATCATGGGTTGGGCTTGGACCGGGTTATGTTGGGTGGTTCTGACCACAGGATTGGGTGTCATGGATATCGGCTTGAGGCAGCACGACTGTCAGGTTGGGCATGGCCCGAGTTACTTGGATGGAGAGGCCATCAGACTTGAGTAGCATGGTCACAGGAACATGAGGTGTCAGATGAGTTGGTGGCTTAGGTACTATTTTGGTGATTACCGCTCACCTAAAACTTTGAGTAGTGTGCACACAGAGATACTCCGTGATGAGGTGGTTTTGACCCCTCGTGTGGGTAGAGGCCCCCGTTAGTTGTGGTTTAGGTACTTTGGTTGGGGGTGCTTGATGTAGAAAGCCACGTGGGAGGTGAGGAGCCTTCAGAGGATAGCATTGAGGCTATTGGGTTGGGGTTGAGGCTCGCCGTTATTTGAGGGAAGATATTGATGTACCTCCATATACGTTATTTGAGGGTAGACATCACTGTTCCTCCGGGATACTTCTTGGGCGTGCCTTCAGTATGTCGGTACTTGAGACACGAGGTGTCAGGAGGCATATGGTGCCAGATTGTTACTTATTGGGCATGCCTTCAGGACGTTGTTACTTGAGACACGAGGTGTTTGGTGGCACATGGTTCCAAGTTACAAGACAGGGATCTCGGCATTGGCCGCAACAGGTGACACTCCATGGTGGCTGCTGAGCACCAGTGGAGTTAGTGTTTATTTGTTCATTATTCTATTTAATATTTTCCTTATAAATGTATGCCTACTTAAACAATTATATTAAGTACACACCGTTGGGTGGTATCCTACTGAGATTTGTCTCACACCCTGCACGGTCCCTTCGGGATGCGTGTAGACTTTATGGATTTGCGTGCAGGAAATAGGCCAACCTCAGGAGCTGGGCTGCGTTAGTTGTTGCATGGAGATGGTATGAACCTTGAGGTCTTACCTACTTGGAGTTACTTTGTTTTTTTTTATTTTCTATATCGGAATGCTTACTTGTTGTAGCTACTGTTGGTTAGCCATTGGTGCCCTTTTTATATTCAGTTATGTATGACCTGCTTTGGATGCATGTTTTACGGTTCAGTAGTAGTTACATGTTATCAACATGCTGTTGTGTTTATTTCCGCTACTATGGTTTATATTTACTATTTTCGCTGTTTATCTATATTGATTATGCTACCGCTCTGTGGGTCTGGTTCGAGTCTACTGAGTCTTTTATTCCGCTGCATTTTTATTATTATACTCAGACCAGTACCCTTATTATTATCCTCCGAGAGGGTATAACCTCCCCACTATACCTATAAGACCCTCGCTACTAGTCGACAACCTTTGGCATTCGGGGAGGTGTGCCTAAGGTAGTAACACCCGACCCATTTAGCATTGTTCGGGCGGCTGCTCAGGTCCGGGTCGTTACAAATTGGTATTAGAGGAGTTTTTGATAGGGATTTAGTAGTAGTGTTTTGCTGGCTACTAATGAGATTGAGGCTTCTCTTTTATTTCTGCTAGTTTTAATATTTGGGATATGGTAGACTGGAGATAGGTTGTTATTGGAACTGGGTTTCTAGCTTGTTCTTGGGTGCCTGCAACCCCAGGTACGAGGGATGGACCAAGTTACCTCGGGTGGGAATTGCTGTTTTCTTTTTTGCTCAGATTACAGTTTATATGATTTCCACCTTAGTGGCTCACTTGGTGTGTGAGGTTACTGATTGTGATATGTGACCCTTGGCCCGGTGTGGTAAAGGAGAATTGGAACTTGGCTCAATATGGCGAGGCTTGTTTATTGGATTTTGATAGACACATTTTTAGGGTATTTCAATTTCATAATTGCACATATGCTTTGTGAAGTGATAATACCATGTGAATAAAAATCAATTTCCATGATGATATGCTTTGAAATGTAAAAAGGTGAAATTCCAAATAGAATTGCTTGTTGTTACAATGTGTATTCCATGCTTTATATTATAGAATTGCATGTGACAAGGTTTTTGGGTCTAACTCTTATGAGAGCAGGCAGGTACTATCGGTTGAGGTGATTTTTATCACTAGGATTGGGTGACTCGGTCGTCGGTTTGAGGCAACGTGAGTTGTCAGGACGGGCATGTCCCGAGGTACTTTGGATACTTGGCCCTGATAGGGGCGGGTAAGGAGGCCATGAGGCCGAGATGTCATGGGGCATGGGTTGCAATGGGGGAGAGTAAGGGCAGTAGTTATGTGCTTCCTTTTATTGCTTTCCTTATCTGCGTAGAATATATATTTATGAGATTCGTAGCATCGGGGCATGAAGGATGCGGGTTACTTGAGGTGCCGTGAGCATCGGGGCATCGAGGATGCGAGTTACTTGAGGTGCCGTGGGCATCAGGTGTAACATCCCAGATAAATAAGGAATAAGACACTTTTCATATTTATTAATATTTGTGAATTAAATATTAATTTTATATGCTATTTTCTATAGCGTACCCGATACACGACAACATGTTTCTTGGAAATCTTACGTTGCACACTAATAATATAATATTATTATTTTAAATGGTCGTTAACTCCTAGCCATTGTATTGGTGGGAATGAAAAAAACTAAATACAATATGATTATACATGTTTGTTAAATGTATTTACATTTATCCAATAAAAGTTATAGGCTTAAAATGTGAATGAATCTAATTTTAAGCATAATTTACATTAAAAGGCCGATTTACTGCCTTTTAATAGAGAACCTTTTTTAAATATAGTTTTGGTCACTTTAATACATTATATATGACCAAATAAAATAATTTTTTAGAATGAGGACATCAAAATTTACTTTGTGTAAATTTTTGGAATTTTTCCGATAAAGTTCATTTTTTAATGAATAGTGAAAAATATTGTATTTTAATTCAAAAGTGAATTTTAATATAATTTATTTATATGGTTATATTATATTTTTAATTGGTTTTAAAGTAAAATTAAAATATATTTTTACCATTTAATCCAATGTTGGTCATTGGAATTAATTTCACTTTGAAATTGGACATAAACAATTATCAATCTTTTGATAGTTATTGTTTCTTAAAAACACGCTATTTGTTTTAACAACGAGAATTAATTTTAAAATTAATTAATTCCACTTCTATTTTTTGAATTTGTCAAAATAGATATCAATTTTTAATTCGTAATATCAAATATATCTTAGGCCATTTTTTTGGTATTTTTCAGAAAAACTTCAATTTTTGATGAATAGTGAAACCACTTAGTGGTAGTTAAAAAAACTGATATTTTCATTTAAATGAAATTTTACTACTTCTGTGAATTGAATTTCGAAAATAAGACATACATGGTTGTTATTAAGAATTAAAATATGGTTCAATAAGATGAAAATAATTTTTGGTGAATAGTAAATTTTGACTTTTATTTACCGCAGTTAAAGGTAAATAGGGTAATTCAAGGTTAAAAGATTATTATAATAATTCAAAATTACCTTAACACTTGTCCAAACCTTATTGGTTGAGTCATTTACGACCATGGGCATCTTTGGGTCGATTTTGGGACCCCATTGATCTACTTGGGAGTGAAAATGACAATTTAGATTAATTAATTTAATGTAAAGACAAAATTGACATTAAAAAAAATATTTTAGTAATTAATTTTTATATGGTGATATATAAGTCCTATTTTCGACTATAAATATTCATTGGAAATATAAAAATATTTCCTACAATATAATATTTTTTTATAATTTTTAGACATCGAATAAATTAATTTATTTATGACACAATAATGATGCAGTATTTACCTCATTAATAAATGATTAAAATAAATAAGATTATAATGATTAAAATATTATCCAAAACATGTGAAATTCTGATTGGATGATTTTATTTTGATTATGAGTCATCTTATCTTTTACCTTAATTATTTTTGGACCATTAGAAACCGAATATCATTATATTATAAAATAATATTTTTACACTTTCATAAAGAGCCCCTCCCCCCTATAAAAGGAGACCACTTATAACCAATTCCTCACACCTCTCAAGCCATTTGGATCGTCCAAACTCTGCCCAATTACACACCCTACATCACTCTCCTCATCCTAGAAGACTTAACTTAGGTAGAAGGCACTTAATAAGTCCTTTGGTTCAAACAAAAGTGAGTTACCCAAATTAAAGGTAACAGTTTCTCTTAAATTGTTTTCTTTTATTTTACTTCTCCAACCCCTAAAATCTTTTTATTTCCTTTCTTTTGTAACAACACCAGTATCCTCAATATACTAGGATATTGTTATGAGAAATATTCGAACTACACTTACACACAACTCTATCTAATGGATTAAGAACATAATGTTTCTCTGGATGGAAAACTAACGCATCACGAAACAATGATTGTTCAATTACATCTTACCGCCTCTCATGGTGGCCATTATGATGACACTGTATTTATATATGATATATATTATGTTTATGATTTCATTATGCTTCTGTACTTCCCAATTATATCAAGCCTTTATGGTTTCCATAGTGGGTAAATACGATAATCTCATTAGAGGAAGTGCAGACTACCGCCCCCTCAAAGTGACGTGACTCGTTAATGCCTTATGTGGGATGTATAAAGGATAGAGTTAATGATATTATATATGATATTATACTGTAATTATAATATAACTATGTATCATTATGTTTTAATTCCATTAAAATAATAAATAGAAATAAAAGCAGCGTTCATGCGTACGTACGACTTACCATCTCCATGATTGGTACATTTCATTTCTTACCTCTAAATGTTATGTACTATTATAAGTACATGTATATAGTGGATATATATGATATATATGATATCTAAATCATTAATATCATTCTGAATATAATGAACCTTTGATCACATGAACAATATGTAATTAAAAGAAGTCCATTTTTGACTCAAGTACCAAATATCGACAAAACGAACATTATTAACTTAAATGATTACATAATGTTTATAACATGGTAATAAGTGATATAAAAAGGAATAATAAACTTGAAAAAGTTTCTTAATCAAGTATAAATTAACTTTAGTTTATTATTTATAAGATTAAATAACGATCGAGTCAAGTCGGACGCGAGGTAAGGGATCCGACCTCTCTCTTTCTTTTCAAGTACTCTCTTTTATGTCATTTCTTTTATGCTCCACATTATTATGTTGTAGGATTTTCTTTTATATTCTATATACTATAATTTTCATTTTCATATGATGAGATACCCCCTCTTACTCTCATCAATTCATTTTAAGAATTTTTAAGTGGCGCCGTTAGGCTGCCAAATTTTTGTATGGGCTTTCATATCTCACTATTAATTCTGTGAGATTTCCATTGTTCGCCACTTATTTTTATCATGTGGTGTATTTTGTACTTTATTTTGATGTATATTATCATGATTATCATTATATTCATGGTATTATGTGATTCATTTGGTGGTTATTAACTTTGGGTCATACGACTCGATTCATTACAACGTGGTAAGGGGTTTTCATCTCACTTTTTATCCCCATGAGATACATGCTATATTTTCCATTAATTTATTTTGTGTGGTGTATTTACTGCCCATTATTGTACTCTTTGTGTAATATACTTTCATTTATGAGTATATACATCTTCATTTTATGATCCTTCTTTCATGTGGCATATGTTTTGTAAGTTACCAAATCGGTAAGGGACTTTGTTTCAATCTCCTTTCATTGAGGCATATTTTGTTCTAATACAAGACTTTCTTTTATACACTGTATAAAAACATTTGAATTTTCATTTCATTCAAAGGGAATATTTTTATATGAAGCGTTTTACTAAATGACAAAAAATAATGTTTCTTTTAACGTATGCGGTGATAACGGACTTTTCCGCCGCCGTGAGTATTATTTGATCTTTGGCTTCCTCAACAAGCCGTAATGTTTTTAAAAGAAAATAAATACCTTATACTCTTTTACATATTTTGGGTATTGAAAATGGTTTTTGAAAATAGATTTGTTACGTCAATATATTTAAGTGATATATTGTGATCAAAATGTGGAAATGTTTTCTTTCCTTTATATTTGTTGTATGTGTTATGATTTTATATTGGTACTTGGAAATTTGACGGATGGTTACGTGATAAACCAAATGACGAGTGGTGCCGTGAATACCAAGATGGGTGGTTACGTCATAACCTCCAATGCATTGGGTATAGAAGTCAGCCGTTTGGCTATTCCATTTAGTGATATGTATGGAAGTTAACTGTATGGTTATTCCATTTAAGTATGTTTATTTCCCAAGTTACCTTTATAAGTTATGTATTCTTTATATGGGTTTTATGGTAATATTTTGGTTACAAAATGGTAAGTAATGATATTTTATTCAGTGAAGAGTATTTACTACTTCATAAAGGTGAAATGTTTTACTTATGATAATGTATTCATGGTTTACCTGTTTTTTTGAAAAACTAACAGTTTCCATTCTTTGTGTATCCTTTACTGAGATTTTTATGCTCATCCCAAGTTTTTGTTGAAATGTTTTTCATAGGACATAATGTGGAATAGGGTCAAGGATGGGATTAAGGAAAAGTCATGCTGCCTAAAATATGGAACTAAACATGTTTTTTTAGAGTTTTTATTTTATGAAAAATATGGATACTGAGTAGTAGTGTCTACTTTGTAATCTTTTGATATGTAATAATTATGGCCTAATTCTCTAAAACTCTAAATATGAAAAGATCCTCAACATGAATTATTCATTTAATTCAATATTATGTAAGGTTTAAGGCCAGGTACTTATATCGGGGCATCGAGGATGTGGGTTACTTGAGGTGTCGTGGGCATCAGGGCATCGAGGATGCGTGTTACTTGAGGTGTCGTGGGCATCGGGGCATCGAGGATGCATGTTACTTGAGGTTTCGTGGGCATCGGGGCATCGAGGATGCTGGTTACTTGAGGTGCTAGGCACCATGACCTCATACAGGCGGACACCGATGCGGTGCAAGATACGTTGGGTGTCAGGAACGACATAGGAGCGCCAATGGGGTGCAGGGGTGACGATGCGTCATGAAAGGACTGTGCATCTAGGAAAATAGGTTAGTAAACCTTGTTTGCTTTAAGTTTTGTTGGGTTGAGACCAGGTTAGGCGATTCCTAAGGTGGGGATCCCCCTTGAGAAATTTATCCGAGACCATGGAGACCGGGGAGTCTGGGTTGCTTTGTTCGGGGTGGTATGTTTGGTGACATCTCCAGGTTTCATTTGATAGCTCGGGGAAGAGCTATGTTAAGGTGGGGAGATTGTAAGAACCCAGGTTTTTAGAATGGGTCAAAATCCTGACCCTGTTTGAATTTTTGAATTTTTTCTAAGGAAACTGGAGAGAATGGGCAGTTTCTATAAATTTCCAAACTACACACCGTGTACTTTTAAGTACACGCTGTGTATGTGTTAAGCGAGTGACTAGCCGTGTGCTTGCCGAGTACATTCCATGTGATGACTATGTAGAAATTTCTTCCCACACGGTGTGTAGTTTTAAACATGCCGTGTACCCTCGACCGTGTGGCGGCTATACATGGTGTGTAGTCCTGTTGGCCAGGGAGAATCGTTGAAACCAAGTACACGCAGTGTTCCCCTTGGACACGCCGTGTCGTCTAGCTGTGTATGAGGGATATACATGGCGTGTGGGTAAGTCGGCAAGGAAGAGAAGAGAAACCTAGTACATGCCGTGTACCCATATGTATACGCCAGGTACTCATGTCGGCAGGTTCAGAAAGTAAGTCGGCGGAATTCCAGTCGCCAAATGAATAATTAAATGATATACACAGCGTGTAGTCATGAAGTACACACCGTGTACTTTCTTTTTTTGTGTTAAAACAGGAAGTAGCCTCGTTTTGAGGCGGAACTCATTTTCTTCTGTTGGGTTTCGCAAACCAAGTTGGCTGGAGCTTCAATCCTCTCCCAGATCATTGTCTGAACTCTGTTTCAATCATAGATTGTCCCATTGGAACCCCCTCGGTAAGGCCTCGATTCATCTTGAGTCATTTTGTTTGATTTCTGTTCTCGAACGAGATATAGGAGTTTGAGTGGTTTTGAATCTTTTATAGATCTACCACATTTTAGATCGAATTTGAGGCTGTTACCAGAGGAGTATATTCGTATGAGTCTCAGGTAGGTGGTGCATACCTCTTTTTGTGTTTTCGTGGTATTTTGGGTAACACAACCTTTAGTGCGTTTTCAGGTATTTTGAGCGGGACTCATTTTATCTGCTGTTTCATATTTAATTGTTTATTGGACCTATGGGATGCCTTTGGGTATGCCATGTTACCAGTTTTTCTTGAGCGGGGCCGGGCGAGGGGCCGTAGCTCATCGAGGCATTTTGGCCGGGGGATGCCAAAATGGTTAAATTTGAATTATATTGTTATAAACTATTGAGTTTAATTTATTAAATCCTGATATAAATTGTTAGAGGCATTTAAGACCTCAGTGCTGGTATGGGGAAACACCTTGCATAGTGCAATTCAACTGTTTAGTTTGTTTTTCCTGTTTACGTTTTCTGTTTAAATATGTTATATATGCAATTACTGAATTGAATCTGCTGGACCCTTTGAGTGGTGTTGGGCATGGCCCGAATATTCTTGAGTGATGTGGATCATAGGTTGGGCTTGGCCCGGGTTACGTTGGGTGGTTATGACCACGTGATTGGGCTTCATGGACGTCGGCTTGAGGTAGTACGACTATCAGGTTGGGTATGGCCTGGGTTACTTGGATGGCGAGGCCATCAGACTTGAGAGGCATGGTCACAGGGATATGAGGTGCCAGATGAGTTACTGGCTTAGGTACTATTTTAGTGATTACCGCTCACCTAGAACTTTGAGTAGTGTGCACACAGAGATACTCCGTTATGAGGTGGTTTTGACCACTTGTGTGGGTAGAGGCCCCCGTTAGTTGCATTTTAGGTACTTTGGTTGGGGTTTATTGCCATAGAAAGCCACGTGGGAGGTGAGGATCCTTCAGAGGATAGCATTGAGGATATCGGGTTGGGGGCTGAGGCTCGTCGTTATTTGAGGTCAGATATCGCTGTCCCTCCGGATACGTTATTTGAGGGCAGACATCGCTGTTCCTCCGGGCTACTTCTTGGGCATGCCTTCGGGACGTCGGTACTTGAGACACGAGGTGTCAGGAGGCACATGGTACTGGGTTGTTACTTATTGGGCGTGCCTTCGGGACGTCGGTACTTGAGACACGAGGTGTCTGGTGGCACATGGTGCCGGGTTACAAGACAGGGATCCTGAAATTGGCCGAAGCAGGTGACACTCCATGGTGGCTGCTGAGCACCAGTGGAGTTAGTGTTTATTTGTGCATTGTTCTATTTACTATTTTCCTTATAAATGCATGCCTACTTAAACACTTATATTAGGTACGCACCATTGGGTGGTATCCTACTGAGATTAATCTCACACCCTGCACGGGCCCTTCGGGACGTGTGTAGACTTTATGGATTTGCGTGCAGGAAAGATGCCAACCTCAGGAGTTGGGCTGCATTAGTTTTTGCATGGAGATGGTATAGACCTTGAGGTCTTATCTACTTGGAGTTACTTTGTTTTGTTTTATTTTCTATATCGACATGCTTAATTTTTGTATCTACTGTTGGTTATCCATTGGCACCCTTTTTATATTCAGTTATGTATAACCTCTTTTGGATGCATGTTTTACGGTTCAGTAGTAGTTAAATGTTATCAGCATGCTGTTTTGTTTATTTCCGCTGCTGTAGTTTATATTTACTGTTTCCGCTATTTATCTATATTGATTATGCTTCCACTCTACGGGTCTGGTTCGAGTCTGCTGAGTCTTTTATTCCGCTGCATTTTTATTATTATACTTAGACCAATACCCTTATTATTATCCTCCGAGAGGGTATAACCTCCCCACTATACCTATAAGACCTTCGCTGCTAGTAGGCAGCCTTTGGCATTCGGGGAGGTACACCTAAGGTAGTAACACCTGAACCTTTTAGCACTGTTCAGGTGGCTGCTCAGGTCTGGGATGTTACATCACCGATCCTATGTGGGTCAGTATCTACCGATCCTGTGTGGGTCAGCGGCAGAGCCTCTCAACAGAATAAGATGATCCAATGATACGTCTAATCATCTGTACTTCTGTACTTAAGTTATTTCTGGTGTGAGCCGAGTCTTTACCTTTGTGGTAATTTTACCTTCATGGTGTTACCGTCATGGTGTTACCTTTGTGGTATTATCCCCTCGTGGATCACTTGTGAAAATGGATTAAAAGTTGGAGCCTTATGTTTCCTCATGAATGAGAGGAGTATATTTTGATTACTTAGGTATACGTATGAGCATATACATAAGTAGAGTTGATGAATTCTTCATGCTTTGTGATTGAGGTCTTGCTTTGTGGTTTTTCTTTTGTGGAACTCTGGGAGACCTTCAGGGGTCTCGGGGCCTCTATTGAGTATTTTTATACTCACCCCTGCACGGGCTACGCCCGTACCTTACCGTGTCTTGTGCAGATGATGAACGACATTGATTGAGGCTGAGGAAGCCAGGACTGGATGGTACTCAGAGGTGGATCATTTGATGTGATGTGCCATAGTGACTACTGATCATGAGCTATACCTACCCTTCAGGTAGGATCCTTGGTAGATGAATACAAGAGCTGTCTCTCTGTCATAGTTTCGTAGTTGTAAATTCTTAGTTGGGCTTATATTCTGGCCTACCTTTACATACATTACACATTATATCATTTTAATTCGTGGTTTTTTCCTGTTGTGTGCTTGGACTATGTGTTTTCAGGTCTAAAGGCAATGCCTTCCCGTTTAAAGGGATATGGCTTTCTGGTGCTAGTCGCCAGCCCCTAGCCTATGGTTGGTGGGTTTAGGTTAGTCACGACACGGGCCCCGAGGGACGGTTTGTGATAATAAAGTAATAAAATCTATTATAAATTAATAATATGGTGTAAATCAAATAATTTCTAATCTTCAAGTGATTAGAAATAACCAATTTATGGCAACTATATCCAAAATTTTCATTAGGTCGCCAGAACCGGAACATATAGGATGTGACGTGTCGATGGTAGGAGGAGGAGGAGGAGGATATGAGTCGATGATAGGAGAAACAACATGATCAGGATGATAAATTATATGCAATAGTTATTGTAAATCAGAAATATTTAGTTTTGATTAGTAGTATCGTTTTTAATTAAAAAAATTGTTTTAAATTGTAATAATTCATTTTAATTATCAACAACTGAGTGTTATTAATAGTAATTACTTATAATTGATAAATAAATAGTATTAATTAATAAAACTTAGTAATAATTTATAGATCTTAATAATAAGTAATAATAATTTATAGTATTTTTTAATAAATAACAATAATTATTAAAAATGAATTTTAAACCACTATAATTAGTAAAAAATTTCAATAATTAGTAAAAATTAATGGTTCATCACTATAATTTTTCAAAATTAGCGTTATTAATAAAAATTAGTAGTGGTTAATAAAATTTAGTAAAATTTAGTGGAAATGAGTAAAAATTAGTAAAAATTAACAGTGATTAGAAAAAAATAGTAAAAATTAGCGGTAAACCAGTATAATTAGTAAAAATTAGCTATAATTAGTAAAAATTAATGGTAAATCACTATAATTAAGTAAAGATTAGCAGTAATTAGTAATAATTAGTGGAAATTAGTAATAATTAGTGGCAATTAGTAATAATTAGTGGTTATTAGTAATAAATAGTGGTAGTTAGTGGTACTTAGTAATAATTAGTGGTAATTAGTGATCCTTAGTAATACTTAGTAATTTTTAGTATAAATTACTGAAGAACTAAAAATGAAATAGGCGGTCAATTTACAGGTGATGAGAAATGAAAAATTTGGACATAATTGACATAAATTGGTGCAATGAAAAATTTGGACATGATTGGCATAAATTTGTTTCATCACATGAAGATTGTAAAATCTATAATTTTCATCTTTTTAGTAATTTATAATATATTTTATTACTTTAAATTAAATTATACAAAAAATTAGTGGTAATTAGTGGTAATTATTTCTAATTACCACCAATTATCATTAATCTTTAGTATAATTTAATATAAAGTAATAAAATATATTATAAATTACTAATAAGGTGTAAATCATATAATTTACAATCTTTAGGTGATCAGAAATGATCAATTTGTGCTACCCATGTCCAAATTTATCATTAGGTATAACCGGGGCATGCAGGATGTGACATGTTGATGGCAGAAACAACAACATGAGGAGGAAAAATGAACATTAAATCACTATAATTAGTAAAAAGTAATGGTAATTAGTAAAAATCAATGGTAATTAGTAATAATCAGCTGTAAATAGATAAAATTGACAATATTTACATGTTTTTTTTTAAATTTCCCACTCTTTTTTGGATCTTTTTTTTTCTTATATCAAATTATACATAAAAATTTATTTATTTTATATTTTTTAGAGAAATATAGAACAAGGAAGTCAACAAAAGTCTTTATTACATGATCACGATTGGATAAATCATCATAATAATCTAAACGGTTCTGGTATAAATCCTATATATATTGAGGGCGTTGCAACATTTTTATCATTTGTATCATCAAAATCAGAATATGTTTCAGAAGGGACAATTAAGTGTCCATGTAAGAAATGTGATTTGAGGAGGTTTGACACATTTGACAATGTTGGGGGTCATTTATTTCATTTTGGTTTTCAAATATATTATGTTTTTTGGTATCAATATGGTGAATGTGGTTCTAGAGAAATATTAATAATTTGGTTCCAGATCTATAATGATTTCAAAATTTAGTAGATGATGTGGTTGGTCCATCTTTTCAACTAGCTAAAACTCCAGATGATATTGATTTAAATCATGAGTTGGAACCATCTCAATTTTATGAGTTGTTGAAGTCTGCTGAGGATGCCTTATATCCTGGTTGAAAGATAAGTGAATTTGAAGCGATTTCAAAATTTATGGCTATTAAATCAGACAATGGAATGTCAAATAAATATTTTGATCAAATATTCTATTTGTTTAAAGAACTATTACCTGAAGGAAATGTATTGCCTATAAATTTCTATGAGAGAAAAATGTTGGTTTGTAATTTGGGTCTTGGTTATTAGAAGATTCATGCATATTAAAATGATTGTATCTTATATTATGGTGAAAATGATTCGTTGGTTAGTTTCCCTACATGTGGAAAATTGAGGTACAAAGAGGCTCAACTAGGGAAGTCTGGATTGATTTCTATAAAATAGTTGAGGTATTTCCCACTTACACACAAATTTCAGTATTTATTTATGTCTCAGAACACAACGTCATTGATGTCATGGCATAAAAAAATATTTCAACTGGTAAAAGCTTAAATCATCCTCATGATAGAGATTCATGAATTTTTTTTGACCAAGTACATCCATCTTTTTCTTTAGAATCCTGAAATGTGCAATTGAGTCTTTCAACTGATAGTTTCTATCTATTTGGTTCTTACGATAGTCAATATTCTTGTTGGCTGGTCTTTACCACTCCGTATAATTTACCTCCTTTGATGATGATGAATGATCCATATATATTTTAGATTTTATTAGTTCTAGGATATCCAAAAAAGAATATCGATGTTTATTTGAAGCCATCGATTGATGAGTTAAATTTACTATGGAGTAATGGTGTCAGTACATATGATGTTATTGTGAAACAATTTTTTTAATGAAAGTTGCATTAATGTAGACAATTAGTGACTTTCCAGCATATGACATGTTATCTAGTTGGAGTACACATGAGCTAAAATCATGTTCATACTATATGAGTGATAACAAAGTGTTTATGACCATCAATGGAAGAAAACATTGTTTTTTTCACTGTCATTTAATATTTATTCCTACCGATCATCCTTTTCAGAGGAACAAATATCATTTTATAAAAGAAATGATTGAAAGAGATGAGCCTCCAACAATGATATCAGGTATTGAGTTAAAATCCATTGTCTCTTCATTACCTCCCATTACCTTTGGACCGACTATATACCAACAAAAAATCGATGGATTTGGGAAAGAACACAATTGGATAAAGTGAAGCATTTTTTGGGATATTCCATATTGTTCTGATTTGCTGGTCCCTCACATGTTGGATATCATGCATACTGAGAAGAATTTTTTTTGATAATATATTTTATACAGTTTTGGACACACCTGGTAAAACTAAAGATAATGTAAAGGAATGATTAGACCTTTCCCAAATTTACAGGTGACCAAAACTTGAATTGTTTGAAAATGATAGATCACAGAAATTAATGAAGCCAAAAGTAGATTATGCAATTTCTAAAGAATTTTTTTTATTATTTTGTCAATGATTTTCATATTTGATGCTTCGATATGGTTATGTTTTCAATTTGGATAGATGTGTTAGAAATGTTCATATTACTAGATTAAAAAGTCATTAATGTCATGTTATAATGGAAATAATTATACTGATTGGATTTAGAGGTTTTTAAATTCTAATATTTGGGATGAATTAATAGAAATATCATATTTTTTCCGTGACATCTGTGTGGTAAAAAAAACTATGATGCACTAAGTAGACTGTAATAAGACGTTGTTTTAATTTTATGTAAATTGGAAAAAAAATTATACCGGATCTATTTAATTCAATGGAACATTTGATATTACATTTTAGGCATGAAGAAAAATATGGAGGGTCGGTATAGTTTTTATGGATGTACCCATATGAGAGATGCATGCATAAATTGATGAAAAAGGTACGTAATAAAGCATCGATTGAAGGATCAATTGCAGAAACTTATTTGCAGGAAGAAATTTATTTTCTCTCTCTAATTATTTTCAATATGAATATCATTAAAAACATTAACGAATGGGATGTAATGAGGGAAATTTTGATGATTAAATGAACAATCAATTATCAATTTTTAATCATCCCAAACTTGGCTTTGGTGGAGTTCATGAATGATAGCTTTCAGATGATAAACATCACAGAGCTCATACATATCTTCTAATCAATTGTGAAGAAATGAAACCATATGTATAGTGAGTGATACTATTACTTATTCTATATATTTTTTAAAAGTAAATTAATATTATTTTATTTGTAGGATATATGATAATCATATCAAGAAACAGTTTTCACAAATTACAGTAGCTGCTCTTGAAGAACATCGACAAAATAATTTTTCCTATTAGTTTCAAAAACTAGTAAAGTAAATTGTTTATGGTTTAACATATAAAATAAAATTATTACTTGTTATATTGAAAATTGTTTTTCAAATTTTTAGGTATCTCAACATGCTGATAAAATTGATAATCGATTGTGTGTATTGAGTAACCCCTCATATAAATGATTAAATATTATAATGCATATGTGGTGAATGGTTTTTGATTTCATACACATGTATATGAGGAATAAAAAAAATAGTGATGTTTACTTGAGAATATCTCATTATAGAGAAGGTGAAGTTGACTTTTGTGGCTTGCTGGAAGAAATAATTGAACTGTGTTATATGAGACATAATTATGTAACAATGTTTAAATGTTATTGGTTGGATAATGATAGAGGTTTGTGTGTTCATATATGCCATGAAATTGTTGATATTAAATATAAAATTCTTCTTGCATTAAATGAATCATTTTTATTGGCTCATCAGACACATAAAATTTATTATGTAAATTATTGTGTTTTTTCAAGAGAGTTAAGTGATTGGTGGAGCATAATAAAAATGAAATCTCATGAAAATCAGTTTATCCAAAGTGAATATGGTTATGTTGATGTGAAAGGAATTAAATTTTTTCAAGATACAACTCAAAATCCATCTTTTACACAAAGATACATGAATATTGATGATAACACTCCATAATTATGGGACGATGGTGGCAATGATGTTGTTGATGTAACAAGTGGATTTGAAATAGAAATAGATGATGAAGTTGAAACTTCTATGAAAAATGATGATACCAAGGAGGAATATGAAGACATTGACACTATAATATAAAAAGATGAGGATGAAGATGAATATTGACACAATTAAATTCATAAATAATATATATCTATATATAATACTTTTTTTTCCAGTTATTTGGTGATAATAGTCATTTCATGTTGCATATGGGTGATGACTATTTATCTAATCTTTTTCATGAGTTTTATGATGTTGTACTACTTGGTGACGAGCCTGATGCTACATCATATGACCCTTAGACTGCTGGAGGTTTAGTGATGACTCAGAGGGGTTATGGTCTTGTAAGATTGATGATTCCAGAACCTATCCCTGAGAGATGTCTATATATTAAGTTCAATCTACACATGTAAATGTATGTTTAGTTATATATTTTAGTTAGTTTTCATTAATTTTCATTAATTTATTTATATACTAATTGTTTTATTATTTGTTCTATTTTTTCACAACTTTTTGCAAATAATTGTTAGATAGAGTAGTGTTATATTGTAGAATTATTTTTCTAGAGAATGAGTGACATTGGATCATATTCTCATTTATGATTGGAACCAAATGTTTGATCATTGGATGGTATATAAATAAATAATAGTAATTTTGAAATTTATTTAATCAGTAAATTTATATTATTAATTATTATAGGGTTTATGGTATCCAATTGATGATAGCACATAAGCCTCTATCTAGGAGGCATGATAGGTCTGTATGCATGAACATTGCTGTCAGTTTTTTCACAACCTGAGAAGGACAACCATGCAAAAATTAGGAGTCACATATTTTGATCAGTCTCGCTGCATCTACCGATCAGATTACATCCCATCTTAGGTTTGGGATGAATTATGTTTATACTGGATATAAACTAGTTTTTAGAGGAGAGAATCATTAGGTCGACAGAACCAGGGGAGGCAGGAGGCGACACATTGATCTAGTAGTCATACATTTGGTACATATCAACAACATATGGTAAATATTTTTTTAATAATTTATATAATTTTAAATGGGAACTGTTTATTTTATACTCATATAGATAGTCGAACATCTAGATATTATGGAGTTCGATGTTTATAAGAGAATGTACAGTGATCCCATCATTAGAGAGATTTCAGGTGATCTACAACATAATATTGCAGTCAATATATATTTTTTAGTTTTAAAATTAATTTCAAATAATATTTTATCTATTTTAATTTTAAATTTCAATTGAATGAATCATATGAGGTCATGAATTCTCAGACATAGGATGAGATTCAGGTCGAGAGTGAGGATCAGATCACTAGTGTAGTAGGATTTGATGATGCAACATGGATGTAGGTGACTCAATATTCCTTTGAGAAAGATAGAGTTGTTGGTATCGACTGTCGATTGAAACCTATGAGTTATTATGGTACCTTTGTGACGTCGTTGTCCAAGTTGAGGGGAGATCATGGAGAGTCATTATCATTTTCTGCATAGTATGAGGAGCAACTATGAGCTCAGGGTGAGCTTATAGAGACCATGCGTAAGGAACATGAAGAACTCTGTTGACAACAACAATAATAGTAGGAGGAGATGCATCAATGGAAGGAGCAGCAACATGAGTAGATGATGGAGTAAATGTGGCATCTGACTCAGAGTTTAGGGATGGAATTCCTTTCACCACCTCCTCCAGATGACCCCCTCAGTGATTTATGTATTTTTTATCACATGTATTTTGATAAACATTTTAATGTACATATTTTTTTAATATTTTTATTAATTCATATATTTATATTTCTATATAGTGATTTTTTTTATAATTTTGCTATTTATTTTATTTTATTTTATTATTTTATCATTATTTTTTTAATTTTTTTTAATTTTAATTTTAATTTCAACTTTTTTTGTGGTAGGAAGATTCTCCAATCGCAAAAACTTATTTGCGACGGGAGAATATTCCCATTACAAAAGATCTTTCATCGTAAATAAGTATCTACGATGAGATATTCTTCCCATCACAAAAAGGTTTTTTATATATCAATAAATATTTTTTGCGATTCTATTTTCTGTAATGGACCATTTGAGATAGGGTCCCATCACAAATAAGACTTTTTTTAGTTGTGGCGCTGCATCCGGTATAAGGCCCCAGCCTTAAACCTTACTTAATCTTGAGTTATTACAAGATTACACATTTTGGATCTTTTCAGGTTTAGAGTTTTAGAGAATTAGATCATAAAACTTGCATTACATTCCACATTTAAACAAAGTGGTTACATAAATATAGTATTCATTTTTTCCCATCAACGGAAACATATTTAAAATAAAACATGGATTGTTTCTTGACACTTCCTTGACACTATCATCATATCATGTACCTTTCCCTTGACCTGTGAAAAAAATTTCAAAAAAAAACTTGGGATGAGCATAAAAAGCTCAGTAAGGGTTATAAAAATATGGAAAGGAAACATGAGTTCATATATACATAAGAATGAAATCATACTTTACCCATAAAACATAGGCATATCAAATCCTTAATAAATCATAGAAATCATAAGACATAAAAGGTAACTTGAGGCATTCATAACATTCTTACGTAGGGAGTAACCCTCTTGGTTACGTTTGGAATACCCACCGCAATATATTCCCTAAATCTCTTCAGAGAAACCTTAACGTTTCACTCCTTCGCATTACCCAATGCATTGGAGAGCTATATCGGGCTCACCCGACCTTAGTTTTTCACGGAACCACCCGTCTTCATAATAATGCCCAAGAACCATAACATAATCATATCACATAAAACATGCATAAAGGAAACATAACATTTCCACTTTTCAATCACAAGATATCAATACAACACATTGATATAAAAACATTATGAAAACCATTTTAGATACCAAAATAAAAGAAAATTAAAACATGGTATTTATTTTTCTTTTAAAAAAAGGTATGGCTTGTAGAGGAAGCCAAAACTCAAATAATGGTCACGGTGGCGGAGAAGTCATTGTCGCCGCATACGTATGACAAAAACATTCCCTTTTGTCGTTTAGTAAAATGATTCGTATAAAGAAGATTCCTTTTGGATAAATGTAAAAGTCAAAGGGGTTTATACATTGTATAAAAGAAGGTTGTGTATAAAACAAAATATGCCTTAATGAATGGAGATTGAGACGAAGTCCCATACAAAGATGATATCCTTGGATTAAGGATAAATCAATTACATAATTATGTGTAAGAAACGAATACACCAAATATAAGTGGATATTAAGTGTAAAACAATCATAGGACATTCACACATATTCATAGAATGACATATTCAAGGAGTACAAGTTTATCCCAAAGAATCAAAATTGGGTTAAGAAGTTCCCTTGCAAAAATTTGACAGCCTAACGGCGTCACTTCAAAATTCAGAAAAAGAGTTGATGAGAGATAAAAAGGGTATCTCATCACTTGGACATAAAATTTACATCAATAAGGATATAGAAGAACATATCCCAACATAATAGTATGTGAATTAAAATACATAACAAAATAAGTCTTTTAAAAAGAGGAGGGTGAAAGGTTCCCTTACCGACTTGGGTATCTTTCGAAACATACACCCCGTGAAAGAAAGACAATACAAAATTGATGTAAATACTCATAAATGAAAGTATATTACACAATGAGTAAAATAATGGGCAGTACATACACCACTCAAAGGAAATTGTGGCAAATGTAGCATAAATCCCACGGGAATAACAGTGAGATGAAAAATCCCTTACGAAAACTCGGCAGCCTAATAGTGCCACTTAAAACTTCCAAAAATGGATTGATGAGATCAAATAGGGTCTCTCATAATATTAAAATAAAATATACAGCAAGAGGAATATAAAATAACATCCCCCATCATAACAAAGAGGAGCTTAAAAGAAGTAACATAAAGGAGAGTACTTAAAAAGAAAGAGAGAGGTTAGATCTCTTACGAAAATTCGGCAGCCTAACAGCGCCACTCAAAACTTCCAAAATGGACTGATGAGAGGAAATTGGGTCTCTCATCATATGAACATAATAATTAAAGTAGGATTAATATAAAATAACATCCCAATAATAAGAAATATGAGCTTAAAAGGAATGACATAAAAGAGTGTACTTAAAAAGAAAGAGAGGAGTAGGACCCCTTACCTCAAGTCCAACTTGTCTTGTTCGTTTCTTTATATTCCTAAATAATAAACTTTGGTAAATTTATAATTTCTTAAGGACCTCATATAAATATTATTATTCAGTTCATATCACATATTTTAATCTTATAATAATTGGTTAATAATATGAGTTCATATCAGACGTTTTTGTCGATGTTTGGTACATGAGTCAAAAATTGAACTTGTTGGAAAATAATTTTCCATGTAGTTATAGGTAAATAATATCTAGAATAGTATTGATGTTTTAAATATCATATATATCCAGTATATATCCATTTTATACTATTCCATAGCATTTGGAGATAAAAATTAAAAGCACCGTTCATGGAGACGGTAGGCCGTACGTACGCATGAACGCTACTTTCATTTTTTCTTTGTCATATTAACGGAATTAAAAATAAATGATATATATATATATATATTATAATTCCAGTATAATATATATGTTATATAGGTCACATATGTTCATTAATTTCATTATTTATACGTTCCATGTATTGCATGTACGAGTCACATCACTTGAGGGGGTGGTAGTCCACACTTCCTCATATGAAATTATCGCATTTACACAACATGAAAAGAATAAAGGTATGGTTTAAATATAAAATACAGAAGAATATAGTAAACATAAATACCATATATATCATATATAAAATACAGTGACATCATAATGTCCACCTTTAAAGGTGTTAAAAGAATATTGAACAATCATCGTTTCATGAGGCAGAAAATCGCCAACCACAGAAACAGTATGTTCTTTAACCATTAGACGAAGGTGTGTGTAAGTGTAGATCGAATCATTCTTATAAAAACATCATAGTATATTTAAGATACTGTATTTGTTACAAAATAAATGAATAAAAAGAGTTTAGGGGGTTGGAGAAGCAAAATAAAACAAAAAGGACACAAGTGAAGACATTACCTTAAAATCGGATAACTCCATTTGGTTTGAGCTCAAAGGCTTCCTTGGGAAGAATTCTGCCCAAAGTGAGGCTTCAAGGAGTTAGATAGGGATGTTTAGAGACAAAATGGGCAGGTTTTGGTCGAGCCAAAGGCTTTGTAAGTGTGGGTAAGGAGGTAGAGGTGGGGGCCTTTTATAAGAGGAGAGGAGGGGCACTCTTGGAAAGTAAAGAAATGTTACTTTATTTTAGAATGAGTTTCGGATTTTAATGGTCCCACATTGATGTGTTTCGAGTATTAGGTGATAAGGGTTCTAAATCCACCCATCCAATAGGTTTTGGACATGTTTAGGTCTTATAGTTTACATTATCTTTCCATTTTATTTAAATTGTTAAATAATGAGGTCATCGTTGCATCATCATGATGTCATAAATAATTTAATTTATTTAATGTCTAAAAATTATAAAAAAAATACTATGATGTAGAAAATCTTTTTATATTTCCAATGACTATTTATAGTCCAAAAGATAATTTATGTAGACAAAATAAAAAATATTTTACTCAGGTGATACATTCTTTGTTACATTTAACATTCTTAAAAAAATAAAAAGATAAAAAGTCACTTTCTCACAAAAGTGATTCCATGGGGCCCCCAAGTTTGGCACAAGGGATACCATGGTCGCCCATGAGACAACCAGTAGCCTTAGGACACATTTTGTGGCCATTTTTTATTATTATGATATTATTTTATTATCTTTAACTACCTGATTACTCATTAATCAAGATAATTAAAGATAATTACCGTCGTTACTATTCATAATGTTCAAAAATAAAAGAGTCTTAATTACATAATTTGGACCTTATGATTCCAAATATGTAATCCATTTTACCAAATTCCAAACACATAAATTTCAATAATTAATTTAAAAATAATTCCTGTTGTCAAAACAAATAGCGGGTTTTTTTGAAACAATAAGTATCAAAAGATTGACACTAGTTTAAGTCCAATTTCAAAGTGAAATTAATTAAAATGACCACTATTTTATTAAATGGTAAAAATATATTCTAATTTCACTTTAAAACCAATTAAAAAGATAATCTAATCATATAAATTAATTATATTAAAATGAGGTTTTGAATTAAAATACAACATTTTTCACTATTCATTAAAAAAATGAACTTTATCGGAAAAATACCAAAAATTTACAAAAAGTAAATTTTGATGTCCCGATTCTAAAGAAGAATTTTATTTTGTCAAATATAACACATAAAATTGCCAAAAAGTGGATTTAAAAGAGGTTCTCCATCAAAAGGCGGTTAATCGACCTTTTAAAGAATATTAGAATGTTTACGCTTAAAATTGGATTCATTTGCATTTTTAATCCTCTAACATTTATTGTAAAAAGTAAAAAATATTTGACAAACATATATAATCATTTTGTAGTTAGTTCTGTTCATTCCCGCCATTACAACGGCTAGGCGTTAACTACTATTTAAAATAATATTATTTTATTATTAGAGTGCAACGTAAGATTCCCAAGAAACTCGTTGTTGCGTGTTGGGTACGCCATCGAGCATAGCATCCCCTTTAAAGTAATATTAATATTTTATTCAAAAATATGGATAAATATAAAAATTTCATATTCTTTATTTACCTGGGGTGTTACATCCGGAGTGACGTGCCACAACATTTGCACGTGAATAGAAAGAGTCGAGCTGCCTACAGATGTTCATACCAAAAATTTTGAGCTCGTGGTCATGAAAACACGAGAAAAGATAAGATAGTTCCTGATGAAGTTCTTTGCATTGTGGTATAATTGAGCTCACAACTACGATGAGGATGAAGTAATGAGATGGCGCCATGACTGGAGTTTTATTGATGATGGGAACTGGTTTCCATCACATATCATGAGTGTTGTAGCTGTGATGATTGAGACAATTCTAGATCACTGAAGGGTTTGGTGGATGTGTTGTTTACACCGTGCATGAATATGTCATGATGTGTGTTGTAGGGGTAGAGGTTATGTTTTTTCGATGGTTATGGTGGAAGATCATGATCATGGTGGTGATGAAAGGGAAGTTTTGTGATACAACTAGGGTTTGTCCTACATTGGAATATTATGCTTGCAACATGTACAAGATCAGTTGAGTCATGGAAATTTATATAGTGGAGACGTATTTTTTAGAAATAAGGGAAGTTGTGGCATGTTTGAATGGGTTGTGTCGCGACCATATAGAGGAAGTTCAAGATGGATTTTGGTTCGTGCTGCGAAGGACTCTATTACACCGTGATATGGATATCTATAACATATATACAGATTGGCCATCTTCTCTCATGAATATTTTTTAAGATATCTTTTTGAGGGAGTTAGTGGAATTGTTGCACAGGATTTTGAAGCATATCTACATGAATTAGAGTTCGACTATAAGCGATAAAAATACTTGAAGATATATTGAAGATAGTGGAGATATGATGAGATATGAAGGTTAATTCATCTACCTATAAATAAAAGAGGATGACTATTGTACTGATTTGGCTTTTAGAGGATCAAATCCCGAAGTCTTCACCTTTATCCAGAGATACTACTACAAGAGTTGTTTTTTATTTTATTTTTTATTTTCACCCTCTCATAGCTAGTAAGAGAGGGTAGTTTTTGTGTCATGCTTTGTAATGAAATGGGATTGATCTTATGAAGTGGTTCTATTTTTAATGATAATTCTTGATGGGTTTTTTATTTTTTATTATTTTCTAAATCACATCCTTCTTCATTTAGTATGACCATTATACTTAAAGTGAGGGAATTAATTTACTAGTGTGTATTTTTATCCATTACCCTTGGGTGGGTTGCATACTATGTCTAAATATGGTTTTGGGTTACCCAATATATGAGTGATATGAAGCACTTGTCCATGAGAAAAGTAGATCTTAGTGATTGGAGAGTGATTACCTAGAGTAAGGGAGTTTCTTATACCCGATTCCAAAAACTTCATGGGATTATTTCCTTTTATACTTCATTACTTCATGAACCTAGATTTTTAATTTCCCAATATATTATTCATCATTAAAAGTTCCACTAAAGTAGTTATAGTTTCATTTTCATTTTTAATTTTTAGTTTTAACATTTGAATTAGAGTTTTTACATTCTAAGGTACCCTGTCTTTGTGGGTTTGACCTAAGACTTGAACACATACCATGATTTTTTAGTTGTGATTGGGAAAGGGAACTATAAATTTCAAAAATTTATAACACATAACAATTAATAATGGCTTGTGGGTGTTAATGTGTTATCATCGAATAACATGAGAATCATTAATGATCATTGAGACATGGTGGGGGTGGAGGTGAATCAATTATACAAAACTTCTTTTACACTTGTTAATAATTTCTAAATATTGTATCACTCTTTATGAACTCTCTAAAATAGAACAATAATAAATGAAAAACAACACCAAGTTTTTTACATAGTTCATCATTTGACATGAGTGGTAAATCTTTAGTGTGTAGTTGATGATATCTCACTCTATGCTGTATATTTTTTTACTATAATGAACCAGAGATGGTATAAAACGGATAAATTTTAAACTAATTTAAAATAAGTTTATATTAGTGGTAAAAAAATGACCCCAAATGTTGATAGTGACTTGAGGGGGTGGAGTTAATAAGGTTTTCAAAATTTTAATCACTCTTTTTAGGAGTGATAAATTTAATATATGGATCTTGTCTTCCTTGTAACAACTCACGTTGTAGGTGGTTGGTGGAACTGGTGGAGAACCATATTTCATTGGAACTAGATTCTAGGTGAATTTGAAGTTCAAAATTCAAAAAGAGAAAGGGATATTGTGTAAATTCTTGAAATAAATTTTAAAAAGTTTCAAACATATAAGTTTAGGTGAAAAAAATCTTGAGTAAATTTTTAGGTATTTAATAAATTTAATGGATTTGGGGAGGCATCTACAATATCCACTGGGTACCTATTACTAGTACCAGGAGGAGAAACCAGTTGGAATATCCCATTGGTTTCTCCCATGGGTGGCCATTGTCCTTCAACTAGGTACCCAACAAGCCACCAGGTAACCATTTTCTTAGTGAGGCCAAAAGGGTCATTTTAGGGACTCTATTTTATTTTCCCCTATAGGGATCCCATTCTACCATAACTAGAAAATTGGAGAGTTCCACCAACTTTGTATCTCTATCACCTCCCATGGATCTAGGATGTTTTGGCGGACTTTCCTTCATTGAATGAGAGATTTATTGGTGATTCAACCAGAGTATGGTAGAATTGCATAACATTGATGGGAATTATTTTAGCAGTCACTAGAGGAGGCCAAAAGAGGTTGATTATGACCTATTTGTAATCATTTTATTGGTGATTCAGATTCATGATGGTAGTGATTCATACAATGTTACTTGAGATTCTAGTGAGGTGGCATTGCACAAGGCTTGTAGACATGAAAGAAGGTTGATGTAGTCTTGATTGTGGTGGTCAGGCTGGGATAAAGTGCATTGGGCATCTTAAATAATGGTAAGGTAGTCCTTAACTATTTTTACCACTTTATAATTAATTTCATGTGTTTTGTGATTTGCAAGTAGGTGTGATAAACCCTAGTAGGAGTTAATGGGCTTCAATGTTTTAAAAGGGACATGGGTATAACCTATTAGGGTTGTGGTAAAAATATTGTTCATGTTTCATTGAGAGTGTAGTATCTTTACAACTATGAGTATATGAAGAGGTTGTTTTAAATATTTAGAGACATAATAAATGGTTATTTTCCCTGTGTAGTGTCTCTAGTGGACTAGTGTGGTCCGTTAGTCTTATAGTGGGTCCTCTGGATCATTTCTTTGATCTCATAGATGCCACTGAATGTATTATCTTTAGAAAAGTCTTGGTTATATTGAAATTGTAACCATAGAGGGTGTAAGATATTTATCTATGGATCTAGTGACTTAAGAAGGTGTGTTGGTGTGTGATGTTCACCTTGATCAATGGGATAAGGGTGAGTCTAGTGATTGGTTATTAGAGAAACAAGGTAGGATTATAGGTAATCTAAGAGGGGTTACCTGTGATTTTGTAATTGGTTATTGAAAATAGATTTGATAGGCTTATATGATTTTTAGGGGAAGTTCTACCAAGGGTAAAATAGTGACATAACCCCCAGTGATTGGTTCTCCATTAAGGTTATTGTTGGTATGATCTAGTGACGAACCTTCTTAATCATGTCACCCAGTGAGGGATGATTAGTGAAATGAAAATGGGTTTATAGTTTTTACAAATTAAAATATTGTGTGATTATGAGTGATTACCTACCAAGGGTTGGAAATTAGTGTGAATTCTTGATGAGATATTTACTTCATGAACTTGGCATGAGGATTATGTATTATAGCCTAGGGGATTATAACACCCAAGAGGTGGTTAGTATAGTGTTAGGCTAAGCTTGAGGTGGATGAGCCATACTGAGCATATTGATTTAGTGATTCTTGTGAATTATTTAGGGATGTTAGTCAAGGCATGAGATGGTTATATCAGGATACATTTCACATGTGGTGTAATGAATTAATTTGAGGGATTAGATTTAGGTAGGGGGATGCCTATGATTGTGATTGTGATTTTTTAATGATTGTGTTGTTGTGATATGTCGACCGACCTAAGGGATATTTAGAGGATGATCCTACTATTTAGGATTTCATAATAAGACTAGATACATGGATGATTCTACAATTTGGAGGATTTTTAGGCTATACGAGGTTATTATCAAGCTTGTGAATGTTCTCTTATTGATTAGTGATACATCATTCACTATTAGCAATACATTGTTCACTTGATTTATTATTGGTGATATATCATTCACCACAGGGGATATCTCATTCTACTAATTTATTATTTTTTATACCTAATTCACCACAATTAGTACCATATTTAGATAATTTATTATTCATGACACACTATCCACCTATTTTATTATTGGTGATACCACATTCACCACATGTGATACCTTCTTCACCTAATCCGTTATTGGTGATGCCTCATTCAATATAGGTGATATCTCATTCAAATTATTTATTTAATGTGATACCTATTTTACTATAGGTTACCCACTTGATATATCATTGATGATGCCTCATTCACTCAATGCATTATTAGTGATTCTATATTCAGTTTAGGTGATATTTCATTCACCTATCATATTATTAGTGACACCTCATTGACCTATGTTTTATTTATATGGTGATAACTCATTCTCCCATGCCTCATTATATGATAATAAGTTTTTCACCCTCTTGTTATGATTAGACCTTGGTAACACTCATCCCATTTTTATCACTAGTTAAAAAAATATGATTCATCTGTTAGGGTAGCTTCTTGAGAGAATGATGACATGACTAGTGTTATTCATGTGATGTTTATGGCTTCCATATCATTCACTACTACAAATAGGGCTTATAATAGTGATAAAAACCGCATTTAATAGTGCTAAAAAGCACTGTTAATCTTAGCGAAGATGGGGGGGGGGTCCCCTTTATCAGCGCTAAACATAGCGTTGATAAAGGGAGACCTTTATCAGCGCTAAAAAAAGCACTGATATATTATCCATTTATCAGCACTTAATTAGCACTGATAAAGGCCAAATTTCTTGTGCAAACCCAGAACCTGCACAACACCTGTACAACACCTGCACACATATGACAACACCTGAACATAGCAGAAACAACACCCACACACAAAGCACATAATAACAAAAATGATGTATACATATACTTGAAATCATGAATACAAAACAACACACTACTATATACATTTCAAAAAATGTTTAATTTGGTTACAATTACAATTATCCAACAAAAAGTTAAAAAACATTGATGTTTCATCCTTTTTTCATCCATGATCCGCTCTAAAAAATCATCATCCATGGTATTAGTTTCCGAACAAAGCATTTTAACTCAGGAAAAAGATTTCACCTATATAAGAAAACAAATATTATGTTAGTAATACAATAATGAAACAAATTAAAAATTAATATGAAATAATACATTAATAAAATGTCAATTGTTACTTATTACAACCTTTATATGTCCATATTTCCTTGGATAACACCCCTCCCTCCCCTGGATGGCATCCCCCTCCCTCCCCTTGTAACCCCCCCTTTCCCTAGATATCCCCCTTCCCACCTCCTGGACAACCCCCCTCCTCTCCTGGACATCCCCCCTCCCCTAATGGACACCCCTCCCTCCCCTCCCCGAGACAGCCCCCCCTAGACAGCCCCCTCTCTACCCCTAGATATCCCCCCTCCCCTCCCCTTACAACACCCTACATGTCCATATTTCCTTGGACAGAACCCCCCTACCTCCCTTGGATGGCACCCCCTCCCTCCCCTTGCAGCCCTCCATTTCCCTAGACAGCTCCTTCCCACCTCCTGGACAACCCCCTCCTCTCCTGGAAAACCCCCCTCTCCTACTGGACACCCCCTCCTTCCTGGACAACCCCCTCCCTCCCCTCCCTGAGATAGACCCCTAGAAAACCCCCCTTCCCTCCCCTTGCAGCCCCCCTCCCTCCCACCACTCCACCTACAGCCCCTACCTCCCACCACTCCACCTACAACTGCTCCCTCCTCCTGGAAAACCCCCTCCCTCCCCTTGCAGCCCCCTCCCTTTCCCTAGACAGCCCCCTCCCCCCTAGATAGCCCCCTCCCCTCCTGGACACCCCCCACCCACCCTCCTGGACACCCCCACCCACCCTCCCACCTGGACACCCCCTCCCTCCTGGACACCCCCTCCCTCCTAGTTATTTAGTGTATACCCATTAATAACCTTCTTTATCCAACTATATTTTCATCATATATTTTATAATGGAATAAATATTAATCATAAACCATCATTCAATAATATGAATTATAAAATCATATATATTTTTAAGAGATATAGTTCAACAAATCAAGGAAAAACACCAAATAAAAAATATATTGGAGGAATATGAATGAAATTTCACATAAATCTAATGTGAGAAAGGTAAATGATGCATATGTTGGGTCTTTATGACATTAAATAAGATATATTGGTCCTAAAATTGAACTATAATATAATTATTGGGCCTTTACATGGTCTTGGAATTGGTTTGGTTGGTTGGAACTTTTGATGCCTCACTACAAACCCACTTCAGGATACTCTATAAGTGATCTACCCATTGTATATTATAATTATTGAATGGAATTGAATGGATCTTTGTCTGGACACCCCCTACCTTCTAGACACACCCCCTCCCTCACCTCCTGGATACCCCACTCATGGACACCCCCTGGACACACCTCCTCCCTCCCCTCCTGGACACCCCCACACCTGGACACCCCCTCCCTCTTAGACACACCCCACCCTGGACACCCCCCACTCCTAGACACCCCTCCCTCTTGGACACCCCCACCCACATATAAGGGAAACTAAAATTAGAAAATTGAAAATCCAAGATATTGGTTCCCATCAAGATTTTAAGATTCTCATGAGTTGACTGAATGACTATGCATCCGTCAACTTCCACACTATTGACCAGTGTAGTCCAATGAGTTATTCTTTGCTAGAAAGAAAAATCATTTCTAAAACCATTATTCATAACCTAATGATATAAAACATTATAAAGGGTGATCATATATGATCAATAAGAGTAAACAAGGGAGATATCAATGATCATATATGGATAACATTAGTAGGAATTCACCTTCATCCTATTTGTGTACAATCTTCCATCAGGTATGTTTCCCATTCGTTTCTAAACACATCTATATCATCTTCTGAATATGAGTTTTTGCGACAGTCATGGTAGTACTAAAAAAATATAAATACACAAAGGATTAATAAATATTTTAAATGAACTCGTAATTATTTTTGAAAATACCTCGTCAGGGATGCTATTTTGTTGATGAAATATGATCTCTTTCATAAATTTACAAACATAATAACCACAGTCTTTTCCGTTTGTTTGTTTTGGACACTGCAGAAACATCGACAACAATAAGTAATTTGTTTTGATATGTGTTTGGATAGTGCAATGTTATTATATATACCAAGATAATTTTCCAATTGTAGATATTGTAGGCGTTCTTATCCTTAGGCCCTAGATTCATTCCATACATTAGACAATATTGATGCACCGCCCTATCATAACAGAATACTCATTAAAAGATAACATAAATTATATAACTAGATGTTTAGTTTTAAAATTTTGGATCTAGTGTATTAAAAATTAACAAACACCATCATGCGTTGTCAGTTTGTTGGATATCCATGCATTGAATCCAGAAAATAAATCTTTGGAGTATCCAAATTGACTGCAATCAGCATCCAATGCTACCTAAAAATACAAAAAGGAATAAGTAAAGAAAGAAATGAAAATATAGTTGATATGATTAAATTATATAGTTTTACCCCTGCATCATTGGTATTAAAAAGAGTCTGTCATCCATAATTTTGTTTTCAAATGATTTGAGTAGGGATGAAATTATTGCAGCCTCTTTATCATAATCTATTTCATCTTTTGAAGAGGTGGTGTGAGGACTAACGAGTCCAAATTTTTGTTCATGGGGAAATCCAATCAATTGTTTTTCATATATACGCCTGCAAAAAATATAAAATGTACTTAGTCATAATTATCAGAGTATATCAGCTTTTGTAAAATCAAATCACAAAAACATACCTCATGTATACATTTATAACTAAGGCACCTAGCCATTCATACTTGAGGATTTCATTTACATTTTCAGCACTAATGAAATCTGATGTTTCCTCTCCGTACATATTTTTTTTCAAAATCAACTTTGTGAGAATTGCAGTCTATCAACTTTGTATCCACATGAGCCTGCAATGATATTAACTGTGGATATAGAATGAGCGGGGTGAAGGTTCTCTCAATAGACCGTTTCAATCAGTTGGTTGATCCTTGAGATAGTTTTGAGCTGATATTTCATTTCACCCCCTTATCTTTGTCATTCTATAATAATATTCATCGGTTCATACCTTTTTTCATTAAATGTTAAAGGTCCAACTTGAAAAATAAATTGGAAATGGATACCTCCTTGTTGACATGTTTTTTTACAATAATTTTCGGCCATGCGATGAATATTCCAATAGCTTGTTCAACCGTATGAATGTCATCATCGTCATTTGGAACAGGTATCTCGGCACTCGACTCATTATCTGTGTTAATTGACACTCTGAGATGATCTGTTGGAAGCTGTCTGTTGTGTAGCATGTCGTTCTGCATATTGAACACCGTAACCCTCGCTACAAGGCGATAGGTGGGAGTTGATAGATATAAATCACAATCATTTTCACCCTATAGAATATTAGTACAGGAAAAGTATCAGTGTCTATGTGAATAAAATTTCACAGAAACAATTATTAAAACATTGATTACCTCAGCTAAGTCAGGTTTTTAGGGGAATGGATCACCTCAAAGCTCATGGGGGTGGGGTGGGATCGTCAAGCATGGGTTTTTGTTGATTTGTTTCTTCTCTTTGTCTCTCCCCCATAAATGTTGCTATCATCTTTCTCTAGTATTGTAATTATTCTTTAAAAATAGCTAATTTTTCTTGTATCTTTTCCATTTTTTCATTTTGATCCTCCTCTTGTTTTTGTTTTTGAAAATATGTTTGGGGTGTCACCCCAAAACCCGAACCTCTGACGCGGCCATACTCTTCTGGCTGCTTCAAGTCTACTGAAAGTATGTCTGCATCTGGTGCGGTTGTTGTTAATTCATGTGACTATGTCAGATAAAAAATATAGAAAAATAAGTAGTCATTGTAATGTAATAGCGATTTAAAGCAAATCAAATTTATATTATTTCATACTTACATATGTTTCCCACACTTTTTGTGTGTTTTCATCTATCAGTATCCCCTCTTTATTTACATGAGCCTCCTTCCATAGAACATGGCATGGGATGGATATGACTTTCGATTTCGATTCATCAATCTGCATATAAATAGAGAAACATAGTTATGGTGTTGTTTTATATCACATACAAGTAGTACGGTATATTTAGAAGATGTAACAATTATTTCTCAAGTGAAGCGTACCCCATCCTTGATTTACGGTAAGAGTACGCTGGTTTTGTTGCGCGTTTTTTATTTTTAGCTCTCAGTTTCTATTTCATAAATAAAAAACTGTCAATCAAAGTGTTGAATACAAGAAACATCAAACAATGTATTACCCCACACAATGTACCTAAAGATTCTTCTCCCCACAATGGTTGTTAAACGCATCCCATGCTCTTTGGGATATCAAGTGAACATAAAGAGGAGGTGGGTGTGGCTTGATTTTCCCTTCATCATCTTTAAGATGCTATTTCATTAAAATTGTTCAGAAAACTCTATGAATCCTTCCTAAAACTCTTAATGCATATTCCTTGTGTGAGGCATCTACTATAAATTCACTTTGAAATGGATGATGAAGAGTAATTCAATGTTTTGATATTTTATTTTAATAAATTAAAAAAATGATATCATAATGTTACCGTAATCTCTTCCCAAATTAGTGTCTTTAGCCCGGTGACAACATGGTTCCACGACTATACATCAATCGACTCACATTTCCGAGTGACGATTTCAATGTAGATACTAAAGATGGCTCTGTTGGGGTTAACATTTTGTCCTCGCTTATTCCATCACACCTCAAATTTGATATCTTTTGCTTTTTTCCTTAAGGATTTTGGCCAACACTGTCAAACTACAAAGATCTTGTTTTTTTTGCGCTTTCAGGGTTTCATTTCCTACCATTTCCTCAGAAGTATCATCAATATGTTCCTCAAGAGCGCTAGTATCGGCATTGGGACCAACAGAAATAGGTTGAGAAACCTGTTGTACCTCAGCACTGGGACCAGCAACAACAGGTTGAGAAACTTGTTATTGCTCTGCACTGGGACCACCACCAACTGGTTGAGAAACCTGTTGTTGCTCTGCACTGGGACCACCAGCAGCTGGTTGGGAGACCTTTTGTGCCTTGGGATTAGACGCATCAGCAGGTGCATAAGTCGTTATCTACAAAAGTGGTTTAAAATTTAATTTAGATTACATAAAAGCAGCATTATACAGATAATAACATAACGTAACAGAATGTATATTACAATAAAAAAATAACCTGATTATTGTACTCTCTTTTTTTTCTTTAAAGGCTAAAGGGATTTGACTCCTCTATCGACTATGTAAATCCCTTCACTGTGGTATCCTCTGACATACAAAATGCTGTCTACATTGGGACCACTACAAAATGATTGTGAAGTCCCTATAAAAGGGTCATCCTCTATTGAACTTTAATCTGACCCTTTAGTTGTTTTGGTCGATAAAAGTACAATTGACCAATTTTGATTTGAGAGGTCTGAAACATAAAATACTTGTACTAACTATGATGAAATTATAAATGATTCGTCTTTCTCCCCTTCCTTACTGAAATCAACTTTCACGAATCCTAATTCATCTATTTTAACAACACTCTTGTTATCAACCCAATTGCATTGAAAAATCGGCACTTTGAATTTCGTATAATCCAACTCCCATATTCGTTTGATGATTCCAAAGTATGACATATTCGCATAAATTGGATTTTTGTCCTTAGCACCGGAAGCATGCATCGCCTCAACCACAATTTTAACCCCACTATTCTGCATGGTACTATCTTTATCATGTTCATTAGTATAGAATGTATAACCATTAACTGCATAATCATTGTAAGATAATACATACACACTTTCTCCTCTAGATAGCCATCGAAGTCATTCTGAAATTGAGTCTAGATTTTCATATAACTGCTTAAAAATATGGTCCCAAAACCATCCTATAAACTATCGATTATGTGTATCTGATATCCATTTTTCAGCCCTATATGGATTCAAACGCCTAAGAATTTCTTTGTGGGTTTGAACATATGGGTCAACGTCGAAACTGTTATGAAAAAAGTAAAGGTGAGCCTGCTCCCGATCTGTAATATTGATTGTGACAACCTATCTTCCAGAAATTCCTTCACCCTCAAGCCACTCAGTGTGACAAGATTTCGATAGGCCAACATTTTCCACACCAGACAGGTATTCGGTACAAAATTCAATAACTTCCTCAACAATATATTTCTCCATAATACAACCCTCTGACCAACTTCAATTTTTGAGATACTCTTTCAAAATATTTATATACCGTTCAATGGGGTACATCCATCTATAATGTACAGGACCACATAGTCAAATCTCTCTCAACAAATGAACCATCAAATGAACCATCATATCGAAAAATGTCGGCGGGAAGAACATTTCCAATTCACATAATATGATGACAACTTCTCTTTCCATAGTTGGAAATTTCTCCAGGTCTATAACTTTGCTGCATATAGCTTTGAAGAAGAAACAGAGCTTCGTTAATGTATGGTAGACATTCTTGGAAAAAATGCAATGTAAAGATATAGGAATTAGATCTTGCATCAAAACATGGTAGTCATGTGATTTCAGACCCTTTAATTTTAAATCTCTCATTAACACGATGTTCTTGATATTTTATGAATACCCCTCTGGAACTTTTACATCATTCAAGAAGTTGAAAAACTGATATCTCTCCTACCTGGAAAGAGTGTAAGCAGCAGGAGGAAGAAATGTTCATTTTTAACCCTTCACTGGTGCTAACTCTTCTCGTATTCCTATCTCAACTGTATCCAATCTAGCCTTAATTCCATCCTTTGTTTTGCCAGGTGCATTTAGCAACGTGCCGATGACACTATCACATACATTTTTTTCAACATGCATAACATCAAGAAAATTTCTGACATATATACAATTCCAGTATGGTAATTAAAAAAAAACTGATCTATTTTTTCCAACTAGTTTTCGTAAGGTTTTTCGAAAATGGTTTACCAAAAGTAGTGTCCAAATATTTTACTTTCTCAAAAAATTGATCACCTGTTAGTGGAGACAGTTCTATACATTCTTCTGAACTTCCGTCGAATGATGTCGTCCAAGATCGGTACTTATGCCGTCAGGGTAGAAATCTGTGATGTCCTAGAAACACTATTTTCGATGAATGTTTCAACCTAATTGACTGTGTACCTTGTTCGCAAATGGGACACCCTTGAGCTACTTTAATGCTATATCCAGACAAATTTCCATAAGTGGGAAAGTCATTTATCATCCTGTACAACATGGATTTCAAAGTGAAATCTTCATTTTTGTAAGCATCATACAATGTAACACCTAAATCCCACAATATTTTCAAATCCTCGATCAATGGGGCTGTCACGACCCGCCCTCGGGGTCCGTGCCGTGACTACCCCAAGCCCGCCTTCCATAGGCCAGGGGCTGGAGACTAGCACCAAGGCGTAATTCCCGGTAAAAAGGGAAGGCATTGCCTTTGTAAAGTAAACAAACACCACAGAGTAAGTAAGCGGAAAGTAAACACTAAACAAAAGTAGAGTACAACTGAAAGTGCGGAAAAGTAAATGGGCCAGAATACAAACCCAAACTAAAAGTAAAGTACAACTCGAAAGGGAAAATAGCAACTAAAAAGTAAAAGCCGCTACACCGAGCTGTCCACTGGAAATCCCACCTGAAGGGTGGGTACAGATAGCTCCTCTGCTCCACAGGTCCCGCCGTCTGCTCCGTGCACGTCCCGCCCAGTGGTCCACCTCCGGGTACCGTCCCGCTCTGCAAGCCTCAGCTAAGGTCAACGCTGTCCGTCGTCTGCAACCAACACAACGTAGTGCGGGCATAGCCCGTGCAGGGGTGAGTATAAGCTACTCAGTAGGGACCCCGAGACCCCTGAAGGTCTCTCAAAACCACAAAGGATAAAACCACGAAGAAAGGTACAATCACGAAGTAACAACCGACACTTCTTAGGTATATGCCCATACATATACCTAAGTTATCAATTCAAATACGCTCCAACCTCCGAGCCCAAGTACAACTCAGTCCACACAGGAAAGTAAACGTAATCCACACAGGAAAACAAAACGTAATCCACACAGGATTGCTCAACACAAACCACACAGGAAAGCAACAGGATTCAGCTCAAACCAGGATTTTCATTAACGAAACCGTAATTGTTGAAGAGCCCCATCTCTGAAGTGTACAGTGGTCCTGTCACGACTCCGAGGTTCTGCTCACTAACCTAAGACTGTTGAAGTACTCCTCCTGTCGAGTACCGCGGGTCAGCTGCCAACTACCGGGCGCTCCGTCCGCTGAGGGTCTGCTGCCAAATACCGGGCGCTCACCCAGATAGCCTACTGAGGTACTCCTCCAGTCGAGTACCGCGGGTCTGCTGCCAACTACCAGGGGCTCCGTCCGCCGTGGGTCTGCCGCCGAATACCGGGCGCTCCGTCCACTGGGCTAGTCGACTCACTCCAAGTTGAGTCGGTCGAGCAGTCTTCAGGTCTCAGTCGGTTTCACGGTCTCCGTACTCTGTACGCTCGTCTCCAGTATCGCAGGTCTGCCGCTACAACCGAGCGCTCCACTGCCAAGGATATGCTGCTACAACCAAGCGCTCCACCGCCCAAGGTAAACAGAAGATTCAGCTCACACAGGTTCGGTAGCACTGTTCCACGTAGGATCGCTGAGTGCTGTAGTCGTCGTCGTCGAATCCACACAGGATCCCTGTACTGTCGTCGTCGCAGTCACAGTAGCAGTAGTAGCAGTAGTAGTCACAGTAACAGTCGCGGCCAGCACTAGGGTTCCCGCACACAGCAAGCTCGTTCGGAGGGTCCGCTCCACGAGCCGAGAGGCTGATACATCAACTGTCACAAAGTCCAGAGTTGATGTATCCAAAAGTTCCACATCGTCAACAGGAACTCAACGCAACAGACGGCGCGTCGATCGGACGCCCGGTCTGAGAGTTATTGACATTTTCGTTCCCGGGGCCCGGTTGGTTTTTAAGGCAAAACCAACCCGACCGTACTCCACCTGCGTCCAAACCTCGGGCGGAGTATGCCAAAAGATCCGTCTCACTAAGAGGAACACAACACGGCTGACGGCACGTCAATCGGACGTCCGTAGCTCAAGATATGAGCGTTTTCGCTCCGAAGGCCCGGTTGGTTTCGTGAACGAACCAACCCGGCCGAACTCAAAGTGATCCGAAACCTTGAGTGTGATATACCAAAACGACCGTCTCGATCCAAGGATCGCGTTTCCGCAGACGGTTCGTCGAACGGAGGTCCGAGGCTCAAGTTATGGCCAAAAGACCGGAACTGGTTCGAAACGGGGGGGTCCGGGTCCGGGCCGACCCGGCCCGACCCCCCCCTGGGGCGGCCCGGCCGGCGGCGGCGGCGCGGCGGCGCGGCGGCGCGGGGGGCCACGGCGGCTTGTCGCCGCGAGGTGGCTGCACGCGGGGGCTAAGCCCCCGCTTCCTGGGATGGCGGCGCGGCCTTTGTGCCGCGCCCTTTGCAAGAAAACGGCCCCCACACGTGGGGGGCCTGGTTGAGCGGAACCGGGGGGGCCGGCTGCCCCCCTCCCTTCAAAGAACTGCCCCCCTCATAAAGAGGGGGGTTTTGAGCGTTGGCCGGGGAATTAATTTTTCCCCGGTTTAACGTCATCCGGCCGGCCAGCTGGCCGGCCGTTTTTCTCCAACGGGACCAGAAATTCCGGTCCCCTCTTCGGCTTCCGACGCCGGCGGCCCGGCCGCCGGTCTTCTCATCCCGCCGCGGCCCGGAACCGGCCGCGGTCTCCTCGTCCCGCCGCGGCCCAGAACCGGCCGCGGTCTCCTCGTCCCGCCGCGGCCCGGAACCGGCCGCGGTGTTCGTCGTCCGGCGCGGTGTGACGGCACCGCGCCCCTTCGCCGTGCCTTGATTCCTTTCAACGCGGCGCGAAGGCGTCGCGTTCTTGAAGATTCTTCCTCGGCGTGGCGCGACGGCGCCGCGTAAAATAATTGCACGATTATCCGCGTGGTGCGACGGCACCACGCCACTTTGCTTCCACCCGCAAGAATAAACAACAAGAACGATGGAGGGGGGTTCGGCCGTGTTCATGCGGTCCGGCCCCCTCACGTTAAATAAATAACTCAACTTAAACATTCAAAGCCTCATGTTAGACATGCGAGATCCACGATCAAGAAAATGGAATAATTAAAGAATAAAATAACAACCCCTACCTCGGGTATAAGTTCGAGGATTCGTCAACGTCCGCGGAAGACAACGTCGCGGAGGTCGGGCGTCGCGGTCGTCGTTCGTCAAATTCGTTGACGAAGAGATGCGTCCGATGTGATACGTCGTTGGCGAAACCTCTTATGTCGACGAAGGGAATCCGAGGAGGAAGCGGCGTTCCCTCTCGTTGACACGGAAGACGAAGAAGAGCGGAGCGGCGTTCTTCGTCTTAACTTGAGCGTTCTTCGTCAAGATGAGCGTTCTTCGTGTTCTTCGTCAGAGTTGAAGAAGAAGAAGAAAATCTCCCAAAAGCTCTCAAGGTGGCCAAAGCTATTA
Organism: Viscum album; assembly: GCA_963277665.1. NCBI lineage: Eukaryota > Viridiplantae > Streptophyta > Magnoliopsida > Santalales > Viscaceae > Viscum > Viscum album. The sequence continues at coordinate 717,643,437 of OY728160.1, forward strand.
ACCAAAATAAAATAAGACTCTATCTTATTTTATTTACACAACATCTCACTAGAATTTCAAAAGTTTGAAATTTAAAATAACCCTCTTCAATTAATTAAGTCAAGTTGACAACATTAAATGAAAAGAGTTAAAGGGGAGGTTTTGAGAGAATTTGAGGAGTTGGGGTTCGTGTGGACCCCACCTCACTTAATCCTCCCAAGGGAGGTTAAGTGGATATGGGTCCCACTCCCAACTCCCTTTGGTAGGATTTAACTTAAACTAAAAACCCAAAAACTAACTTTCAACCCGCAACAAACGCAACTTCCGAAAAGGTCCCTTTAAGCGAATATCGGCGCTGCGAGTTCATCGGTGCCCTCGGATTTCAATTCCGAGCACCGGATCAAAAGTTAGGAATTCTCGCTCGTTCGTTCACTGAACGTACCCGAGCCAAACTTCAGAAATTGATTCCGGGCACTCCGGGCCTCAGAATCAGGTGCCGTCAGAAACCGCGCTCTTGTAAAATTCTAAAGAAAATTAAGAAAAAAATTCCCTTGAATTTTACGGGTCTTTACATTACTCCCACCTCAGGGCTTTACGTCCCCGTAAAGATACATCAAAAACTAGGGAAACAAATGAGGGTACTGAGCACGCATCTGAGCCTCCCGCTCCCATGTGCTCTCCTGGAGATTCCCGTGCTACCATCTGATGCGCACAAGAGGAATCGATCGCCCACGCAGGACCCGCTCCTGTCGATCCTCTATCTCCACCGGGACCTCCGTAAAAGTCGCCCCATCGTCAACGTCAAGCTCCCCATGGTCAATGATGTGTGTCGGGTCGTGCACGTATCTCCTCAGCTGAGACACGTGGAAGACGTCGTGCACCCGGTGCAACTGAGGTGGTAGAGCCAGACGATAAGCCACCTCACCAATCCTGCTGAGAAACTGGAAGGGTCCGATGAAGCGCGGAGATAACTTGCCGCCTCGGCCAAATCTCCGAATACCACGTCGAGGTGAGACCCGCAAGAAGACGTGGTTGCCATCCTCGAACTCCAGTGGCCTCCGCCTCTTGTCAGCAAATGACTTCTGCCAACTCTGAGCTGTACTCATCCGCCCCTGGATGACCTGGACCATCTCAGGTCCCACAAGAGCTGCAAGATTTCTTCTTTGCCGATAAGAGAAATCTGGTCTCATCCCCTGGATGAACCACATTCTTTGCCTAATACTGTCAATCCTAATATGGATGATACTAATCCATACCAAGGATGACGTCGTAAGGCCTCGATGCTACTACTAAGAGATTCAACCGTTACTCTCACCTCCAAGGGTTGAGTCACACTGTCGGCATCAGTGTGTGGTAACTGGGTCTCCTCCAGTAGATGTCTCACAAGTGAGGGTCAAGTCAACAGCCAAAACTGGAACCTCTTAGTAACATCACGAAAGAGGACAGGAACGAAAATATCATGAAGGTATGCGTCTTTTATTATTGCAGTACATAATACAAGACGCTACACAAAAGTAACAAGGAACCAGAAGTACAAAGGATGTATCCACTAGTTCTGCTCCTGTCCATCGGCTCCCAGAGCTCCAAGATCGAAGGCCTCGGCTGCCTGAAGCTGAGCTCTCCCCTGCGGTCGGGGTGGACCTCCTGGTGGTGGTGGTGGTAGAGCCTCAAAGCGTCGCCCACCACCGGCTGCTCGTCCAGCTCCTCTGCCTCGTCCGCCTCCTCCCTGCGGACCGCCACGGTCGAACCTCTGCCTCTGCCTGGGAGGTTCTTCACTTAACTGCTGATCATCAGCATGGCGGGTCGGACAGTCACGAGCCATGTGACCAATCCCGCCACAGGAGTAACACTGCCCACTCTCGGCACGCCTGGCTCTGACTCCACCCCGGCTTCCCCGCACAACTGAGCCTGAGTCGTGCAGTCGGCCACTGGTAGGTCTGGTCTTCCTGGAACCCTGAGTCATCCGTCGGCTATCTTCTGCAGATGACTCTGCCACGTGCCGCCCTGCGGTGGGTCGCTGTGCTGGTGTAGACTCAACAAGGAAACTCTCGATCAGAAGGGCCCGCTCCAGTACTCCTGTCTGAGTCGGTATGCTGAGGGAGATCAGCGATGCCCTGATCTCGTGTCTCAAACCCTGCTCGAAGGTCCGGGCCCGGAAGAAGGGGTCCCGTACCATGTCTGTCGAGTACCGAGAAAGGTCGGTGAACCTCGCCGCGTACTGAGCGACCGTCATGCTGCCCTACCGCAGCTGTAGAAGCTCCTGGATACGCACCGCACGAAGGGTGGCTGGGACGAACTCCGAGCGGAAGATGCTCTCAAAGTCCGTCCAAAGAAGAGATGCCTCATCGTGCACCTGGAGCATCAAGCTCCACCATCGTCCTGCTGCTGCGTGTAGTAGGCTCGCAGCGAGGATCACCATGAGGTCTGCTGGTGTCCTCACTAGCCTAAACACTCGTACTACCGCCTCCAGCCAGTCCTCTGTTGCCTGGGGATCCGTCTCCCCACGAAACCTGGGCGGTCGCTGGCGCTGAAACTCATGCAGTGCGCTGAGGCGACGTGCATCGTCAGCGGCTGCTTCTGGAAGCATCAGGGGCTCGGCGGGTAGAGCTACCGCCGGTGCCACTGCTGACAAAGGGCCCTGCACCGAAGCCTCGTCGCTCGGTGGGCTGTCGTCACGTTCGACTCTCGGAACCCTAGCTGGCTTCCGTCGTGGGGCCATCCTGAAAAGGGAACAGGTGCGCCACGGTCAGAACATTATACCTGGTGAGCTGATATAAAGTAATCACAAAGAAAACTTGAAACACACACGCAATCAATGTTTTCGTGCATTAAGTCGGAAATCAGAAGTCAGGATCCTGGTGTATGGATACGTCGGCCGCCGCACCAACACTGGACTCCCTGGACTGATAACCACACTCAATACGTTAAACATTATTGCTTCACATAGAAAAGATCAGAGTTCGCGGTAGAACCGAACTCCTCTGATACCAATTTGTCACGACCCGCCCTCGGGGTCCGTGCCGTGACTACCCCAAGCCCGCCTTCCATAGGCCAGGGGCTGGCGACTAGCACCAAGGCGTAATTCCCGGTAAAAAGGGAAGGCATTGCCTTTGTAAAGTAAACAAACACCACAGAGTAAGTAAGCGGAAAGTAAACACTAAACAAAAGAAGAGTACAACTGAAAGTGCGGAAAAGTAAATGGGCCAGAATACAAACCCAAACTGAAAGTAAAGTACAACTCGAAAGGGAAAACAACAACTAAAAAGTAAAAGCCTCTACACCGAGCTGTCCACTGGAAATCCCACCTGAAGGGTGGGTACAGATAGCTCCTTTGCTCCACAGGTCCCGCCGTCTGCTCCGTGCACGTCCCGCCCAGTGGTCCACCTCCGGGTACCGTCCCGCTCTGCAAGCCTCAGATAAGGTCAACGCTGTCCGTCGTCTGCAACCAACACAACGTAGTGCGGGCATAGCCCGTGTAGGGGTGAGTATAAGCTACTCAGTAGGGACCCCGAGACCCCTGAAGGTCTCTCAAATCCACAAAGGATAAAACCACGAAGAAAGGTACAATCACGAAGTAACAACCGACACTGCTTAGGTATATGCCCATACATATACCTAAGTTATCAATTCAAATACGCTCCAACCTCCGAGCCCAAGTACAACTCAGTCCACACAGGAAAGTAAACGTAATCCACACAGGAAAACAAAACGTAATACACACAGGATTGCTCAACACAAACCACACAGGAAAGCAACAGGATTCAGCTCAAACCAGGATTTTCATTAACGAAACCGTAACTGTTGAAGAGCCCCATCTGTGAAGTGTACAGTGGTCCTGTCACGACTCCGAGGTTCTGCTCACTAACCTAAGACTGCTGAAGTACTCCTCCTGTCGAGTACCGCGGGTCTGCTGCCAACTACCGGGCGCTCCGTCCGCTGAGGGTCTGCTGCCAAATACCGGGCGCTCACCCAGATAGCCTACTGAGGTACTCCTCCAGTCGAGTACCGCGGGTCTGCTGCCAACTACCAGGCGCTCCGTCCGCCGTGGGTCTGTCGCCGAATACCGGGCACTCCGTCCACTGGGCTAGTCGACTCACTCCAAGTTGAGTCGGTCGAGCAGTCTTCAGGTCTCAGTCGGTTTCACGGTCTCCGTACTCTGTACGCTCGTCTCCAGTATCGCAGGTCTGCCGCTACAACCGAGCGCTCCACTGCCAAGGATATGCTGCTACAACCAAGCGCTCCACCGCCCAAGGTAAACAGAAGATTCAGCTCACACAGGTTCGGTAGCACTGTTCCACGTAGGATCGCTGAGTGCTGTAGTCGTCGTCGTCGAATCCACACAGGATCCCTGTACTGTCGTCGTCGCAGTCACAGTAGCAGTAGTAGCAGTAGTAGTCACAGTAACAGTCGCGGCCAGCACTAGGGTTCCCGCACACAGCAAGCTCGTTCGGAGGGTCCGCTCCACGAGCCGAGAGGCTGATACATCAACTGTCACAAATTCCAGAGTTGATGTATCCAAAAGTTCCGTATCGTCAACAGGAACTCAACGCAACAGACGGCGCGTCGATCGGACGCCCGGTCTGAGAGTTATTGACATTTTCGTTCCCGGGGCCCGGTTGGTTTTTAAGGAAAAACCAACCCGACCGTACTCCACCTGCATCCAAACCTCGGGCGGAGTATGCCAAAAGATCCGTCTCACTAAGAGGAACACAACACGGCTGACGGCACGTCAATCGGACGTCCGTAGCTCAAGATATGAGCGTTTCCGCTCCGAAGGCCCGGTTAGTTTCGTGAACGAACCAACCCGGACGAACTCAAAGTGATCCGAAACCTTGAGTGTGATATACCAAAACGACCGTCTCGATCCAAGGATCACGTTGCCGCAGACGGTTCGTCGAACGGAGGTCCGAGGCTCAAGTTATGGCCAAAAGACCGGAACTGGTTCGAAACGGGGGGGTCCGGGTCCGGGCCGACCCGGCCCGACCCCCCCCTGGGGCGGCCCGGCGGCGGCGCGGCGGCGCGGCGGTGCGGGGGGCCGTGGCGGCTTGTCACCGCGAGGTGGCTGCACGCGGGGGCTAAGCCCCCGCTTCCTGGGATGGCGGCGCGGCCTTTGTGCCGCGCCCTTTGCAAGAAAACGGCCCCCGCACGTGGGGGGCCTGGTTGAGCGGAACCGGGGGGGGGGGGGGGGGCTGCCCCCCTCCCTTCAAAGAACTTCCCCCCTCATAAAGAGGGGGGTTTTGAGCGTTGGCCGGGGAATTAATTTTTCCCCGGTTTAACGTCATCCGGCCGGCCAGCTGGCCGGCCGGTTTTCTCCAACGGGACCGGAAATTCCGGTCACCTCTTCGGCTTCCGACGCCGGTGGCCCGGCCGCCGGTCTTCTCATCCCACCGCGGCCCGGAACCGGCCGCGGTCTCCTCGTCCCGCCGCGGCCCGGAACCGGCCGCGGTCTCCTCGTCCCGCCGCGGCTCGGAACCGGCCGTGGTGTTCGTCGTCCGGCGCGGTGTGACGGCACCGCGCCCCTTCGCCGTGCCTTGATTCCTTTCAACGCGGTGCGACGGCGTCGCGTTCTTGAAGATTCTTCCTCGGCGTGGCGCGACGGCTCCACGTAAAATAATTTCACGATTATCCGCGTGGTGCGACAACACCACGCCACTTTGCTTCCACCCGCAAGAATAAACAACAAGAACGATGGAGGGGGGTTCGGCCGTGTTCATGCGGTCCGGCCCCCTCACGTTAAATAAATAACTCAACTTAAACATTCAAAGCCTCATGTTAGACATGCGAGATCCACGATCAAGAAAATGGAATAATTAAAGAATAAAATAACAACCCCTACCTCGGGTATAAGTTCGAGGATTCGTCAACGTCCGTGGAAGACAACGTCGCGGAGGTCGGGCGTCGCGGTTGTCGTTCGTCAAATCCGTTGACGAAGAGATGCGTCCGATGTGATACGTCGTTGGCGAAACCTCTTATGTCGACGAAGGGAATCCGAGGAGGAAGCGGCATTCCCTCTCGTTGACACGGAAGACGAAGAAGAGCGGAGCGGCGTTCTTCGTCGTAACTTGAGCGTTCTTCGTCAAGATGAGCGTTCTTCGTGTTCTTCGTCAGAGTTGAAGAAGAAGAAGAAAATATCCCAAAAGCTCTCAAGGTGGCCAAAGCTATTAACCAAAATAAAATAAGACTCTATCTTATTTTATTTACACAACATCTCACTAGAATTTCAAAAGTTTGAAATTTAAAATAACCCTCTTCAATTAATTAAGTCAAGTTGACAACATTAAATGAAAAGAGTTAAAGGGGAGGTTTTGAGAAAATTTGAGGAGTTGGGGTTCGTGTGGACCCCACCTCACTTAATCCTCCCAAGGGAGGTTAAGTGGATGTGGGTCCCACTCCCAACTCCCTTTGGTAGGATTTAACTAGTTAAAATAAAATTTGTTCCCCACAAATTTTATTTAACTTAAACTAAAAACCCAAAAACTAACTTTCAACCCGCAACAAACGCAACTTCCGAAAAGGTCCCTTTAAGAGAATATCGGCGCTGCGAGTTCATCGGTGCCCTCGGATTTCAATTCCGAGCACCAGATCAAAAGTTAGGAATTCCCGCTCGTTCGTTCACTGAACGTACCCGAGCCAAACTTCGGAAATTGATTCCGGGCACTCCGGGCCTCGGAATCAGGTGCCGTCAGAAACCGCGCTCTTGTAAAATTCTAAAGAAAATTAAGAAAAAAATTACCTTGAATTTTACGGGTCTTTACAGGGGCCAAATAAACATTAATATCATTAACCAATTATTTTGGTCCTGATATAAGCATAGATAACATGATGTATTTTCATTTCATGTATAACCACGGTGGTAAGTTATAATTTACCAACATAACCGGCCATATACTGTGACTACTGCTTTAAAAACCAAAAAGATTCACCCCATCTGTAGATAACACCATACGAAGGTTTCTCGACTCATTTCCAAATTCAGGATACTCATGATCAATTCTCTTACACTGAGGAGAGTCTTCCAGGTGACGTAGTTTCCCATCTTTAATTCTTGTATCTGCATTCCATGTCAATTGTCCTGCAGTCTCCTCACTTCCATATAGGTTCCTAAACCTTGGAATGATTGGAAAGTACCATAAAACTTTCATAGGACTAGAATTATCTTTCTTGTATTGATAAGCACCACACTTTGGGCATTATTTAAGTGATTTGTGGTCCTTGCGAAACAATATACAGTCATTAAGGCAGGTGTGTATTCTTTCAGAGATCATACCCATCGATCGTAGCATTCGTTTGGCATCATATGTTCGACTTGGGAGTTCATTATCTTTTGGGAGCACATCATTTAGGAGAGAAAGTAGTTCCATAAAACTGGCATCACTCCACCTGTTGCCTACTTTCAAATTATACAGCTTCAGTACGGTTGACAATGCTATATATTTAGTGCAACCAGTATACAATGATGTTTTTGCACAACTCTTTAACTTGTCAAACAATTTTGGGCAATCACGAAGTTCTTCTTCAACTGTCCTTGTAATTTCTTCAATACGATCTTCATCATCATTCACATCTGTAATCACACCCTCCATGCAATTATCTTCACTGTTCACACTTGTAATCATATCAGATGATCCATAAAATGCTGTGTTATCCAAGACACTACCTACATTCGTTTTTCCCCATGTTTATTCCAACATGTATAAATTTGATCTATTCCATGATAGATCAGGTGTTATTCCAACTCCTATAGACTAATTTGTCTTGAATAACAACAGCGTAAACACAGACAAAGGATTTGAGAAGGGTCACATGCATGATCTTCTACAAACTTGATAAACTCTTTCACGCCATCTTCATACTATTTTTTCAACCAATTGGAATTCATCCATTATTTATTCATATTCATCGTCTTTATGGGTTCGATCTTGAACTTGCCTAATATTATGTTTTAATTAATCAAGTATCATTGTTTGGGTTTTATAAAAAAAAATCATGGCACAAATGCCTCTACAATGAAATAGAGGAACCTACCCCAAAACATGTGAAAGTACTTGAACTCTATCTATATACGGGGGACTGTGCCCTATCTTTTGTATATCTCCATGGAGTACCTAAAACCTATACATGGAGGACTCTTCACCGAAACATGGGGGAGTACCATACTCCATATTTTCTCCAAACATCTCACTTGTCACTTTTCAACTCTCAAGAAGAGTGAAGATAATTAAAATATCAAAACCACATCGTGTGAAATTTCCAATGAATGAGGGAATAATACTATTGTGATCTACATGAGAAGATATTTATAATGGGCTAATCATACATGAAATACTATCATCTAAGTGAAAAATAAATAATAATAATGAAAATAACATAGCACACAATTTGTTCAATGGATACACAATGTGTAGGGTTCTCAGTCAAGGTTGGTTGTATACTACCATTTCTAAACTCATGTGAAATCCATATACATGGTGTTTCCAGTAGGGTGAACATCGTGTATGGATAAGATACCTGATTTAATCTGACATATATCAAATTAATTCCAAGTTAGTCTTACAAAGACTGCATGATGCCTTTGAAAATAAATGACATATAGAACAACTTGAGCTAAAGGCGTGTACTTTAGATACATACTGAGTCACCTCACCGGCTATGCATCACGTTTTTGTGGAATACACGGTGTGTAGTCCTTACATGACCACTATGGGTGTATAGTCTATACACATCAAGTTTCTATGGTATCTATACATGGTGTGAGTGAAGTAAAACACATATCATATGGTTCTACCATTATTTCATGGCATGTACATGGTTTCATGTTGAATTATATGTCTTGGAGATACATTGTGTGTGACCTAGGTTCACATAAAATGTAACATTTAAAATGAAACTTATTCCAAGTTTGAGTTAGAAGATGAATCATGTGGTGTAAATTTTGGAGATAAATGTTGTGTGGCATTAAAATCTATATGAAATCCATGTATGGTGAAGAAATACAACATGGAAAACAAATGACATATCAATCATTCCAACAACTGCAACACCATACAAAAACACAATCGTACTCACAATATCAACACCATACAAACCACACAATCACAATTTTAGATTTTATAAAGCATCCCTTATTCAATTTTGTTTCTTAATTCAGGGGTTATCACATGAGTTTTATCATCCTGGGGAGTCCATTAATAAGTCAAGTATACGTAAATTACCAATTTTTATATTCAAATGTTCAAAAAGAACCAACCAACATGCAATTAATTTAGTGCGCAAACAAGGACCACCAACGGCCATGTTTTTTAGCAGGGTGTTTAGCCCATACATTTCACATTATAACCATCAATATCAAACAGTAATAACATGTGAACAAGAGGAAACCAATGAGTAACTGGAGAAAACTCACCGTGAATGTGTCGTTAAGCACACGACAGAGGTACGTTCATGGAAAAGGAGAGGTGCACAACAAAGGAGATTTCCAACTGAAAAGAAAACATAAAATAGGGGAAACCCATGAGAATAAAATAATCTAAAATCGAGTACACCATTTACCACATCCCATAAACCCCAAGAACCCACTAAAACCGAAATCAACCCACACCATGGTTAAACACACTTTAAGATAACAAGAAATTATAGAACCCACCTCCAATAGAACGAGTTCAACAGACTTTTTAAAATATAAAAGATGAACATACAATGGGTAAGCCCTAACCAATAGGTCCTCCTTACTAGGTATAATCCCTAAGTTTATTCTAGATAGTATATCCCAAATTAGTAAGCCCCGATCAATCCTCTGTTATCACACCTTTCACGACACATACATCCTAATTGCATGACTTTAAACTTCATGGTACAATCTTTTCAAACAACCTTAAACTATTTCCCTTAAACTATATGGGATTTGAATCCTATTTCGATAGGATATGTAATATTCCATCTTGAGTTCTAAACCTATCTTCATATTTCATACCCATCCTCGTGAATCCATCTTCCTCATGAGATCATCCACATCCTTCCTTTGCCTAACTTACAAATGTGTGAGACATTAGGTGTTTCTAGTTATATTAATAAACCCATTGCAAATTGTCTGAAAAAGAATCATAACCTGACACAAATATTGTGCTACCATACTCAGTCCCCCTCACAACCAAGAATCGGGATATGTTGTTTTTATTTGAAACAAAAATGATGAAACTAACATGAAACTATTCAATAACTAAATAAATTAGGTTACCCACATGTCATGACATTTTATTTGCGTGTCACATACAAAAAAATAGTGAACCCAATTTGAATTCTTCAATGAGAATATAATGGTGTTACTAGGATGTCAGGCTATTTTGTTTCATGTTTTCCGGGTAAACAAAATTTTTTAATATAACATGAATCCTTTACTTGTTAAAATGATTAATTGAATATACTTATTTTTAATAATTCACTAATCAATATTCTTTTTTTGGTATTTTTTGTATATAGGTACCCCTTATGAGCTCCATTCAATCGAAAGTGAAGGTCTCTTTATCCACTAGATGTTCTCATGCTTCAATTTTTTTGAAATCTATGACCCCCATGATCCAAAGGAATACATCACCTATACAGAGACCTCAAAACTAGGTGGATGACATGATGGTAAGGGGGTACCACTAACACAGTACCGTCCCTACTCTTGAAGTTTCATATGAGGGTCTTCACGTGTTGAAGCCTCACAACCCACCCCATTATAGGGAAACTATAATAAAGCAAGTGGCACCTACCACCACCATTAATTAATTCAAAATTATATCCCTAGAGAATTATAATCATTATATTCATTATCTTAGGAAGGTGGATCAAGAAGTCATCCATGACCTCAACTCAGTTCAGGGGTCACCCAGTAGGGCTCCTAACAATCACCACTATCACCAACATCATGTGACCACTAACCCTTAGAAGCCTGTTGAGGGCACTACAATACAGACCTCTTCCCTAAACTCTTAGATCTAAGAAGCTATGAGGTCTCTCTAGGAATTAAGATCTATTGATCATAGGGAGAAGGTTCATATCCCCACTTCCCCATAATAAGTTTTCAAACATAACATGTGGTATCTAGTGATTAGGATCATATACCTATTCAAAATCAATGAGCCTACCCGTATATCTTGACAAAAATTAGGGGGAACACACATATTTCCACACCCATGCATAAATTATACCAGTTTCTTATAGAAGTGGATGAGGGGAAAGAGTAGGTTTATATCCCCACTCCTACAAACAGACTCATAATCCTATTTCAATCATAGAATCCCATCAATACCACTTGGAGGAAATATAAAAAAACCCTATATCCCCACCCATGTCTTAAATATTTGTCAACATATATTGGAAGTATTAGTAGAAAGTGGTAATTGAAATATCTCAAATATCATATAGGGGTAAGCCTATATTCATGCTTCCATAAATGATGAGCAAGGTAATATCATATCCCAATTTCCATATGATACCAGGCCTATATCCCCACACCCCTTCAAGAGGAATGTTAGAATATCCCAACAAAAACATATAATTGGATTCATATTCTCACATATGTCTTGAAGGATAACTAGTATATCCTAATTGAATATTTGAATTAATCACACATTCCTACTCCCCTCCAACCTAAAGAAGGATGATGATATAACTCAAAAACTACTAAAAGGTAGGAACATAATCCATTTTGGTTTAAAGGGATCCATTAGAAATTTTTAGTAAAACATAAGGTACAAGCCCATATTCATATCCCTTGCTAAGAATCCCATCAGTTATCTCTATCAATGGAATGTGATTCATCCAAGAACACTCACATTAGGTAGGGTCACTAATCTTCCCCAAGGATAAAACCTAAAGGAAGGCCTCTATAAAGGAATATAATAACCCAAGAGAAGGAAAATACTCATACACTGACCAGAGGCAGTGGAGGCAGTGGAGGCGGAGGCAGTGGCGGTCATGGAGGAGGAGGAAAACCCAGCGGCGGTAGAGGTAGCGGCGGTGGAGGCAGCGACGGTCGTGGCTGAGGAGGAAAACCCAATGAAGGAAGCGGAGGAGGAGGAGAAGGAGGAGGAGGAGAGGTCGTGGCAGAAGAGGGGCCTAGTTCAGATTCTGCGAAGGCTTGACCACGTGCGAGAGAGGAGGGACTGTTAGGGTTAATAAATAAAAACCGCTGGAACCTTTATCATCACTTTCAAAGAGCGCCGATAAAGGTTCCATCGGTTTTTATTTAATAATTTATTTATATTATTATATATTTATTTAAAATGGAATATAAGATAAATATATATCTATTTATTAATAATTATAATAATAAAGAGTATATTTTTATAAATATTGGTATATAATTGTTAATCTATACAAAAAACATTATTTTTTATTATAAATATTATAATTTTATATAAATTAAGAATAAAAATGTTTATCAGCGCTAAAATAAGTGTTGATAAATGTTACCTTTTATCAGCGCTAAAAACATGCTGATAAAGGGTATACCTTTATCAACACTTATTTTAGCACTGATAAAGGTTAGATTTATCAGAACTTTTAACTAGCGTTGATAAAGACATACCCCTTTATCAGCACTTTTTGTTTAGTGCTGATAAAGGGAAGTGCTTCCCTTGCCCTGTTTTGTGGTAGTGATTCATTACATGCATGCACATGTACATTGGTTTTTATTAGGGGAACCATCAATATTGGACTAATTTTTTTTCTCACACCTTTCACATACACCATGGTGGACATGCAAACATTTTCGTTGGAATTAAAGTTAGGACACAAGCCCTAGAACCAGTGATTGGGATGGAGGAGCTTGGAAGGGATGTGGAGATAGGTATAAGTATATTTTAAGGACTATTAGTGGTATTTACTTTTATTTTTGTATATTTTTTTAATTATTTTATATGATCAGCAAACTGGGAAATATTTGTTGGGATGTATAAATATATAACCTACATGTGTTTCAATTGTTATAGGATAATGTTTATTTTTTTTATATGGAACATCTTTCATTGTAAATATATTATTATAATATAATATTTATCTATTATGGATGTTTTTATTGTTAATTATTATTGAATTAGATAATATTTTCAGTACAGTCTCCCCACATGGTTTTATTCAACCCTCACTATAGTCGGAAGAATTTGGCATAAAGGGAGGCATGCATGAGGTGTGTAACACTCCATCTTTGGATGTTTGGGTGAGTTTGAGCTGATAATGTTACAAAATGGTATCATAGCCTTGTTTTATATGTTATATATGTTTATATTATTACTTATCATTTCACTTTTGATCAGTATTTTTCATTTTTACAATAAAATGGGGAAAATATAAAATATAATTAAATCATGGATCCTAGTTGTAATCGGTGTTTTCATAATTGAATTGGCCATTGATCCAAGAAAGGGAGCACTTCAATATTAAACTAGTATGATTGATTAATCTTAAATAGTTTAACTAATTTATTATTTAAATTATTTTAAATATTATATTATTATTTTATATACAAAGCACAAAAAATAAAAAATACAAAAAATGAATTGGTCTGATCTATTTTTGTTAGGTTTGATTGGTTTTCAACCAGTTTGGGATGACTTAACCTGGACCAAAATCCCAAATGACTTAATTATTGGGATTGGAAAAAAAAACCCACCAATTGAACCAACCAGTATAGTTAGAGTTTTAAAGAAATACTTCTAATTTTTATATACGTATATATGTTTATCAATTTAATATTGATGTATGGTTTTGATGTTTCTGTCTGGGAACTCATTTTCAATCTTTATTTTATTTATTTTTAAATTTATTTATACATGGTATAGTCAAAAAATGAATGTCTTTCCCTAAAAAAAATATTAAATTCAGTAAGAACCTTAAATTCACAACAAATTTTTTTCCTTCCTTCAAAACATATATTCAAGCATGATTTGTTTTGTACTTGTTAATTTAATTTTTATATATGTTATAATAGAATAACCTAATAATCATTAATGATCAATGATATAGTGGGGTGAATCAATTATAATTTTTTTACACTTATTAATAATTTTAAAATATTGCCTCACTATTGATGAACCCTCTAAAATGGAATAAGAATAATCTTCAAATAAAACCAATATTTTTACAAGGTTTATCATTTTTTATTAGGGGTTAATCTTTAGCGTGTAGTTGGTGATATCTCACTTTATATAGACTATTTATTTTTTACTATAATAAACCAAATATGGAAACTAAATGATAAATTTTAAACTTCTTTACAATATGTCTCTATTAGTTGTAAAAAGAACTACACCAAATGTTGATGGTGACTTGAGGGGGTTGGGTGAATAAAAATTTCAAAATTTTAATCACTCTTTCCAGGAGTGATGAATTAAATGCATGGGTCTTGTCTCTCTTATAATGGCCCACATTATTGGTGATTGACAAAACTTGCATAGAACTGAATTTCAATGGAACTAGATTTGGGGTGAATTTTAAGTTTTAGATTTAGAATGACAAAGAGAGATTGTGGAGGTGTGTGAAATAATTGAAATAAAGTTATAGAAGTTCATTTTCAGGTAAAAAATATAATGAAAATGTTTTTAGGTATCTATTAAATTAAATGTATTTAGGGAGGTTTCTGTAGCATCTATTGGGTACCTAGTATAATACTATCTATATGATCTTGTGTTCGTATGAGTTGTAAATTTCAGAAAGAATTTGAATTTTAAATTACTGGATGGTTAAATATTTATTAGAGATTCAGAATAGAATTTAGAAGGTTAGAATGCCTCAAAGATATCTTTTTTAGACGTGTAATGAGGTTTAAAATGTAACTTGGAGGTTTCAGGAGCATCCTGGGGGTTTGGGACCTGAAGTTGAAGTTATGGAAGAGTGCAGCCTAGGGTGCACGATTGATGCATGATTAGTGATAATCATGAAACATAACCCTACAAACCAATTTAGAAAGGCACACAGGCTATGGAAACCATGAGGAAGGATAGGGGAAACCATGAGGGTGTCCACAGTTAATTTCATACATGTTTCATGGTTGGAACATGGTTTGTTAAACAATGTATCATAACTGTGTGAGGTGGAGGGGTTGGAGGCAGTACCAACTACACAGTTGGAACATGGTTTAGACAACTGTGTGAAAAAAACATGTGGCCTATTAAAAAGGGCGAATTCAACCCTTTTCCACTTCGATATTTAAGAGGTAATACCCCTATTTTCTACCCTTTTCCCACCTTGCACGATCCATCCCTCCTCTCCTCTCCTTCCCTTCTTCAAACCCCATCAAGGGGGTGTTCTATGTGTCCTTCCATGGTGATTTGAGGTATGATTTCTCCTATGGTAGCCTCTATTTATCTTCTCATCCCTTAGTTCTTAATTTTTTATTCCTCAATTAGGAATTTTAATTCTGATTTCACTATAGAATTGTGGAATCAAATACTAGTGATAGGGATTTTTCTCTACCTATGAAGAGGGTGACCTGGGAGGCCATTTGCACATCATTTTGTGTCATTTCATTGAGGTATGTCGCCATAGATAATTTCTAAATCTTTAAATATTGAATTAAATTTATATGATGCTTGTTTTGATTTCATTTCTCAGGTAATGTTCCCAATTCTATGTTGAGGACGTGCCACAGGTTGTTGGAAAGCGTTTGGTCATGATTCCGGTGCGACAAGATTAACCAGTGAGGTTTTGAGCTTTATACCTTTATAGTTATATATTTTTTTAATTGTTTATATCTTATTAATATTTATTAATTAATTATAATGTTATTAATAAATTAATTTTTAGAGGTTGGGTTTTGAGATAAGACTTTATATATCTTAGATGAACTTGGAAAATCCATGATAACTGTTACCGCACCTTGGAAAATAAATGGAAATATTCCTAAAGGTAGGTGTTCTATAATACTTTACCTATGGAATTTATGAATATTTATGGTAGTATGTGAATGCTTGGACTCAACATTGAGGAATACCCCCTATTTAAATTAATTCATTGAAATGTTTAATTCAATTAAAATGTTTAATTAAAATGAATGAATGATAGGGGTCACTAACAACCCCTAGGAGTTAGCCTCATGACTTAGACTCTAAATGTTGAGACTGAGACCCTTGAGACACTGAGTAGCCTCCAAACCTCTTAGAAGGTGATACTACACTTGGTAAGGTATGCCAACCCTTGTACATGCCTAGCTAGACAGACCTTAGGCAGTCCGAGACCGAGTTGGATGAGTAGAGCATCCTAGACTGAACTTGATCATCGAGATGGGCTATGAACCATATCATGACCATTTATATTGTGGTAATAACCCATGTTTCTAGAAAGGCTTTACTAACCTTAATACAATACCATCATATGTGATGTCCTAGTGCATCGGGCATTGACCTGAGACCATGAATCCATCCTAGAGGATCCCAAGAGGGATGCCCCTATTCCCATAATATTTTTAAGGGTCCCAAGAGGGATGCATCTACTTCCATTCTAACCTCGAGGATACTAAAAGGTATAAATTTCCATGTATTGATCTAGAGGACCCTAGTGGGTAACCTAGTGACTGACCAACTCTGAGTTAGTGCGTTATGGGTTTGGGTAGAGATAGTAATGAGTGTCACCTAGAACCTGTACTGAACATGTAATCGAAAGGGATTGTGGTAGTAGTGATGGGTTTATGAATTCATCCAAACTCACTATGTACTTATTATTTAACATGGTTACTCTTGGTGTAGTAACAAATTCCATACATACTTCCTAGAACTTGGCCTATGATTCTGATATGATGTTATAACAGAGATTCCCATATGTACTTACTGGGATCCAGATTATGAGACTTATAAAGCATGGATGATTTTTTCCTATAAACAATTCAAAGTTCCAATGCTATGATATAATGTTTATAGAAACACTTGGGTATAATCCTCAGTGATGGTACAAATCTTTTAGTTGATTGTTTCTGATTTGTATTTTTAATGGGGGGGGGGGGGGGTTGTAGAGTTTAAGTGAAATGATTTATGGATGAATTTTGATTTAAAAATTTAATAAATATTGGGGTGAGTTCATTATTGGGTATGTAATATTATGAACTTTATATTTTAAAAACATTTAATTTAATTAACATCCACTTCACAAGATGATTTCGATCATAATTCCAAGTTTTAACTTTAATCTAAGACTTAATGAGGGTTCTAATCATCATCAATTCTTATAGATGGAAGGTTTAATATTTCATGAACCCATATGTATTTGTGTTTCCAATATTATATGGAATACACATGTTAAAAAAACATGTTATTAATCCATAACATTTCTTATTTGTCATGCACAATATCAATTCAATGAATGTTAAATGAGAAAAATCTCTTAATCACTTAACATACAAAAATTATGAATCACACCAAAGGAAGATTTACTCATCCATTGAGATGGTTAGTAATATGGTTGAATATTATTTGGGTGATTAGTTTCAAAGATAAGAAAAATAATAGGATAAGAAAAATGTGGTGGCCGAACACACACAAGAAAAGTGAAGAGAGGTAAATACACGCTTCTGATTGAATAAGAAAGTGAGAAAATGGGATGGTTTTCAACTTTATTTAAAATATTTTAAGACCATTAATATTAAATAATATAAGGTTTATTAAAATAATAGAATATGATTATAATTCATGCATTAAAATTCAAATGAAATTGAAAATAACTTACATGATTATAATTGAAAACAATCAAAGTCCATAAAAATAAAGCATGGAGGAATGGTATCTCAAGTAGAAAATTGAGTTTTTAAGTTCCTCAAAATCCCTTTTCATGTATTTTGTCATGAAAATATATCCTCCTATGTTCTTAAGTTTCAACCCCTTACAAGAAGAATAGGGAAGTGTATTTATAGACCAAGGTGGTGGACTGTTTGCATTCCAAAACTACCCCTCAACATGGATCACCCATTTTACTATCTAGAAAACATAATATAGAGATATCGTATTCTTAAATTTTTTGTATATGTATGTTTATAGTTAACCCTATAAATTTGGTGGGAATTGGAATTTTGGAGACAAAGTTATGTTTTTTTCCCAAACTATGTGTCGCTGTCTATAAATATCAAGAATTTTTCCATGTCCTAAATTTGAATGGGTTTTAGAATAATAATATGACCTAAAATATGAATAATTTCTTCTAAACACTTTTGAAAATAACTCTTGAATTTATACCCAAAAAATTTCAACTCAATTGGGAAATTTTATTGGGATAAAAGTTAATAATTGTAGGATGTTTTCAAATCCCATCCAGAATTGTGGGCTATAATTTCATGCATAAATTAGGACCATTATCAGTTTATTTGGGCATTCAATTTTTTAGAAAATATATTTCTATATATGATATAAAGAATTGTGTTTTTTTATAAAATTTGGGCTTCTGTATTGAGCCCAAAAATTCAATCTTCATGGATGGTCCAATTTTCACCATAGATTAAATGTGTCTTATTTTTTTGTTCATATGACCATTTGTATAGCCGAATTAGCCAAAGATCTAGTTGAATGATTTGTATAAAATTGAATTAAGAACCCTAAAAATTAATAATCACACAATTTGGATAATTGTATTTATATTTATGATTAAAATAGTAAAAATAATTGAATCTGGATTAATTCAAGAAATGTTCACAAATTATATTTAATATTTAAATATGGTCATTTCACGTAATTTATTAAATTTTCCATTAAAATCAGTAAGGGGAGTGGATGAAAAATTTATGAATAAATTAATAACATAAACTCCCCCACACTTAGTCTTTTTCATGTCCTTATGTACAAGAAACATAAAAACAGAACTAAATCATTTTCACTCACTAAAAAATATTTTTTTTATCCAATCAGGGGGTCTAGACTAGTTGACTCCTCCATAATGAATTCCACCACAAATATTTTACAACAAAAATGTTAAAAAAATAATTCATTTTTCATGCTCAAAATTATAAATGGAAAATGTGGGCACACAATGTAACATCCTAGCCTGGATTCCACTAAACCGGTGCTCTAAGTCGGTGGGTCACTAGGCCTCAAGCATGCCTCCCTGTATGCCAGGGGATGTCGACTAGTAGCAAGGGTGTAAATTTGGTACAATGGAGAGACTATACCCTCATACCAGAGTAAGTAATAGAAAAAATAGATAAGTATCACACATAGTGGAAAGTAAACAGAGTGCAGAAGCAGTAAACAACTGAAGTAGAACATGTTGTAATAATAAAAGAAATGTTGTAAAAGCCCAAACAACTATGAAATACAATACAACACTGGCCACCCACTGGGCCGACTATACAAATATATAAGTACAAAAGAAATTGAAATTAAAGGTATAGGGCTCTACTACCAACTCTGAGCTAGACCACATAACCAGTCTCTAGACACTATCGAACTACAATATCCTGATCAGAAGAACCACTCGAGCAGCTCTGCTTGATCATGCAACACAGAGCCTCATCCCTATCCACCATGCAACACATTCTCAACCTGAAAAGTAAACATAAGTTCTACATGTACACTTAGGTGCACATGCAAGGGTGAGAAAGAATATCAGTAGGATACCTCGACAAGCAACCTGTAAATGCGCTGTTATAAGTGTATACAAAAGTAACATGCTCAACCTCGCTGAGACACTACCAAAAAGAAAGTAAAATCAACGTGAAACCACAATCAAACCCTGGGTCCATAATCCCCATCAATTGGAAAAATTCCACCAAATATGTCTATATCTATATACGTACACATGTATAGTCCCATACCTATACATACATACATATATATGAATATTAATTGGTATGTGAATCAAATATCAGGAAACCACATATGCAGTCGATCCTTGGGTCTGTAATCCCAATCGCCTGGATATCCTGTGCAAGGGAATCACTACTAGAAAAATAGGTATTTGCGACGGGTCATTTGCGACGGGATTTCGTCGCAAATGGCCTTTTGCGACGGGGGCCCTTCGCAAATAGCCCGTTGCGGAAAACGGCGTCGCAACAACAATTATTTGCGACGGGCCCGTTGCTAAAGAAATTTTTTGCGACGGGGATCCTTCCTGTCGCAAATATTACTCCATATATTTGTAAAAAACTTTTAAAATAGTAATTGTGACGGGACCTGTCGCAAATACGTGTTGCGAAGGGGCCCGTCGCAATTACTATTTTTAAAAAAAATTAAAAACTATTAATAAATTATTTTAATGAATATAATAATAATACTATTTGTGACGGGCATAGTATCCCCGTCGCAAATACTATAAAAAAAATAAAAAAAAATTATTAATAAATTATTTTAATTAATATAATAATAATCCAATTATAATTAAAAAATAAAAAATAATAAAATATTAATAAATGATTTTAATTAATATAATAATAGAATTATAATTCAAAAATAAAAAATAATAGAATATTAAAATGCAGTCATTTGAATATGCATGAATCTTCTGACAAGTAAGTCCCAAATTTTGAACCAGCCTCTTACTCTCATAGTAATTTGCAGGAAAAACATTTCCTTCGGGTAACGGTGTTTTAAGCAAAGAAAATATCTGGTCAAAACAGGTGTTTGACATTCCGTTATCTGATTTGATAGCCATAAATTTTTCAACTGCTTCTAATTTGCTCATCTTGTAGCCAGGATATAATGCATCCTCAGCAGACCTCAACAACTCATAAAATTCAGATGGTGCCAACTCAGGATTTGAATCTATATCAGCCGGAGTTTTTGTATGTTGAACAGATGAACCTACAACATCATGTATTAAATCTTGAAACCGGGATGGATCCAGAATCAAGTTGGTATCACCTACTCTGGAACTTCATTCACCATTTTGATACCAAAAAACATAATCTGGATGAAAACCAAAATGCAAGAGATGTCCCCCCACTTTTTCAAACGTGTCAAATGTTCTCAATGCACATTTTCTACAAGGGAATTTTATTTTGCCTTCTGAAAAAAATTCTGTATTTGATGCCGTAAATGATAAAAAAGTCTCCACACCCTCTATATATACTGGATTTAAACCAGAACCGTTTAGATTTCTACGTTGATTTATCCATATGCGGTCATCTAATAATGACTGTTGATGACCTCGTTGTTCCATATTTTTCTATAAAATATAAAAGCATTACTGGCTTTGAATAATTTTTTAGAAAAAACACTCAAGCAAGGATATGTTGAGAATAAAGCAAAAACTGTTACAAATATTGATAATTTTAATATTATATTGATTTTTTATTTTTTTAATAATACTAATATAATTTTTTCATAAATATTAATTATATAATAATAACATTATTACATTATTAGTATATTTTATTATTAATATTAAAATAATATAATTTTTTATATTATATACAATTCTCCTTTCATCTGTGTGTTTAACATTCTGTCTCCACATGTAATATTTGCATTCACTTTCACCTCTCCATTGGCGAGTAGGTTGATAATTTTGAAAAAGAATGCAAATATTACAAGTGGAGACAGAAAACACACAGATGAAAAGAGAATTGTATATAATATAGAAAATTATATTATTTTAATATTAATAATAAAATATAAAAAAAATATAATAATGTTATTATTCCTAATTATTGGTAATTATTCCAAATTATTGGTAATTATTCCAAATTATTGGTAATTATTCCTAATTATTGGTAAATATTGGTAAATATTGGTAAATAGTGGTAAATATTGGTAAATAGTGGTAAATATTGGTAAATATTGGTAAATATTGGTAAATATTGGTAAATATTGGTAAATATTGATAAATATTGGTAAATATTGGTAAATATTGGTAAATATTGGAAAATATTGGAAAATATTGGAAAATATTGGAAAATATTGGAAAATATTGGTAAATATTGGTAATTATTACTAATTATTACTAATTATTACTAATTATTACTAATTATTACTAATTATTACTAATTATTACTAATTATTGGTAATTATTACTAATTATTGGTAATTATTACTAATTATTGGTAATTATTGGTAATTATTACTAATTATTGGTAATTATTGGTAATTATTGGTAATTATTGGTAATTATTGGTAATTATTGGTAATTATTGGTAATTATTGCTAATTATTACTAATTATTGGTAATTATTACTAATTATTGCTAATTATTGCTAATTATTGCTAATTATTGCTAATTATTACTAATTATTGCTAATTATTACTAATTATTGCTAATTATTACTAATTATTGCTAATTATTACTAATTATTGCTAATTATTACTAATTATTGGTAATTATTACTAATTATTGTTAATTATTACTAATTATTGGTAATTATTACTAATCGTTACTAATTATTGGTAATTATTGGTAATTATTACTAATTATTGGTAATTATTACTAATTATTACTAATTATTACTAATTATTGGTAATTATTACTAATTATTGGTAATTATTACTAATTATTCGTAATTATTACTAATTATTGGTAATTATTACTAATTATTACTAATTATTCCTAATTATTGGTAATTATTGGTAATTATTGGTAATTATTGGTAATTATTGGTAATTATTGGTAATTATTGGTAATTATTGGTAATTATTACTAATTATTGGTAATTATTACTAATTATTGGTAATTATTACTAATTATTGGTAATTATTACTAATTATTGGTAATTATTACTAATTATTGGTAATTATTACAAATTATTGGTAATTATTACTAATTATTGGTAATTATTACTAATTATTGGTAATTGTTGCTAATTATTACTAATTATTACTAATTATTGCTAATTATTGGTAATTATTGCTAATTATTGGTAATTATTACTAATTATTGGTAATTATTACTAATTATTACTAATTATTGCTAATTATTACTAATTATTTCTAATTATTGCTAATTATTGCTAATTATTACTAATTATTGCTAATTATTACTAATTATTGCTAATTATTACTAATTATTGCTAATTATTACTAATTATTGGTAATTATTACTAATTATTGGTAATTATTACTAATTATTGGTAATTATTACTAATTATTGGTAATTATTACTAATTATTGGAAATTATTACTAATTATTGGCGATTATTACTAATTATTGGTAATTATTACTAATTATTGGTAATTGTTGCAAATTATTACTAATTATTACTAATTATTGCTAATTATTGGTAATTATTGCTAATTATTGGTAATTATTATTAATTATTGGTAATTATTACTAATTATTGGTAATTATTACTAATTATTACTAATTATTGGTAATTATTACTAATTATTGGTAATTATTACTAATTATTGGTAATTATTACCAATTATTGGTAATTATTACGAATTATTGGTAATTATTACCAATTATTGGTAATTATTACTAATTATTGGTAATTATTACTAATTATTGGTAATTATTACTAATTATTGGTAATTATTACTAATTATTGGTAATTATTACTAACTATTGGTAATTATTACTAATTATTACTAATTATTAGTAATTATTACTAATTATTAGTAATTATTACTAATTATTCGTAATTATTACTAATTATTGGTAATTATTAATAATTATTGGAATTATTACTAATTATTGGTAATTATTACTAATTATTGGTAATTATTACTAATTATTACCAATTATTACTAATTATTACCAATTATTGGTAATTATTGGTAATTATTACTAATTATTACTAATTATTACGAATTATTGGTAATTATTACTAATTATTGGTAATTATTACTAATTATTGGTAATTATTACTAATTATTACTAATTATTACTAATTATTACTAATTATTACTAATTATTGGTAATTATTACTAATTATTGGTAATTATTACTAATTATGGATAATTATTGGTAATTAGTAAATTATGACTAATTATTGATTATCGGTAATTATTACTAATTATGGATAATTATGGGTAATTAGTAAATTATTACTAATTATTGATAATTCTTGGTAATTCTTGGTAATTATTACTAATTATGGATAATTATTGGTAATTATTACTAATTATGGATAATTATTGGTAATTATTACTAATTATTGGTAATTATTACTAATTATTGGTAATTATTTGTAATTATTATATATTATTGGTAATTATTACTAATTATTGCTAATTATTGGTAATTATTATTAATTATTCCTAATTATTGGTAATTTTTGGTAATTATTACTATTTAGTACTAAATATTGGTAATTATTACTAATTATTGGAAATTATTAGTAATTATTGGTAATTATTACTAATTATTGCTAATTATTACTAATTATTGGTAATTATTACTAATTATTGCTAATTATTACTAATTATTACTAATTATTACTGATTATTACTAATTATTACTAATTATTACTAATTATTACTAATTATTACGAATTATTGGTAATTATTGGTAATTATTACTAATTATTCCTAATTATTCCTAATTATTGGTATTTATTACTAATTATTAGTATTTATTCTTAATTATTGATAATTATTACTAATTATTCCTAATTACCATTAACTATGAACAATGAATACTAATAATTTAAATTTATTAAGTAACAAACAATGTAAACATAATTAAATTACAACTAATTAAGAATAATTGAAACTAACAAAAAATTTAAAATAAATATTAAATTACAATGAACATAAATACCTTTAAAATTGATCTGAGGTTGATCTCTGATCGTTGTTGAAAACTTCAATATCAACTCCGGAAAAAAAAATTAAACTTAAGAAACGCTGAACTCTAAAAATAGAGTTTTGAGAGAAGTAGAAGATAGAGTTTGAGAATGAATGAAAAAAACGGATGGGGGGGTATTTATAGGTTAGATTATTTGCGACGGGATACCCGTGACAAATAGTGTTATTTATGACGGTACCCGTCGCAAATACCTTAGCCCGCATTTATTACGGTCAACGGTTAAATAGTTATTTGCGACGGGACCCGTCGCAAATAATAACCTTCCGACATACTATTTGCGATGGGGGTATATTCCCATCGCAAATATCTTTTACCGCTGCCGGTTATTTGCGACGGGCGGTTACCGCCCGTCACAAATAACTTTCCCGCGATTTGGCGCGCAAACGCGCCAGTCCTTTTGCGACGGGTTAGCTTTCCCCGTCGCAAATAACTACTTATTTGCGACGGGAGAATTTGCCCGTCGCAAATAAGTTTCTAACGGGACTATTTGCGACGAGATTTATCCCCGTCGCAAATAACCCGTCGCAAATACCCATTTTTCCTGTAGTGAATTGAGCTGGATGTCATGCCACTTAAGCTATGTATCATTAATTCAATTTTTGGGTCCGCAATCCCAATCAACATATACCT
Source organism: Viscum album (assembly GCA_963277665.1). NCBI lineage: Eukaryota > Viridiplantae > Streptophyta > Magnoliopsida > Santalales > Viscaceae > Viscum > Viscum album. The sequence continues at coordinate 717,668,748 of OY728160.1, forward strand.
ACTTCGGACAATGCCAAAATTATATCTATGAGAATGCTACGTCACTATAGGGGGATATTTGTCCTACACCTGGGTTCACACATTCTCACCTCCAATCACTAACAAGTATACTATATACCGATGGTCATTCCTATAATAAGGATACCATCAATACTACAAAAATGGGCAAGGGAGGTGCCACCTTTTATCATCGCTAAGCAAAAAGCACTAATAAAGGTAAATCTTTATCAACACTAATTAAAAGCACTAATAAAGGAACCCTTTATAAGCGCTAAAATTTTAGTGCTGATAAAACCATAGTCCCATTTTATAAAATCGGGTTCACAATATCCTCTGTTTATCACACCCTCAAGATCTCGCAGTACTGTACCCCTGCAAAAACTCCCCTCTCCCCAATCTTCTCTTTGCTGGACCTCTTCTGCTAGCCCTACTCCGCAGCTAGCCCTACTCCTTATCCACCCCCTTGAACCCCTTCCGCGGATCCTCCTCCCCGTGAACCCTACTTATCCTCCTCCCCACTGGACCCTACTCCCCATGAACCCTACTCCTCTATTTCTCAATGGTTGGAGGCTCCTCCCGTGCACCTCCCCCTCTGGCAGTCGCGCCTTCCCCTCCCAACATAGCGCAAAAGGCTCCCTGACCACTCGATGCTTATTCTCTCCCTCCACCGCGGGTGCGATATACTCTAGGTAAGTCTCCAACTTCTCCTTTTAGGTTTATTTTTGGTAATTTCTCTCCTTGATCTACATGTGTTCATCATTTTAATTCTCATTTGGCCAACGATTCAATGAATAATTGGTGAATGGTCATTTCACATTCCATAGTTGGAATCACGGATCACTCCATGTGAAAATGAGACACGGGCAGTGCTAGTCTTTTCTAGACACACCATATACCCATAGGGACACATCATGTCCTCCTTTGAGGATAGTTTTGAGCTGTATTTACTTTTATTTCAGTTTTTTTGTGATATTTTTGAGCTTTCATGGACTAGTATTGGTGGATTGTGTTCCCTTGGTCCATTCCTATAAGGGCTTGATGCACCTTCATGACCTCATCCAAGGATGTTGTCCCCTCTATATCTTCTTAATGATCAGGGTAGTGTTGGTGAGTTCCATTATTCTTGATTGAGTTGTCTTAGTCCACTTAAATGAGGGTTATTATGAAATTAGGTCCCGTTCATTGGAACTCATACCCCTCAGCAACTTGGAACATGTATCAATTCAAGGAACATGGATTGATCCTCATTTCATTCATGTTGTACCTATATTGGGTTTATAGAATTGGAATCACCAACAATTACATGGGCATTGATCCCCTATATTGGAGTATGTTTCAAGTAGGGTCTATTGTCCCCCAGCAATCCTTAGGAATTAACCCCCTCTCTTTGTATAGAGATCTGATCTTTTAGATGGTGTATTAGTCCGATGGAGTGTGTATCTCAGATGAACCCTCTTAGTTTTCAATATACTTATTCTATAGTGAGTGGTCTCAGTTCACTTTTATGGGGGTTAGTATGGAATATGATCCTGAGCAATGGACCACATGTCACTTAGTGACCTGGAGCTTGTATCCCTCTGATAGGCTTGAAGCAAATCTTATTTCCAATGTGTTTTCCCTATGTTGGGTTTGTTGAATTGGCATGACCAACACTTACACAAGTGTCTATCCCCTATATTAGAGGATTATTCTAGTATACTCTAGTATTCCCCCATCAAGACTTGGGCATTGAACCCCTATATTTATATCATGAGCTGATATTTCTGATAGGGTATTAGTCTGATGGAGTGTATATCTCGAGTGAACACTCTTTTTATTAAATCTATTAATTTATGTTGTTCAATTCATAGACTGACTTCAAGTGGTTTGGGGGAATTCAACATGTAATACTAAGCTTTGGATGGCTATATTAGTGTTCTATGATTATGCCTATGGTTTGAGTTCATATCATAATCTTTTAAGTTAGTGATCTTCTGGGATGTAGGGTTAGCAGCACCCACCCACAATAGGTGTGTGATGCAAGTCTCATCTCAAGAGGCACTGTCATTCATAGGTACCTCAAGGATATCCCATTACTCCAAGGAATTTAATATGATTGTGATGAGTATATACATATCACATTGCATTTTCTTAACATTCATGCTACAGTCAAAGAGGCAGTCGATGAATATCCTAGGCAGAGGAAGGAACTGGAGAAAGGAGGTCTGTACGACACTAAAGTGATGGAGGAGATTGGGGAGAAACATGAGGTGGATGGAACTTTGGTTTGAGTCTAATAATACTACCCCTAAGTAGACCACTCCTATATTGGGAAGTTAGTGGTTAGAATCTTGGATAGTTGTAGTCACTAGAGTCTTTTTACCAGGATGATCTAGGAGTGTTTGGAGGTACGATCTATGTTCGTTATACTTTTCATGTAGTACTATTAGAAATAAGTACAAGAAACAAATTTCCTAATTTTTTCAATTATTTTCTAGATATATTGTAGGTGTTGGTAGATCCCCATGTTAGTGATGTTTGGTATGAATTTGGACTTTCAAGGAAGATGAAAAATTCCCCCATCGAGATGTGTTCTTGAGAGGTGATCCAAAAACACATGGGAAAGTCAGTGACTCCTAAAGTGGTTACTATATAGGTGTTTTAGATGGGGTCCTTTTAATTGTGTGTTTGAGGCCCATTTTATGTGCTAAGGTTTCATAGAAATCTCTATTTTTAGTGAACTAGTGTGAAATGAAAAGGGTGTGTTCTAAGTAATAGGGATCTCATAGAGACTTCGAGTGCGGTTCTAGGTACGAGTTTGGGGAAGGTGAGGGAGAGTTATTGCATATCCTTTAGATGTTCATGACAGAATTTATGTTCACTAACCTTAATTTTCTATTTCTTATGTTAATTTGGGTAACAAAACCTATGATATTCCATAGTAATTTTGGATAAACCTAGGTTATTTGTCTCTCCCATGAACCCCTTTGTGTTTGGAAATGTATATACTATATTAGTTTTCTCATAAAAATTGTATCCTTGTTTTCATTTTATTTGAGTTTGGTCACTAGTTTTGGGCAGTTTAATGTGATTATTTTATTATGAATGAGGTGGATGGTATGGGTGGTTAAAATGATGTTTAATGTTTTTCTACAAGGGTGGTGGGTGCTATAACTATTGGTAAGGGGGTTGGAAAGCATGTTGATTTTGATGGGGGATCTATCCTGGTTCTGTTGATTTCAAAATCTTTATTGGAAATGGTTAGGCTCTATTAATATATATTTTTATAAGTGGTTCTCTTCTACTATATTTCTAAGTCTTGTTTTGTGTATTTGAATCATAAATACTAATATTTGAGATTCAAATAGGATGAAGATGAATAAAGATTAGATGGTTTCTAATCGTTTGAAAATAGAGTATGAGAATGGAGTGAAAGAGTTCATCAAGTTTGCAAAGGATCATGCAAATGATCCTTCTCAAATCCTTCATCCGTGTTTACGTTGTTTTTATTCTAGAATAATTACTCCAGAGGAGTTGGAAGAACATTTGATATGTCACGAAATAAATCGGAGTTATAAATGTTGGAATAAACATGGAGAAAAAGCGAATATAGATACTGGTTGGGATAAGACTACGTTTTATGGATCATCAATGATTACAAATATGGATAATGAAGAAGACCGTATGGAGGATGTGATTACAGATGTCAATGATGATGAAGATCGTATTGAGGAAATGACAAGGACAGTTGAAGATGAACTCCGTGATTTCCCAAAATTGTTTGAGAAGTTAAAGAGTTGTGAAAAGACTCCATTGTATACTGGTTGCACTAAATATACAACATTGTCAGCTGTACTGAAGTTGTATAAATTGAAGGCAAGCAATGGATGGATTGATGTCAGTTTTATGGAACTACTTTCTCTCTTGAATGACATGCTCTTGGAAGATAATGAACTTCCAATCCAGACATATGAAGCTAAACGAATGCTACGCTCGATGAGTATGATTTCTGAAAGAATACATGCCTTCCCAAAAGACTGTATATTGTTTCACAAGGAGAAAAAATCACTTATAGAATTCCCAAAGTGTAGTGCTTCCCGATACAAGAAATATGAATCCAGTCCTATGAAATTTGTATAGTACTTTCCAATCATTCCAAGGTTTAGGTGTCTATATGGAAGTGAAGAAACTGCAAGACAATTTTCGTGGCATGCAGAGAAAAGAAATAAATATGGGAAATTATGTCACCCGACCGACTCTCCTAAATGGAATAGAATTGATCAAGAGTATCCTGAATTTGGAAATGAGCCGAGAAACATTTTTCTTGCGTTATCTACAGATGGAGTGAATCCTTTTGGTTTTCAAACCAACACTCATAGTACATAGCCTGTTATGTTGGTAAATTATAACTTTCCACCCTGGTTATGCATGAAACGGAAATTCATCATGTTATTTATGCTTATATCAGGACCAAAACAACCAGGTAATGATATTGATGTTTATTTAGATCCTTTGATCGAGGATTTGAAGTTATTGTGGGATTTAGGTGTTATGTTGTATGATGCTTATAAAAGTGAATACTTCATGTTGAGAGAGATGTTGTATGGGATGATAAATTATTTCCTTGCTTACGGAAATTTGTTAGGCTATAGCATTAAAGGAAATCAAGGGCGTCCCGTGTGCGAAGAAGATATGGAATCAATTAGGTTGAAACATTCATCAAAATATGTGTTTCTAGGACATTGTAGATTTCTACCTCATCAACATAAGTACTGATCTTGGACGACATCATTCAATGGAAGTTCAGAACAACGCACAACACCATCTCCACTAACAGGTGATCAGCTGTTTGAGAAAGTAAAATATATGGACACTATTTTTGGTAAATCATTTTCGAAAAACCTTAAGAAAATCGGTTGGAAAAAGAGATCATTTTTTTTTGAATTACCATACTAGAATTGTCTGTACGTTAGACATTTTCTTGATGTGATGCATGTGAAAAAAAATGTATGTGATAGTGTTATTAGAATGTTACTAAATTCCCCTGAAAAAAAAAAGGATATAATTAAGGCAAGGTTGGACATGATTTACATGGGAATATGAGAAGAGTTGGCTCTTGTGAAGGGTGAAAATCGAATGTTTCTTCCTCTAGCTGCTTACACTCTTTCCATGGAGGAGAGATATCAGTTTTTCAACTTCTTCAATGATGTAAAGGTTTTAGAGGGGTATTCATCAAATATCAAGAACATTGTGTCAATGAATTATTTGAAGTTAAAAGGTTTAAAATCACATGACTTCCATGTTTTGATGCAAGATTTAATTACTATAGCTTTATGTTGAATTTTTCCCAAGAATGTTCGTCATATGTTAACCAAACTTAGTTTCTTTTTCAAAGCTATATGCAGCAAAGTTTTAGACCCGATGAAATTTCCAGCTATGGAAAGAGAAATTTTCATAATATTATGTGAATTAGAAATTTTTTTCCCACCATCATTATTTGATATGATGGTTCATTTGATGGTTCACTTGGTGAGAGAGATTCGACTTTGTGGTCCTGTGCACTATAGATGAATGTAACCCGTTGAATGGTATATGAATATTTTGAAAGGGTATGTAAAAAATCAAAGTTGGCTAGAGGGTTGTATTGCGGAGTGATATATTGTTGAGGAAGCCATTGAATTCTGTACCGAATACTTATCTGATGTGGAAAGCATTGGTATCCTTAAATCTCATCACACTGGATGCATTGAGGGTGAGGTAATTTCTAGAAGAGATGTTGTGATAATCAATATTACAGATCGGGAGCAGACGCACCTTTATGTTTTGCATAACAGCTGGGAGGTTGCTCCATATATTGAAACCCACAAAGAAATTCTTAGGTAGTTGAATCCATAAAGGGCTGAAAAATGGATATCAAATACGCATAATCACCAGTTTATAGGATGGTTTCAGGACCATATTTTTAAAGAGTTAGCTGAAAATCTGAATTCAATTTCAGAACGACTTCGATGGCTAGCTGCCAGACCAAGTGTGTATGTATTATCTTACAATGGTTATGTAATTAATGGTTATACATTCTATACAGATGAACATGATGAAGATAGTACCATGAAAAATAGTGGAGTTACACTTGTGGATAAAGCGATGCATGTTTCTGGTAGTAAGGACAGAAATCCAATTTATGCGAATATGTCATCCTTTGGAATTATCAAACAAATATGGGAGTTGGATTATACGACATTCCAATTAACGATTTTTCAATGTAAATGGGTTGATAACAATAGTGGTGTTAAAATAGATAAATTGGGATTTGTGAAAGTTGATTTTAGTAAAGAAGGGTACAAAGACGAACAATTTATAATGACATCACAAGCGATACAAGTATTTTATGTTCCAGATCCCACAAACCAAAAGTGTTCGATTGTTATGTTATTGTCCAAAACTATTGAAAGGTCTGATGAAAATTCAGTTTAGGATGATCCTTTCAGTGGTACGTCACAATCATTTCATATCAGTCCTAATGTAGATGACGTTTTTTATGTTAGAGGAGACCGCAATGAAGGGATTTGGATAATCAATAGAGGTGTCAAATCCCTTCAGACTTTGAAAAAAAGAGAGTTCAATAAACAGGTTATATTTTGTTTGTAATATAGATCTTGTTATCTCATGTTATTATCTTATCATTACTAAATTTATGTAATCTAAATTAACTATTCAACCACTTTTGCAGATAATGACTTATCCACGTTCTAGTGCTCCTAACCTTGAGGCTGAACAAGTCTCTCAAGTTTCTTTTGATGCTATTGCTGCTCATAGTGTAGAGCAACAACAAGTTTTTGAACATATTACTGCTCCTAACGTTGAGGTCCAACAACCATCAGCACGTGCCGTTGCTACCATTTCAGATAAACATATAGATGGTGTTGATACAATGAAATGGTCAGGGATGAAGGACCGACGTCCCAGAAAACATAGGTGCGCCGTAGTTTGATGGTGTTAGCCAAAGTTCTTAATCTGAAAAGCAAAGACATCAAATTTGATGTTGGATGGAATGCACAAGTCCAACATGTGAATCCCAACAAGGCTATGTTTAGTAGTTACATTGGAATTGTCACTTGGAAATGCGTGCCGATTGACACAGATTCATGGCACCATGTTGTGTCCGGGATGAAGGCTGCGATCTGGGAAGAAATTACGGTAACATTATGATATTATTTCTTTAATTTAATAGAAAATAAAATAATGAAACAATGTCTTACTCTTTTCAATCTCTTGCAGAGTACATTTATAGTAGATGATTCACACAAGAATTATGTACTAAGGATTGCAGGAAGGATTCATTGATATTTTTTCACTATTTTAACAAAATTTCATATAAAAGATTCCAAAGGTAAAATAAACCCACACCCACCCCTTGTCTACACTCACCTACTATCCTAAGAAGCATGGGATGCATTTATTGGCCGCTGTGGGGATGCAAAATTTTAGGTACATTATGGCTGAAAATATATTGTTTGAGAATACGTGTATTCATCACTTTGATTTTCAATATTTAATTTATGAAATAGCAACTCAGTACTAAAAATAAGGAACATGCATCAAAACCAAAAAACCCCTATCGTAAAGCAAGGATGGGGTTTGCTTCACTAGAAAAGAAAATGGTACGTATTTTAAATTTACAGTAATATTCTTAGGCTCCAAGAAACAAAATCATAATTATATTTCTATATTTATATATAGATTTATGATTATAAAGCCAAAGAAACTTCCATACCATGTCATGTTCCATGTAAGTAGGCACGGTGTGGCCAATATCACTCAAAGTGTCTCTCTTTTGTTTAAAATGGACATAATTTTAAGTGGAAACAAAAAATGACGTATGGAAAACCAACCAAATGCATTAGGATTATGTTGATACTTTAGGATAATGATCAATGGGTCATGTGTTATGTGTACGAGTCAACCCTGCCTCAATTCAAGGCACAGTGTGTCCGATATCACTCAAAGTGTCTCTCTTTTGTTTAAAATGGACAAAATTTTAAGTGAAAACAACAACTAACGTACGAAAAACCAACCAAACTCATTATTATTGTGTTGATACTTTAGGATAAAGTTCCATGGGTCATGTGTGACATGTATGAGTCATCTACTCCTCAATCCGAGGCATGGTGTGACTGGTATCACTCAAAGTGTCTCTCTTTTGTTTAAAATGGATAGAATTTTAAGTGAAAACAACAAATGACATATGGAAAACCGACCAAAAGAATTTGGATTGTGTTGATAATTTATTATAACGATACATGGGTAATTTTTGAAGTGTAAGAGTAAACTATTCCTCAATATGAGTCCTGGTGTGGCCGGTATCACTCAAAGTGTCTCTCTTTTGTTTAAAATGGACATAATTTTAAGTGAAAACAACAACTGACATACGGAAAACTGACAAAAAACATTAGGATTGTGTTGATAATTTATAATAACTATCCATGGGTCATTTTTGATGTGTATTAGTCAAACTTTCCTCAATCCGAGTCATGGTGTGGTCAGTATCACTCTAAGTGTCTCTCTTTTGTTTAAAATGGACAGAATTTTAAGTGAAAACAACAACTGATGTATGGAAAACTGACCAAATGCATTAATATTGTGTTTATACATTAGGATAAAGATCCATGGGTCATTTGTGATGTATATGAGTCAACCTATCCTCAATCCAAGGCATGGTGTGGCTGATATCACTCAAAGTGTCTCTCTTTTGTTTAAAATGGACAAAATTTTAAGTGAAAACAACAATTGACGTATAGAAAACCAACCAAATGCATTAGGATTGTGTTGATACTTTAAGAGAATGATAAATGGGTCATGTGTGATGTATATGAGTCAACCCCTATTTAATACGAGGCACGGTGTGGCCGGTATCACTCAAAGTGTCTCTCTTTTGTTTAAAATGGACAAAATTTTAAGTGAAAACAACAACTGACGTACAGAAAAATGACCAAAAGAATTCAGATTGTGTTGATACTTTAGGAGAACTATACATGGGTCATGTGTGATGTTTAAGAGTCAACTTTTCCTCAATCCGAGGAATGGTGTGGCCGATATTACTCAAAGTTTCTCTCTTTTGTTTAAAATGGACAGAATTTTAAGTGAAAACAACAACTGACGTATGGAAAACTGACCAAACACATTTGGATTGTGTTTATAATTTAGGAGAATGATCCATGGGTCATTTGTGATGTGTATAAGTCAACCCTGCCTCAATTAGAGGCATATTGTGGCCGGTATCACTCAAAGTGTCTCTCTTTTGTTTAAAATGGATAGAATTTTAAGTGAAAACAACAATTGACGTACGGAAAACCCCCTTCCTACCATACACACAAAAAGCATTCATTTTTTCCTAAATAAACACATAATATTGAAAAAAAAGCTCTTCCAAAACTATTTTAAAAACACAAATGATCTTAAAATCCATGAAATTCATTCCATTAAAACCATTAAATCCCCCCACCCCCTGGACACCACCCCACCCCCTGGACACCACCCCCCTGGACACCACCATACCCCCTCTAGACACCCCCATGGATAGCCCCCCACCACCCTGGACAGCCCCACCCCCCTGGACACCCGCAACCCCCTGGACGACCCCCACCCCCTAGACGCCCCCACCCCTCATAGACACCACCCCACCACCTGGACACCCCCACCCCCTAGACACCCCCACCCCCATGGACATTCACCCCCACCCCCTTGGACACCACCCCACCCCCTTGGACAAACCCTAACCCCCTGGAACTCCCCCACCCCCCTGGACACCACCCCACCCCCTAGACCCCCACTCCCTGGACACCCCCACCCCCTGGACACCCCCACCCTCTGGAAAGCCCCCCACCCCCTAGACACCAACCCACCCCCTGGACACCCCCATGGACAACCCCCACCACCTTGTATATCCCCCACCCCCTAGACACCCCCACCCCTAGATGCCCCCACCCCCTGGACGACCCCCCCTTCTAGACACCACCCCACCACCTGGACACCCCCACCCCCTGGACACCCCCACCCCCTGGACACCCCCACCCCCATGGATAGCCACCCCACCCCCCTTGTAAAACCCCCAACCTCCTAGACCGCCCCCACCCCCTGGACACCACCCCACCCCCTAGACACCACCCCACCCGCTGGACACTGCCCCCACCCCCTGGACACCCCAACCCCTAGACGCACCCACCCTCTGGATGACCCCCACCCCACCTAGACACCCCCACCCCACCACCTATAAACCTCACACCCTAGACACCCCCACCCTCATGGAAAACCACCCCCACCCCCTGGACACCACCCCATCCCCTTTGGATAGCCCCCCAACCTCTTGGACCGTCCCCACCCCCCTAGACACCACCCCACCCCCTGGACACCCCCACCCCTGGACACCCCCACCCCCTAAAAAGCCCCCCAACCCCCTGGACACCACACCACCTCCCTGGACATCACCATGGACAGACCCCCCACCCTGGACAACCCCCTCCCCCCTTGGACACCCCCATCCCCCCGGACACCCCCACCCCCCTGAACACCCCCCACCCCCCTTGGACAGCCACCCCAAACCCATGAATAGCTCCCCAACCCCCTGAATTCTGAATTGAATTATTTATGTATTTAATTAACTTATGAATTATGTGTTAATGGTGTATGAGAATACTTACTATATGAATATACTTTTTGTATGTGTATTCTTGCTTTAATTACCTTATGAATTATGTGTTAATTTCGTATGGGTATACTTGTTGATATGATGATTTTTTGCAGGTCTTGTTTGGGTGTGCTGCTATAGAATTTTATTTTATAGTAGGTAGGGCATTTATCAGCACTTTTTTAGTGTTGATAAAGGCTCCCTTTATTAGCACTGATAAAGGGGACCCCCCTTTATCAGCGCTGAGCTTACAGTGCTTTTGTAGCACTTTTAAAGCCTGTTTTGAGCGCTGATAAAGCCCATTTTTGTAGTAGTTAATATACCAATGGTCATTCATGTAAGAAGTATATCATATACCGAAAATAAATCCTGTAAAGAAGGATACCTTATAACGACAGTCAATCCTATAAAGAAGGATTCTAGGGAGTACGTCCGAACATCCTGTAGAAGGTTACTGAGTTAGTCATCATGTTGACCAAGCCTGTAAATCCAGTATAATGTATGAGCCCTAGGTCTCGGTATATAGGTGTTCACGACATTTAGAACTCAGATAAACCCTAAGGGGCTTACCATTAAGTGATATGTAAAGAGAGAACTCATCAGTGAGATGCCATGCTACACCCTTTGAGTCTCGTAACTGATTCAGAAGAGTGTAATCATTCCGATCAAATACCGAGGAGATCAAAATAATACCCACCACTTGGGAGTGCATAATCAAACATCAGTCTTGGGTCTCCATTCCCATATAAAGAGAGAACTCACTGATGAGGCGTCATGCTACACCCCTCGAGTCGTGTAACTAATCTGGAAGAGCGTAATCATTCTGATCAAAGTCCAAGGAGATCGTAATAATCCCCACCACCCAGGAGTGTGTAATCTACCATGAGTATTAGGTCTCCATTATCAAAATTGAGGATAGAATAATCATCCTCATCAAACATCATCCATCCTATGAGTCCATCCAAGGAATTCCTACTACGAGAATCCAAGTATCACTCAAAGCGTATAAGTAAACACGTAAGGATCAAGAACTAGATACCAAGAAACACCTATGGACATCACAAGAAAAATATATATCACAATATATATACATACATTCTCAAAATCCAATTACTAGGTAGTACCTCTAGGTATATCAATAAATATCAGAAATAACATGGCTCAGAAGTCAGATCCTAGGTAAGCATGTCTAGGAATCCCAATAAGAAAAACAGATCCTAGGAAGATCATCTGGGCATCCCAATAGGGATAAATACACCTCATGTCCATATCATCAACCATAAACCAGGAAACACCTCTGGTAACATCATTGTATCAGTAATAAAAATGTGAAGTATAAACAAAGGAGTAAGGGTGTCCTGAATTCACAACCCAACACTACAGTCACAACCCCATGGGATTACTAGTTTGGCATAGGTTCTAGGTGACACCCAAACACCATCTCTACCCAAACCCAATGTAACAAATTAGGGTTAGTCAAGCAATGGTCATCCACTGGGTCCCTCAAATCAATCACTAAAGAGGCATCCTACTCAAGATCCTCTAGGTAAACACAATCAAAATCATCCTACTCGGGATTCTTAGATAAAAGGAAAAGGAGGAATCCTACATGGGATCCTTAAATGATAAACCACAGAGAAATCCTACAACAGGGATCCTCTAAACAATACACAAGTGAGGGATCCTACAAGGGACTCCTTAGATCAACATGTAAGAGAAGGAATCCCTCAGGGGATCCTTATAAGCAATAGGTCTCACGACTTCATAGGACAGAAGGACATGTCACACAAGGGGAACATCCTCAAAAGAAAAATGTCATGAGAGATAGCTCATAGATCATCTTAGATCAAAGGTCTCAATTAGGTTGGTTTGAACACCCAACCTATCATCCATGCCAATTTTCACTTTCAGGAGACAATTAAACTCAAATAGAAGCCTCAAAACACCCATTATGAATCCTCATATCCCTCTATGGGTTTCAACATCACGATCTATGTGGAAAACTACTCAGAATGGACTAATCTTGGGTCCAATTCTGACTTTGGGGAGAAAAGATATGAAAAACCCTCAAAGGGTCATGAGGGAGGAGTACACGGTGTGTAGAGGCTAGACATGGTGTGTACCCTCAAGTCACCACATGGGCGTGTACTCCCGCTGGCCTAGGTGTGTAACATCGCAAGTACACAACATGCAAGGAGGGTAGACGACGTGTAACTGACATGGGGTACATTCCCATGCACCTAAACTGTCTTGGTTGAATACTTAGCTAGGACATGTACTTATACATGATGTTCCGCACACATGGGGTATGGCTGTGTACTCTACATGGCCGTGTACCCTACATGGGTTCACCTGGCCAAGTACTCAAATACACGACTGAGTACCAGTACATGGTGTGTACACCATTGTACATGGCGTGTGCTCTTAAAAATTAATCTTCCCAAAACAGGAAGAATACATGGCATGTTCCCCTGAACCACACACCATGTAGATTGGTTTCCCCGAACATGAAACCCTCAGATCGCCCGAAACCCCCATTTTCTCCCCCAAATCAACATATTCATCCTTAAGAGGACACAAAAAAGAATAATAGGGCTATAAAAACTTGAAAAAACGAGTTTAAAGGGATTTTTTCAACAAATATAAAAATGGGACTACCTTTGGGCATAAACTGCTAAAGGTTGGGATTTGATGGTCCACTGACACTGCACGCCGATTCAACATGTTGAGGGATTCACAACAACTACCTTATTCTCATCTATTTCCATATTTATCTCCCTATCCCTTTTCTAACTTAGGTAATGGATAAGGAGGATCCATAGGAAGGGTTTGTGATAAGTAATAAGGAAAAAAAAGAAAGAAAAAGAAATAAAATAAAAAGAAAAAGAAAATGAAGAAAAAGGGCCCCAGGTAGGCCTCGACGCCCAACTCAAGTTTATAACTTGCCTAGGATAAAATCCCCATTCTAGACTCAATGATGAAGATATAATCTTAATCCGACACTCCATTCAAAAGATACTACTGAATGAACCTTGTGTGAATAAATTAATATTTAATTTATTAAGTATTAAATATTAATTATCCTGTCAAAATTTGAACGACTCGAATTTCTACCAAACTCCTATCCTAGGGTAAAAATCCTATTTCGAGACCAACAGAGTGGTTAGAAAAATTATCCAAGATTATCTACTAGTAAAAAAGACCATTTTACCCCTCATGAGCATCTGAAAGAAAAAATTTAAATTTATGCTCAAAACTGTAGTCCAAAAAAGCATGGGTCATTACAAACTCCCCACCATAAACCTTATCATCCCCAAGAATCCTATTGAAAGGACTAATAAACATGATATCAACACAAGAATATACATAACCAAGATATCTAGACTGTCTAATGACCAACCTCATAGCATTAACAACTATCTCCTATGTGGAAGACATTTAACTACGATAGATCTGGTACTTCCCACCATATGAATACCCTTATCGTCATATTAAAAAAACTCCGAGCACAAAGGATCACAAAAAATGCCAAAGTTCAACTAAAAATGGGATTTTCCACCCTCAAACAGCTAAAGGTGTACTCCCCACCATATGGATTACCTTACACTACTCCTTGAGTGCAACCTCAATAGGTTCCCTTCCTCAACAGGGAATAACATTTAGAAAGAAAAAGGAGCTCAGCGTAGGGACGACACTCTCTCATCATACTTAAGATGAAGTCAAGATAAAACATGATCATATCTAATAGGAGTATACTAAGATTAAACCAAGGGCATGTATAACTCTATCTGAGCCACACTCACCATCCTGTCAAAACCTGACCAGGATTCAACCACAGGTCAACCATCTCACGATACCCGATTTATTTCACGATGTCAACTCTACCATGGAGGGACATTCTAACACAAATTTCGGGATCCAATACCATAATAAGTCTGAAAAACATTAGTCCCTAGCTCTCACCTGGACACTCATTGATTTAGATTCAAACGATACCACGCGTAACCAACGTGTATCTTTATCATCCGACCCGTACACATGGCTTCATTCCGGTCATGAGTATCTACCCATGATTTTACTACATTGGAAATAATGGAAACACTAGTTAACTAGTCCAGGAACATGAATAGTCCTTCCCATCACACCAGTCTTAAAAAACAAGCACACTAGGTGCTTTATTAAAACTGAAGGCATCAACATGTCTATAATGAAAAATCGAGAACCTACCATGCCTCGATCACAAGAAGAGCATAAAACCAAGCTCACTACCAAAAAGGTACTATAAAAACATGGGCCAAACTCTCACATAGGTTGCCCTTAAACAAAACAAATGTCAACCTACAAGGGTCTGAGTTGAACTAAGGGCCTCTAGGTCTCCCACCTAGCATTTTAGGAAAAGCCTCAAAATTGGGTCACAAGGTCCAACCACCTATCCCAAAAGATCCAACCTCTCAAAAGAAGGTAAATATCACAAAGACCTATGAAGTTAAAAAATAAAAACATGACGTACAAGGGATTAATCCTCTTAGAGAATCCTCAGAAGGAACTGCTCCCTAGAGGTCATGAAACCAACATAGAAGAGAAACTAAAATGACACTCATCAGATATCTTCATACAACAATACCCCATGGAGGTCTAGTTCGTAAGAAAATTCATGGTATCTATCAACATCATCCTCAATGATCCGAATAGATAACCACAGAACTGAGAAACAATACCCTACAAGGGGTTCATCAGAAAGGCATCACATGCCACATCGACCAACTAGGTCACTGTACCTCCTGTGCACGAGGAATTAGTCACCAAACTCAAACCAAACGACTCAACATTGATCCACATAACCTGCCATAAAAGTGAAATAGATATGTAATCAGGCCCAAAAGACTCAGTGATTAGTAAAAATCATACACTAGTAGGCCTATATGTTGTGAATCCTACGTGCCAAATATGATGCATGAGACACCCCTTGCCTTTGCTGGCCAAGAGCCAAAAACTGTCCTTGACCTATTTCTAATGGACAAGAGCCAGATATCCATAATAAATCATAAAATCCACACAACATGTTCATCTCTCAAGGCAAAATCATATACAATTGTAACATTGCAAATCAGAATAGTAATCCCAAACCCCTAAAAACTAGGACTTCTTACTAGAACAAGTGTTATCAACGCACCAGTCCGTTATCCATCATAGGTTCCAAAATATTCCTAATAATCCTATCTAACATATCCAAAATAGTAAAAACTATGAAAATAAAACACCTATAATACCACTTTGTAACATCCTGGCCCAAATTCCACTAAACTGGTGCTCCGAACCAGTGGATCACTAGGCCTCCCCATACACCAAAGGCTGCCAATTACAAGCGAGGGTGTAAAGGTTGTACTGTGGGGATACTATACCCTCATACCATAGTAATAAACAACAGAAATAGATAAGTATCATACATACTGGAAAGTAAATAGAGTGCGGAAGTAGTAAACAACTGAAATAGAACATGTTGTAATAATAAAAGAAATGCTATAAAAGCCCAAACATCTATACAATACAATACAACATAGTCCACCCACTAGGCCTACCATACATATAAAGGAGTATAAAAGAAACCAAAAGTAAAGTTACAAGGCTCTACTACCAACTCTGATCCAAACCACATACCTGGTCTCTAGACATTGTTGAACTGTAGAATCCAGATTAGAAGAACCACTCGAGCAGCTCTGCTCGATCATGAAATACTAAGCCCCATCCCTATCCACTATACAACTCTTTCTCAACCTGAAAAGTAGACATAAGGTCTACACATACACCAAGGTGCACGTGCATGGGTGAGAAAGAATCTCAGTAGGCCACCCCAACAAGCAATCTGTAAATGTACTGCTATAAGTGTATGCAAAAGTAATGTGCTCAAACTTGTTGCGACACTACACAAAAGGAAGTAAAACCAACGTGAAACCACATTCGAACCCTGGGTCCATAATCCCTATCAACTAGGAAAATTACACCATGGATGTCCATATCTATATATGTACATATTTATAGTCCCATACCTATAAATACATACATAGATATGAATATTCATTGGCATGTGAATCAAATAATAGGAAACCACATCTACAGTCGATCCTTGGGTCTGTAATCCTGATCTCTTGGACATCCTATTCAAGGGCATTGAGATGGACATCATTCCACTCAAGCCTTGTATCATTAAGTTGATCTATGGGCCTATAATCCCAATCGACACATACCAGCTTCGGCCAATGTCAGGATTATATCTCTGAGCAAGATACATCACCACAGGGGGATACTTGTCCGACACCTGGGTTCACATGTGTTCGCCTCAAATCACTAACAAGGATACCATATAATGTAACGCCCCGACCCTAGTTACCCAGAGTCGGTGCATTATTACATAACATTGGCATGATCACAAGAAAGATCAAATCTCGAAAGACCGATTGGTTTAGTAGCCTTGGAAACACTAGATATATTCATAAGTTTTAAATTACATCATAAAATGAAAAACTACTACAACAACATAATGTTTACACAGTCCACACTATAATCCCCTCATAATATCCCTGCAGGTCATTCATAATTTACTTCTTCACTTCCTGGGAAAAATAAAACATAGAAAAGGGGTGAGCTCAAATGCCCAGTAAGGATAAGAATATAGCGGAAACTTTCATAAATAAGAATAAACATTTAAGGCAATGTATAACTAAAACAAAAGCCTTTTAAACTTGAACTTTTAACATAGTATGGCATAAATAAAATTAGATAATGCCATTTACTTATTCACATGGATATTCTACTAATCGAATAATCACATGCAAAATCAATAACCACTTTCATAATGTTGGAATGCATAATGCTAAACTTTAATTACTTTTCAAGGCCTCGTCCCAAGACCTTGGGGCTAACTGTAACCGGAACCCAACCCGGAGTGCCTCTAATAACCGGACACCAACCCGGAGTGCCTCTAATAACCGGACACCAACCCGGAGTGCCTCTAATAACCGGACACCAACCCGGAGTGCCTCTAATAACCGGACACCAACCCGGAGGGCTTACTTTTACCAGTCCCTAACCTGGAGGGCTTACTTTAACCAGTCCCCAACCTGGAACATACTTGTCCAACACATTCATATGAAGTAAAGATTGAAATATAACATAAACATTCTTATTGGAACTAGCATACGAAATGTCAATACTTTCACCATAAACTATGAATGGTATAAAAATAGCACATCCACAGTCAAACATATCACAAAACCTTCAAAACAATATAGAAGTTTTGTATCATAATAAATCAACTTCAAATAATCTTAAAACCCATCAAAGGATGTTGACAAAGATGAAATCAAAATTCTTTTTAAAGAAATATCTCCTTTTATTTTGAAATCATTTAAGATCCATATAAAATCAAACATTTTCTTTGAAAATAATCTTATAAGCTTTTAAGGGAAGCTTTGACGATTTTATAACGGCGGAAAATAACCGCACCCGCCGTATAAGTTAAAAAAAACATTCTTATCTTAATTCTGTCGAAAAGGTTAAAAAGCACCTTGTTTGGAAAACGACGGAAAGATTCCCTTATAAACCTCTTATAAAAAGTCAAACAAGGGTATAAATGACTTTAACCCATATTCTTTTAAATATTAAAAATGTTTTGAAATACATTTTGAAGAAACATGGATGTGGATGATAACGAGATCCCAGTAGATTATTACGTATAAACAACCTCGGATAATGAAGAGATTGTGAAATAACCCTTACCAGTTTGGTAACTTATGAAACATACAACCCATGAAAGAGGTATCATACAATGAATATGTAAGTACACATAAATTAGAGTGTATTACACAAAGAATATAATTATGGGCAGTACATACACCACACAAAAGGTAATGGTGGCAATATGGCATGAATCTCACGGGAATAAGGAGTGAGATGAAAACCCCTTACCACGTTAATCAACTGAGTCGCATGGCCAAAAGTTAATAACCACCAAATTATTTACAGAATAACATGAATATAAAGTGAATCATGATAATATATATCAAATGGAAGTACACAATACACCACTTTCAATAATTTAGTAGCGAACAATGGAAATCTCACAGAATTGAATGTGAGATAAGAAAAATCCCTTACCTTGTACTTTTCCTTGGTTGGGGTAGGTTAACCTCCTGTATAATGGTGAAATAATTTTTATTAAATTATACAAGAATCATATACATTAATATGATATCATATATGTTCTTTTAACATTGCTTTATTAATAATATCTTAGTATTATCGTCGTTTCGGGTGATAATCGATTCGTTCTTCTTAAATGTTTGGTTACGTAAGACATGTTTGTAATGGATAGATTATATCTTATTCATAATCATAATGATATTAAAATTATTTTTAACCCTAAAATGAGAATAAGACTTGAATGGATACGATGGAGGATGGATCTCACCGCGTTCGTGGAGACGGTAGTCCGTACGTACGCACGAACACTACTTCCATTTAATTTTTATTTTAAAAGAATTGAATCCAAATGATACATAGGTATATTACTATTCCAGTATAATATAATATTTTATATATGTTACTTAAGTTCATTAACACCATCCGTTATACGTTCCATGTGTGGTATGAACGAGTCATATCATTTTAAGGGGGCGGTAGTCCGCACTTCCTCAAATGAAATTATCGTATGTATATACAACATGAAACGAATAATGGTATGAAATAAAATGGAATTACAGAAGCTTATATATAAAATATATATCATTAATATCATATTTAATTATAGTTCCATAATAATGGCCACCATGAGAGGCGGTAAGATGTATTTGAACAATCATCGTTTCGTGAGGCGTTAGTTTTCCATCCACAGAAACATTATGTTCATCATCCATTAGATGGAGTTGTGTGTATGTGTAGTTTGAATACTTCTTATAACAACATCCTAGTATATTTAGGATACTGGTGTGGTTACAAAATAAAGGAAATAAAAAGAGTTTGGGGGTTGGAGAAGCAAAATAAATGAAAATAATTTAAGAGAAATCGTTACCTTTAATTTAGGTAACTCACTTTGGTTGGAACCAAAGGACTTCTTGAAATGCTTTCTGCCTAAGGGGAAGCTTCAAGGAGGAGTAGAGGGATGTGGGGAGCTTAGTTGGGCAGAGTTTGGACGAGCCAAGTGGCTTGAGAGGTGTGAGGAATGAGTAGAAGTGGTCTCCTTTTATAAGGGAGAAGAGGGGCTCTTTAGGAAAGAGTGAAAGTATTACTTTATAATATAATTATATTCGGTTTATAATGGTCCAAAAATCATTGAGGTCGAATATAAGATGACTAATATTATAAATAACATCAACCAATAATAATTGGACAGGTTTTAGATAATATTTTAATCATTATAATCTTATTTATTTAAATGATTTATTAATGAGGTAAACATTGCATCATTATTGTGTCATTAATAATTTAAATTATTTGATGTCTAAAATTTATAAATAAAATATCATTATGTAGGAAATATTTTTAGCTTTCTAATGAATATTTATAATCGAAAATCCAACATGTATAACCCTATGTAAAAATTGTTCTTCTAAAAGATGTAAGCTGATGCCATTTTTATTTTTATTTTAACTTTATTAATATAAAGTGTCCCTACCACATACAAGTGGATCCAAGGGGTCCCCAAATTGACCCAAGGATGCTCATGGTCGGGTATGTGTCCACCAATAAGGTTAGGACACGTTTTAGGTTAATTTTGTATTATTATAATATTATTTTTTAACCCTTATTTACCGGATTTACCCTTAACCATGGTAAATAAAATATTTACCACAGTAATTATTCAAAATTTCTAAAAATAAAAGTTACCTATTTACACAATTTGGACATCCTGATTCCAAATATGGAATCCATTTTTCTAAATTCAAAACACAGAAGTGGCAGAAATTAATTTAAAATTAATTCCCGCTGTCAAAACAAAAAGCGTGTTTTTAAGAGGTAATAACTATCAAAAGATTGACACTTGTTTATGTTTGGTTTAATTGTAAAATTATGTACAATGACCAAAATTATATTAAATGGTAAAAATATATTCTAAATATACTTTAAAACTACTAAAATTCATAATTTATCACTATTAATTATTTTGATTAAAAAAGTTGTTTTTAATTAAAATTTAGTAATTTTCACTATTCATCAAAATATGAAAGTTATCCGAAAAGTACCAAAATTTCACCTTAGGCTAAATTCGATATTCCGAATCCAAAAATGAAGTCCATTTTAAAATATAAAATATATATAATTTCAAAATTTAGGTATTACTATTCATAACGGCTAGTTTGATTGGTTGTGGCGTGTGTTAAAACTCAAGGTTGCGTACAACACACGCTACTATTTTATTCAAAGGAAAGCGTACCGTAGAAGCTTGGGATGTTTCATTTTAATTTTTTTTTTTGATGTCCCAATTTATTCAGATAGTTTAAAATATTTTATTTAAAAAGGTTTCACTATTAAAGTTGATTAAAGTGCAATACTGAAAATGAATTTGTTCTTGCATTATATCTAAGAAACTCATAATATGGATTCTAAAATTATAATGATTATATAAAGTTTAAAATTTAGATAATACTATCCATAACCTCTTTTGAATGGCTTTTTTTTGTAAGTCATGGTGTGATTGAACTCGTTGTTACGTGTAGTGCAAGTTATTGAATTATTTTGATGAAATAACACACTATGAAATCTTGGGGTGTTACATTCTCCCCTCCTTCAATAAATTGCGTCCTCGCAATTTGAAATTGTTCTTCGAAAATAAAAGGTTGAAAATAGAAAATATCTTTGTGGGAAAACCCACATCGGAAATTAGGTTACTAAAATTTAGTCTTAATATGAGGAAAAGAGAAATGAAAGAGTCACCACCAAATTATGATCTCGATTAGGAGAACATTGGTGGCAATTAGAGACATATAATTGGAGGAAAAACGTAAATATTTATAGGTAGTGATTGAGATCATCAATCACAAACAAGTGTATAATTGAGGTCCTTAAATTCATCAATCTATGATGATTTGAAATACCATCGGTTCAACAAAACATAGGGTATTAGGATAACACATTTTTGACGTTTCAAAATATCTTAGTTGAAATCCCACATCGAAAAATGAATTAATGAGGCCTCTATTTAAAATAAAGAGTGGAAAGTATGAAGATTACCGAAAATAACACATACTAGGGTTCCATGTAGGAAAATATGGATATGGAAGAGAAATATAACCATCAATTATCTGATGGAGAGTGGTAGAGAACATGGCTATGAAAAGGCCAACAATCCCAAAGCCATAAATTTGTGATGATTTAAGGTACCATCTAGGACAACATTTTTGTTCTAAGTTTCTATTATTAATGTTGAGGAATTTATTTATGAGATTGGTTAAGATAATAAAGAGATATACTTACTTTATAATTAGAATTTTACCCATTAATAAATTTCTACCACAAACTCATCTTTCACTCTAAAAGATAATAGAACGGAATTTTTTTTTCTATTTATATTATTCGTACAGGGTCCCAAAATAAATGAATTTATAATTCATCTACCAGATCTTTGAAAAAAAACTACATTATTTAATTCAGGACATCTCGTGGGACAGTGGTAGGTGATACACCCTTGTCTCCCTTCGGTTGCGGGTTCAAGTCTCGCAGCCTTGCCGGACGCGACGGGTTGCCGCCCGACCTCCGGGTTGTCCTTTTATGACAATCCAAATTAATCCAAACTAGAACTATCCAAAATACTTCTGTCTAAACTCACAGTCCAACATTTATAAGGAAGGTAAACATAATATAGATCCTTTTTACCCCGTAATAGAATATGAATACCTTCATCATGTATTACCATATTCCTTATTGATTACATTCATGCTCCCTTATTCCATATAGAATGCTGGATATACTTCATTAATCCAAAAATGTTTTAAACCCCAACAATGATGGAATATACAAATCATTAATCAGTTCCAGGGTAGTCAAGAATATCCAATATAATTTATCCAAAACAATCACATATTATTCCAAAATCACTACCTCAGTATCAGAACTATATTATGATTTATCATTCCCTCAACCATATATTTTCCAAAAATTTATCCTGCTATTGAGTCACTTTTCTTTGTTCCACACAATCTCAAGTCCTTAATGAAATAGTACTACAGTACAATCCTTATATACTCCATAATTATTATAACAAGTACATTGTTGATACAACACTCAATTGACATAATCAACATAAGAACTCTAATCATTCCTATTCATCTGTGGTAGTATCATAACTTTATTATTATCCAATAGCATCATTTGCGGCATAGTCTGATGACTGGGGCATAGGTTCGCGTAGTGTCCAAACTCCTTGCAAATGAAGCATTGTACATTTAAAACCATTTTCTTACCCTTGCAGTCACGTACTTTGTGCCCTTTTCCTCCACACTTATAACAAACTCCCATTCCTTTCAGGCAACTTCCAGGGTGTTTCTTTCCACAGTTACCACATATGGGAAAATTCTTCTTTTCCCTTTTCCCTTTATCCATCTTTCTCTCTTCTATCCTTTTCTTCTCTTGCTTCCCTTCAAATCCATAGGACTCAGTAAAATACATGATATTATTTCTTCATATGATGATAATACATGGGAGACTATTTCTCTTATAAATTCTAGCTTAAGACCATGAAAGATATGATCCTTCCTTCTCTTTGGATCATGTGCATTTCTGGAGTTCTCATTCCTTCTACTGGGCGCCATTTCTATACAATGGCATAAACTAGATCAGTTTATGAATCAAAATACATAATCCCATACTTATAAAACACCTAACATAAATTGAACTATTTATGGATATAATCCATAATCATAAGAATGTTTTCTTTGAGGAAGTATATACTCATAATCCCTTCAAAATGATTTGTAAAGAAAATGAGAGTTATCCTAAGCATATCCCCCGGGAGTGTCGTAACCAAGAGTGCAGCAAGGCCCGTTGTCGTGCACCAGTTCCCGTTCGAGTCTAGCTCAAAGCGGTGTTTTCGGGTTTTACCCCTAGGTACATCTGTGCCAGAGCCGCCTCTACCTGCTCGTATCCAGACAGGGATGTATTGCTCGGAAAACTCACAAAATCTCTACAATACCAAAATTCTAGGAAGTTATTCTATACTAATCCTCAAAGTTCATCTTAGGTCTACGTGCTCTAATCAGAGTTTATCTAAATCTAGCTTCCAAGGTTTGTACTAAACTTCCTCTGATACCAACTGTAACGCCCCGACCCTAGTTACCCAGAGTCGGTGCATTATTACATAACATTGGCATGATCACAAGAAAGATCAAATCTCGAAAGACCGATTGGTTTAGTAGCCTTGGAAACACTAGATATATTCATAAGTTTTACATTACATCATAAAATGAAAAACTACTACAACAACATAATGTTTCCACAGTCCACACTATAATCCCCTCATAATATCCCTGCAGGTCATTCATAATTTACTTCTTCACTTCCTGGGAAAAATAAAACATAGAAAAGGGGTGAGCTCAAATTCCCAGTAAGGATAAGAATATAGCGGAAACTTTCATAAATAAGAATAAACATTTAAGGCAATGTATAACTAAAACAAAAGCCTTTTAAACTTGAACTTTTAACATAGTATGGCATAAATAAAATTAGATAATGCCATTTACTTATTCACATGGATATTCTACTAATCGAATAATCACATGCAAAATCAATAACCACTTTCATAATGTTGGAATGCATAATGCTAAACTTTAATTACTTTTCAAGGCCTCGTCCCAAGACCTTGGGGCTAACTGTAACCGGAACCCAACTCGGAGTGCCTCTAATAACCGGACACCAACCCGGAGTGCCTCTAATAACCGGACACCAACCCGGAGTGCCTCTAATAACCGGACACCAACCCAGAGTGCCTCTAATAACCGGACACCAACCCGGAGGGCTTACTTTTACCAGTCCCTAACCTGGAGGGCTTACTTTAACCAGTCCCCAACCTGGAACATACTTGTCCAACACATTCATATGAAGTAAAGATTGAAATATAACATAAACATTCTTATTGGAACTAGCATACGAAATGTCAATACTTTCACCATAAACTATGAATGGTATAAAAATAGCACATCCACAGTCAAACATATCACAAAACCTTCAAAAAAATATAGAAGTTTTGTATCATAATAAATCAACTTCAAATAATCTTAAAACCCATCAAAGGATGTTGACATAGATGAAATCAAAATTCTTTTTAAAGAAATATCTCCTTTTATTTTGAAATCATTTAAGATCCATATAAAATCAAACATTTTCTTTGAAAATAATCTTATAAGCTTTTAAGGGAAGCTTTGACGATTTTATAACGGCGGAAAATAACCGCACCCGCCGTATAAGTTAAAAAAACATTCTTATCTTAATTCTGTCGAAAAGGTTAAAAAGCACCTTGTTTGGAAAACGACGGAAAGATTCCCTTATAAACCTCTTATAAAAAGTCAAACAAGGGTATAAATGACTTTAACCCATATTCTTTTAAATATTAAAAATGTTTTGAAATACATTTTGAAGAAACATGGATGTGGATGATAACGAGATCCCAGTAGATTATTACGTATAAACAACCTCGGATAATGAAGAGATTGTGAAATAACCCTTACCAGTTTGGTAACTTATGAAACATACAACCCATGAAAGAGGTATCATACAATGAATATGTAAGTACACATAAATTAGAGTGTATTACACAAAGAATATAATTATGGGCAGTACATACACCGCACAAAAGGTAATGGTGGCAATATGGCATGAATCTCACGGGAATAAGGAGTGAGATGAAAACCCCTTACCACGTTAATCAACTGAGTCGCATGGCCAAAAGTTAATAACCACCAAATGATTTACAGAATAACATGAATATAAAGTGAATCATGATAATATATATCAAATGGAAGTACACAATACACCACTTTCAATAATTTAGTAGCGAACAATGGAAATCTCACAGAATTGAATGTGAGATAAGAAAAATCCCTTACATTGTACTTTTCCTTGGTTGGGGTAGGTTAACCTCCTGTATAATGGTGAAATAATTTTTATTAAATTATACAAGAATCATATACATTAATATGATATCATATATGTTCTTTTAACATTGCTTTATTAATAATATCTTAGTATTATCGTCGTTTCGGGTGATAATCGATTCGTTCTTCTTAAATGTTTGGTTATGTAAGACATGTTTGTAATGGATAGATTATATCTTATTCATAATCAGAATGATATTAAAATTATTTTTAACCCTAAAATGAGAATAAGACTTGAATGGATACGATGGAGGATGGATCTCACCGCGTTCGTGGAGACGGTAGTCCGTACGTACGCACGAACACTACTTCCATTTAATTTTTATTTTAAAAGAATTGAATCCAAATGATACATAGGTATATTACTATTCCAGTATAATATAATATTTTATATATATTACTTAAGTTCATTAACACCATCCGTTATACGTTCCATGTGTGGTATGAACGAGTCATATCATTTTAAGGGGGCGGTAGTCCGCACTTCCTCAAATGAAATTATCGTATGTATATACAACATGAAACGAATAATGGTATGAAATAAAATGGAATTACAGAAGCTTATATATAAAATATATATCATTAATATCATATTTAATTATAGTTCCATCATAATGGCCACCATGAGAGGCGGTAAGATGTATTTGAACAATCATCGTTTCGTGAGGCGTTAGTTTTCCATCCACAGAAACATTATGTTCATCATCCATTAGATGGAGTTGTGTGTATGTGTAGTTTGAATCCTTCTTATAAAAAAATCCTAGTATATTGAGGATACTGGTGTGGTTACAAAATAAAGGAAATAAAAAGAGTTTGGGGGTTGGAGAAGCAAAATAAATGAAAATAATTTAAGAGAAATCGTTACCTTTAATTTAGGTAACTCACTTTGGTTGGAACCAAAGGACTTCTTGAAATGCTTTCTGCCTAAGGGGAAGCTTCAAGGAGGAGTAGAGGGATGTGGGGAGCTTAGTTGGGCAGAGTTTGGACGAGCCAAGTGGCTTGAGAGGTGTGAGGAATGAGTAGAAGTGGTCTCCTTTTATAAGGGAGAAGAGGGGCTCTTTAGGAAAGAGTGAAAGTATTACTTTATAATATAATTATATTCGGTTTATAATGGTCCAAAAATCATTGAGGTCGAATATAAGATGACTCATATTATAAATAACATCAACCAATAATAATTGGACAGGTTTTAGATAATATTTTAATCATTATAATCTTATTTATTTAAATGATTTATTAATGAGGTAAACATTGCATCATTATTGTGTCATTAATAATTTAAATTATTTGATGTCTAAAATTTATAAATAAAATATCATTATGTAGGAAATCTTTTTAGCTTTCTAATGAATATTTATAATCGAAAATCCAACATGTATAACCCTATGTAAAAATTGTTCTTCTAAAAGATGTAAGCTGATGCCATTTTTATTTTTATTTTAACTTTATTAATATAAAGTGTCCCTACCACATACAAGTGGATCCAAGGGGTCCCCAAATTGACCCAAGGATGCTCATGGTCGGGTATGTGTCCACCAATAAGGTTAGGACACGTTTTAGGTTAATTTTGTATTATTATAATATTATTTTTTAACCCTTATTTACCGGATTTACCCTTAACCATGGTAAATAAAATATTTACCACAGTAATTATTCAAAATGTCTAAAAATAAAAGTTACCTATTTACACAATTTGGACATCCTGATTCCAAATATGGAATCCATTTTTCTAAATTCAAAACACAGAATTGGCAGAAATTAATTTAAAATTAATTCCCGCTGTCAAAACAAAAAGCGTGTTTTTAAGAGGTAATAACTATCAAAAGATTGACACTTGTTTATGTTTGGTTTAATTGTAAAATTATGTACAATGACCAAAATTATATTAAATGGTAAAAATATATTCTAAATATACTTTAAAACTACTAAAATTCATAATTTATCACTATTAATTATTTTGATTAAAAAAGTTGTTTTTAATTAAAATTTAGTAATTTTCACTATTCATCAAAATATGAAAGTTATCCGAAAAGTACCAAAATTTCAACTTAGGCTAAATTCGATATTCCGAATCCAAAAATGAATTCCATTTTAAAATATAAAATATATATAATTTCAAAATTTAGGTATTACTATTCATAACGGCTAGTTTGATTGGTTGTGGCTTGTGTTAAAACTCAAGGTTGCGTACAACACACGCTACTATTTTATTCAAAGGAAAGCGTACCGTAGAAGCTTGGGATGTTTCATTTTAAATTTTTTTTTTGATGTCCCAATTTATTCAGATAGTTTAAAATATTTTATTTAAAAAGGTTTCACTATTAAAGTTGATAAAAGTGCAATACTGAAAATGAATTTGTTCTTGCATTATATCTAAGAAACTCATAATATGGATTCTAAAATTATAATGATTATATAAAGTTTAAAATTTAGATAATACTATCCATAACCTCTTTTGAATGGCTTTTTTTTGTAAGTCATGGTGTGATTGAACTCGTTGTTGCGTGTAGTGCAAGTTATTGAATTATTTTGAAGAAATAACACACTATGAAATCTTGGGGTGTTACATATAACGATGGTCATTACTATAAGAAGGATACTATATACTGATGGTCATTCCTATAAGAAGGATATCGTATGCCGATAATCAATACTATAAAGAAGGATACCATATACCGATGGTCAATCCTATAAAGAAGGATTCTAGGGAGTACGTTTAGAAATCCTATAAAAGATCACCGAGTTAGCCATCATGCTGGCCAGGCCCCAGTCCAATGTCTAAGCCCTAGGTATCTGTTCTTAGGTGGTCATGAAATTCAGAACTTGGATGAACCCTAAGGGGATTACCCTTAGGTGATCTATAAAGATAGAACTCATTGGTGATATTCCATGCTACACCCCTAGAGTCTCACAACTGATATGGAAGAGTGTAATCATTTCAATAAAAGGACAAGGAGATCATAATCATCCCCACCACTAGGGAGTGTGTAATCTACTATGAGTCTTGGGTATCCATGCCCATATAAAGATAGAACTCACTAGTGAGATGTCATGCTACACCCCCGAGTCTCATAACTGATCCGGAAGAGCGTAATCATTCCAATCAAAGGACAAAGAGATCATAATCATCCCCACCACTCAGGAGTGTGTAATCTACCACAATTCTTGGTTCTCCATGACCGAAATTGAGGAGAGCATAATCATCCTCATCATATATCATCCATCCTATGATTCTGTCCAAGGAATTCCTACTATGAGATTCTAAGTATCACTAAATGCATACAAGTCAACATGTAAGTATCAATAGCCGGATACTAGGAAACACCTTTGGACATCCCAACAAAAATATATATCACAATATATATACATATAGGCTCAAAATACACATCTCAAGTAGTACCTCTAGGTATACCAGTAAATATCATAAATAACATGGCTCAGAAACCGGATCCCAGGTAAGCACGTTTGGGAATCCTAATAAGAAAAATGAATCCCAAGAAGAATATCCATGTATCCCAATAGGGAGAAAGATTCCTCACGTCAGTCTCAATAATCATCAACCAGAAAACACCTTTGGTAACATCACTGCATCAATAATAAACATGTGAAGTGTAAACAAACAAGTGAGGGTGGCCCGAATGCCCAACCCAACACTACAGCCATAACCCCATGGGATTACTAGTTTAGCATAGGTTCTAGGTGACACCCAAAAAATTTCTATACCCAAACTCTATGTAACAGCTCAGGGTCAGTCAAGAAATGAGCACACACTAGGTCCCTCAAGTTAATCACTGAAGAGGAATCCTACTCGGGATCCTCTAGGTAAACAAAAGTGAAGGCATCCTACTTGGTATCCTTAGCTAAAAGGAAAATGAGCAATAATACATGAGATCCTCAAATGATAAACCATAGAGACATCCTACAATAGGGATCCTCTAAATGATACACAAGCGAGGGATCCTATAGGGGACTCCCTAGATCAGCATGTAAAAGAAGGCATCCCTTAGGGGATCCTTAGAAGCAATGAGTCTCATGGATTCATAAGACATAAGGGAACATCACACAAGGGGAACATCATCAAAAGAAAAACATCAAGGGAGATAGATCATATCTCATATTAAATCAAAGGTCTAAACTAGGTTGGTCCAAACACCCAACCTATCATCCATGCCAAGTCTCAATCTTATGAGACTACTAAACTCAAAAGATGGAGGAAGAGCCTCTCTGTTTAGATAGAATCCTCAAAACACCCATTATGAATCCTCAGACCACTCTATGGGTTTTACCATAGAGATCTATGTGGAAAATTACTAATAATAGACTACTATAAAGTCCAATTTTGAATCCGGGGTGAAAAGATATGAAAAAACCCTCAAAGGGTCACAAGGGAGGAGTACATGACATGTAGAGTCCATACATAGTGTGTACCCTTAGGTCACCACATGGGCATGTAATCCCACCATCCTGGGCATGTAACACCTGAGATACATGGAGTGAACATGACATAGGGAACATGCCCATGTCCCTCAACCGGCCTGTCCGGATACTTGTCCAGGCCATGTACTTATACATGGCATGACACACACATGGGGTCTAGTCGTGTACTCTAAACAACTATGTACCCCTACACGAGTTCATCTGGCTGGGTACTCAGCTGCACAACTAAGTAACAGTACACAGTGTGTATACCCATTTACATGGTGCGTGATACCAAAAATTAATCTTCCCTGAATATAAAGAACACATGGTGTGTTCCCCTAAACCACATGCTGTGTAGACTAGTTTCCCCGAACAGGAAACCCTCAGATCACCCGAAACCCCCATTTTCACCCCCAAATCAACAGATCCAGCCTTAAGAGGCCACAAGAAAGCATAATAGGGATATACCAACTTGAAACAATGAGTTTAAAGGGATTTTGTGATAAATATAAAAACTAACCTACCTTTGAGTAGAAACCGTCGAAGCTTGGGTCGATTTGATGGTCCACGGACACCACACGCCAATCCAACACGTCAAGGGATTTGTGACGGATCCCTTATTTCCTTATCTCTATATATTTCTATCCATATACATTTTCTCCCTTAGTTCATGGAGAATTAGGTTCTATAGGAGGAATCCTCGAGAAGTAAGAAGAAAAAAAAGAAAGAAAAAGAAAGAAAAGAAAATGAAAAAGAAAAAGAAAAAAAGGGGCCTGGGCTGGCCCTAGCACCCGACTTGAGTTTATGCCTCGCCTAGAATAAAATCCCTGTTCTGGACTCAATGAAAAAGAAGGAATCTCAATCTGATTCTCCATTCAAAAGATAATATTGAACGAACCTATGTGAATAAATTAATATTTAGTTTATTAAATATTAAATATTAATTATTCTGTCAAAATTCGAATGGCTCAGATTTATACCAAAATTCTGTCCTAGGGTAAACACATTATTACGGGACTAATGGAGTGGTCAAAAAAATTATTTGAGATCATATGATATAGGAAAATACTATTTTACCTCTCATAGGCATTTGAAAGCAAAAATTCAAATTTCTGTTCAAAACTGCAGTCCAAAAAATACGGGTCCTTACACACAAAAATTACCCCTCTCAAGTTGATTGTAAAATTATTCAACGAGTTTCACTCATTCAAAAACCAAAAGTGAAATAATAAAGTTTGAAAGATCTCTCAGATTCCATTACTTGTCCTAAAGTTCACAAGAATCAAGAGGTATTGTTTAGGGATTTTTCTAGTGGCTATGGTATGGTGGGAATATAATGGTCAAAAGATAGGAAAAGAGGGGTAACACAATAACATGGGAAAACCAATGCTCAATTTTTGAAATAAGACATAGAAGGTTATAAAAACCCATATTTTCAAGGAAAAAATGCATCAAGAATGAAAAGAGAGATAAAAATTTGGAATAATATGAAAAGTTGAAATATGAAAAAAACACAAAATTTCTCCCAACCACACAAGAAAATATGATGCAAGTGTTTTTTTCTTTTTCCAAAAGTTGAACTTGGAAAAAATGTGACAATAATTGCACAACCCATGTTTAATCTCCTCATGAAACTAATTTTAATAGTTATAACAAGATCAAAGGCTGAAGAAGAGTGATTCTTGACTTTACCAAGATAAACCATTAATTTTTTTCCAATTTTTTTTATCACTTTTTGATAACATGTACAAAATTACATAAACATCAATCCATTACAAAAAATAATTGAATGAAAAAATCCCCCCACACTTAAATGGATTCTTTCCCTAAAGCATATGATAATATGTTGAAAATTAAGGAAAGTATACCCAAAATGAAATCCATTCCCACCACACTTAAATTTTAATAAAAATTCATATAGATGTTTGGTGGGACAAGTTTTTGGGATTGTTATGTGGCTATAAAAGATGTGTTCATAGGCTCGAAGGGGATTTCAAAAGGTGGATCAATGTATGGTTAATGGGAGGCGATTTTGTAATTTTAATTCTCATGTGGTTCAGAAAATGACTCTATCATATTAATGCACATAAAGTTAGGAAATTCATCTTGAAGGTACAAATACTCAAGACTCACAATTATGGTGTGAAAAAAACACAATATGAAAATATAGCCATATGTGGCCATGACATGAAATATAAATTTATTCCTCATTGTTATAGAAGAATCATTTTCTAAATAAAAAATTGAGCATTCAAAATTTATTATTCTTGACACAAAATTATTTATTCAAATTTATTATGAAAATACATTTTTTAGAATAAAACAAGTCTTTTGACTCCTCAAAATGGCTAGAAAAAATTTCAAAATTTAATGGTGAGAAATTGTGATTCTTTTTTTATTTTTTTTATTTTTTTAAGTTTGTTTTAGTTTTTTTAAAATACACAACCACACAAAAGAGAAAGAGGAAAAAAGTGTTTTATGAAGAAAGTGGTAAAAAAATAGATAAAAAGGTGAGAATTAGAGAGTAATAAGAATAAAGAGAGGGCGATAGAGAGATAAATAGGAGGAAGAAGAGAGGTAGAGGGAGTTAAAGGGAAATAGGTGCCCCTTGGTTTGGATTTAGTGAGTTTTTGTCTCCATCTAGTGGTGGGTCTACTATAGTAGTTGGGGATCCGATGGAAGTTGATGTGGTTCCCAGGGTGTGTTTCCTCTCATGGAAATTCTTTAACGGATGTCCATTAACCGTGAATTTCCTTTTGGAAGAAGGGTCTTGGAATTTCACTTCTCAAAATGGTAAAAAATTAGTAACAATAAAATGACCTTCCCAATAAGAATTAAGCTTACCTGGGTGAATTCAAAATCAAGAATTGAAGATCATTACCTTTTTGATTTCATAGAATAAATTTCATAGTATGTGTTTTTCATGGAGTACCTTATAATTTTATTTGTATAGATAAGAATTATTGTAAGAATCAACCTCGATCTCCTCCAATTCATTCAACTTTGATAATATATCTTCACCAGATTTTTGAAAATAAAAATTATAAGTTTTGACAGCCCAAAATGACTTATGTTGTATTTCAATTGGTAAATGGAACACTTTACTAAAAAATTTCCTAAAATGAGACATCCCAATGGGTGTTTTATAGGCATTTAAATAATCCCAAAGCACTTCATTAAGTCTTTTAGGCTAGTATTTTCTAGGATTAACAATTCTATTAATCACTCCTTTTCACTTCTCAGTTATAAAGTTCATTCATTCCATTTTTTTGGGGATGATATGAATTTTATGTTTTATACACAACCCCATTCATTTTTAAAAGATATTCCATGGTCGGACTATAGAAATGGGTTCCTAAGTCACTTACAAAGGAATGAAGAGTTCCAAATTGATGAAAAATGTGGGTTTTGAGTAACTCAAAAATAGTATGTGCATCATCCTTTCTATTGGGTTTTGCCTCAATCCACTTAGAAACATAGTCAACTGTAATAAGAATGTAAAAGAATCCATTGTAAGTGGGGAATAGTCCCATGAAATCAATTCCCTAAACATCAAATATATCATAGAATATTAATGGATTTTGGGGCATTTCATTTCTTTTGGAAATTGTGCCAAATTTTTTGCAAGTGGGACATGATTGAAAGAACTCATGTGAGCCCTTCAAGAGTGAAGGCCAAACGAATCCAGAGTTAAGGATCTTTTAGAAGGTCCTTTATGGTATAAAGTTTCTACCGTTAGGAATTGAGTGGTAGAATTATAAGATGGAGGGATATTAATTTTCATCAACACATCTCCTAATAACCATGTCAACCTTGATTTTCCAAATTTTATTATATTCCCAAAAATAGTATCTTAAATCAATTTTTAGCTTAACCTTTTTATTTATTTATGAAAATTTTCAAGAAAAACACTAGAATCCATGTAATTTATAATCAGGGCATACCATGATAGATTTAGAGTGAGATATGGGAGGTGTTTAGTAAGAAATTCAGGATCAATGATTTCAAAATGAGAAGAATTGGAAATTCCACTTAGGTGATCATCCACATGGTTTTATTTTCTAGGTCTATCATTGATCTCAAGGTCAAACTCTTAGAGCATTAGGATCCATATTATTAGCCTTGGTTTGGAATAAATTTTCTTGAATAAGAACTTTAAAGTTGAATGATATATGAAAATGAAGATTTTAGAACCTAATAGATAGGGAAAAAATTTATCCAAGGAAAAAACCACCACCAAAAGTTTCTTTTTAGTGATAGTGTAATGATATTGAGTTTCATCTGGTGTTTTTGAGGCATAATAGATGACATAGGGAGTTTTTTCTCTTCTTTGACCAAGAACATACCCAATGTCCATATAAGAAGCATCACACATCAATTCAAAGGGTAAGGACCAATATGGGGGTTGGATTATTAGAGAAGATATAAGAACAACTTTGAGTTCAATGAAGGATATCTTCGAATCCTCATCAAAATGGAATGTAACATCATTTTGAAGTAGTCGAGGGAGTGAAAGGAAAATCCTACTAATGTTTTGGATGAATCACCAATTGAAACTAGCACGAACAAGGAATGAATGGACGTCTCAAACTAATGTAGGTTTAGGAAGTGATTGAATCACCTAAATTTTGGTAGGATCAAATTTAATACCCTATTGAGAAATTATGTGTCCTAGAACAATCCCATTTTCAACTATGAAGTGACATTTTTCAAAATTTAACACAATTTTAAATTTGACACACTTTTGTTGGAACATAGAGAGTGAATGCAAGCAAGATTCAAATGAATCAAAATAAATTTCAAATTCATCCATGGAGATCTCCATGAAATGATCAATTAATTTGGAAAATAAACTTATCATACACCTTTATAATGTTTTAGTATCCTTACAAAGGCCAAAAGGAATTCTCCTATATGCACATGTTCCAAAGGACAAGTTAATTTAGTCTTTTTCTTGGTCTCAATGTTCAATTGGAATTTGGAAGTATCTAGTGTATCAATTAAGAAATAAATAATGTGAATTTATGGATAATATTTATAGAATTTTATCATGGAAGGGAAGAGGGTAGTGATCTTTTCATGTTTCAACATTCAATTTCTAATAATTTATGCACACACATCATTTATTTTTCACCTGAGTTGTGAACACCTCCCCATGTTCATTTGTGACAACAGTTATCACACCCTTATTAGGTACCACTTGAATCAGACTAACCCATTAACTATTATAAACTTGGTAGATAATACTAGATTTAAGAAGATTAGTGATCTCTTCGTTAACTACCTCAAGTATGATTGGATTGAGTCTTCTTTTAGGTTGTTTTATTGGGTTGGATGATTCTTCTAGATGTATTTGATGAATACAAAGAGAAGGGTTGATTCATAGTATGCCATATAGGGTTTAAACTAAGGACTTTTTGTTTTCCCATAACACCTGAATAAGTTTGAACTCCTCAGTTTCATTAATTACAACAAATACAATGATAAGATAAGAGTGGTCATGGAAAAGGAATTCACATTTCAGGTGTTTTGGAAGGGGTTTCATATCATTTTCATCCTTAATTTGTGGTCTAGAAAAATTAGTACATAAGAAGAGATTTCAGTTGGGTTTGAATCATTTTTCTCAATACTATCCAAGGTGGATCAGTAGAGATCAGAGTTGAGATATGATTCTAGAGAGTTTTCAAGATCCTTTAGATTTATGGAGTCTATGAATGAAAGATCAACATCAACTCCCCAATTTTTGACTTGGTTAATCATAATGAAAATTTCAAAAATTCCTATCTCATTAGAACATGATGAACATTATGGAATGTGGGTGAATCCACTCTCATAAGTTTCCTTGGAATCATGGATAGAGAATGAAAATTGATCCTCTAATGGGTATCGTATGGCTTGAAAAATATTGAACTTGACCAGTTGGTCACTAAATTTCATGGATAAGATGACCGAATGGACACAAATATTAGTTCTATCTATAACAATGAATGGTCTTCCTAGAATTATGGGAGATATAGAAGAATTATTCTCACCTTACATGTCAAGTATATAGAAATCAACTGGGAAGATAAGATCATTGACCTAGACAAGGACATCCTCAATTATTCCCTCAGGACTAGTAGTGATTCGATTGACTAACTGGATGACAACACTCATTGGGTGAAAGGGAACTAAACCATGGTTGGAGAAGATATATATGAGAATTAAATTTATTAAGGATCCTAAGTTTACGAGTGCATCATCAATTTTGAAACTCTATATTTAGCACGGAATAGTAAATGTCCCTGGATCTTTTCACTTTATAGGAATGGACTACTGGGTTGAAACATTTTTAATGGTCTTAAGTTATCTCTTATTGGTGCACAATACCTTAAGAAACATTGTATACTAATGGATTTTTTATGGAATCCAAGAGGGAAATGTTGACTTCAACATGTCTAAACATTTTGATCATTTCATAATGAGGTTAAAATTAATTCTTTGGCTTAGATATAGATTGAGGAAAAGGAATTTGGTTCCTTAGAGTAATGGAAGGAGGCAAGGGAGTGGCTTCAGGTTCTTTTTATGGCTATTTGTTCTTTTATTTTTTCCATATAAAAATTTAAAGGGGATTTATAGGATTAATAATGAGTTATAGAAATTTTATTTCTATATAGAAGTGATATTACACTTACATTACCCCTAGTATAGGATAGTGGTTGATCTAGGGTTTGGGAAGAATCTAATTATTGCTTCTGGATTAGGTGGTATGCAATTTGACCAATTTGACTTTTAATTTTTTTGATGCTAGAATGGGTGAAAGAGATAATATATTCCACAAAAATTTCCCATGGATTATTATAATAATAGGCATATACCACATTGGGATTTCCTTGATTTGGGTTCTTGGGAAGGTTCTTGTATTGGGATGGGAATTCATAAGGATCACTAGGATATTGAAAACTAGGAGGAGAAGAAGGAGGATTTATCCTTTGATGTTGAGGAATAAAAGGATAAGGTTGTTGGAAGTTACCACCACCTTGACCATATTGGAATTGGTTTGTAATTTGAGGAGGTAAGTGAGGTGGATGAGATACAGGATTACCATACCTTAAGACTTGGTTATATGTTGAATAGAAGAGATCATAGTGGATTTTTTTGGAGTTCCTAATGAACTAACCCGATTGTTGAGGGTTGGTGTTATAATGAGAATATGATATGTTGAGATCCATTGAACTAAAATAATCTAATGGATAATATTGTTGTTTTGGACATGTGTTGGTTGGGAGAGCTATATATTCCACAATTTTTGATAGTTCTAGGGTACAAATATTGTGAAGAAGATAAGGTTTTGGATTTGGAATCCACTGCTAGTTTTTTCACAAGACCTGTAAGTTCACTCATCCACTCAATCATCTTGTTAGGATCTATAGATTAATTCTCATGGGATTCTTTAAATTAAGCCTGTTCTTGATTATGGAATTGCTGTGTGTTTGTAGCCATATTGCTTATGATATCTTGTGTAGATATATGTGTTTTTTCAAAAAGAGTACCAAAACTTGTGGCATCTATGAGAGTTCTATCCATAGACAATAAACCCTCATAGAAGTATTGTATCAATATTTGTTTAGGGATTTAATTGTGTGGGAAAGTTTTCACAAGTCTTTTGAACCTCTCCCAATACCCATGGACTGATTCATTCTAGAATTTATGGATTCCACTTATTTCATTTCAAATATAATTACTTCAAGAAGAAGAGAAGTATTTCTCTAATAAGAGTCACTTTATGTCATTTCATGTTTTTATAGAATCAGGAGGGAGTTAATAGAGTAATTACTTGGAAGAGTCATCTAGGAAAAATTGGAATGTTAGAATTTTTATTTTTCTTCAAAAACCCCTCTAGGCTTTATAGTAGTGCACACCACTTGGAACTCTTTGAGGTGAAGATGAGGATCCTCACTGGATATCCCTTGGAAATGTATCAAAAGATGAATCAAACCCAATTTTAGTTCAAAATTAGCCTCAATGTTTGGATATTGAATACAAAGGGGTTGTTAATTCATATCATGGGTAGGGAGTTCTTTAAGGGTTTGTTCACTAGGATTGCCTATATCTATTTCAATTGAATGGGAAATGAATGGGTCTAGAGTGATTTGATTATCCCTAATATTCCTTATAATTTGGTTAAGACTTCTCTTGATTTTTAGGTCAAAAAAATACAATGGATTTTTTGGGAGGCCATGGAGCATTCATACAAATTTTGAAGTATGAGGAAGGTAGGGTTTTCTATGTGTTTTTTTCCTTTTATGGTTTTTTATGGGAAGTTGGGATTTTCTTTTTGTTTTTTTACAAAAATAAAAAATTACCGACTACTTAATGACTATCCAAAGAAATTATTCCATTTAAAGAGCATAAATTTTTCACCTATCAATAGTTTAAAGGTCTAATGCTCTTCTATAATGTGTATAGAGGCCCTTGGGTCAAATCCCTAACAATGGAACTAATTTTGGAGTTGATTGTTTCTAATTTGTATTTTTAATGAGGGGGGGGGGGTTGTTTGAAGAGATGAGGTGAAATGATTGATTAATGAAGTTTTATTTAATAGTTTAATAAATATTTGTATGAGTTAATTACTGGGGATGTAATCTTATGATATAATTGAGCTTTTAAAAACATTTTATTTAATTATCAATCAGAATTCCATGTTTTATCTTTAATCTAATACTTAACGAGGGTTTTAATCATCAACAATTCTTATTGATGGAAGTTTAAATATTTCATGAACCCATGTGTATTTTTGTTTCCAATATTCCATTAAATCCACATTTCAAACAAAAATGTTATCAATCCATAACATTTCTTGTTTGTGATACAAAATATTAATTCAAAGAATGTTAAATGAGAAAAAACTATCAATCACTTAACATCCTCAAATTATGAATCAACCCAATGGAATATTTACTCATCCATTAATATAGTTAGTAATTTGGTTTAGGATTTATAGGGATATGAGTTAAAAATATAAGAAAAATAATGGTACAAGAAAAGAGTGGTGCACCGAGCACACACACAAAACGTGAAGAGTGGTAAATATGAGATTTTGATTGAATAAGAAAGTGATAAAATGGAATGGTTTTTAATTTGATTTAAACTATTTTAATACCATTAATATTACACAACATAAGGTTTATGATAATAATAGAATATTATAATGATTCATTCATTAAAATTCAAATGAAATTGAAAATAACTCACACAATTACAATTGAAAACAATCAATGTACATAAAAAAAGCACAAAGGAAAGTTATATCAAGTAGAAACATGGGTTTGATAGGTAATACCGATAATTTTTAGGGATTTGGTCACTCAAATTTATCCTCTAATGTGCTGAAGTGCCAACGCCTTTCAAGGAGAATTGGGGAGTGTATTTATAGCCCAATGTGGTGGACTGTTTGTATTCCAAAATTTCCCCTCAACTTAGCTCACCTATTTAACTATTTAGATAGTAAAATATTGATATATCTTCTTCTATAAAGTTTTATATATGTATTTATACATTTCACCCTCCAAATTTGGTGCTATTAGACTCTTGGATCCAAATCTTAGGCTGTTTTCTCAAACAATGTGTTGTTGTCCATAAATATCCACATTTTTTACATAGAATAAATGTGAATTGGGTTTAGAGCATGAATATGCACTAAAAAAAATTTGTTCTAAAAACTTTGGTTCCTAACTCTTGAATTTATAACCAAAAAATTTCATTTAAATTGGGAAATTGGATTGGGAGAAAATAATTGTATGTTGTTTTTAAATCTCAACCAGAATTGTGGGCTAAAATTCCATGCATCAATTGTGTCCATTGTTGGTTTAGTTGGGCCTTAATTTTTTTATCAAATATGTTTATATATATTCTTGAAAAAAATTTGGATTTTCATTAAATTTAGGCTTCTAGATTTATCCCATAAATTCAATATTCATGGATGATGGTCCAGTTTTCTCTATAGATTCTGTGGGCCTTTTTGTGTGGTCCAAATGACCATATATATGGATGAATTAACCAAAGCTCCAATTGAATGATTTGTAGTATATTGAATCAGGAACCCTAAAAATTAAGAATTCAATTTGGATAATTATATTCAGATTTATTATTAAAATAGTAAAAATACTTGAATCTAGATTAATTCAAGAAATGATTACAAATTATATTTAATATTAAAATATGGACATTTCACATCATTTATGAAATTTTCCATGAAAATCAGTATGGTTAGTAGATAAAAAAGTTATGAATAAATTAATAACATCAAATCCCACCACACTTAGTCTTGTTCATTTCATCATGCACAACAAATATAAAGACACAACTAAATCATTTTAACTTACCAAAAAATATTAAAATTTTATTTTATCTGACCAGGGGGGTCTAGAATAGTTCACCGATCCATAATGAATTACACAAAAAATTATTACAACAAAAATGTTCAAAAAATAATTCATTTTTCATTATAAAAATTAGAAATTGAAAATGTGGACACTCAAAAATCACTCCTTTCAAGATGATGGAAATTTATTCAAGGAGGTTCAATCATTCACCAACCAAAAGTGAAGTCATAAATTTTTTAAGGGATCTCAGCTTCCATTACCTTTATTAAAGTTCACAATAATCAATAGATCCTTTTATGGGTTTTAATTGTCTATGGGATAGTATAAATATAATGGTCAAAAGATAGGAAAAGAGGTGTAAAACACCAACATGGAAAAAAGCAATGTAAATTTTTTGAAACAA
This sequence comes from Viscum album, assembly GCA_963277665.1. Classification (NCBI taxonomy): domain Eukaryota; kingdom Viridiplantae; phylum Streptophyta; class Magnoliopsida; order Santalales; family Viscaceae; genus Viscum; species Viscum album. Next base: position 717,709,737 of record OY728160.1, read on the forward strand.
TACATGGAAGGTTTTAGAAACAAAAATTTATAATGGAATGAATGAATAAATAATTAAAATAGAGAGAGATAAATTTGGAATCGGATGAAAAGATGAAATATGTACAAAACACAAAACTTCTCCCAATGACACAAGAAAATATGATTCAAGTGTTTTTTTATTCTTTTTTTGGGAGTTGAACTTAGAACAAATCTCACACTCATTACCTAACCCATGTTTGATCTATACATGATATTAATTTTAATAATTAAAACAATATCAAAGGTTGAGTAAGATATTTTTTACTTTCTCGAGACACAAGCCATTCTTTTTTTTCATTTTTAGATTTTTTTGTTTTTTTTCATATTTTTCTATTTTTTTGAATAATTTAAATAACATGTAAATAATTACATAAACATGAATCTATTTCCAAAACTCACTAAATGATAACCTCTCCCCTACACTTAAATGTATGCTTTCCCTAAAGTATATTATGGAACATTGAAAATTAAGTAAAGAATACCCAAAATGAAATCCATTCCCCCACACTTAAATTTTAATAAATCATGAAATGAAAATACATATAGATGTTGGGTGGGATACATTTTTGGTCTTGTAATGTGGATATAAAAAAGGTGTTCATAGGATCAAAGGGGAATTCAAAAGGTGGATAAATGTAAGGTTAATGGGAGGATATTTGGATATTTTTATTCTCATGTTGTTCAAAAAATGCCTCTATCATATTAATTCACACCAAGGTAGAAAATTCAGTTTGAAGGTCCAAAAATTCAAGACTCACAGTTAGGGGGGGTGGGGTGAAAAACACATAATATGAAAAGATAGCCATAGGTGACCATGACATGAAAGATAAAGTTATTTCTCACAGTTGGGGAAGAATCATTTTCCAAATTATAAATCAGGCATTCTAAATTTATTAGTATTGACACAAAATTCTTTATCCAAATTTATGATGAAAATATAAAATGTTTGAGAATAAAACAAGTCTTTTGAATCCCCAAAATGGCTGGAAACAATTTCAAAATTTAATGGTGGGTAATTATGAAAATATTTTTTCTATATTTTAGTTTTTTTGTTTTTTTAAATACACACCCACACAAAAGAGAAAGATGAAAAAATGGTTTGATAAAGAAAGTGATAAAAAAGATAGAAATTGATTATGAGAGAGGAAAAAGAAGAAATAAAGGATGATATAGATAGAAAGAGGAGGAAGAAGAGAGGGATAGGGAGTTAAAGGGAAAAGGTGGCCCATGGTTTGGATTTGGTGGGTTTCTATCTCCATCCAGTGGTGGGTCTACTATAGTAGTTGGGGATATGGTGGAATTCTATGTGGTTCTTGAGGTATGTTTCCTCTCATAGGAATGATTTAACTATTGTCCATTAACTATGAATTTCATTTTGGAAGAAGGGTCTCACACTTACACTGCACTAAATCGGAAAACATTAGTAACAATAAAAGGACCTTCCTAATAAGAATTTACCATACCTAGGTGAAGCCAAAACCGAGAATTGAAGAGAATTACCTTTTCAACTTCACAAAATACCTTTTGTATGATATGTTTACCATGGAGTACCTTATAATTTTTTTTGTAGATATTATAATTCTTTTAAGAATCAATTATAAGCTCTTATAGTTCATTCAACTGCAACAATATATCTTCAACAGATTTTTCACAATCAAAATTATAAGTTTTGACAGCCCAAAATGTCTTATGTTGGATTTAAACTAGTAAATAACATGCTTTAACAAAATCTATCCTAAAAGAATACATACCAATGGGGTTTTTATAGGTAGTTTGATAATCCAAAAGTGCTTTACTAAGTCTTTTAGGACATAATTTTCTTGTGGTCTTAACAATTCTGTTAAGCACTATTTTCAATTCTCTATTAGAAAGTTTAGCCATGACATTTTTTTGGGGACTATATACAGTTAATATTTTATATAAAACCCCATTATTTTTTAAAAGATATTCCATGGTATGATTATAGAAATAGGTTCCTAAGTAACTTACCAAGGAACACAAAGTTCCAAATCGATGGAAAATGTGGGTTTTAGGAACTCACTAATAGTATGTGCATAATCCTTTCTAATGGGTTTGTACTCAATAAAACTAGAAACATAGTCAACTAAAAGAATAATGTAGTAGAATTAATTATAAGGGGGAATGGTCTAATGAAATTTATTCCCCAAACATCAAATATATCACATAAGATTAAGGTATTTTGGGGCATTCCATTTCTTTTGGAAATTGCGCCAAACTTTTGGAAAGTGGGACATATTTGAAAAAACTCATGCAATTCATTGAAGAGTGAAGGATAGAAGAATCTAGAGTTAAGGACCCTTCAGGAGGTCCTTTGTGGTCTAATGTGGCCACTTTCAGACATTGAGTGGTAGAATTATAAGATGTATGAATCTTCATCTTCATCAACACATCTCTTAATCACCATATCAACTCTTTTTTTCCCCAAAGTTCATTATCTTTCTAAAAATAGTATTTTAAATCACTTTTCTGCCTTTCTTTTTGTTCTTTTGGAAATTTTTTAGAAAAAAACCATCAACCATGTAATTTACAATTGGGTCATACCATGGTAACTTTGGAATTAGATATGATAGGTTTTTAGTAGGAAGTTCAGGATCAATGATTTCAAAATAAAAAGAATTTGAAATTCTACTTAGGTGTTCATCCACATGATTTTCTTTTCCAAGTCTCTCTTTGATCTCAAGGTCAAAATCTTGGAGTATTAAGATCCATATTATTATCCTCTTTTTGGAATAACTTTTATTGAGTAAGAACTTTAAATATTAATGGTCTATGAAGATGATGATTTTAGAACCTAATAGATAGGGCCAAAATTTATCCAATGAAAAAACCACAGCTAAAAGTTCCTTTTCAATGATAGTGTAATGAGATTGGGTTTCATATAGTGTTTTTGAGGCATAATAGATTAAATGAGTAATTTTTTTATATTCTTTTACAAATAATGGCCCCAATGGACATATCATAAGCATCACACAATAATTAAAAGGGTAAAGACCAATATAGGGGTTGGATTATCATGGCATATGTAAGAAAAACTTTGAGTTCAATAAAGTCCATCTTTTAATCCTCATAGAAATGGAATGTAATATAGTGGACCAAGATTTCAATACTGGAAAATGGGTCTATAACCATGAACTTATATGCATAGTTTAGAAAAACCATGGAGATAGATGTCCTAGCTAAATATATACCAATGGTTTTAAAAAAACCGTCGGTATACTTCCCCTGATTCCTAAATTCCATTGTACTCATCCTATGTGAACCCTCCCCTATACCCTAATAACCCTATTCTCCCCAATTACTCTATTATCCATCGCACTCATCCCCTATGTGAACCCTCTCCTATCCCCCTTCAACCCTCTTCTCCCCTAATCCCTCTACCATCTATCGCACTCATCCCACTCAAAGACGAAACCCCTCCTCGACGCTCCGCTTCCTTCCGATTCCGCCGCTCCTTTTTAAACTTTATTACTCACCATTAAAGATCAAAGAATAATAGGTTTATGATGTGATATTCATGGTTTATGTTTTGATCACAACATTTTGGTCTCTACTTCATCTTTCCTTGTTTCCTTGTGGGTTTCTCCTTCCCCATTGTCATGTTTGGTTTAGTCGAACCCTAGTTCAAGGGGTTGACCTATTTTTTTTGGTTTATTTGGTGTTTATGGTTCATGATAGTTTCTTATTGGTTGTTTGACCATCCATATTTATAGGTGATTCATTCTAGCTCACATATCATTGATTCGAGGTAGGTTTTCCCATTCCTTAACTTTTAATTTTGAAACCATTGATTCCTTGGTGTTTTGAACTTATGTTTTAATTATTAAATTATAGTTTTAATTAAGGTTATTGGATTTATAAGGTAAAAAGTTTTATTTATATTATATTTATTTGAAATATAAAGGTTTTACTATTTTAAGGGCCATTATAAATCTGATTTTTCATGACTGGTCACACAATGTGTTTATGAGATTGCACAAATGGCCTTTGAAAATAGTATTTGAAATTTAAAAATATGTTTAGGCTTTCAAAGTGATTTCTCAAAGGTATCACTTGGAATTTCATGTGATAATTTAAAATACATCTATTGTAAAAATATTTGAAGAATTTTTTTAAATGAAATGTATGGGTTTCAAATGGTTTGACCACATTTAGATCATGAATTAAATTAAAGGGTGATGTTTGAAACCATGGAGGTTTTGGGATAAATGTTCATTTACCAATTTGTTTTGGATAACCAAGGTGTTTTTAAATAGCTTTCAATATGTTTTGAAATAGTTGGTTTTTAAGATATATTTCAAATGATATTTTAAATGATTTAAATAAATTACTAAAGTAGCTCAAAATCATGATTGTTATGTTTTTTAATGGCCCATTTTTCACTTTAAGTGATTTTACAAAGTGTACGAGACCCTAATTAAACCCATGTGACTATTGTAACCTTTCCATATTTTCCATGGTAGTTATACATATGATGAGATAACCAGGGTTTTGAGTTTTTATTAGCTAATTGTTGTCTCTAATCACAAGTAGTTGTTGAGATTTGACTATTTCAATTTATTAACACTGAAATTTCAACCCTTATGCATATTTATAATTTGAAATGTTTTTATTGTATATTAATCTATATAAATTTTCTTATTTTCTCTGATCTATTATATTTCATTTCATCACAGATTTCCCAACAATTTATGTCTTCCTACTTCAAATAGACTCATCGTCAACATCATCAAGGGTGTCTTTTAATGATAAGAAAACCTACCAATATATTTTTCATAACTACTCTACTCTCTTTGAGATTTGATTTTTTTAAATGAATGAATAATTTATTTCTACTATTATAAACCGTCATTTAATACTATACACTATTATAAACTGTCATTTTTTAATGTATAACGTTAAATAATTTCATTTAAAGCTATCTACTGTTATACACTATCATTTTTTAATGTCAACTTTTATACACTATCATTTAATTCTATCTACTGATATACACTATAATTTAATACTCTATACTGTTATAAACTACCTATTTAATGCTATGTCTACTATTATACAATCTCATTTTTTTAAATACTTGGTGATATTGATATTTATTAATTTCAATGGAGGACCTGTCCATTTATTTTTCTGTATGTGATAGATAATAAACCAGACTATCATTTTTTTAATACTTCATTGATTTATTATCTATCCCATATATTGAAATGTACATGAATAAATGGTCATGTACTTCATCTATTAGCCATCCCATATACTATTGTATCTCACTAAAATGTATAGAAATATACCCAAATTTGGGTATCTAACCAAGTACTTACTCTTATAAATAAATATTTCAAAATCAAAACCCAATGTACAAAAATGATTGATTGGTTCATTTTTATTAATACATTGGTTGTTTCCATTATATTTTTTTATAAATGAAATCCTATTATTCTTTATAAGTTTTGAAATACAATTTAATTATTACAAGTTTAAAAAATAATGACTTACTATACTCTGTATCTAAATTCCATGTAGCTTACTATTTCATGTTATCATTTTTGGATGTTTGAGTATATTTAAGTCAATTTTTTCAATAAGATTTTTCATAGGATGGATTTTTTCTATAATCCTCTTAATAATTTTTTGAAGTTTAGGGACACCATGTTATTGGTTTCTCCTATTTTGTTTCCCGATGACAAAATTATTGAAGAAGTAGTGTTTTCTTTAGCATATGTTTTATTTATGATGGATCAACTTATGTGATATTTTTGGTTTTCATCCAGTATTTATTTCATTTTAGATCATTGCAACTAAACATATGTACTCACAAATTCTTGAAGTATTAAATTCCACATCCATTAGATATGTCCAATTATCCTCTTATCCTAAACCAATCCATTTTATTTTATTTAATAATTATTTTTTGGATTATCTATTGATTTTAAAGAAAATTCATTCCTTTCTATTTTTTGTAGGATCACAAATTTATATCAAAATTTATGTCCCTATCCCAAAATAAGTTTTTTTTGGAAAAATTGAAAATTCTCCATGGGTTTTGAGTATGTTTTGTTCCATTTCAATTCTTTTTTTTAATTTAGGGGTTTTGGGGTTTTGAGTTTTCAGTGTTTTTCTAGAGTATTTTAGACCTCATTGTGGTGGTTTTGGGTTACTGTTGTCAAAGGAGACTTGCAAATGTATGCATAGATAGGAATATACATATATAAGTTCCCCTATATATATATATTCACTCATGAAAGTATGAATATATATATATTGGGGCTATGTGTGATTATATATATATATATGAAAAATGTGTACATGTGTAAGGTAAAGGGGTATATGCATGTATACACATATATGTAAAGATACCCTTGTACATATTTAGCCATAAAAATATGTACATAGGGCATAAAAGTCCTTATATATATGAGAAATTTCATATGCATGCAAGAAGTAAAGGGAAGATTCGAGTTACCATCATCATAAGCAGAGCACCTTGAATTTGAGGTAGGTTCCCTTATGCATTGGACTTTAAATTTAAAGAATAATTGATTGATTGTATCTCACAACATGTTTTTTTTAATAAATAGTGATATAGATTTTTTAAAATAATTGTTTGATATGAAATGAAGTGTTTTACTCCTTGTAGTGGATTTTATGAAATTGTTTTTACAAAACCTTGCACACCAAATCAAAAAAAAAAAAAATTAAATGAAACTAAAATGAACTCAATCAAAATGAAATGAACAAAAACGAATAAAAATATACTAAAATAAAACATAAAAAAATAAAACAAACTAATTTGATTATCCTAAATAGACTCAAAGAAAACCAAACTAACCTATATATAATTGAGCTACATTGAATTATACTAAATTGAATGAAATAGGACATAATATAAGTAGGAAAATCCAAAATAATCTGAATTTTATTAACCTATAAAGAGTAAAAATGAATATTCCTAAATGAGTCTAGAATAAATTAAATTATCCTATACCAAATAGATAAATTAAAACTAATCAGATCTAAAATAAATCATATCATGTTGTACCAAAGTGAATCATACATAATTAGTATAATCAAGTTACACCTCTCATGACTTACCTCAATATGGATTGCATGAAACATAACAAACCAAGATGAACAAAAAAAATGAAACCAAATAAGATTAAGAATATTAAACCCAAAATAAGTTTAACTAAATAAATTGTCACCATACAAACCCATAATGGATAGAATAAAACCAAATAAAAAATATAATGAAACATTAAAAAAAAAACATTCATAAACTAAACAAACCTTAGTGGTATAAATGTAAATCATATCAACCAATAGATCTAGAATTATCAAAATCAATAATATATAATTCAAATCAAAAAATAAAATGAAACTAAATTGGACCAAGTCAAACTAAACTAACTTGAACTAATCTGATATTACAAATGATGAATCAAATTGGAATAAATATAATGAATTCAAACCAATATGACCACAACTGATATGAACTAAACTGAACTAAACCAAACTGAAATGAACTGAATGTAATCAAAATGAATTGATTAGAACCCAAATGAATGAAATTGTCTAAGATAATATAAAAAAACCAAACAAACTAAATCTAATGAAAATGTACCAAACAAACTTGTATCAAACAAAATTAAACTAAATTGAAACTCGAGTAAAACATATTATATACAATAAATGGAAGAGTAATTGTTAATTAATAGGGATGTACCATTTGAAATTATCATTTTGAAACTTGGATCTATTTCCCCCTTGATTTTAGGAACATGATTTGACCCATGGGGCGTTATAGTTATTATATGATGGGAGGTGACTTGTATAGTCATAGGAGATAGGTATGTTGTAGTTTAGTTTTTATTTTATTATCTTTATCACATTGTCCACTTAGTCCTTTTACCTCTTTCTATGGATAGAGGGTAGTTATATTCTGCAAAGGGGGATAAAAGGGCATTGGAGGCAGCTATATAGTTTTCCTTACAGGGGAGGGAGATTAGGGTAGTATAGGGATTAATTAGAATGTTTCATTTTTGTCTATTGTTATACTGTGATTCTTCTATTTATTTTCTTTTCCTTCAGTGTGGATGTCCGACGTATAGAAGGGTCATGTCAAAATTTTATTTATTTTCCACCACTATTTTAATAAATTATTTGTGGGTGAAATCATTCCCAAGTGGTGATTACTTGATTCCCAAACACTTGTGCCAGCCCATGGGTGTATCCCATCCTATTCATTCCTATATTAGAGTATAACTAGGTCATTACTATATCTAAACCATGGGAGGGCTTAGGAAACATGGAATAACTGGGGAGGGATTAGGAACATATTCAAAATTCTATTGATAATGACCATGAAATTTTGATGATTTTAGAAAATCTTTAAGGTATACAAGATAAAATATCAAGAAGTGAGGACAAACTAGAGAGATTCATAAAAACAACCAATGACCAAATTAAGGAAAATCAATTTATTTTGATAAGGATGAATACAATAATTGACCAAATCTCCCCAAACACCCAAAATTTTATAAATAATTTTAAATATTAAGAGGTGATACTTAAAAGAATAAATAGTGAAAGTGAGAAAAAATTAATTTTATCACAAGCTAAAACCCACACAATTTATTGTGTCATGGTTATAAATTTAAAAATTATCAAGAATCTAGAATATAGTAGTTTACTCATTGAAGTAGTGTGGGATGTAATTGAAAACATATGATATGATACTTATAACTAATTAAAATAATATTTTCATATAATATAATGATCAATCTAATGCTATATCAAAATTAAAGTTACTGTACAAACTAAAATATATTTATTTCACTAATTATGCTTTCTTAGATAATATTGGTTTTAAAGTATAAACTATTTATAAATGGATGATGGAAATGATGATAAGTATTTAATCATGTAAATGGTGGATAAAATAATGAGTGGAAAAGATTTCTCCCCAAAAGAATACCAACTAGGGTATAAATTCATCAAAAGCAACATGCTTAAAGTTGTAAAAATTCCAAATTGCATGCATAAAAAAATACAAGGCCTATAGGGAACTCATGGAACTGTTATATGTTTGGTTATAGGTAATTATATTTCTATAATAATAAATCCACACTTAGAACTAAATTAAATCCTACATTATGGGGGAATATGACTTAGATGACGAGACACACAATTTTAAAGAAGAAACATTCAATGAATTAGAATAATCTATTTGTAAATAACATGTTTGATTGCATGGTAAAATTTTGTGATTATTAATTCACTAGTGGTCATTTACAAGAAGTGTATAGATAAGGGATCATTAGTTATCTCTAAAATTCCAAAAATAATAGAAGATTATAATTTAGATAGAATAAGGTTAGAAATATTGGAGAAGGTACCATGTGATAAATACTTTCGGAAGGTGTTCCAAAAAATAAAAGAGTCGGGTAAACCATTCCTAAGAAGATTAAGAAGAACATAACCAAGTATGATTATTAAATTTAAAGAATATGATTTTATAATGGTGTTGACACCAGTAGAATTCCCTTGATTAAGCAATGAAGATAGTGAGAAACTTCCTAGTATGTGAACTAGTGTGAACGAAGTTCATGAGGTATCTAATGGCATGATACCATAAGAGAGCTTGCTTCCAACATCGATCAATGACAGGTTCACCATTCATGAATTTTCTTCCTACATGGGTTGAAAATATGATACTGTGAAAGGTCCTACTTCCTACATGATCCAACTATAACTTTAATATTAGGAAACCCACTTAGTATGTGGAAATCACTGATATATGTCATGATGAAAAAATGCCACATGGACACCCACATAGTAAGAGTAAATTACATATAAATGAAAACTCAGTAGAGACCCTCTATAGTTGTGTATCTTCTCCTACATAGCCTCCCATTATGAAAAATAGATCACCTAATCCTCACCAATAAATATTTAAGGTTACCATTTCTATAGGATAGATGAAGATAGAGGGAGAAGGAGGAGGATGGAGATTTCCTACTCAAGGTATAGGATAAACCCTTAGAAAATTCCCTAGATAGAGAAATCATATTTTGTGGTTTCTAAAACTCCCACCCCTATGGTTAATTCACCATACTAGGAGTAATATATTCCTCCACAAACTCTCCTTGTGTGAAAAAATATTTGAAGCATCATTTTTTTATATCGTCATGTATCCCTTTTCTACGAGCATCCCTAATGGGTCATCCCTTTCTATAATATGGAAAAGAGGAGATCCATCATCCTTGAAATTACTTCATATGTCTCTTCTCCATGATCTTCACTCTTATATGGACTTACATCATGATACAGCCAAGCAGAGATCTATACTCTAAGATAATCCCTTACAGGTTGGACCCTTCTATGAAATAACCAAGGAAATCCATTCTTCTTAGAAATTAATCTTGGATACATACTATATGTTACAACTATATAGAACAAACTACTATGAAATACTACTATTAATATCAGCCTCAAGTATGGTATATGATCCCCTTTTTCTTAATAATGTATATACACATTGAATTTAATTAGCTTATGGAAGTTTTTCAAGTTATTATCAATAAAAAAGAGATCCATACCTCCATTTTTTTCATTCCATTCACCAAGATTATCTTCCCCGAATAATCATCTCAAAATGTATTCCATGTCTTAATTATTCAATAGTCAAAACCTTAAAGGGGAAAAAAATTCTCCTCTAAAACCACATGATATACACAATCTTTTTATTCAATGAACTATAGGGATCACCTTTGATTGCATATTCTCATCAGTATTGCATCCCTATAATTTTACTTATATATATATGGGATAGCTAGTACGAACAATATCACATATTCCCTTGATAACAGAGAATATTATTGATGGAACACTGAGAAATCATGCATGGCTCAGGCGTCCCACCTTGGATAAAACATAATCCACATTTGGTGAGCATAGGATACTGTGTGGTTCCAATCAATGTGCACTACGGTTTGTTTCATGTTTACAAGTTCTATAAGAGGTACACAATGGACCTGATATGTTTACTAGGGAGAGGAGGGTGTGAAAATGGTTCTGTAAACCATTGGAGACCTATCATTCTTACTAGGGATATGATGGTATACCAACAGTTCTATAAACCATTGGTATATAGTTCTACTGGACAATATGTATACCCATAGGTCCTAAACTGTTGGTATACATTTATGCCAACATTTTTCTAAAAACTGAAGGTATACATCTTTTCTCACTGGATTTACCAATGGTTTCAATTAATCATTGGAATAGGGTAACTCAAGACAACCTATACTAACGGTTTTATAGAAACTGTTGGTATAGGGATATACCAACAACTCACATACCACCGGTTCCTATAACCGTTTGTATAACCTATACCAATAGTTCTAGGGGATATACTAATGGTTTAAAACTTTTGGTATAGGATAAATTTCTATTAGTGTTTTTATGCATATTGTTACATGGTTTTAAGCATAGTTATCCATGAAATACAAACCAAGTATCAAAAATCATAGTGTCTTTGTAAGACTACATACATTATTAAAAAACATGAAACTAAAATAAAAAATCTTTTTATTAATCTCTATAATGAGATCCTAAGTCCCTTTAAACTTCTATAACTATATAGGATAACCTGAGGAAAACATAGACAAAATGGATGAGCTAAAAAGCTCAGTAAGGGAATAAATATGGGATTGAAGCATAAAACACGAGTTAAAAGGCATAACATGTTAACATAAAAGGAATGGACCATGAATAAACATATTGAATCATAATATATATATATATATATATATATATATATTATGGAATCATATGATCATGGAAACATAGGAATGTGGCAAAAACATATAACATGACATAAACACGAGTCAAGGTTAACTGCCAAGACTATGTCACATGGTGGATATAGTCCCATAATGGATCAGGTTTACTACCTAAAATAGTTTTTCATGATATATTGAGTGGTTTTAGAAAAATTTTGGAGTCTTAAAATATTTTATCGAGTGTACTTGAAAATGGGTAAGAAATAGAGAAGTTCCCTTTAATCGGGTTTGCTTATCATGAGGTATTGAGAAGGGAATCTTTTAAAACACGTATTTCCCCATCAAAGAAAGATTAATTGAGATAGATACATATTTTTGGAACATATAAAATTAATATAGGAGAATTATAAAAGATTAATGAAAAAATATATCATGTAAAAGAGAGATAAAGCCTAACCCAAAGGAAAAATAGAGGTTCAGAGAGATCCCTTACCTTGTGTCCGAATGTGTTCTGCACTTGAACTTAATGTCTTAGATAATAAAATTAGATTCATTAATTTATTAATTAATAACATTATCCATATATATTTTATTTATTATAATTTAATTATGTTCATTTATGTATATTTCGATGAGTTTTAAAGATCAATTTTGTCGTTCCAGGAGCATTCATTTCATAGTTTCATGGTCGGTTCATTTGTGTATAATTATGGTTGTTATTGTAAAATAGAAATAAAACTATAGAATTAAAATTAAATATTATTAATGAAATTCCAAAATTTTAAATAGTCCCATATATCATTTTTGTTCTAACATGATGATTATTCATTTGATAAAACATTAATGATAAATGTTTAGTTTATTTTGGAGGACTTTCCGACCATCAAAAACCAGTTTCATTTTATTTTATATTATATATATTAGTTATAGAACATGAAATTAGTTATATTATACCTATTAAAATTTTATTTAACCAGAATAATACTTTTATGACCATCCATGAAGGTGATAATGGAAAACAAAAAATCAATATCCATGAAGATGGTTAATCTCTATAATTTGGAAAATGGTTTTGTTTATTCGAATAAGAGGAGATGATAAAAGGGATGGATATAAGATATTAAATTAAAAATATAAAATTATATTATATACATGATACTAGAGTTATTATGATTTTATGGACGAAAGAGGTGATGAGAAGATAGAATAAGAAAAGTAACTAAGAGAGGTGGTTTGAGAAAGTTACCTCTTGAATATCACCTCCTTGAAGGACCCCTTAAGAAACTTGGAATTGGTCTTTGGGTGAGACCAACAACACTTGGATGTGGGGAGATTGTGGAGGAGATGGTTTATTAGAAATTTTATAATCTTCAAGTCTTGTGAGGAGAGGGGGGGGGGGGGGGGTTATGGGTGGCATTTATACTTGATTAGGGGTGGTTTTAAGTGATTAAATAATAATTATTTTATATTTAAACCTAACCACATTTAGGTGGAATAAATTCTAAAACATTTGGCTGATAATTATTTTTTTAAAGTCTTTTTAAGGTCAAGAAACACATAAACCACCCATTTAATTTTGTAGTTTTTATTTATTTTAAGATTTTAACTTTTAACTTTAACCCACTACATTTTTTTTAAAAGGTGGAGCCTTGGTCAAACAACCAAGGTATTTAAACCACTACATTATTTTATATATACTACAGTAAATATTTTTTTACCATGGTAACATTTTTATGTCCAAAAAATTAAATTAAATTTATTAATAATTTTTAAATTTTGATTCCAAATATGTAATCCATTTTACTTGATTCAATTTATTAAAGTGATAAAAATCAATTCTAAATATGTTATGCATATAACTCATAAAAACAGTTTTTAAGGTTAAAATCATGGTTTTCAAAATTACTAAGCATGTGTTTCTAAATGTAACACCTTATGTATTATGTAATTATATAAATACCTTTGGATCAATACTAAGGGTTAATAAAATTTAAATAATTACCATTTAATAATTATTTCATAAGAGTTATGTAAAAAATAATATTTTCACCTTTTAACCTAAAAATCTACTTTTTTAGAAAATTCAACAAAAATTGCCCTAAGATAATTTTTATGTTCTAGGTCAAAAAATGAATTTTATTTCATAAAAATAATTCTCTATATATGATAATTTAAATTTTTAAATAAATATCCTTATTTATTTAAATTTATAAATTTTATAGAAAAATAAACATTCTGACTATTATAAAAATCACTAAGGACTTCATTAAAATATATTATCATATAAAAAACGTTTTTTTGATTTCTCTATGTGATATATGTTCTTTATAATACCATAACTAATTATAGGGAAGGAAATTTCATTGATAAAATTCTAAGGTTGTTACATTATTCTCCCCTTATGAAATTTCTCCCTCAAAATTTTATTTTACATACTAATGTGAAAAAGGCGAGGGTAATTATCATCCATCACTTTCTATGGTTCCCATATAGTGTGAGTACTGATGCAGCGATAATCCTCTTTTTCAACTCTTTGAAGTAGTATTCACATTCACTGGTGCTGAAAATCTTTACGCACTTTTGAGTTAGATTGGTTATTGGGTTTGAAAATCATGCAAAATTCTTCACAAATCTTCAGTAATACCCAACTAGAACAAGGAAACTACGGATCTTTGTTATAGATGCTGGTCCGGGCCACTACTCAATTGCCTTTTCCTTAGAAGGGTGCATAGATATCCCTTTGATAGTGATAAAATGTACCAAGAATGATACTTCCTCCATAAAATTTATTCTACTTTTCATATAGTTGATCCATTCTAAAGGTATTTAGCACAATATTCAAATACTCCTCATTCCCCCTTTTTCTCTTAGAGTATATCAAAATATCATTTATAAAGACTAACATAATTTTTTCGAGGTAATATATAAAGACTCTATTCATTAAGTCCATAAATATTACTAAATAATTAGTGAGTTTGAAGAGAATCACTATGAACTCATTGTGTCCATATCTTATTTAAAAGGCAGTATTGGGAATATTTTCCTTCTTCAACTTTAATTAGATATATCCTAACCGAAGGTCCACCTTAAATAAATACACATCCCCTTATATTTGATCAAAAAAATCATCTATCCATGGAAGGGGATAATTTTTATTTATTGTTATTTTGTTAATCTCATGATAATTAATGCATAGGCACATTGATCCATCCTTCTTCTTAAAAAAGAGGACTAGCACACCCCATGGTGAAGCACTCAGGAATATGAAACCATTATCAAGATTCTATTGTAACCACTTCTTCAATGATTCCAATTCAATAGTGGATATTCTATAAGGTGTATTTAATATGGGAAAATATCTAGGTATAAGTTCAATTGAGAAATAAACCTCTCGGTTAGTAGGAATACTAAGAAATTCTCTATGTAAAACATTAGTGTAGTCCCTCATAATGGGAATGTCTTCAATCACGATCCTCTCCTTTGTCTCAATCATTTGAGATATATATTATTGCTTATAATTAAATAATATCCACACCTAATTTGATGATTCTTAAGAAGATCCATCCTCCTCCTTACACTTATAAAAAATTAGAGAATACCTTGGGATGTGAAGAGTAATCTCCCTATCCCAATATTTGATGTTAGATTTATATAAAGATATCTAATCTTTTCCCAATATAGCATCAAAATCAACCAAAGGAAGTGATATGAGATTTTCTAGGAGGTTTAGTCCATAAACATTGACTAGGGAGGATTTATATACTTAAGATGAAATAATTTCCCCATTTTTTGTTCTCATAAATAATTCAACTTACATATTTTGAGGTGTTATTTGAATAGTTCTACTAAAATTGCATGATATGAAAGAATGCATAGAACCAGAATCAAATAGTACATTCACTATTTTTGAATGAATAACCAACATAACTTTCACCACATCATTTTTGGGATCCACCTCAGCAGTAGTGCTAACACATGCCCTTTCTTGCTTCCTTAGAGGTTTCTATCATAGATTGTCCCCAATAACCCTTAACTTATGGAATTGGATCGCATAGTGCCTATGTTCCTTGAAGTTAAATCACTGCACAATAAGAATAATGATCATATGAACCTTATATTACACTTCCTCATTAAAGGATTTCTTCATTTCACTTTGGCATTTATTATCTTGGTGACCCTCTTTTCCACACTTGGAGAACCTTCTAGTTCCCCTTAGGCAGTTTCCATAATGCTTTTTCCCACACTTTTGATAAGTGGGATACTGGGTTTTCTTTCCTCTATGATATTTTTTTATTGGAATTCTTGAATATAATTCCATCTTACATCTCTTATATCTAGTCCCATGAGACCAATAAGAATCACTAATCTACATATTAACTTTAAGGGAACAACTAAAAATCTCTTCATAACTGTCAAATTCCTAAATTTATAAGGGTTTTTATAGACTCAATTTCAAACCACAAAATAAATAGTTCACTTTACTTTTAGTGATGATTAAAAATATGGAAGCATACCGTTCGATCCTTGTGAAGTTTACCTCATATTATCTGATATAATCATCTTTCTTTTTCTTCAGACTGAGGAACTCCATCTCCATATTAAGATGAAGAGTACAAGGAAAATATTTATTGAAAAATATTTTATTGAATGATTCCCTTTCCATGGAATCAATTTATTCTTTAGACTTCATTTTTTTGTCAGTTTCCACCACTGAACAAATTATCCCTCAAAATGATAGACTTCAAGTAGAACATTTTCTTTTTCTGAGCATTGGAGTATAGAGAACATTTTATCAATGAAGTTAATTCATTGTTCCGTGATGAGGGGATCGTAAGATCCACTAAATATAGGAGGAATTTTTTATAAATGATTTAACTACAAAATTATATTTATTAGGATAAAGAGGGTGTTCTACATTATTCTAGTTATTATTCATAAATTGAGTCAGTTTATCCAATACTTTCATGAAGTCCCAAGCTCCTGTTCCCATCTGGTTTGGCATCTCATTAGGGAAATCATCACATTTCATATCTCCTTAATTTTTAGAAAGGGTTCTCCAATATACCACCATTAACTTTAAAAATAAAAGATAAAATCATGAGGCTTAGATACTTATCTAATGAGAATATAAAAAATCAATTATAAATATATAAGGATAAACTTATAAATGAGAATTATATCTTAACTTATGTTTTCATTAGTTATCCATTATGATAGAATTATACCTAGGGTTATTAGTAAATTTTTCAATTCCTAATACCCATAAATAACTAGATCATTATCTGATACCAACTATACCAACACAATCTTTTTACACATATTGTTACATGGTTTTAAGAATATTTATCCATGAAATACAAATCAAGGATAAAAAATTCTAGTGTCTTTAGAATACTGGGTACATTATTAGAAACAATTAATCTATAATAAAAAATATTTTTATTAATATCTATAATTATCTTCTACCTCCCTTTGAGCTTCTAAAACTGCATAGGATAACTTGTGGAAAAAATAGAAAAAAGGGTTGAGTTAAAAAGCCCAGTAAGGGAATAAAAATGGAATTAAATCATATCACATGAGTTAGAAGGAATAACATGTTAACATAAAAGGAACGACTCATGAATAAAAATATGTAATCATAAAATATATAACATTGAATCATATGATTATGGAAACATAGAAATTTTGTAGCAACATATAAGATGACATAAACATGAGTCAAGGATAATTGCTAAGACTATATCACATGGTGGACAGAGTCCCATAATAGATTAGGTTTACTCCCTATTCCCATACATAATATCTCATGAGACTAAAACATTACCCAATGTATTAGACTACTATCTGGGCACACCCATCATAACATGTTCAATAATATGCATGCCACATAAAGAACTAAACAAAAAGAATAAACATAAGGGACACCCATGGAAAGAAATGGGTTTCGTAATCATGTCATAAGGCATAACCAAAGGGAATATAAAAATGGTATCCATGAAAGAAGGGATTTAAATAATTCTATATCATTCATAAATGAGTAATAATAATATAACATGAATAATAATGTACAACTGAATTGAGAATAGGAAAGATAACAACTATGCAACTTTAGAAATATGCCTTTTAAGCATAGTTTTAGGGAAAATAATAAATAGTATTTAAAGAAGATAAAGGTATAATTATTTTCATTAAACCATAAATGAACTAAAATAGTTTTTAATAATATATTGAGTTGTTTTAGAAAATATTGTAGGCCTAAAATATTTTATGTAGAGTACTATAAAATGGGTAAGAAATAGAGAAGTTCCCTTTAATCGGGTTTGCTTATTGTGTAGTATTGAGAAGGGATCCTTTTAAAACATGTATTTCACAATAAAATAAAAATGAATTGAGCTCAATAAACATGTTTAAAACATATCTAAATAATATATAATAAGTATAAAATATTAATTAATAAATATATTGGGGAAAATTGAGAGATAATGTAACCCAAAGGAAAAATGGAGGCTCGGAGAGATCCCTTACCTTATGTATAAATGTGTTCTAAACTTACACTTAATATCATGGATAATAAAATTATATTCATTAATTACTTAATTAAAAATATTTTACATCTATATTTTATTTATTATAATTTTATTAAGTTAATTTATGGTCATTTCAATGAGTTATAAAGATCAATTTCATCATTCCGAGAGCATTCGTTTCATGGTTTCATGGTCGGTTCATTTGTGTATAGTTATGGATGTTTTTGTCAAATGGAAATAAAAATCCATAAGTTAAATGAAATGGTATTCATGTAATTATAAAATTTTAAATGGTACCATATATCATTTTTCCTGACATGAGTATGACCCATTTGATAAAATGTTAATGATAAATGTTTGGTTTATTTTGGTGGTTTTTCAAACCACCACGAATTAGTTTCATTTTATTTAATATTATGTCTATATATTAGTTACATAAATTAAATAAGTTATAATATATCTATTAAAATCTTATTTAACCATAATAATACTTTTACGACCGTCCATGAATATGGTAATGGAAAACGAAAAAATCATTATCTACGGAGATGGTTAACCGCCATAATTCGGACAATGGTTTCGTTTCTTTGAATAAGAGGAGATGAGAAAAGGGGTGGATATAAGATATTAGATTAAAAATATAAAATTAAATTTTAAACATGTTAATGGATTTAATATGATTTTATGGATGAAGGAGGTGAGGATAAGGTAGAATAAGAAAAGAAATTAAGAGTGGTGGTTTGAGAAAGTTACCACTTGAATATCACCTCCTTGAAGAACCCCTTAAGAAAATTCAAATTGGTATTTGGGTGAGAAAAATAGCACCTAGACATGAGGAGAGTGGGGAGTATAGAGTTTTATAGATATTTGAAAATCTTCAAGGCTTGTGATGAGAAAGGGGTGGTGGTGGGGTGTGGTATTTATACTTGATGAGGGGTGGTTTTTAGTGATTAAATAATGATTATTTTATATTTAAATCCAACCATATTTGGGTGGAATTAATTCCAAAAAACCGGTTGATAATTAATGTTTTAAAGGATATTTAAGGTCTGTTGGTCAGAGTAGATGACTCAAGAGGGGGCTGAGTTGAGTATCTATAAAAATTTCTGTTAAAAGGGTTATTTACAAAATAATATACCCTATGAAAATAAACACAAAGTTTTTAGTGAATTTATAAAAGTCTTGAATGTTCAATTTGGTTCTCTAAATATTGATTAGTTCTCATCTTTCCCAATCTAAAGATTAGTAAAACGTTTGAAACAAACCTAATGATTCAAAATAGATATAAAAACTTTCTAAAATAACTATAAAATTTCAGTTTATCTTAATGAAAAAAATACATAACAGATAAAAAATATAAGATAAATAGCACAACAGATAAAAAAAGAGGTTCAGTCTCAAGAAAAGACTTAGTCCTCTCCACTTGGTGATCACCTGCCACCAAGCAGTTTATATTAATAAACTTTTGATCCACGGCCTGGATCAGGGTTCACAACAACACACAGGCTGTCCAGGTCACACTTGACCTCTACCACAATTATTCGTGGGGAAAAGCAAATAAACAGATCTCACATGATCTCTTCCACAGTTCTATGTGGGATACAAGTGTAACAAGAGATTGAGAGTGATGATATTTTGTTATCCTTCAGTTTAGCTTAAGAGACAGTGTGTGAGATTCAAACAGATATACACACTGCTCAAAATAGTAATGATAAGAACACAACAGAGTTATGAAATATAATAGGGTTTAGAATTCTCTATGTGTTTTGCAGTAATGCTCTGGATTCAATGGATGTTAAGGAAATGGTATGCGAGTCCTCTTTTGAAAGTTGGATTTAGAACAGAGTGTCGCAGTTTGTTGTGAAAGTGTTCAACTCTTCTTTTTGAGGTTTTTCAGAAAGCTCTAGTAGGTAGTTTCTAGGTGAGCCCAAGCTTCAAGTTTATCTCTTTTCAATATTATGAGTTCCCACAGTCTATATTTCAGTGTGTTCTTCAGGAACTATGTGAATCTTTATATCTCTGTGTCTCCGTCACTTTTTGAGCTATGATTGAAGTCCTTTTATACTTCAAGGTCTACTAGGGATAAAGATCTCCACACATGCATGTACCTCATACTGTCTACATATAGTCCTACATACAACATTAAATAATGTCAGAAACATTAATTTTTCCAAATATGACCATTAGAAATAAATTTGAATTAATAAAATCTAAACAGTTATTTACGTCTATCGGTGAGTCATATTCGGTCTGTTGTCTTTGGTTTGGTAACATCGGTCTATCATCTTCGGCGTGTCATCTCAGGTGTGTCATCTTAGGTATGTCAACTTCGGTCTGTCATCTTCGGTGTGTTGACTTCAGTGTGTCGACTTCAGTCTGTCATCTTCGGTGTGCCGACTTCGGTCTATCGACTTCAGTATGTCAAACTTCGGTGTGCCGAATTTGGTTTGTCAACTTCGGTGTGTCAAACTTCGGTGTGTAGACTTCGGTCTGTCAACTTCGGTGTGTCATATTTGGTGTGTAAAAATTTGGTGTGTCGACTTCGGTCTGTCAACTTCAGTGTGTCAAACAAACCATCAGTGCCAGGGAATCTATAAAGGTTGTGAAGTGTCTGTCTTACAAAAAACATTACAAGACTAAGTGTTATCCAAAAATACATGTATAAATACACTTGTAAACATATTTTTTCATGAATATAGGTTATTGACTTATTTAAGTACATTTTTCTGTATGACATAATTGATTTACTTAGAGATATTAAAATGGAATGAAAGAGTAGAATCTGTATATTGACATTATTTGTGATTATTAAAACTACATTATCATAGAGTTTCCAATAATCCCCCTCTTTGATAATCACAAATTATGGCATACATGAAAAAATATAGAATAAAGATAGCCTGACATATCATACTGAACTGAATGTAATTATCCAATATGACTAAAGTCTTTCCTTGTTTTAATTTTTAAAACAAATCTCCCCCTCAATAAATGGATTAAGGTGAGTACATGCCATGTGTTCTAAACTAGAAACCCCAACTAGATAAAGAATGTATTACTACCATTAGATAAAGAATGTATTCCTTATTTTCTCCCCCTTTTGGGATTATCAAAAAGAAAAGCATAAAGGAGAAATAACATAAAATAAAGGCACCATAAATATTTCCATTAAGAGGCATAAAAGTACAAGACAAACAAAAAGACCAAATCCCTATAAAAAAGAAACAATCCATCACTATGGGTTTAGATGATGAGGAGATTTTCCTTTGTTTTAAGGATCCAAGGGAGAATGAGAAGGTTTGGAATAGGAAGAGGAAAGAGGTGGTTTGAAGATAACACCAGGCAGGGAAACACCTATAGGAACAGTAGCTACAAGGGTAGGCTGCCTTTCTGACAACACTCGACTTGGAGTTTTCTTTCTGATTATCAGTTGAATATGGGAAAGGGACTTAGAGACAAACATTAGAGTAGGAGGCTGAGAGATAATACCAATTTAAGCAGCTGGAGGGACTACAATAGCCTCAGCCTGGACATGCAGATAAGGCTTAAGGAGATTGATGAAATCATTAATGATTTCACCACCATATTGCATCACCTTCTCAAAGTTATCCTTATTTTCCATAAATTTACTCATCAAAGGTGTAAACTTGTTCAATTGAAGGACTTTCTTCTTGAATGCTTCTGTGACTGGAGGAATTCTAAGATTTTTTGCGAGAAACTTGAAGCTATTGATGAGATCATGCTTGGTATAAATCTTAGTGAAATACTTATCCACCCTTTCTCAAATCTCTTTTTGAGCTGCAGAGGCTTCATTTGTGCACTGTCTGACCATATTGTATACAAGATCTGTATTTCAATGTACTTTTTCAATGGTTTCTTTGTCTGAAACACTTTGAAATTTTTGAACTTTCTCTCTCATCACAACCTTGAGAGACTCTAAATCAGCAACAACACTTTTCCCACTCCTGGAACCGGATGGGCTAGTCAACATTTTCCCAAGCTCTTCCTTCAACTTCTTTAGGTCTACACTGAGTAGATGAGTTACCAAGTTCCTAAGAACTTCCAAAACACCACTAAAGTAGGTATTGAAGTTTGAGGTTAAAAAATTTAACTCATTGCTCATCTTTCTTACTTCTTCTCTCAGCAAGGTATTGTGTCGAATAATGGTTTCTGCTGTAGTAATGAGATTCAGTTGAATCTCCTGGATTAATATTCTTTAAATCTTTGCTGCATCAGCATCTGAGATACCTATGAAGGTGGAGGCTTCAATTCTGGATCCAAATGAGGCTATCAAAAACTCACATATATCATTTTTGAATTTCTCTAAATCAGATTTAGTAACATAATCACTGGGCACTGCAAGAGCCACTGGTTCTACTATTGGAGGTGAAATTGAAAGAACATGTGCAACAGATTCTAGTTCATCTTGGACTTGTGGAGCAGGAGGAGAAGACAACCTCTCCTCATCCGAGACATATTCTAAACAAAAAAGAATGTATCCTGGATCATTATTCCATTCTCTAGTATATGTCCAGTCTCTTGGCTCAACAATATCAATTCTGATCCTTCTTCCCTGAGGCTCAGGAACAACATCATCAATATCAACTTCTTCATCCTAGTCTCAGGCCATAACAACTTGTCTGGGAGCATGAACCAACCGAAATTTAGGTTATGCTTGTTCTCTAGCTACTTCAACTTCACCGGGAACTTCCTCAAATTGAGGCACTAGAACCTCAGTTTCTTCCTCACGATCACCAGCCATAAGTTCATTCAATTCCTGAATGATCTCTTGATTTTTAGCATTAGGAAGGGGTGATCTGTCCTCATGTTCAACATCTCTATGATCAACAACCTGTTGTTCAACACGTTCATCACCCTCACCAGATCTATGTACATATTCCTCACTAGATCCGTCAACCACTTGTTGTCACATTTTTATAGAGTCACTCACATTCTCATCATTTCCTCCATTATCACTATCATCATCATCATCATCATCATCATAATCATCATCAGATTCCTCATCTGATTTGCTAACATAGCCTTCAATTCTAGTAACTTCAGTTTCTTCCTCATCCTCATCACCTAATAAAGGTTCTCTTGAGGGTAATTCCAAAGGTGGACTAGCAGGTCCATAAGACATATATTTGGGACATTCAGAAATATCAGGATCACTCCTATCATCAAAAGAAGATCCTTCTTCCTTTGGCACTTCAGGCTCAGCTTCCTCATCAGAATAAACCGAAACCTCTCCTGGTTTAATACCTAGATCAACTTGGTCCTTTGGTTTTGAAGGGTGGTCAACTGGATTGAAAACCTCATATAACCTCTCCCCATCTCCCACCTGACATCTCTTCCATGGGTTCCAGAATATTTTCATCCTCTTACAAATGTCTTTTTGAAGAAAAAACCACTAAAAGAATTTATTACTACCTCTCCATCTTCCACACAACCTAACCTTTTTGACATGGCATAAATAATCCTTGAATAGTACAAGAAGGTTGCCTTATTGGATGGCTTAATAATATCAGAGATATGAACCATTAGATACCTACACAGGTTCACTTTTATCCCATGTTTCAAAAAAATAATCAAGAAAACATCCTGATACTTCACAGTAGATAAATCTCCCTTCCTTGGGCAGATTTGATGTTGTATGAACTTAAAAAGCAGTATTACTTCTCCTTAGAATTCATTTTCAATAGTCCTCCTAGATTCTATATTTCTAGTAAACTCCTTCAGAGAATCTTCATAAGAGAACAAATTAGAGGAAGGTGGAATATTACCTGGATAGTCAACATAAACACTTTTATGAGGAATTTATAAGAATTCATCCCATTCCTTAGATGAAAAATCCATCTCCTTTCCCTTTACTACAAACTTCATTTTTGATGCCTCAGCATCATCTAGGGATATCCTCAAATGTTGATAGAACTCATGCAATATCTGGGGATAATAAGGTCTTTCATTATTGGAAAACCAACTAAGCCATACTTGTGATTCCAGAACTTTTAACAAAAAATATTTTCTTGAAAGAATCCACTCAGTAAACACCTCATTTTCAGTCATAACCACTCATCTTTCCAAGCTCAGTTTCGCAGTCCCACTTGACTCTCCTTTCTGACGCTTATCAGAAGGAGATTTTCTAGGTTCTTCTATTGCATGCTTGGTCCTTTCCATGACAAGACTTAGGATTCCAACAGTGTTGAGAGGTCGAGAGTCGAGAGGAAGAGTGACAAAAGGTAGAAGGCTTTACGGTAGAGAATAAGGTGAAAGGTCAGGATGGATTGAACTTAATATATCATTTTGGGATTGTAAATCGTAAAATTTAAACGCAGAAAAAAGAAGAATGAAAAACAGTGTCATTTTATTTAAAATAGAAAAAATTACAAAAAAATCCTTAAATACATCAGTGTCAATGAATTGGTTTCAGGGATTAGTTTCATAAGATCAGTTTCAAGGGATCAGTTTCATGGGATTAGTTTCAAGAGATCGGTTTCAAGAGATTAGTTTTAAGAGATTGGTTTCAAGAAGATCGATTTCAAGAAGATTGGTTTCAAGAAGATCAGTTTCAAGAGATCGGTTTCAATAATATCGGTTTCAAGAAGATCGGTTTTAAGAAGATCAGTTTCAAGAGATCAGTTTCAAGAATATTGGTTTCAAGAGATCGGTTTCAAGAAGATTAGTTTCAAGAAGATCGGTTTCAGGAGATCAATTTCAAGAAGATCAGTTTCAAGAGATCAGTTTCAAGAAGATCCTACTAATTTATCATTCCTAGTTCATTTCTGATGTAATTCATTCTCTTAGAATTTTAGTGTTTAGTGAATATATCAGCAAGCTGATGTTCAGTCCCAATAAACTCAAGAGTTATATATCCTTTTTTATAATGATCTCTCAAAAAGTGATGTCTTACATCAATATGCTTTGTTCTAGAATGAGAAATTGGATTTTTAGAAATGTTAATATCACTTGTGTTGTCATAGTTTATGGGGATATGTCTAAATTGAAATCCATAGTCTAATAAGGTGTGTTTCATCCACAGAATTTGTGCATAAAAAATACCAGCAGCAATGTACTCTACTTCAATAGTTGATAATGCAACTGAATTTTGCTTTTTACTATACCAAGATATCAATGAATTTCCCAAAAAGTTACATGTTTCAGAGGTACTATTTCTATCTAACTTACATCCACCAAAATCAGCATATGAATAACTAACTAAATAAAAAGGTTTTCCTTTTGGATAGAATAGTCCTAAGTTAGTTGTATACTTGAGCTATTTGAAAATTCTTTTAACACTATTTAGGTGTGACTCCTTTGGGTTTGCTTGAAATCTTGAACACATACGCACACTGAACATAATATCTAGCCTACTAGCTGTTAAGTACAACAAACTCCCTATCATTCCTCTATAAGCAGTTTGATCAACTGATTTTCCATTTTCATCAAGATCTAACTTACATGTAGAACTCATAGGAGTTTCACTTCTCTTAATGCTAAAAAATCCATATCTTTTCAAAATATATTTTGTGTACTTACTTTGATTTAAGATTATGCCTTCTTTATTTTGAAATATTTGAAATCCAAGAAAATATTTGAGTTCACCCATTAAACTCATTTCAAACTCTCTTTGCATTATGTTTGAAAAATCATTACATAAATAATTTTTAGAAGATCAAAAGATAATATCATCTATATATATTTGGGCTATTAAAACTTATTTGGAAAGTCTTTTTATAAATAAAGTAGGATATGTGAGTCCTTTTTCAAAACCTTTATAAATAAGAAAGTTACTTAACCTTTCATACCAAACTCTTGGAGCTTGTTTCAAACCATATAAAGTTTTTGATAATTTAAACACATGATTTGGAAAATGTGGATTTGTAAAACTGAGGGGTTGTTCAATAAAAACATCCTCAATTATATAATAATTTAGGAATGAACTTTTGACATCCATTTGATAAAGTTTAAAATCCAAGTGTGCTGCATAGGCAAGTAAGATCCTAATTGCCTCAAGTCTAGCTACTGGTGAAAAAGTCTCTTCATAATCAATTCCCTCTTCTTGATTATATCCTTGTGCAACTAGTCTAGCTTTATTTCTAACTATATTTCCAACTCAATCTACCTTATTTCTAAACACCCATTTGGTTCCTATGGTCAAAGTATCCTTAGGTATATCTAAAAGTTTCCAAACTTTATTTCTTTCAAACTAATTAAGTTCTTATTGCATGTCCATTACCCAAAATTCATCATTGATTTCATCATTGATATTTTTAGGTTCAAGTTGTGATAGGAAGGCTTGATGTTCAACTTGGTTTCTCAAGGAATCTCTAGTTTGTGTTCCTCTATCTAAATCACCACCAACAACATCTAAGGGATGATTATTAAGGGTTCTTGTTGGTATAGAGAATCTAGGACTTTATATTTCAAGTTGGTCTAGTTCACTATGGTTAGGAGGTGGAGAATTTCCAGAACTGGAAGTTTTCACAGATTCCTTCACATGATGATTTGAGGTTTTATCATTAATGTTCAGATTGGACATATCATCTTCAACATTTTCTAGTGAGGTATTGGGCTCATGTGGATCCACTTCATCAAACTTGATGTATACAGATTTCTACACACATTTTTTTCTTATTAAATACTCTATAGGCTTTACTTGATGTAGAATATACATGAAATATTCCTTCATCACTTTTAGAGGTAAATTTATTTAAATTATATTTAGTGTTCAGAATATAGACTTTACATCCAAACAATTTAAAGTAACCTACTTTGGGTTTCCTATTATTCCACAACTCTTAAGGAGTTTTCTTAAGAATGAGTCTAATTAAGACTCTGTTTATTATATAGCAAGCTGTATTAATAGCTTCATCCCAAAAATAAATGGGTAAATCATATTCATTAAGCATAGTCCGGGCAATTTCTTGTAAGGTTCTATTTCTTCTTTCTACCACACCATTTTGTTGAGGTGTTATAGGTGCAGAGAAGTTATGATTATAGTCATTTTTTGAGCAAAAAGCTTCAAAATCTTGATTCTTAAACTCACAACTATGATCACTTCTTAAGGATTTAATCTTAAATCCACTGATATTTTCTACAGTCCTAGCATACTTGGTAAAGTGTGAACATGCTTCACTTTTATGGGCCAGAAAAAAGGTCCAGGTATACCTAGATAAATCATCTACAAGAAAATAAACATAGTGATTCCCATTGAGACTTGAAACTCTAGATGGTCCAAACAAGTCCATGTGAACCAACTCAAGAGGTTCAGAAGTAGTTACTTCTTTCTTTAGTTTGAAAGAGATTTTATGTTCTTTTCCTTTTTGACAAAGTTTACATACTTTTTTGTTTGGAAAATCTAATTTGGA
The DNA here is from genome assembly GCA_963277665.1 of Viscum album. NCBI lineage: Eukaryota > Viridiplantae > Streptophyta > Magnoliopsida > Santalales > Viscaceae > Viscum > Viscum album. The sequence goes on from OY728160.1 coordinate 717,737,456, forward strand.
TAAGTCTCTAACTATGCCTTTTCTATTTAACTTCCTAAGAGAGTGTATATTATAATGTCCTAGTCTTCTATGCCAAATCCAAGACTCTTTGTGAAAGTCATCTAGACAAGATACATTTTGTGAGGCTAGTGTGTCTAGATTTATAGCATGTACATTATCATTTCTAAAAGCAGTAAATAATAAATTATTATTGGCATAAAAAACATGGCATGAATCATCTTTGAATTTAACATTAAATCCATCATCACACAGTTGAGATATGCTGATCAGGCTATACTTTAATCCATCAACATACAATACTTTAGAAATTGAAATAGAGTTAGGGTTACCAATCTAGACTGGGCCAATGATTTTTTGTTTACCATTGTCACAAAATGTGACACGTCCTCCATCGATCTTGATAAGAATTTTAAAGCATGAAAAATATCCTATCATATGTCTTGAACACACACTTTCCAAGTACCACAAATTTTTACAGGAACTCTTTAGGTAGTTTACCTACAAAACAGTTTAACCAAGAAATGACTTTGGTACCCGTATTTTTCTGGGTCCACATACATTAGTAATATAAGCCTTAGGAACCCACAACTGTCTTATAGGTTTCCTATATGAATAATATAGAGTGTTTGAAAAGTAAAATCTATTTTTTCTTGAAGAATTGGATACAGAAAAAGAATTTGTGGAATTGGAACTTGCAGTACAAATCTGGTTTTTAAAAAAGGTAGTAGATTTTCCATATTTGGTTACTAAATGTGATTGGTATAAATTCCTTTTACCTGGTTAATATCCTATCCCTAAATTATAATTAGGAGCTATTTGTTTTCCAAGAATTTGAGTAAGAGTATTTTCCCATTATTAAACTTTTCTAATTCTTTCTTCAATTGTTCATTAGAAATTTTTAACTCATTGTTCTATTTGAGTAATTGATCATTTTTCTCCTTTTCAGTTGTAAGTTCAGATTTAGCAGTCACAGTAAGAGCATGCTGTTTCTTCAAAGATTTATATTTATATTTCAACTCATTACATGTTTCTTCTAACATGTTTCAGTATTCTAATAGTTTATCATTTTTCATATTTTCAGACTCACTTTCAAAATAATAAGAATTATGTGCAGGAGAGTCTAAGGTTACCTCAGTCTTGTTTGTCATGAAACACATATTAGACATATCATCTTTCTAATTTTGAGAAGAGACAGATTCAATTGAGATATCCTTGGAGGCACTCCAGGTGGCCTTCATTGCTTTCTTATACCTTCTATCCTTATTTTCATACTTTTTCTTGTATTTCATCATTAGAAAGTCAGCCTTGACATGTCATTTCCTTTTATATTCATAACAGATTATCTCTTCTGATTAATAATTTTTCTTCCAATCCTTTTTCCAATTTCCCTTATTATCGTACTTTCCTTTGTAACTGGGATTTTTGAAGAACTTATTTTTCCTATAGAATTTCTTTAATTGTCTATCCAACTGGGCCATTTCTTCATCACTGTATAAAGCAACTTCATCACTTCTTGAGCTTTCGACAACAACTTGAATTGTCTCTTTATCTTTACTTATGGATGAAGTTGTCTTGAAAGCTATAGACTTTCATTTTGGTTCATCCTTCTCTTGATTTACCTTCAATTCTTCATCATACATCATTAATTTTCCAATAAATTCCTTCACTGGAATTTTATCAATATTGCTTGATTCTCTAACAGACACAGATGTTCCACACCATCTTTCTGGTATGCATCATAGAATCTGCATGATCTTCTCTTTGGAAGTTACTTATCTTCCTAAAGAAATCATGGTATTCACAATTTCATTGAACTTGAGATACATATCAGAAATTGACTCATCAGGCTTCATTCTAAAATTTTCATATTTAATAGTATAAGTATTTAATCACATTTCTTTAACATTAGATGTTCCTTAATGAGAAACAAAGAGAGTATCCCAAATTTCATGTGTAGTTTTACAAGCAGAGATACAGTTAAATTATTTATCTCATAGTGCAAAACATAGAGCATTCATTTCTTTACAGTTATTGTTATAGGAAATTTTGGTAGGTTCATCCCTAGTGTTTCTAACAGTTTCAGGTATTTCATATTTACTTTCAATATCATTCCAGATTTTAAATCCCATACTTTCTAGATGTATTTTCATTTTAAGCTTCCACTAAGCATAGTTAGTTCCATTAAATAAAGGTGGTCTATTGGTAGCAACCCCTTATAATCTATTATCCATGATAAAGTTTGTAAAATAATTTCAAAGAGATAAAAATTTAGAAATAATAGAAATTTGAAGATCTTTGAAACAAAACTATAATCACAGTTGACACGATTTGAAAAACTAACAATAACTTTCAAAATCCTCTGATACCAAATGTTGGTAGGAGTAGATAACTCAAGAGGGGTGGGGGGGGGGGGGGTGGGGGTGAATTGAGTATCTATAAAAATTTCTGTTAAAAGGGTTCTGTACAAAATAATACCCCCCTATGAAAATAAACACAAATTCAATTTGTAGTGAATTTCTAAAAGTATTAAAGGTTCAATTTGGTTCTTTGAAGATTGATTAGTTATCAGCTTTCCCAATCTAAAGATTAGTATAACTTTTTGAAACAAACCTACTGATTCAAAATAGATAGAAACACTTGCTAAACTAACTATCAAATTTCAGTTTATCTTAGTGCCAAAAATACATAATAGATAAAAAATATAAGATAAACATCACAACAGATAAAACAATAGGTTTAGTCTCAAGTAGAGACTTAGTCCTCTCCAATTGGTGATCACCCACCACCAAGAATTTTATATTAATAAAATTTTTATCCACACCTTGGGTCGGGGTTCACAATAGCACATAGTCTATCCAGGTCACACTTGACCTCTACCATAGTTATTCATGGGAAAAAACAAATAAACAGATCTCACAGGATCTCTTCCATAGTTCTACATGGGATACAAGTGTAACAAGAGATTGAGAGTGAGGATATTTTGTTATCCTCCAATTTAGCTCTGGAGATAGTGTGTGAGATTCAAACAGATATACACACTTATCAAAATAGTAATGATAAGAACACAATAGAGTTATGAAAGATAATAGGGTTTATAATTATCTCTGTGTTGTGCAGTAATGCTCTGGATTCAATGGATGTTGAGGAAATGGTATGTGAGTCAACTTCTGAAAGTTGGCTTCAAAACAGAGTGTCGCAGTTTGTTGTGAAGGAATTTATCTTTTCTTTTTGAGGTTGTTCAGCAACCTCCAGTAGGTAGTTTCTAGGTGAGCCCAACCTTCAATTTTCCCTCTTTTCAATATTTTGAGTTCACACAGTCTATATTTCAGCATGTTCTTTAGGCTCTATGTGAATCTTTATATCTCTATATCTCCATCACTTTTTGATCTCTAATTGAAGTCCTTTTTTACTTCATGGTCTACTAGGCATAAAGATATCTGCGCATGCATGTACCTCGTAATGTCTATAGATAGTTTTACAGACAACATTAAATAATTTTAGAAACATTAATTTTTCCAAATATGACCATTAGAAATAAATTTGAATTAATTAAATCGAAACAATTATTTATGACTATCGGTGAGTCATCTTTGGTCTGTTGTCTTTGGTTTGGTAACATTGGTCTGTCATCTTCAGTGTGTCATCTTTGGTGTGTCATCTTCGGTGTGTTGACTTCAACCTGTCATCTTCGATGTGTCGACTTCGGTGTGTCGACTTTGGTCTGTCATCTTCGGTGCGTCGACTTCTGTCTGTCGACTTCAGTGTGTCAAAATTCAGTGTGTCAACTTCATTCTATCAACTTCAGTGTGTGAAACTTCGGTGTGTTGACTTCGGTCTGTCAACTTAGGTGTGTCAAACTTTTTGTGTCGACTTCGGTTTTTCAACTTCGATGTGTCATATTCGGTGTGTCAAACTTTGGTGTGTCGACTTCAGTCTGTCAACTTCAGTGTGTCAAACAAACCATCGGTGCGAGGGAATCTAGAAAGGTTTTGAAGTGTTTGTATTAAACAAAACATTACAAGACTAACTGTTATCCAAAAATAAATGTATAAATACACTTGTAAACATATTTATTCATGAATATAGGTTATTAACTTATTTAATTATATTTTTCTTTATGACATAATTGATTTACTTGGAGATATTAAAATGGAATGAAACAATATAATCTGTATATTGACATTATTTGTGATTATTAAAACTAAATTATCATAGAGGGTTAAACAAGGTCTATTAACACATAAAAAATGCATTTAATTTTTTAGTTTTTAGTTATTTTAAGATTTTACCATTTAACTTTATCCCACTATATTATTTTGCCTATACCGTGGTAAATCTTTTTTTTACCACGGTAAATTTTTTTATGTAAAAAATATTAAATTGACTTTATTAACTAATTTGGACATTATAATTACAAACATGGAATTAATTTTACTTTATTCAATTTATAAAATTTATAAAAATCAATTCTAATTATGTTATGCGTACAACTTATAAAAACAGTTTTTAAGGTTAAAATTGTAGTTTTCAAAATTACTAAAAATGTATTTCTCAATGTAACACATTATGAATTATTCCATTCACTAAATATATTTTTTATCAAGAATAAGGTTTAATATCTTGAAATTATTATCATATAATAATTATTTCATAAGAGTTATGTAAAAAAAATATTTTCACTTTTTAACCCAAAAATCATCTTTTTTAAGAAATTACAAAGAAAAATTACCCTAAGATAATTTTGATGTTCTAGGTAAAAAAATAAATTTTATTTAATCAAAATAATTCTCTAAATATGATAATTTAATCTTTTAAATAAATATCCTTATTTATTGAAATTTTGAAATTTTATAGAAAAATAAACATTCTGACCATTATAAAAATTATTTAAGACTTCGTTAAAATATATTATCACATGAAAAGTGTTTTTTTGGTTTATCTATATGATATATCTGATTTATAATAAATAATTATAGGAATAAAAATCCCATTTATAAAATTATGGGTTGTTACATTCATCCCCCCTTATGAAATTTCACCGTCGAAATTTTGTTTTACATGCTAAGGTGAGAACAGGTGAGTATACTTCTCCATTATGGAATCTATGACCTGGGTTCCACTCAAAGGTGACCCAATACACTAGGCATAAAGTATATCTCCCTGAATGACAGAGGTTACTGGATAGTAGTGAGGGCCTAGGGTGTGTCCTTAGGGAGACTATTCCCTCAATACTAGAGTGGATAACATTGGTAAAAATGTAATAACAGGTAAATGGTGGAAGAAAAATATAAAAACATGGAAGAAAATAAGAATACATGAATAATAAATAACTGAACAACTAATTATCATATACAAAGCTGATGATAATGTATGTCATGTATCTATAAAATAGGAAATCATGGATAAAAAGCACCAGGAAATACAGGCTATTCCAAAGTATAAAAAAGAACCCAAAAACAATCTAGCATCTCAAGACCTAACCCAATCATCTTCTATTAAGATCCACCCTAATAAAAGTAAGAAATATTAAGTGTCTAAGGTGGGACACTTACCTTTATCAACACCTTCACACATGTAATCTTCCTGGGTACCAATGACAGCTCATATAGGGTGTGAGATAAATCTCAGTAGGCCACCACTAATGAAGTATATAACATTTAATCCATGTAATATAAACTGAAACAGTGTGCATTCATGCATATATAAAATTAAAGCAGTATAATAATGTAAATACCTCATACCTACTTTATCCTCAGTTGGTGTCTAAACACATAACCATTTGATTTATTGGTTATCTTATTATTTATATAGTAATCCATGTGAGGTATAACTATCATTGAAATTATGATAATGATAACAAAGGATCCATGATACAATAAGGAATCTAATAATAATTTTGATAGTAATGAAAGAGGATCCAAGGTAATAACCAAGGCAACCTTGACCTCAGGGATCAATCCAACTCAAGTAATAAACCATATCCCAACTATAAGGGTAAGAGTGTAATCCAAGGGGAAATACCCAAGGAATTACATAATAAAATAATTCTAATAGAGTCCAATGAATTAATACAAGGTAGAATGGGATAATAAATGACTAGGTCCAAGGGTATATCCAAGGTGCCTCATGTCCATAGACATCACACTGGATCCAAGGAGTGTATCCAAGGATTCCTAATAATAATTCTAAAGGAGGGATCCTACAGTGTCATACTGGGCATCCACAAGTAGAAAGATATTGGATTCCAAGGTGGGTCACACCCTTGGAAACCGACATCCTTGAATCAGAATGGAATCCATGAGTTCTTAAGGAATTCCATCAGGAATCCAAGGCAAGCTCGAGTCTAACCATGCCTATAATAATGTCAAGGTCCATATGAAATAGGAAAATTATACTTAATTTATTCATTAATTAAGTCCATGTAATAATAATACCATTTAAATAAGTCGTTTGGTTCATTCTTTTTTCCTTCCATTAGTGTGACAAGGCATAACTAGGCATGCAACCATTTTATTCATTTCAAATTTAATTAGTGGGTCCACTCATTTACCTTTCATTATCATTAAAAATAGGGCTAAGGACATGCACCCAAATAATTTAATTACATTCATTGAAATAAGAAAAGTGATATTTATCAATATACATTCCAATTAACCATTTAAGGATTCATTGATTAATTTAAAACACTTACCTTAAAGGGGTCAAGTGGCACTAACATATACCAGGATAGTCAAACCAATTCAAAAGTCATTTTATTAAGGGAGGACTTACCATTAGTAGGGTCAATCTATAAAACACTTGAACAGTGGCACATATAGACATGTAAAAACACCAAAGGAATAATTATGGAAACACCCTACATATGATGGCTATAATTGAGGTTGTAACCTCCAAATACATGAATATCATTTATGTAACAGGATCTAGAACATGAGAACAATGACTATAAGTAAGGTATATTAATTTAACAAGACACACCTTATAAAATTGGTGCAATCAAAACTATGAAAATTTATAAAATAAAAAAACTTTAGGGGTGAGTTATATAACACCTAACTCATACTCATACTACTCTCCTTTTCTAGTATCAACCTCTAGTTTTTCCTGAATCACAAGAGATCTGAATAATAGAATAACACCCTAAAAATAAAGCATATGATCCCCAAACTTGATAAATTTTTCAAGAGTGTCACATAAATGAATTATTTTAAAGGTATTTTTTCATTTTCTTCCTATTATTTCTTTGTTTTTAGGGGTTTACCAGACATTTTTGTAGAAAAGTGTGGTTTCTTCAAGATTTGGGCCAAACCGTGAGTCCATTTCCAAATTTAAAAAAAACTTTGTTTCTTTTATAAATCTTTAGTTTTTTTTAAAAAAATTCACCCATTCCACTTCCCACTTTTCCTCCCTTGACCTATTCAAACCACCATATCCATTTTTACCCCTTATGAACTCATAATCATGGTAGATTTGGGTGATTTATTCAGGTATTGGGCCAACTCGTGAACCCATTTCAAGATTTAAAGAAATAGTTTATTTCTTTTATATCTCATTAATTTTTAACATTTTTCGGTCATTATACCTCTAACTCGAGCCCAAAAACCCTAGGTGCACCACCATGTTCCGTTTTCCATCTTTGGATCTCCTTTCCATCATGGATTAGGCCGAATTTCATCAAGGTTTCTCAAATTGTCTAGATTTTCAAGGGGAATTTTTTTTCTTTCATAAATAATTCATTTTTTAATCTTTTACTTTTATTTCAGTCCCAAATTGACCTCCTAATCCTTATTTGAATCTCCCTTTCAATTTTGGATGCTTGGAGATTCAACTATTGGTGTATTTGGGGGGATTTCTTCAAAGTTTCTCAAGTGAATTCCTCTCTTGTTCCTTCCATTTCCTAGGAATTTCTCCCATACTTCTTAAAGTTCGAAATATCCAGAAACTAGGGTTTCATAAATATGGTTTTATTTTTAGTTTTTTGGTCAAATATTGTGGTTTTAGGTTTGTTTTCACTTCCTTTTGGTGCAGTGGTGGTGTGGTTGAAGTTTCTCACAAAGATTTGGGATTTTTGAAATCTTTGGTAGGTGATTCCATGTATAAGCATTTCTTGATGAGTTTTATTTCTTGATTTATTTATTTATAATGTTCCTAATATATTTTTTGTGGTGTAAAAACCTTTTTTTGGTAGCATTGGTTAAAATTTTAGTTTTAAAGTTGTATTTTTGATTGAAAATTTTTGTTTTTCATGTGTAAATTTTGTGGTATTGATTGGGGTTGTTTCATGATTCATGAAATGTTTTTATTAAATGGTGTTAGGGATGAAAAATATGGTTTGGTGTGATATTTTAATTCATTTGGTTTTTAAAATAGGGGTTTTAGATTGATTTTATGTTCAATGCTTTGTTATACTTTTTGGAATTGTTTTGGGAATATTTTAAATGGTTCATTGTTTTATATAAGAGGTGAAATCATGTTTGAAAAATGTTTTGGTAGGAGTTAAATGGTCCATTTTGTTGTGAAATGTCTGTTATGTGATGTTTACCATATTGGAAATGTTTTATAAAATTTCTTAAAGTATTTATTGAATTTTGAAAGAGATATCAATCATGTTGCGGGCTGTTTTGGTGTGAGTATGATGTTAAAATGAATTTGAATGAAAAGGGGATTATGTGACATGTGTGTGGGTTTTTTGGTGTGTGTGTGATTTTGAAATTGAATTTTCATATGAAAATGGTATTTTTTAAGATGTGGAACTTGATCGAGCACAAAGGGGAAACCCGAGAATCTAGGTGGGCAGACATGTACTAGTATGCTAGTGATCGAGAGTGGTTTCGTCCCTATTTCACGTAGCAATTTCGATGATGAAAAAACTAACTAAACTATTATGATGATGCTGGGGACCACTAGGTTATGGGTATATTCCCTGGTAGTGACTCTTTCCTGAGAATGAATATTTGTTATAGTTACTTTCCACTGAGATACGAGGTAACTGGGGACCACAACTAGATAGTTCCTAGGGGTGTTCCCATGACTAGTGATAATTGATTATTTTGTATTCACTATCGGCATACAATGTTTTTGGATGGAAAATTTAGTATCATATACATTTTCATTAAAATTGTTTGTTCCTTAAAGTTTCTCCTTTAAAAACTATTTTCATTTGTAGTTACATCCTTTTAAAAATTATTACTAGCATTTATTGTTTATAAAAACTTGAAAGTTTTTTGTCTTAAAATGTTTATCACATGGAATATATTTGTGTGTAATACTAATGGGCTTATTCTCACACCCTACTTACACCTTTGGGTGTAAGTAAACCTATTAATGTTTTTTATAGGTTTGGGTAAATCTTTTAGAACCTATGGTTCAGTTGTTAGCTTCCATTCTTGGCGCGATGTTGTGGAGAAGGATTGGGGATGATAGACCCTTTCCATGTGGTGATCCCTGAGTTTTTTATGCTAATTTTTAGTTTTTCCCTCTTGGGATTTGTCTAAAACCATGTATTTTACTTTTGAATTTTATTAAAGGCTTGTTTGGATTAAATGTTTATATTCAGTTTATTTATGGTTTTTGGTTGTTTAATGATTCTAAATTCAGGTAAATCATTTCAAAACACTTATTTATCATACCTGAGAACTTATTCTAGACCACGAGGATATGGAACACCCTTTGATACTTTCTATTAAAAGGGTTAGGTGCTAGTTTTGATGGCAACCAGATTTAGTTCGTGATAAAATGGTATCAGAGGAGGTTCGCTCCTTTCATGTCATATCTTTTTCAAAAAGAGTCGAGATAGATCAGAGCTAGGATTTTTAAGACATGTAATTCCAATTATGAGTAGGGTTCCTAGCCATCACACCTCATGATAGAATTCATATCTCCATGTGAAGTTGGATTTTGTTTGAGTTATTTGGTTCCTATGGTTTGTTGAGCATTGGGGAGGGGATGAAAAGAGATTTGGGCTAATAGACTCAGTGAGCTTGCAGGGTCTGGAAATATATGTGAAGCTGAAGATATTTCCCTAAAAAACTCTCTGTGATGGTGAAGTTATTGGCGTATATCCACCAAGAATATGTCCAATTCACCCATCGATACTAGTTTTCTCTCATATTGTCTTGTGTCACTTTGTTTTGGAATCTTGAAAACTTTGTTTTTAAAGAAAAAAATGACTTGATTTTAAGAAGTGTGATTTTTTTGAAATTATTTTCTAGTAAAGTGGAAATGGTTTGATTTCTGAAAGGTTAGAAATGAAATTTCAGAATTTTTTTTGAAAGGGTAAATGGTGTGTTTACACCTCTTTTAAAAGTAAGAATTATATGAAAGGGGGTTTTAAAAATGTGTTTCCAGTAGAATTTTATAAACCATTAAAAAGTGTTTTGAATTGAATTAAGTTTCCTAAAATTTATGTGTGGGTCTTGAAGATGGTTTTTGAATTGTTAATTAAATGCATTTTAAAAATTTTCATAAATTTTTGGGGAACTTTTTTTAAATGAGGATAAATGAGTTTTTAAATGAGTGGGTATAGGTGAAATGGAGTTTTTCATAAAACCTAAAGTGTTTTGAAATGGGATGAGATGTTTTGAAACTAATTTTTGTTAATTTAAAGTGATTTTTTTTGAATGGTTGGTGCTTTTCTAAAAATATTTTTAAGATTTGAATTGGGTTTTGATTTCGTGGTTAGTAGTTTTGAGAAAAAATAAAGTGTCGGTTGAATGTTTTGGTTTTGAAAAGTGGAAATATTTTTTGTTTTAACCTTTGGTATTCCCATGAGAGACCACATGCATGGATTTACATGGGAATATGGATGGATAATGGTATGGATGGATGAGTTCTGGTATGGATATGAGGAGGGTACCCGGTGTGGCACAAAAACATGCATGTGTGAGGCCCATGAGGTACCATTGGTGGACACGCTTACCACTGACCAGTTTATTTTCAAAGAGATGATTTTAAAGGAAAATATGATGTCTTGATAACTAGTTTGGGTGGTGTGTCTTATGTGTTTTTGGGAATTTTGTGGTGGGGTGTATTGTGTTTGAGAACCCCTCTTGTTTGAACAATGTTTTGAGTTTTTGTTTTATCAGTAAGTTTGGTTGAATCTTTGATTGGTGTACCTTTGTGAGAAATGTTTTGGGAATCCCTTTTTGTTTCTCCCGTAATGTGTTAGATTATGGTTTGTGGTATGTTTTGACCAAAGGACCAGCACATTTGAGTCCTTGGGTTGTCTTGTTGGCTAGGGTACACCCCCATAAAGAGTTAATTCACGATTGAAGTGCAGCCATAAGTGATTTTCCGTTGGCAGATCCCTTAGTTAATCACCATAAGGAATTTCTTCTTGAGCTTTGGATATTGACTATACCTATATTCATTTTCAATTAAATGGATCCATTTGTAGTAGGAGAGTGGTTGTGGAAGGTTGAAATACACCTTAGTTCCCTAAGTTTCCTAAATCGTCAAAGGTGAATCTTGACACCGTTGTGTTTATTGGTTCTATCTGGAAGTGGTAAAGGGGAATCATAGTGAGGAAGGTGAAAGAAGTTCAGGGTTATCAGTGTAGAATGATGTCTTAAAGGGACCTTGGGTCTTTCATCAGTCTCGTTGAAGTAAGAGTTCATGTTATCCACCAGTGTGTAAAATTTGGTCATTCAAGGCTGTAATGGTCACTTGTGGTAATATCATGTTACTTGGAACTCTGTTCAAGGTTCCACTCCCGGTAATGACTCTTTCACTTTCAAGAGTCATGTTTGGTTTTATCTTGTTGTGTTGTATTTTCTTTTAAGGGAAAAGGTGGATGTTGTAGAACCTTTCTAGGACTTCTTCTTAAATGAAAGTGTGTTTCTATTATGAGAATTTTGAATTCCTTATTCTAAGTGAAGATGTATTTTGTTTGTTTTCCTTCTAATGTTTATTTTTAGGGGTGAAAGAGGTGATGCATGTGCATCTTCTAAGTCCCTATTTGGGTAAAGGTGTGTTTTTTGAGCTAGTGAATTTTGTGGGGTGTTTTGATCATTATCTTCTGACTACGACGCGTCATATACTTAAAACATCAAGGCTCCAACCATAGGCCTTGGAGTGAAGCTTTTCACGCAGTCAGGAAATCACCAGGGGTGTAAGGGATCTTGGTTAAACTTCTATCTCTAGTGTGGGATGCGGAGACAGTTTGAGGTTTCGATGTGGTGGTTTCATTTCAAGTGGTCTCGTGTAGTGGAAAGGGATGTGGGGACCCTATCCCTCAAGGTTGTAATCCAAGTTGGTGGAGAAGTCCCCCCTTTCTTATAGGGAGGTGAGGTGGTTTTGTTTTCTCAAACCCAGTTCCTAAACTCTTGTGGGTACAATTAACAGTATGGTTTTTCATGTATGAATATCCTTGTAGGATATTTTCGATCTTAGTTTTGGTTGGACTCATTCGAGGATGGTAATGTTCGTGGGAGTGATATACCGCTTAGTGTCTCTTTTGGTCTGGAGTTTCATTGATCAACCCCCCTTACGGTGGGGATTGGTTCTCATGGGGTTTTTTCATGTCATCCCATGCTAGTTGGTTAAGACAGTTGGTTCTTATGGTGGGGAGACCCACCATGGGTCTCATGTAGGTTCTCTTGGAATAAGTCTAATGTTAGTCCATCCCTTATGGCGGGAAGTCTGTTTGGGCCTCCCCCTGTTGGTGTCTCAGTTCTATCTCAAGAAATCAAGTTTGATCTTATGGTGGGGATTCTGTTCAGGTCTCCCAGTATCAGTGAATCAGTTATGTCCATGGTGTTGGCTTGGTGGTAGGTAGTCTCATTCGAAGCTATCTAACCACCAATTTCTTCCTTGGGTAAATATTGAGTTTGGGGCGTGCCCAACATTTTTGTTGAAGTATGGATATGGTAACATTTATTAATTTGGGATAATAGTGTATATATTGTTTTTTGAGAGCATCCCTTCCTTTTTTTGATCAACCAAATGTGTTTTGGCCTTTTGGGGGAAGGTGAAACTTGGCAAGGGAGTCCATTTTGGTCTATCAGTTGGGTTTTGTTTTTGCATCTAGAATTTCTATGGATTTCTGGGGGTGGAATGATTTATGGTGGTGAGAATTGTCACATAAATGAATTATTTTAAAGGTATTTTTAATTTACTTTCTATTAATGCTTTTTGGGGGTTTCTCATGCATTTTTGTAGAAAAGGGTGGTTTCTTTAAGATTTGGGTCAAACCGTGAGCCTATTTCCAGATTTAAATTTTTTTTATTTCTTTTATAAATACTTAAATTTTTAACATTTTTTACCCATTACACTTCCCAATTGACCTCCCATGACCTATTAAAACCACAATATTTATTTGGACTCCTTATGAACTCAAAATCATGGTATATTTGGGTGATTTATTCAGGCATTAGGCCAACCCATGAGCCCATTTCCAGATTTAAGAAAATAATTAATTTCTTTTATATCTCATTAATTTTTTTTAACATTTTTAGGTCATTCCACCTCTCACTAAATCCCAAAAACACTATACCCACCCCATGTTCCATTTTCTCTCTTTCGAGCTCATCTTCGTCATGGATTATGACGAATTTCATGAAGGTTTCTCAAATCGTCTAGATTTGAAAAGGGAATTTGTTTCTTTCATAAATCATTTATTTTTTACTCATTCCCCCCATTTTAGTCCCCAGTCGACCTCCTCATCCTTATTCGAACCTAAATTTCAATTTTTACTGCTTGGAGATTCAACTATTGGTGTATTTGGGGAAATTTATTCAAAGTTTCTCAAGTAAGTGAATTTATCTCTTATTCCTTCCATTTAATTAGGGTTTCTACCCTCCTTCTTGAAGTTCCAAATGTATAGAAACTACGGTTTTATACCTGGGGTTTTATTTTTAGTTTATTGGTTCAATATTGTAATTTTAGGTTCATTTTCACTCCCTTGTGGTGCGAAGATGGTGCAGTTGAAGTTTCACACAAAGATTTGGGGTTTTGGACATCTTTGGTAGGTGATTCCATGTGTAAGAATTTCTTTATGAGTTATATTAATTGATTTATATATTTATCATGTTCCTAATATGTTTTTTGTGGTGAAAAAACCATTTTTGGTATCATTGGTTAAGTATTTAGTTTTAAAGTTGAATTTTTTCTTGAAAATGTGTGTTTTTCATGTTTAACTTTTTTGGTATCGATTGGGGTTGTTTTATGGTTCATGAAATGTTTTTATTAAATGGTGTTAGGGATGAAAAATATTTTTTGGTGTGATATTGTCATTAATTTTGTTTTTAAAAGAGGGGTTTTAGATGGATTTTATGTGAAATTATTTTTTATGATTCTTGGAATTGTTTTAGGAATATTTTAAATGGTTCATTGATTTATATAAGAGGTGAAATCATGTTGGGAGTATGTTCTTGAAATGGTCCATTTTGTTGTGAAATGTATGTTATGTGATATGTACCATCTTGGAAATGTTTTATAAAATTTATTAAAGGATTTATTGAATCGTGAAGAGATATGAAACATTTTGCGAGCTGTTTTGGTGTGAGTATGATGTTAAAACTAATTTGAATAAAAAAGGGGATTATGTGACATGTGTGTGGGATGTTTGGTGTGTGTGATTTGGAAATGAAATTTTCATGTGCACATGGTATTTTTTAAGAGGTATAACTTAATGGAGCACAAAAGGGGAAACTTGAATATCTAGGTGGGTGGACACATATTAGTATGCTAGTGATACGAAGTGGTTTCGTCCCTATTTCACGTAGCAAGTTTGACGATGACAACACTAAATAAAATATTATGATAATTTTTGGGACTACTAGGTTATGGGTATGTTCTATATTACTGGCTCGTGCATGAGAATTAATCTTTGTTATGGTTACTTTCCACTCAGATATGAGGTACCTGGGGCCCACAAATAGCTAGTGCCTAGGGGTGTTCCCGTGACTAGTGATCATTGATTATTTTGTATTCACCACCAGCATACAGTTTGTTTTGCTGAAAAATTTATTACCATGTACATTTTCATTAAAAATTTTTATTCCTTAAAGTTTCTCCTTTAAAAACTATTTTCATTTGTAGTTGGATCCTTTTAAAAAGTATTACTAGCATTTCTTGTTTATAAAAACTTGCAAGATTTTTGTCTTAAAATGTTTATCACATGGAATCTTTTTGGGTGGAATACTATTGGGCTTAGAATCACAACCTACTTACAAATTTGGGTGTAAGTAGACCTGGTAATGTTTTTCATAGGTTTGGGTAAATCTTTTAGAATCGGTGGTTTGGGTTGTTAGCTTCCATTCTTGGTGGAGTGTTGTGGAGAAGGCTTGGGGATGATGGAACCTTGCCGTGTGGTGGTCCCTGAGTTGTTTTTTTTAATAATTTTGAGTTTTTTCTCTCTTGGGATTTGTCTAAAACCATGTATTTTAGCTCTAAATTAAATTAAAGGATTTTTTGGATTAAATTTTTAGATTCTGTTTATTTATTGTTTTTGGTTGTTTAATGATACTAAATTTAGGTAAATCATTCCCAAACACTAATTTATAATACCCGGGAACTTGTGACAACCCATGGGGATAGAGAATTCCTTTCTGGACTTGGCATGAATCGGGTCAGGTTCTGGTTTTGATAGAGACCAGATTCAGTTCATGACAGAGAGAAAGGCAAATGAATAATGACTAAAAAGGAATTGAGATATTATCAATAACAATTCTTTGATTGGACTCTATATATAATATATGTGTAATATCCTATATTATGTTTTGAAGATGGCTAAAAAATGGGAGAGAAAGATCTTCTGTCCATTGGAATGATCAATGGAAGATAAGAATAGGTTTAAATATTTCATTAAGGGAAAATTAATCATTTCACCCAAAAAATATGGGTCGCAAAGTTTGTCTGCACAATTGTCCAAACCATGTGCTAATCCTATGCCTTCTTCTATGCTAAGGAGGAACCCACCTGATTAGGATATATGGTTAGGGAAACCATACACCAACCATTCAAATCATCTCTTCTAAAAACTGTAGGAATTTCTCATGGGCGTGTATCCCCTAGTGCATGGTTAGGGAAAACTATGTGCCCTAATTTACCCCACTATATATCCCCATATGGTTAGGAGAGACCATGCATGCTGGGTTGAATGGTTTCTAATAACCATGTGGCCTAGTGATTTTCTCCACCGGCTAGGGTTCTGGTCTCTAAATAATCCTTAAACACCTCCAAAACCTTTATAACCTCATAGGGTATCCATATTTGGTCCAAAATAAATAATTAGACCAAATTTAAAAGGATCCATACCTAAGATAAAAACCAGGTTCTTATATTCTCCCCCATTAATATAACTCATTCCTGAGTTCACCTTCTAAGGGCAGTGAAATTCTATTTGAGAACAACTCTGGCTATTAGTCATGTATTCCAGTCTTCCACTCCCAAGTCTAATCCTGTACATGACTGTGCTTCCATAGAATTCTTACTAAAGGGACAGACTGTACTTAGATAGATTTTTTTCTCAGTTCAATGATGCATAAAAGATACTCCTCAAACAAAGCATCAATATATAACTCAACCTCTTTAGGATCAAAAGTATGAGACAAGTCAGCATGATAACAAAGAAGATCTAAAATGTGGAAGAATTCATGTATGGAATGAAACCTCTGAGGTAATATTAATCGATAGTATACCATACCAACTCTATCCAAAATCTAAAATGGATCTACATAATGAGGTGAAGACTTCCCTTTCCTCTATATCCATCTATTCCCAAGTCTGGGTGATACCCGTAGGAATACACGATCCCTGACCTCAAACTTTGGAGGTCGTAAACATTGATCAGCACAAGATTTCTATCTAGAATGAGTTGTAGACATATGATTTCTGATTAGATAAACTTTCTCTGAAGTATCCTACATGAGACAAGTACCAGATGAAACTGCCTCTCATGCCTCTAACCAGCACAGGGGTGAACGAAACGATCTACGAAACAAGGAATCAAAAGGATCTATCTGAATCATCTTCTGAAAGCTATTATTGTAGGATAACTCAATGATAGGGATATGTTTCTCATAATAAATACTGAAATCAAGGATTCGTGCTCATATAATGTCCTCTAAAACCTGTATCATCTATTTCGACTGACCATCAGTTTGAGGGTGAAAGTATGTGCTCAGAAGCACCTGTGTACCTATAGATTTTTGTTACCCTTTCCAGAATAGTGATGTGAAACAAGAATCCCTATCTGATATGATAGTATGAGTGACCCTATGTAGTCTTATGATCTCACATACATATAGTCTTCCCAACTCATCAACTGAAAAATCTTCTTGGATCTGAAGTGGTCTAATTTATTCAGTCTGTCAATGACAACCCATGATATGTCACTACCTCAAGGAGACCTAAGTAAGATGACTACAAAGTCCATATAAACATATTCCCATTTACATTCTAGGACTGGAAGCAGATATAATAATCTTATAGGTCACTGGCGCTCCACCTTCACCTACTAATAGGTGGAACACCTAGTGATAAAACCTACCATATGATGTTTCATCCCAGTCCACCAATACCGGCATCACATATCTCGATACATATTGAAAATTCCTAGATGAAATGAAAACTAAGAAACATGGTATTATCACATCAGTTATTCTATCATATCTATAGGAACCCATACACACCCTTGTATACATAAGACATCATCTTTATCCATAGACTAATCCATAGGCGGGTCCTCTCCAGCAATACTCTCATGGTGAACCAAGCCTCCAGGATATGAAAATTTCCTACTTTTCACCTTATGAAGGGGGAAGAAGTAACTGTGAAGGATGAGAGATAGGATTTCTCATGACTTTAATGAAACTCCAGATGCATCTCATAAAATAGGGCCATCAATTTCCAATCATCCCTAGCTTCCTGTATGTCCTATGCCTAAGTTTTCCAGCTTAGTGCATCAATGACTACATTGCCCTTTCCAAGCATACAAGAAAGTTTGAAATCAAAGTACTAAATATATTCAACCCATATTCGCTATCTGAGATTCAATTCATGTTGTGAAAAGATATATTTTTGGATCTTGTGGTTCATATACACCACAAAACACTCACCCAATATATAGTGTCTCCAACAACGTAAGGCATGGATAACTAATGCTATATCGAGGTCGCACATCAGGTAATTTCTCTCATGAGGCCTCAAATACCAAGATACATACACAAAGAATCTATCCTACCAAATTATCACTACTCCTAGGATGATGCCTAATGCATCATATAACAATGTATAGCCTCTGTCGGGCTCTTGAAGAATCATAATAGGTTCTGAAACAAGCCTTATTTTAAACTCATTAAATGTTTTATCACATGATTCTGACCATAAGAACTTAACACCCATCTTTTAAAGACCAGTAAGAGGTGAAAAAATGTATGAGAAGTCCTGTATGAAACAATTTTAATAACCATCCATCCCCAAGAAACTCTATATGTCAAACATGTTCTTGGGATACTCCCAATAAACTACGACACTCACCTTTTCTGGGTTAACAGATACTCCTAATTCTAAGATAATATGACCTAATAAGTGAACCTTTTCAATCCAAAAGTGAAACTTAGCAAGTTTTTTATAAAGATGACGCTCTATCAGTGTACTCATAATGATATCAAGGTTCTTATCATGGTCACTATGATTGTGAGAATACACCAAGACGTCATTCTCAAAGTCCATGAAAAAATAATTCAGATAGGGGTGGAACACCCAATTCATTAAATCCATGAAAATGGAAGGTACATTCGTAAGACCAAACCACATAAAGATATAATCATATAGGCTATACCCACTATAAAAATATTTACAAGGTATGTCTAGTGTCCTGACTCGCACTTGATGATAGACCGATCTCAAGTCAATCTTTGGGAATACCCTAGCTCCTCAGAGCTATTCAAAGATATTATCTATACAAGGTAATGAATATCCATTCTTGATCATAAGAAATTTAAACCCTCTATAATCCATTCATAAGTGAAGGGTATCATCTGCCTTCTTGGTGAAAATCATGGGTGAACCCCAAGAGGATGTGATAGGTTGTATAAAACCACTGTCCTCTAGATACTCCAAATTCCACTTGAGATCCTATAGATTAGTAGGTTCCATCCTATATGGGATAATGGTCATTGGAGCTTCTCATGAAACAAGATTAATCATAAACTCTAACACTATCTCTCTTTAGGTAAGACAAAAAAATCACCAGGAAATGCATACTTGAAATGATCTACTATTGGAGGAAAATTCACCAGGTGTACTCCCTGATCCTCCATGAAGAGACCAGAAATCCGAACGGTCACTCCAACTAGATCATGACGCTTTAGTCCATCTCTACTATCCTAGAAATACCACCCACAGTTATGTAGATAAATGATGTCCTATAGTGATGTAAATGATACCCTATAGTGATAGAAGTCTACAAAGGCATGATACAGGACCAAACAATCCATCTTGAGAATGACATCAAAGCCTGCTATCTCAAGAAAAAGAGGCCCTAAAAGAAAGGGTAACTGACTAACTAAAAGGGTAAGTACTTACATTTTTGTATGCCATACAATGGTATATCCAGGGTCATTACACTATAGTAATACTGAATTTCCAACCTAATGATTTACATGATAGAAAAAGAGATGAAGGAGTGTTAAGCACCTATATCAAACAAAGTAGATACTATAGTGGATGATACTAGAATAATACATCATAATATTGATGGTTATGTAATTTAATCCTAAAGTATCATATATAAATCATGTAACTAACCTGATCCATGACCCTATGCTATAGACAGACTACCCTGACCATGACCGCTCTGCTGGCATTTCTTATAATCTGAAGTATGGATACTGTAGCTACAACATCCTCCTCATCCAGTCCTACCAGTGCTAATCCAACTCCCCTACTGATGTGGCATAAAAGAACCTACCCCTGGAGGTGGAGCTGGTGCAGAACCTCTTCCACTAGAAGTAGATGGAAAGGTATGATAGAATCTCTGAAGATTCCCCATACATCTTCAATCCCGACACTCCATATGGTCTCTATCACACTAAGGGTTCAGATTCTCCTATCATCCACATTTATGGAATACCATAGAGTTACTAGTATGGGTACTATAGATACCACTTCCCTGACAAGAAACCTCAAGGGAATGTTTCCTGCTACTTGGCCTACCTCAACACTAATCCTCTATGCCCGATACTATCACCTTACCTTAGGTTGTTAGCAATGGTAAGATCCTAATTGACTATTTTAAAAAAGGTAGGTAGGATAAATACATTAACCTAAGTATGGATGGAATACTGAATCCCATCCTCAAATCATCCAACATGAAAAATTGCATCACTGGATATAAGTTGTAAAAAGAATTATAACTCAGTAAAATGTGCTAAATAATCCATGACTAAAATAGAACCCTACACTAGATGCATGAAATCTATAGATTGGTAAAATATCAATGTCTGAGGAAATAAGTGATCATAGAAAGTAGTCTATAAATCATCCCATACCATGCCCTGATGGCGGCCATCTTGGGTAATCACTTCCCACTAGCGTTTGGCCAAATCATGCATCATGTAGGTAGCAAGTTTGACCCTCATATCTGGAGGCATCTCCAGATGATAAAATATAGTTAGAGTGGACTCCATCTAAGAATATATAGCCGGTGGATGACTATCCCCTAAGAAGGTGAGAGGATAATACTTATAGAACTCACAGGTTAGATCATTTATTATAGGTATAGGCTGTGGAGCACCTTTCACAGACTTTATCAGACACAAGAAACCATTATGAAGCTGAGCGTCAGTGCCCAGATCAGTTATAACAGGCAGTGCCTCTAGTGTCACTCATGGTGGTAATACTAGAAGATCAGGGCCCACCATGTTTGGAGTATGGTCTTTGGTCACCCTCCTAATGCATGACACGAGGGCGTCATGGCATCATTGGTCTAAAAATTCCAAGAACACACCTTAGAACATGGTTTAAGAAGATAGATATCAATAATGGAAGCTAAATGAAAGGAAAGGGATCACTACCTATGGTATAATACCCCAAATACCCACTTATATGTCCATATATTGGTAAGTGTTATTATTTAAATTACAGGGGTTATAGTTGGTGAAAGGTCAATAGTACTTTTCTTGTTCATTTATTGGAAACCTTTTTGTTTTATAAGTCAGGTTTCACTTTTTTAGTTTGCATTTGCTTATAACTTATATCAATGTTATATTAAACTATATTTTCATTCCCAGTGAATTGGGTCCCATAAACCATATCACTGAAAGATACACCCATTTAATCTCAATTTAACCCCATCTACATTTGGTCTTAGAATGCAATGTGTTATGTACGATGGCTTGACTCAGTAAACTACCCATTCCAACCCATGAGGGCCCATACACCTCATGAATTGAAACCGGAAATCACTCAATCACAATAAAAAATTAGTAAAATCATAATACAACTACCATAACATCACACAAAAATAATATAAAAAACAAGCAATGCAAGAAGTGAAATGCACCTATATGGTGTGAAACATGCACAAAATGTGAATTCTAGGTGCCTGTGATGATGCATGTAATAATGCTCCTTGCCCTCATATCACCGGTCCAAGGATGAAATGAAATAATCAATAAAAACAATAATAATAAACATTATATAACATGTGTTTCACCCAATGATGAAAGGATATCAACTATAATATGAAAAATCAGAATAATGATTATTATTTCAGGAAACTCGGCATTTACCCCAAACATGGGCTAGATATTCCCAAGCATGACTTATAACCAAGTTAAAAATAATTCCTAATATCTAATCTATTTTATAAAAATATTAAAGTAAGAAATAAACCCCTATAATACCAAATTGTGATGTCCCAGACTTGGGTGAAAATCAAAGGTTCCCCAAGCCTGGTGGGTTAGTAGGCCTCAAGAGCATCTCCCTAAATGCCAGAGGCTACTGACTAGCAGCAAGAGCCTAGGATGTGTCCATGGAGAAACTATTCCCTCATTACTAGAGTTTATCATAGTGGTAAAAATGTTATAATAGGTAAATAGAGGAAGCATAATATAAAAATATTGCACAATAGAAGCATACATGAATAATAAATAACAGAACAACTGATAATCATATACAAAGTTGATGATAATGTATTTCATGTATCTATAAAGAAGGAAAACATGGGTACAAAGTAGAAGGAAGTAAAGGCTATAAAAAATTATAAAAAAGAAACCAAAAACTATCCATAATCCTGATCCCTAGCCCGTTCATCTACTACCAAGATCCATCCTAACACAATAAAGTAATATTTGGTGTCCAGTGTGGAATAGTTCCCATTGTCAACACCTATATACATGTAATCTAACTAGGTACCAATGATTTCCTAGATAAGGTGTGATATAAATATCAGTAAGCCACCAAAAATAGTGTCAATAACATCTAGTCCATGTAATATAAACCAAAATAGTGTACAAGTATGCGTATATAAAAGTAAAGTAGTAAAACAATGTAAATACACCATACCTTATTCAACCTTAGCTGGTGTTTGAACATGTAACCATTTAATTTATTAATTATGTTCCAGTTTATATTGTAATTAACATGAGGTATAACCAATATTGATATCATGATAATGATAAAAAAGGATCCATGATACAACAAGGCATTCAATAACGATTTTGATAATAATGAAAGAGGATCCAAGATAATAACCAAGGAATCCTTGACATCAAGGTTTGAGACAACTTAGGAAATAAAATACAGTCTGTATATAAGGGTAAAAGAGTAATCCAAGGGTTAACTCCCAAGTAATTCGACAATGACATAATTCTAACTGAGTCTAAGTAATTCATCAATTGTAAAATGGGATAAGCAATGAATAGACCCAAGGGTGTATCCAAGGCGCCTCATGTCCATAGATATTATGCTAGATCCAAGAAGTAAATCTAAGGCATACTAATAATAATGATAAATGAGGGATCCTAATGTGTCATACCATGCACCCACAAGCAGACAAAGATCAGGTTCCAAGGTTAGTATCACCCATGGAAACTGACATCCTTGAATCAGAATGGAATCTAGAAGTGATAAAGGCATTCCCTCAGGAATCCAAGGCTAGATCGAGTCTTCCCACTCCTATAATAATGTCAAGGTCTTCATTCAATAGGAATCTTATAATTAATTTATTTATTAATTAATTCCATTTAATAATCATCCCATTTAAATAAGTTATTTAGTTCAAGTCGTTGCCTTTCATTTGTGCGGAAATGAATAACTAGGCATGCAACCATTTCATTCATTTCATATTTAATTACTAGGTACACTCATTTACCTTTCATTAGGATAACAAGGCATGCTAAGTAAATGAAACCAAATCATTTAATTACATTCATTAAAATAGGAAAAGTGATATTTATTAATATACTTTACAATTAACCATTTAAAGATTCATTAATTAATTTAAAACACCTTAGAAGGTTCAAGTGGAACTAACATATACAAGGCTATTCAAAACAATTAAAAAGTCATTTTATTAATGGAGGACTTACCATTATAAATTTCAAACCATATCACACCTGAATGGTGGCACAAACAAACATGTCAAACCACTAAAGGCATAATTATGGAAACAACCTACATGGTATGGATTGCGTTGAGCTTGTAACCTCCAAAGACTAAAGTATCATTTATGTAAAAAGATCTAGAACATGATCCCAATGACTATAAGCATGTAATATGAATTTAATAGGCCATACCCAATAAAATCAGTATACACACACAACTATGAAACTTTATAAAATGATGAAACTTGAGGGATGAGTTATAGACCACCTACCTCATAATTGTAGGAATCTCCTTGCCTAATATCAGCCTCTAGTTTAGCTTGGATTGAAAGATATCTAAATAATGGACCAACACCCTAAAAATAGGGCATATGAGCCCAAATAACTCTGTCAATAGAAATCTAAATTAAGAACGGATAAAAAGGAATTGAGATCTTACTGAATTGAATCCAATGAGACGAATGGTGCTTCAATTGGTCTCTAGATAGAAGAGATGTGGAAGATACTAGATTAGGCTTGAAGAGGGATAAAAAATGGGAGAGAAATAGATTCTATTTTCTAGAATGAGAATGGGAAGACATGAATAGGTTTTAAACATTTCATTAATGGAAAATTAATCATTTCACCCAAAAAATATGGGTCACATGGTTGGAAAAACCATGCGCTAATAGTACACCTTTTATTGTGCTAAGGGGGAACCCACATAGTTATTCCACACGGTTAGGGATACCATGAACCAACTATACGAATAACCTCTACTAAAAATTGTAGACATTTCTCATGGATTTTCATCCCTTGAAACATGGTTAGGTAAAATTTTGCACCCTGCTTCACCCCACTATCCAGCCCCACACAGTTAGGAGAGACCATGCAGGATGGGTTGCACAATGTCTACTAATCGTGTAGCTTAGTGATTTTCTCCACCGGATGGGGTTGTGGGCTCCTAAAAATCCTCAAACACCCCAAAAACATTATAACCTCATAGGGAATCTATATTATGTCAAAAATAAATAATTATATCAAATTTAAAAGGATCCATAACTGAGATAAAAAACAGGTTCTTATATCCATCACCACTTTGTATGATTCCCATTTTGCCTCTTTATATTTGTGGTTCCTGTATAGTAATTTAACTAGATGAGTAGTCTTGTTACATAGAAATTTATCTCTATGGTATAATATATTCATTGAATACTCCACATAAGAGAGATCATTTTCTAGATGTACCACCTCTAAATTTAGTACATGTGAGGGATATGGTATGTACTTCCCTAGGAGGGATACATGGAATGCATTATGTACTTGAGACATGGTTGGTGGAAGTGATAATAAATATCCCAAAACTCTAAGGTGATAAAGAATCTCAAAGGGATTTATGTACCTTGTACTTATCTTTCCCTTGTTCCTAAATCTCGTTACTCACTTATATAGAGATAAGCAGAGGAATACCTTATCTCTAACCATAAACTCTCATTACCATCAATAATTGTATGAATAACTATTTTATTGAATCTGGGTATCCCTAATGTGATGATAAATAGTCTTCAAATTTTCTATGATTTTCTTGACCATTTCAGGTCCTAGTAGATTAAGTTATCCAACTTCATCCTAGCATGCAGGTGTTCTACATTTTTCCCCCTAAAGTGATTCATATGGATTCATTTGGATGCTTGAGTGAAAACTATGGTTGTAAGAGAACTCAATCAATGGAATATGATGATCCCATCCTAATTTTAAGTTTATTGAGAATGCTATCAACATGTCTTCCAATATCTAAATAGTATTCTTTGACTAACCATTAATCTAGGGGTGACAAGCCATATTAAAGTTTAGATCAGTGTTTAGGACACATTAGAGAATCTTCAAAAACTTAGAGGTAAATGTTAGATCTTGATCCGATACAATTGATAATGGTACTCCATGCAGCCTCACTAATTTGCTGATGCATATCTATGTAAGTTTCTCTAGTGAGAAGTCCTCTCCAATTGCAATAAAATGAGTAGTCTTTATTAGATGATCCAAAACAACCCATATAGAATTATTTCCTCTAGATATATTCACAATTCCAATGAAAAATTCCATGGTGATGTTTTCCCATTTCCATGTAGGTATGAGTAATGGTTGAATCATTCCTTTACACTTTTTTCCTTTAATCCTTCACACTCTATCATATCGGGAACTTTGATATATATTATGTAATCTCCTTCTTCATATTTTCCCACTAATAGTGCTCTAAAATATCTCAATACATCTTTGTGCTCCTTGGGTGTATGGAGAAGGTAGAGCTCTACACATCATTCAAAATATCACTCTTTATCTTCATATTTGATGGTACATATATTCGTGACCCAAATCCTATGAATCCTTCATCAAAAATTTTAAACTCAGTGGATTTCCCATTTCCAATAGCTTCCACCTTATTTCAAATATCCACACCATCTTTTTACACATCCTTTATCTTCTATAAAAGGGATGGTTGGGAAATAATTTGAGAAAGGAATGATAATGTTCCTTACCTTATGATTCCCATGTCCATCCTTTATAAGTCCAATAATATTGTATCCTTCTCAATTCTCATCATTGATAAATTTACAGGATTATTTCTACTTAGATCATTTGTCACTTTATTTTCTTTACCAGAATGGTAGTGGATTGAGAAGTCATAATACTTGTTGATCTCTATCCATATTTTCTAGCACATATTAAGCTATTTCCAAGTGAATATATATTTGAGGACCTTATGACTACTATATATCTCACACTACTTCCCGTAGAGATAACGCCACCATATTTTCAATGTGAAGATCACAACCACCAAATCTAGATCATGTGTGGGATATTTTTTTCCAATGAACTTTCAACCTCCTTAAGGTGTAGGATATCACTTTATCATTTTGAATCAGTAGATATACTAAGACCTTCTTTGATTAATCACTGTATACCATAAATAGTTCTCCACTTGTGGATAGTGTGAGTAATGGTGCACTGATAAGCCTATTTTTTAACTCTTTGAATCACTCTTCACATTCACTATCCTAGAAAAAATTTACTCCTTTACAAGTTAGATTTGTTAGTGGGTTTGACAATCACATGAATTTCTTCAAAAATCATCAGTAATACCCAACTAGACCAAGAAAACTACAAATTTCCGTTACATATGTTGGTATGGTCCACTTCTTAGTTTCCTTTGTCTTATAAGGGTCCACAGATATCCCTTTGCTGGTGATAAAATGCCCCAATAATGATAATTCCTCCATCTAGAACTCACATTTTCTATAATTTTCATATATTTTCTCTCATTGTAAGGTATTTAGAACAATATTCAAATGCTTCTCATGCTCCTTCTTTCTATTAGAGTATATCAGAATATCATCTATAAAGACTACCAAAAATTTGCTGAGGTAATATATAAATATTCTATTCATTAATTCCATGAATATTTATATAGAATTAGTGAGTCTGAAGGGAATCACTATGAACTTATAGTGTCCAAACCTCGTTAAAAATCCAGTCTTGGGAATATCTTCATTCTTCACCTTAATTGGTGATATCTCGACTGAACATCCACCTTAGAGAAACACTTATCCCCACATAGTTGATCAAAAAAATCATATATACATGGAAGAGGATAATTTTTGTTTATCATGATTTTGTTGAGATCATGATAATCAATTCATAGGCACATTGATTCATCCTTCTTGATGAAGAGGACCAGAGCACCCCACGGTGAAGCACTCAGGCATATGAAACCCTTGTACAGATTCTATTGTAACCACTTCTTTAATTATTATAACTCAATAGTGGACATTCTATAAGGTGTATTTGATATGTGAAGAGATCAAAGTATAAGTTCAATTGAGAACTCATCCTCTCGGTCAGAAGGAAGATCAGGAAATTATTTAAGGAACGAATCAGTATAGTACCTCACAATGGGCATGTCTTTAAGCATGATCCTCTCATTTGTCTCAATCATTTTAGATAGATATTCTTGATCATAAGGTAATAATATCCACACTTGAGTTTATGATTATAAAGGATATCCATCCCCTCTTTATAATTGTACAGAATTAGAATATGCCTTGGGATGTGAAGAATGATCTCCCTCTAGTAATAGTTGATGTTGGATTTTTAAAAGGATTGCCAATACTTGCCCAATATAGAATCAAACTCCACCAAATAAAGCAAGATGAGATTTTATGGGAGGTTTAGTACATAAACATTGATCAGGTAGGAGTTATAATTTAGATGCAATAATAGACCGATTTTATGTTTTCATAGATAATTCAACTTCCATATTTTGAGGTGGTGTTTGAATAGTTCTACTAAAATTGAAAGATATGAAAGAATGCATAGCACCGAAATCAAATAGTACATTATCTATTCTTGAATGAATAATCAGCATACCTATCACCACATCATTTTCAGGATCCACCTCAATAGTAGTGATAATATATTCTCTTCCTTGCTGCCTTGGAGGTTGCTATCAAAAATTGTCCCAGACAACCCTTGGTTTAGGGTATTTTCTCTCATAGTGCTTGTGTTTTTTATAGTTAAATCACTGCACAATAGGAATAGTGTTTATATGAACCATATTTTCCACTTCTTCATTAGTGGGTTTCTTAATTTTCACTTTGGAATTGATTATCTTGGTGCCTATCTTTTACACACTTGAAGCACCTTCTGGTTCCCCTTAGGAAATTTCTAGGATGTTTCTTTCCACACTTTTGACAAGTGGGGTGCTGGGTTTTATTTCCTACATGATATTTTTTTGTTAGACTTCATGAAGAGAATTTCATTTTACATATATTGTCTCTAGTCCCACGATACCACTAAGAATCACTGATATCTATCTTAACTTTAATGGAATAAATAACAATATCATCATAACTATCAAAGTCTTGAATTCTTAAGGCTTTTCATAGACTTAGTTTGAAACCACTAAAGAATTAGTCCACCTTACTTTCAATATTGATGATAAATCCATAATTTTACCTTGAAAGCCTTGTAAAGTTTTCCTCATATTATCAAATATACTCATCTTCTTTTTTATTCAAACCTAGGAACACCCTATCTATATTAAGATAGAGATTTTGGGGAAAATATTTATTAATTTTTTTTCTTGAATTCTTCCTATTCCATGGAATCAATTTTATACTTATAATTCATTTTTTGATCAGTTTCCACCACCGATCAACTTCCCCATAAAAATGATATACCACCAGCACAACTTTCTCTTATTCTGAGCATTAGAGGACATATAATA
The DNA here is from genome assembly GCA_963277665.1 of Viscum album. Lineage (NCBI taxonomy): Eukaryota > Viridiplantae > Streptophyta > Magnoliopsida > Santalales > Viscaceae > Viscum > Viscum album. Next base: position 717,766,271 of record OY728160.1, read on the forward strand.
GTTTCTCAATGGAGTTAATCCATTATTACCTAATGAGGGGATAAGAAGATCCACTAAAGATAGGAGGCCTTTGTTGTATAAAGGATTCAACCTCAATTTTATCTTTCTTAGGATAATGAGGCAGTTCTACATGATTCATGTTATTATTCCTAACTTTATCTAGTTTAGGAAGTACTATCATGAAGTCCTGAGCTCCCTTTCCTATTAGGTTTGGAATCTCATTTGGGAAATAATCACATCTCCTATCAACTTGATTATTATAACGGGTTCTCCTATTTCCCGCCATTAATTTTAAAAAGAGAATATTAAATTAGGGGGATTGAATACTTATATAATGATCATATAAAAAGGAAATTATAAATATATAAGGATAAACTTATAAATGAAAACTATACCACAACTTATGATTTCCTAGGTTATCCATTATGATAAAATTATCCCTAGGGTTGTTACTAAATTTTTCTAGTCCTAATTACCAAAAAATAACTAGACCATTCTTTGATAACAACTATAATGAAACAAGATTTTGACACATATTATTACATGGTTTTAAGCATATTTATCTGTGAAATAAAAACCAATTATTGAAAATTATAGTATCTTTGGAAGACTAGGTACATTATTAGAAAACATGAAACTAGAATAAAACTTATTTTTATTAATCTCCATAATGAGCTCCAAACCCCATTTAATATACTATAACTACATTGGTTAACCTGGGGAAAAATAGACAAAAGGGATGAGATAAAAATCCCAGTAAGGTAATAAACATGAGATTGAAGCATAACACATGAGTTACAAGACATAAAATTTTAGCATAAAAGACACAGATCATGAATAAGCATATATAAAAATAAAATATAGAACATGGAATCATATGATCATGTAAATATAGGAATGTGGCAACAACATATAACATGACATAAACACGAGTTAAGGCTAACCGCTAAGACTATATCACATGGTGGAAAAAGTATCATAATGGATTAGGTTTACTCCCTAATCCTATATATAATGTCTCATGAGACTAAAACGTTACAAAATGCATTGGAGAACTATCTAGGAACACCTATCATAACATGTTCATGCATATGTGTTTCACATACAGAATCAAACATAAGGAATAAACATAAGGGTTACCCATGGAAAGAAATGGTTTTGTAATCATGTAATAAGGCATAACCAAAAGGTGTATAATAATGGTATCCATGACAGAATGGATTTAAATCATTATTGGTCATTCATAAAGGAATAATAAGAATATAACATGAATAATTATTTCTAACTGAATTGAAAACTATAAATAGAGTGGCTAGGTAACTTTAGAAATGTTCCACTAAAGCATAGTTTTAAGGAAAATAATAAAGAGTATTTAAAGAAGATAAAGTTATAATTATTTACATAAAAACAGAAGTTAAATAAAATAGTTTTTCATGATATATTGATTGGTTTTATAAAAATATTTTAGGCTTAAAATAGTTTATGGAGTATATTTTAAAATGAGTAGGAAATAGAGAAGTTCCCTTTAATCGGGTTTTCTTATCATGAGGTATTGAGAAGGAAAACTTTTAAAACATGTATTTACACATAAAATAAAGATGAATTGAGATAGATAAATATTTTTATAACATATGAAAAAAATATAAGAGAAGTATTATAGCTAAATAAAGAAATATATTTGGTAAAATAGAGAGAAAGCGTAACCCAAAGGAAAGATAGAGGTTCAAAGAGAGCCCTCAACTTATGTACGAATGTGCTCTACAATTGCACTTAATGTCATGGAAAATAAAATTATATTCATTATTTACTTAATTAAGAATCTTTTACATATATATTTTATTTATTATAATTTTATTAAGTTCATTTATATCTATTTTTTTGAGTTATAAAGATTTATTTTTTCGTTCCAAGAGCATTCATTTTATGGTTTCATGGTCGGTTCATTTGTATATAATTATGGATGTTCTAGTAAAATAGAAATAAAAAACTAGAAGTGAAATAAAATGGTATTAATGCACTTAAAATTTTTAAATGGTCCCATATATATCATTTTTTGACATGATGGCGATTCATTTGATATAATGTTAATGATATATGTTTAGTTTATTTTGGCCATTTTTCCAACCATCACAATATAGTTTCATTTTATTTAATATTATGTCTATATATTAGTTACATAACATGAAATAGGTTATATTTAACCAAAATAATACATTTTTACCATCCATAAAGGTGTTAATGGAAGACCAAAAATCATTATCCATGGTGACAGTTAACTGCCATATTTTGGACAATGGTTTCATTTCTTTGAATAAGAGGAGATAAGGAAAGGGTTGGATATAATATATTTCATTAACAATATAACATTACAATATATACATGATAATAGAGTTATTATGATTTTATTTATGAAGTAGGTGATGAGAAGGTAAAATAATAAAATAAATTAAGAGAGGTGGTTTGAGAAAGTTACCTCTTGAATAACACCTCCTTGTAGGACCTCTTAAGGAAATTACAATTAGTATTTGGGTGAGACCAGAAGAGCTTTAATGTGGGGAGAGTGGGTAAGATAGGTTTTTCTTGGATATTTTAAAATATTATATACTTGTGATGAGAAATGGGGGTGGTGAGGGGTGATATTTATACTTGAGGAGGGGTGGTTTTAAGTGATTAAATAATGATTATTTTATATTTAAAGCCAATCACACTTGGGTAGAATTAATTTCAATGAATTTTGTTGGTAATTAATGTTTTAAAGTATGTTTAAGGTCTATTAATACATCAAAAAACCATTAATTTTGTATTATTTAGGTATTTTAATCTTTTACCTTTTAACATTAACCCACTACATTATTTTACATATACTGCGTTAATTTTTTTAATATGGTAAATTTTTTTATGTAAAAAAAATGAAATTTAACTTATTACAAAATTTGGACCTTATGATTCCAAACATTTTACCCATTTTAATTGATTAAATTTATAAAATTGATAAAAATAAATTCTTAATATGTTACATGTATAACTCATAAAAACATTGTTTTATAGGTTAATATCATGGTTTTCAAAATTGCTAAGAATTTTTTGTCTAAATATAACTCCTAATGTAGTATTTCATTACCTAAATATATTTTTATCATTAATAAGGGTTAATTAACTTTAAATAATAATCATATAATAATTATTTCATTTGAGTTATGTAGAAACACCATTTTTACTTTTTAACACAAAAATCAACTTTTTGAGAAAATTACAAAAAAATAACCCAAAGATAATTTTGACATTATAATTATAAAAAGGAATTTTATTTCATCAGAATAATTATATAAATATAATAATTTAAAATTTTAAATAAATATCCTTATTTATTTAAATCTAACAATTTCATAGAAAAATAAACATTCTAACCATTATAAAAATTACTTAGGACTTTGTTAAAATATATTATCATATAAAAAGTGTCTTTTTGGATTCTATATATGATATATGTGATTTATAATACATGAAATAATTATTGGAAGGAAAATTTCATTGAAAAAATTCTGGGTTGTTACATGTAACATCATTTTGGAGCAACTGAGTGAGTGAGAGGGAAATCCTACTAAAGTTATAGATGAATACTCTATATAAATTTGATTGAACAATGAATGAATGGATGTCTTTAACTGATATGGGTTTATTAAGTGATTGAATCAACTAAATTTTAGAAGTATCTACTTGGATACCCTCTTAAGAAATTATGTTTCCTTGAACAATCCCATTTCTAACCATGAAGTGTCATTTTTCAAAATTTAACACAAGGTTACATTTGAAACTTTTATAAGACCAGAGAGAGTGAATTAAAGAAATATTAAAATGAATCACCATAAACGGTAAAGTCATCCATGAATACATCCATGCAATTATCAATGAATTTGGAAAATATACTCATCATACACCTTGATAATGTTGAATTATCTTTACAAAATCCAAAAGGCATTCTTCTATATGCATATGTTCCAAAGGGGAAAGTGAATGTAGTATTTTATTGGTCTAGAGGTGCGATTGGAATTTGAAAGTATCTAGTGTTTGTATCAAGAAATCAATAATGTGACTTTCTGACTAATCTTTATATAATTTGATCAAGGAAAGTAATAGGGTGGTGATCCTTTTGTGTTTCATCATTCAATTTTTGATAATCGATGCACACATGATATTTTTTTTTTCACTCAAGCTATGAACACCTTCCCATGTTTATTTATGAAAACAGTTTTCCCACCCTTCTTAGGAAACACTTGAATTAGACTAACCCATTCACTATCATAAATTGGGTATATAATACCAGCTTGAATAATCTTGGTGATATATTCCCTAACTACCTATAGTATGAGTGAATTGAGTCTTATTTGAGGTTTGCTAATTGGTTTAGATGATTCATATAGACATATTTGATGTATACAAAGGGCATAGTTGATTTATGGTATGTCATATAGGGTCTAACCTAAAGCCTTTTTTATTTTCCTCTAACAAATTAATAAGTTTTTAATCCTTGATTACAGTAAATTAAGTATAGATAATGACAAGATAAGAGTGATTATGGAAAAGTAATACATATTTCTGGTGTTCAAGAAGAGGTTTTATACCAATTTCATCCTTCATTTATGAGGCAAAAAACTTAGGAACATAGGAAGGGATTTTAATTAGGTTTGATTCATTTTACTCAACACTTTCCAAGGTATATTAGTGGATATAAAATTTGAAATGAGATTCTATATAGTTTTAAGATCATTTAGATTGATGGATTCTATGAATGAAATGTCAATATAAAATTCCCAATTTAGACTTGGTTAATCATAGTGAAAAATTCAAAAACTTCTCTCTCATTTTAACATGATGAACATAATGGAATGTGGTGAATCCAATATTAGAAGTTTCCTTGGAATCATGGATAGATAATATAGAGTGATCCTATTTGGGTATCCCATGGCTTGAAAAATATTGAACTTGAACATTTGGTCACCAAATTCCATGGATAAGATGCATGCATGGGCATAAATCTTAGTTCTAGTTATCAAGATTAATGGTCTTCCTAAAATTAGGGGATATCAAGAAGAATTCATCTCAAATTTTATGTAAAGTACATATAAATATACTAGGAAGATGAGATCATTGACCCAGATAAGGACATCCTCAACTACTCCCTCAAGAATAGTAGTGATTTTATTGGATAAATGGATGAAAACACCCGTTAGGTGCAAGGTACCTAGACCAATTTTGGATAAGATGTATTTGGGAATGAAATTTATCTAGGATCCTAGGTCTATGAGTATATCATCAAAGTTGAAACTACCTATTTGGAATGGAATAGTAAATGTACCTGGATCTTTTCACTTCATGGGAATGGAATGCTGGGTTGAATCATTTTCAATGGTCTTAAGTTGTCTCTTATAGGTTCACAATTCATTAAGAAAATTTGGATACTTAGGGATTTTTTTGATGATATACAAGAGGTAAATGTTAACTTCAATACATCTAAACATGTCGAGCATTTCAGAATCAGGATCAAAGGGATTCTTTGACTTAGAGACGGCTTGAGAAAAATGAATTTAGTTCCTTAGAGGAATGGAATGAGGTGAGGGATTGGCTTCATGTTATTTTTATGGATTTTTGTTCTTTTCTTTTTCTATATCAACATTTAAATGGGATTTAGAGGATTCATCATGAGGTATCTCAATTTTATTTCTATATCTAAGTTCAATTTCACTTATATTACCCTTGGGGTTTGGGATTTTTTGAGATGGGAGTTGGGAAATATTTGATTGTTTTGTCCTGTATTAGGTGGGATACAAGTTGAATAATTTTATTTTCAATGTTTTTGAGGATATAATGGTTTAAGGAAGAAATATATTCCATGACACTTTCCCATGGATCCATAGAAGAAGTGTCATGTCCCAGATTGAGATTTAAATGATTTGGGTTCTTAGAAAAGTTCTTTTATCAGGTTGGGAATTGAGAAGGATCACTAGGATAGTGGAAGTAAATAGGATAAAAAGGAAGATTTCTCCTTTTATGTTGAGGAAAAAAAGGATAAGATTGTTAGAAGTTATAAAACCTTGACCATATTGGAAATGGTTTGGAATTTGATGAGGGAACTAAGGGGGATGAGAGACAGGATTTACATACCTCAAGACTTGGTTATAATTTGAAGAGAATATATTAGAGTGTTGTTGGTTGGAGTTTCTAATGAACTGAATTGATTTTTGAGGGTTGTTATTACACTGAGAATATACTACATTGAGGTCTTTTAGACTAGAAGAATATGATTGATCATATTGTAGTTATGGACATGTGTCAATTGGGTGAGGTACAAATTTCACAATTTTTGATAGGTTGAGGGAATAGATATTATGGATAAGATGAGGTTGGGGATTTGGCATCCAATTCTATTTATCACACAATACCTATAAGTTCACTCATACACTCGGTCTTCTTTTTAGGCTTTATAGATTGATTCTATTTGACTTGTTTACCTTTACCATGTGCTCAATTATGGAATTGCTACATGCTTGTAGTCATGTTTCTTATGAGATATCGTGTAGCTATAGTTTTTTCTCAACAAGATCACCACCACTTGCATCATCGATGATATTTCTATCCATATCTAATAACCTTTCATAGAAGTATTGTATCAGTAGTTGGTCAGGGATTTGGTGGTGTGAAAAAGTTTCCAAAAGCCTTTTGAACCTCTCCCAATACTCATGGAGTGATTCATTAGGAGAATTGAGGGATTCCACTTATTTTATTTCAAATAGAAGTGGTTTGATAAGAATAGAATAATTTCTCTAAGAAGATTATTCTCATGTAATTCCATGTGTTTATGGAATTAGGAGGGAGTTAATAGAGCCATGAATTGGTGGAGTTAGCTAGGTAAAAAGGGAATGCTCAAAGTTTTATTTATTCTTAAGAAACACTTTGAGGCTTTATAGTAGATCATACCACTTGAAGCTCTTTGAGGTGAAGATGAGTATCCTCACCATATATCCCATGAAAATGAGGAAAAAGATGAATCAAAATCGATTTGAGTTCAAAATCAGCCTCGATGTTTGGATATTGAATACCAAGGGGTTGGTAATTTATATCAGGGTAATCGAGTTATTTAAGGGTTTGTTCCCTAGGATTGGATACATCCAGTTCAATTGTATGGGAAATGAATTAGTTTAGAGTGATTTGATTATCTAATGTTACTCCTAATTTGGTGAATAGTTCACTTGATTTCCAGGTCAAACAAATATGATGGATTGTTTGGGAGACTATGGGGAATTAATATACATTTTTAAGGATGATGAAGATAGGGTTTTCTTTGTGTTTTTTCCTTTTATTATTCTTTATGGGAGGTTTGGATTTGTTTTTATTTTGGTTTATTTATTTATTTTTGATTTTAAAATAAAAAATAAAAAATGACTGACTACTTAACGTACCATGCTCAACAACAATGCCATTTGAAGCATGAGCAATTACTACCTATAAACCATTAAATGTTTTGATGCTCTGCTATAATGTGTATAGAGGCCCTTAAGTCAAATCCTCATTGATGGTACTAAATTTGGATTCAATTGTTTCTGATTTGTATTTTTAATTAGGGGGGGGGGGGGTTTACAAAGCTTAAGTGAAATGATTTATTAATTAAGTTTGATTTAAAAATTTAATAAATATTGGGTTGAGTTAATTATTGGGGATTTAATCTTATGATATCATTTATATTTAAAAAAATTCATTTAATTAACATTCCACTAACAAGATGATTTCGATTAGAATTATAATTTTTAGCTTTAATCCAAGCCTTAACAAGAGTTCTAATCAGCATTAATTATTATTGATGGGTGGTTAAATATTTCATGAAACCATGTGTATTTTTGGTTCCAATGGTATATGTAATCCACATTTCAAACAAAACATGTTATTAATCCATAACATTTCTTTTTTTTTTTCATACACAATATTAATTCAAAGAATGTTAAATGAGAAAAATATCTCAATCACTTAACATCCCAAAAATTTGAATAACCCAAATGGAAGATTTTCTCTTCCATTTAGATGGATATTAATATATTTGAATATTCTTCGGGTGATGAGTTAAAAATAATAATAAAAATAACAGGACAAGAAAAGAGTGGTGTGTCAAACACACACATGTAACATAAAGGGAGGTAAATATGTGATTTTCATTAAATAAGAAAGTGAGAAAATGGAATGGTTTTCAACTTGATTTAAACTATTTTCATACCATTAAATTTAAAAAACATAAGTTTTTTGAGAATAATAGAGGATTATTATGATTCACACATTAAACTTCAAATTAAATTGAAAAAAACTTATACAATCACAATTGAAAACAATCGAAGTACATAAAAATAAAGCATGGAGGAAAGGTATATAAAGTATAAAGTTTAGTCTGTAAGGTCCTCTAAAGAATTTGGGAGGGATATTTTCATGCCAATGTATCTTATTATGTTATGAAGTGGAAACCCCTTTTAGGGAGAAGAGAGGATTGTATTTATAGCCCAAGGTGGTGGACTGTTTGCATTCCAAAACTTCCCCTCAACTTGGATCACCCATTTTACTATTTTGATAGAAGAATATTGAGATAAATTATTCTTAAAAGTTGTATATATGGATATTTAAATTTCACCCTCAACATTTTGTATCCATTTTACTTTTGAACCCAAAGTTATGGCTATTTCCCAAACCATGTGCTGTTGACCGAAAATATACAAAATTTTTCCATGGCCTAAATGTGAATGGGTTTTAAACTAGTAAAATACCTTAAAATTTGAACCATTTATTTTAAAATTTTTTGAAACTAACTCTTGAATTTTAAAACAATAAATTTTAGCTAAATTGGGTGAATTTATTGGGAGAAAAGTCAATAATTCTTGGAAGTTTTAAATCCCATCCAGAATTATGGGATATAATTTCATGCATCAATCGGACCCCTTGTTGGTTGAGTTGGGCCTTCAAATTTTTATAAAATATGTTTATGGATATTCTCAAAAAAAGTTTCAGATTTTAATAAAATCCAAGATTCTGATTTGATCCCAAAAATTCAATCTTTATGGATGGTTCAGTTCTCTCCACAGATTCAGTGGGCCTTCTTGTGTGGTCTATATGACCCTTTATATGAAGGAATTATCCAAATATCCAGTTGAATGATTTGTAGCACATTGAATTAGGAACCCTAAAAAAAATAATCACACAATCTGGATAATTATATTTAGAGTTATGATTAAAATATTTAAAATAATTGAATATGGATTAATTAAATAAATGCCCGAAAATTATATTTAATATTAAAATATGAGAATTTAACATCATTTATACACTTTTCCTTGAAAATTAGTAATGGGAGTAGATAAAAAAATATGAATAAATTAATAAAATCAACTTAGTAATTTAATGTTACTTTACCATGATACCCAATGTCACCAGGTTCCTTCCCTGTATAGGGTACACATATGATGTTTTCATGAGGGTACATTTCCCCCAAGAACTGGATTTGATATATTCTCAAGGATTGATTATGAAATCATTAAGAGATACCTAGGATGATCCCTAGGAATAGGTGGAAACACTATTACTACACTACCCATATTTTCCCAGGAATGGGTTTGTTGAGATTTTTATTAAATTAATCATGAGTTATTATCTCAGTTCAGGGGATAATTCCTTGTAGATCTCCTAAGGGTCATCCCTATAGGGTTCATCCAAGTTCCAATGTTTTGATTGCCTATAGATCATGACCTAGGTATTAGAAATCAATATGGACTACACATGTATTTGTGGTATGACAACCAGATCAATACCTTATTTATATAATGTAAAGTTGATATGAATAATCCTTAATTTATATTTATTAGAGATGATTATTGGTAATCCTAGGGTTAGGAAATGTATCCCCTGTTGTGACATAGCTTACTAAGATACATTTCTAGTGATGGCCAAAGAAGGTATGGTCGATTGAGGTCACAAACCCAAGGACTAACTGGATTATGCACATATTGAGTGGTATGAAATCTATATCAATTCCCCATTCACAAGATAGCTAGTCGATCTAGATATTGAATTTAAGGATTAGATGTGGATTGATTTTATTTTATTATTTTATTTATAGTTGTGTATTGGATAGGCTGATCACATTGCATGAGCATGCACTTATAACAAAAGGCCTTGATATGAATTCAATTATTTATCTATTTTTAGTAGTTAGATATTATTATTATTATTTTCCTCATAAGTATCTAACATATATATACACTACATTTGCTGGCTATGTAATGGACCGTGTTGGTGGTTCCCTACTGAGTTTTATACTCTCACCCTTATTGGGATGCTATTGCACTAGGGTACCTGGGTAGACGTTTACGTGGTTTTTGGAATATGATGGGATAAGGCATGGGAATAATCCAAAAGGATGGTTCATATATGTACATGGAGTTGGATATGTAGTATGACTCAGTGTGGGAATTAGATCCTTGTACTTTTATTTTTGTTTCTTTAATTTACTACTTCATATGTGGTTGACCTAGTGGATGATCAGTGTTATATGTATGAAATGGTAGTTCAGTCCTTTATTTCATTTCATTCATTATTATATACTTGTTTATATTTATTTATTCTATACTATGATTATTTACTGTTACAGGTGATGCTTTGTTATTACCACTATTTTTCTTACTCTGATATAAGGTCATAGTCTCCCCATAGACACACCCTAGGCCCTCACTGCTAGTCAGAAGCCTATGGAGTATGTGGAGGCACGCTTGAGACCCTGTCGCCAACTAGGTTTTCTATTAGTCATAGATTGATCTGGGTCAAGCATGAAAAAGTGGTATTAGAGGAGTTCCTTTCCTATTGATTTACTATTTGGGAAATGATAAACAGGAGTATTAGGAATGTGTCAGATCCTATGATGGATATATGATTGGTGCATCAATAACACTTGTTCTGATAATAAGTACAAGTTTCCAAGGTTATGGGATTGCTATTCCTAGTTTGTAATGTTATAGTTTTATATGATTTTCTATTTTTTTGACACACATTTTTATGTAGTTTATGATTTATTATGGATTTCTATATCTCTACCCATTGGAGAGAGGCCGATGATTTATTTTTAATCTTTTCTAGTAGATTAAATAGGATTTTGTTCATGCATTATATTTGGCACATATGGTCCACATGTTATAAGCATGCTACTGTGTGATTCCACTGATGACCGAGGCTAACTTTTAAAAGTGTCAAGAAAAACATAAATGGTGTTTTACCATATAGGTTCTTTGTGTAATTATACTTAGTTGGACTGACTTATTGTATTCTTTTATGACAGGCTATGTGTACTACACTATAGTCCAAATTAGTGACGATGACATCGATATAATACCTTCTAAATAGGAGTGTAGGTCATATTGGGTAATAAGTGTCTCTTTGGTAACTATGATAGGTCACTAGGGGTATATAATGCCTTAGAGAGGGATTTTTAGGAGAAAATTGTTGATTTTTCTAGCTAATTACTTTCTATTATCCCCTTTGGGGTTTATCTTTTCAGATGCAGTTAAATAAATATTCGTAACAACCTGAATGGAGTATTCCCATCTAGATTGTTGTGATATTTTACTCAACCGACCTTCATTTAGGGTTATCTAGTTGGATCCTCTAGTGTGATTTTGATAGGTAACTAAAAATTTATAGCCAACTAAAACCTTAATAGGGTATTTCTGTATACGAATGCCCATTTAGGATCAGTTAATTATCTTCTTTATACTTGATATCATGACCCTCTAGGGAGAACTTAGTTATGAGAAGAGAGGACCAAGTCCAGGTAGTACTATTCATGGAAGATGATTCCATTATAATCCTTCCTTAGGTTATTAGATACTACTGGGTTTCACTTAAATAGGTTTCCAATTACAGCTTAAAGAGTTTTATCCTCTATAAAATGGAATTGAAAACCTATACAATTGAACACATGTTGATAGGTCTTCACCCTCATAGATTAATGATCTCTTTACCTGCCTTTGTTTTTATCTCTTTTAGAGAGGGTTGTTGGGTGCTTCATATATCATGTTATGATACTTGATTGGTAGGTATATGTGGGAGACCTAGAGACCCTTAGTTTTGACTCAGAATCTAGTGATTCAGTGTTTGGTTTGATTGAGGATAACTTGAAAGAGGGGATGGCCGGAGTTTATAGATTCCTTTTTAGGTAGTGATCTTAGTTGTATGCTCATGTATACACTGATTCATGGGAATTTCTTGGGTTTTATGTTATATTCATGGTTATGCCTTTTTTATGAGGATACACCTAGGGTTCTTTGGTATTAAGACCATCCATGATGGGCATGACTATTTAGGTTCCTAGACCCATTGACTAGTGGTTGTGTGTTTAGCGATGTGGTTAGATAATGGGTGGAATCTCATGATTAGAGTGGTTCTAGCTAGTGGATGAGTGTGTGTATGAGGTTTAAATGCTTAATATTTAGGTTACATGGTTACGATGCTAGGATAACACTATGAGATGGTCGTTTGTAGACTAAATCCTAGCACATGTAAGGTTCTTGATTTTGAAGAGGAGTTACCAAGGATATCTTGGCATGTTGAGACTAGTGTGCTATGGGGAACAACCATATTTACCTTATTAGTGAATGAATCATAGGAGTGTTTGTCATGTTCTATGATTGGGTGGTATGGGAGCATATTCTTGTTATGTTTTGGAGTTAAGTATGAGACACACTGGTTACACATAGTTTTATTGTATATGAAATTGGTGATGGACATGGGAGAGTCAAGGGCCAATGGAAATTAATGAGATAATTTTAGGTGTGGTGACCCAGATATTTTGTTGAATTAAGGGTAGTTCCTTGTGTTAAGGTTTAACTTGGAATAAATCTGGTTCCATGATATGGTTAACCCTAGGGTAGACCTTGACATGAACTATCTAGAGATGCGGTGTTAAGGGTTTTTTAAAGGCAAGTGAAGCCTATATTTGTGTTAGAATGGTTTTGTAGAAGAGACATGATTTTTATGTTTATGTTGGTTGTCAGGAATGAGTGATTATTTAGACATACCCATTGTTATGTTCAGAAATGGATGGATCATGGGATGTGGTGATTGGGAACTCATTTTGATGGTGTGATGATAAGGACACTCCTAAGGTGGGGAGTGGGATGTCGTGCAAGGATGAGACCATTCATTGGAAGGTCATTGAGATTTCAAATACCATTGGATAAATTGAACCATATAATGCTATATTTTTTGATGAATTCCAGGTGTAAGTTCAAATATGGACTTGGGTGAAGTCCTATCATGGGTTTCAGACCCATAATAGTTTGTGATGATCCAAGGGTATTGAATTAGAAATTAACTAGATTTTGTGTTATGGAATGAAAAAAGAAGTGGGTAGGGAGTGTTTCATCCAATAAATTTCACCAGAAGTTGGTAACAGGCTCCAATGATCATGCTCATAATGATCTTGGTGTGCCTTGGTATAAAGGCATTGAGACAAAGTTTTAGTGACGTTTCTACTGGTGAAGTTGATATTTTTTTATAATAGTAATCCAAAGTTGGTTTGATTTGAATTATTTCATATAATAGGATGAATTTGGTGGGAAACCACATCAGGAATGCTGTTGGGGTGTGGTAGGTGTAGTTTAAGGGTTGGTAGGGTATTTTCAAAGAAAAGATGAGGTGGCCAGGTTAATCTTGGCTGATTGGAATTTGTCCATTTAGATCAAATTAGGGTCTGAGAGAAGTGTCCTCAGGTGTGATCAGGGGTATAAATCATGAAATTTATCAATATAATCATTAGGATTCTAGGGGCATGTTTTGGTAGGCAATTCTAACGGTGGAAGTATCGTGGCTTGAAATTGGCCGTCAAAAGCAAGAACCTATATCAGAGAGATCCATATTTCATTTGATGAATTATATGATGATGTGATCATATTTTGTATTATATATACTTAAGTACATTCCATATTGATGTTTTAACAAAGGTTACAAGAATTGGTTCATGTTTTGGCAGGTTAAGAACCATATGATTAAAGTAGTTCTTGGAATCCTATTGGGCGTTCAGAACAAAACATGGATGTTTGAGTGGTAATGAATGATTAAAGTAGGTTATATTGTTCATTTTTATGCCATTAAATAATTCTTCTAGACAATAATCATCAATGTGAGAAGGTTTTAAGATCTTGTGTCTGTATGAGTTGGAATTTCAGAAGGAAAGCAGATTCTCAATTATTGGACGAGTCAAATCTTGATAAGATATTTAAAACATAATTTGAAGGTTTGAATTCATCCAAGTGATTTTTTTAGATATGGAATGTGTATTAGTAGGTAAATAAGTGGTTTTTATAATTTTATTTGGGTTTTAACCCAAAGTCAATGTATTGGAAGAGTGTATCCTAGGGCACATGGTTGGAACATAGTTAGTGCTAACCATGCGTCCTAACTATGAAGCCCAGTTTATATAGGCACACGAGCTGGGGAAAGCATGAGGAAGGCATGGGGAAATAGTGAAGGTTTATTTAGTTAATTGAATAAATGATTTATATTTGGAACATTGTCTGTTAAACCATGTCATAGTGCCGTATGAGGTGGAGGGGTTGGAGACAGTTCCAACCGCATAGTTAGAACATAGTTTAGCCAACAGCGTGGCCAAACTATGTGGACCATTAAAAAGGGTGAATTTACCATTTTTCATCTATGTGTTTTAAGAGGTAAAAACCAAATTTTATTCTATTTTCCTTCCTCAAGCGATATGGCCCTCATATCATCTCCTTCCCTTCTTTAAAACCCATCAAGGGGGTCTTTTTGGTGGCCTTCCATAGTGATTTGAGGGATGATTTCTCCATTGGTAGCCTCTCTTTATCTTATCCTCCCTTAATTATTAATTTTTGGTTATTTGGTTAGATGTTTTAATCTTTATTCCATTTAATCATGATGTAATTAGATATTGGTGATAGGGATTTTTCTTTTCCTAGTAAGAGGGTGACATGGGAGGTTGTCTGTGCTTTACTATTTATCGTTTCATTAAGATATTTCACCATAGATAATCTACAAATATTTAAATATTGAATTAAATTTCATGGATGATTTTATGTCATTTATTATGGAATATTCATGATTTAAGATTGAGGATGTGCCATGGGTTGTTGGAAATCGCTTGGTCATGGTTCTGGTGTGATGGGATTGACTGGGGAGGTTTTTATCTTTATTCCTTTATAGTTAGTTTTATTTTAATTTTCCATATCTTCTTGAGATTTATTAATTAATTATAATTTTATTAATTAATTATTTTTTTGTGTTTGGGTTTTGAGAAGGGATTTGTATGTCTTATATGAGCTTGGATGGGCCTTGGTAGCTGAAGTTGACCCTTGAAAAAATAAACAAAAATATTTATAAAGGTAGGTGGTCTATCATACTTTCCATATGAAATTTGTGAATTTTATAGTAGTAAATGAATACTTGACATCTCCCCTAAGGGTAAATACCCCATTTTTAAATTAATTCATTTAAATTTTTAATTTAATTAAAATGTTTAATTAAAATGGATGAATGTCAGGGGTCACTAAAAACCTTTGTGCATTAGCCTCATGAATTGGCCTCTAAAGGCCAATACTGAGACCCTTAAGACACCAAGTAGCCTCCAGACTACTTAGGATGTGAGATTAAACTTTATAAAGTATGTTATCCCTTGTATAAACCTAAGTGGATTAAACATAGGTAGAACATGACCAACATGGATGAGTAGACCATCCTAGGAAAACATTGAGCACCAATATGGGCCAAAATCCATCTCATAACCATTTTTTATTGAAATACTTTATGTTTCCAACAAGGATTCCATATCCTTACTAATATTCTATGATAAGTGAGGTTTTGGTGTGTCAAGTATTGACCTGAGATCATGAATCTATCCTAGAGGATCCCAAAAGGGATTCCCATATTCCAATACTGTTTTTAGGGTCCTAAGAGGGATGCCTCTGCTTCTGTTCTGACCTCAAGGATCCTTCAAGGGATACCTCTCTGTATATTGATCTAGGGGACCCCAGTGGGTTCCCTGATGGATGAAAAACCCTAAGCTAGTGCATTATGGGTTTGGGTATAGATGGTAGTGAGTGTAACCTAGAACCCATATTGAACACATAATCCCAAGGGAATATTGTTTTAGTTATGGGCTTAGGCACTTGTCCAACCTCACTCTTTACTTATTCTTTCACATGGTTACTTTTGATGCAACTATAGATTCAAGATGCACTTCTTAGAACTTGGCCTATAATCCTAATATGATGTTATGGCAGGGATAACCAATGGTTCTTAGTGGTATATATCTCATGAGCCTTATTGATTAATTATTACTTTATCATGATGATAAGTTTCACTAGGATACTTCCTAGTATAGGGTACACATATTATGTTTCTAGGTGGGCCCATTTTCCTTGAGCACTAAATTTGAGATATTCTCAGGTATTGATGATTATATCCTTGAGTGATGCCTAAGATAATCCCTAGGATTAGGTGGGTGCACCATTACTACATTTCCTAGACTTTCCTAAGAATGGGTGTTAGTTAGAGTGGACAAATAAAGAGGGGGTGGGTGGGGGTGAATTTATTTTCCAATTAAAATTTCTGCCAAATCAAATTAAAACCCAATTCATACTTTTTATTAAAAACAGACAGTTAACTAAAATTGTAGAGATATATAATTTTATCTTTCAAAAATCTTATTAAATGTTTGATCACAACTCAGTTAAAATAGGTTTATAAATATTTTATCTTTTGAAACCAATTTATTAGAATCAAACATAGTATATAAAGCACGAATTAAAGTTAACTATCAAAGTAATGTTAATTTTAAATTAGATTTTAGAAAATATATAATAGTTTGTTTTAAAACATAGAAAAAAACTATAGATCACACAGTGTAATAAATATAGGAGGTTCAGTCTCAAGCTGAGACCTTATCCCCCTACTTGGAAATAACCTGCTTCCAAGTAGTTTACTAATCAAATAAATTGATCCATAACCTGGATAAGGTTTTACATACAAAAATTCACAAGGTTGTTTAGGATTCATGAAGCCTCTTCCACAGTTCTACATAAGATATTAAAAGATTAAAAACTACACACCGACATTCCAAGATACAAAACCTATTCCATAGTTCTATATGGGAGAATAAATAATAATAAATGAGTGAGTGTCTAGAACTCTCCAGTTTAGTGAAGATGATGGTGCTTAAAATTTATACAACATAAATCATACACAACTCAAAAAATATAATAAAAATAGAGTAATAGAAGTGAAATAATTCCATGTAGTAGAGATGGTAGTTCTATTATTATATAGGTATTTATTTTCCTCTTGATATCATCTTTGGATTTTAAAATGATGCATGAAGATGCACATATGTTCTCCAATGTTTTTTTAAGTTCAGGTGAGAAAAATTTTCATAGATGCTTGAAAAAAATCACATGCTTTTCATTTTTGTTCATGTGAAAAATATGATGTATCTATGTCTACCCATTTCATACCATGCATATTTTGGTCTTTAAAAGGTATAATATTTCTCTAAAACATTCCATTGAGAAATAATCATTAAAGATACTCATACTTCGACATGAAATCTAGGTTTACTAAATGTTTTAGTACTACATTTAATTCTTCACAGAAAAGTATTTTAGTTAATATATTTAATAATATAATACTTAATTTTAGTCATGGTCACTTTAAGTTTTCAACATCAGTATTCATGATCGCTTAAATACTTTTTGAAAATTCAAGTCTAATTCATTGATAGGTCACAGAGTCAATCATTTTAACTTATGGTCAATCAGTTGAACATATAGTTGATCACCTTAGAATTATGGTCAATTAGTTTAACTTTTAGTAGATCCAATAATTCAAAATAATACTTTTGACAATGGTTGATTCATATAGCTTTGCAGTTAATTATTTACCTTATCAAAATTCCACATTTTATATATGATCACTTTCTTCAATATGAGGTTGATAGGAAATGTGAATACGATCAATCCAAATTTGGTAATAAATAATCTACGGTTGATTTAATATGTGCGTGGTTGATCCATTTGACTTACTGTCGATCTATTCCTTTGAAAAAATATTGATCACTGTGGTCACTTGAGTTTCAACATGCAGTCACTCTATTTGTATTATGGTTGATTGAGTCTTCCATATATATTCCACAGTTGGTCCGATGGTTTTGCGATAACTGCATTTTTCATGCAGTTGATCGAATCTAGGTAATATTCATGGTCGATTCAATACTTAGGAAAATTTCCCTTATTTTATATAATTAGAATTATATTTCATAAAATATAAAAAAGTTTATAAATAACATAAACACGATTTGTGATTATTAAAACAAATAATTGATGGACTAAGCCAATAATATACCCCATTTAAATGATCACAAATCATGGCTTAAATATCCGTACAAAAATATGAAAGATGAAACATTAAATATTATAATCTACTATAAAATGCAATTATATCAAATATTTAATCATAAATAGTTTGGTAAAATGACATATGTTACCTATATGAAATACTTTTTACCCACCCTTAATTTATTCCACATATATTTTAATCCCCATTTAGGATTATAAAAAAACCTAAAGGGTGATTAGAATAATGATGTTATAAATAGAAAAAAATCATAGAGAATAAAATCAAATAGATACAAAAATAAGAATAAGGATATATTCTATTAATTTATCAATTTTTTTATAAAATTATCTATCAAAGTCTAATAAGAATCTGAATCCTTAGGCTTTAGATGGGCATAAGGGTCAAAAGGTTCCTTCCCTTTTCTAATAATGGGAGTATGAGAAAGAGTATGGGGATTCCAAGAAGTAGCATGAATTTCATGAATGGTTATACTCTTTGCAATTGGCCTGATTTATCAAAGGGATTGGGAACAGAGACACCAAAAGGTCCAGTTAGAGGTGCAGTAGATGAGGTAGAAGATGGGGTTGAAGATATTGTATAAACTGATATTGAAACATTGAGAGCAGACAGAGTAGGAGGTTCCAACACTGGGGTATTGGTAACATACATATAGGGTTCTAAAATCCCTATGATAGATATTACAAACCATGTTCCATGATCCATAATCTGAAAGAACTCACCCTTTTTTGACATGAACTAATTGAGCATAGGAATCATTACTACCAGCTTTTATACAATTCCTTCAAAGCCATCTGTCATAGGTATAATATTAATCTCTCTAGAAATTTATATAAACTAGGTTTTAAGATAATTATCAGTGTAAATACTTCTTAGATAGTAAATTATTTCACCCTTTATTATACCTTTATATTTTGTAGTCTTTATTGAATTAACTTTAAGTAAATCATACTGTTTTTATCTATGTTTAGCAATGTCCAATTGAAATTGATTTATAATATCCTTTACACTATCCAATATATTCTAAATTTCCTCATGAATCAATATTTTTTTTAAAATCCTCATCAGTGGATACTGAGGCTTAAGTTGCTGATGTAGAGGTCAAAGGTCTAAATGGATTGCTTATAACCAAAAGACACCTCCTATCCATGGTAACCAAAATATCTATCAAATCTACTTAAAGGGATCCAATTTTACCTCTAAAACTTTCCATCACTCATCTGAAACTTTAAATTTCATACATCATATGATAAAATTTTATGAAAAAATTATCCTGGATGTTATCCACTATAATCTCAATAACATAGGCAATTTCCTTATCTCTTTCACGAGTATTATCCCAACTAATGTTAAAAAAAAAATCCTCTAAAACTTTAAAAATATCATTATTTAATTTTATAAAGTATATAAAAGTTATTATAGAGGGTTTAGTAGAAGAAGGTTCAACATTCTATGAAGAAGCATGAACATATTGAGATTGAGCAGTTTCTGAATGAGTAAAAGCAGCCTGAGAAGAAGAGTTAAAGTTATCAAACATTGGGTTTTTTCTCCAGGATTCCTCTTTAGGAGAAAATATTCTATGTGGTATCTCTATTTATTAGGATAATCCTTAGATTATTTCTATTAATCTTACATGGAAACCATTTCTATCCTGAGATAATAGTCATAAACTAGTTCTTCTTGAGTAGTATTTTTAGGAACATCTCTAGGAGAGGTCAGAATAGATTAATTCTTTAAAATATCCTTAGATGAATGAGGTATAACTAGTCCTTCTAGAATAAGAGTTGAAGGAAGATTTGGAATAATAGGTGCTTTCTCTTTTTAAATAATACGAAAGACAGGTCATTCCGGATTTGGTGAATCATCACTATAATCATCATCATCCTTTTTGTCATCATCATTGGGATCACCATGAGAAGAGGCATCCATATCAAGGAAAGGGTTGTTTGGAAGAGCTTATTCACTAGAAGGCATTAAATTAAAGAGTGGAGATCCTCCTATTTCAAACATGGGAGGACATTCCAAAATTGGATCCACATCTAGATCACTTTCTAAGTCAGTGAGACCAGGTCCAAATAGAGTAGATCTTGGAATCTTCTCCCCCTCAGGAGTTACACCTCCTTCTCCTACTAATCCAACAACTAGAGGAATCTCATATTTATTAGCAGCTTTAACTAGAATTTCATAAATTTTTTGAACTTCATGAGTAAGAGAAACTTCTTCTCACATAGGTTCTCCCTTGTTTATAACCTTATGAACATGAGTGCTGATGTGGCTCTTATTTTATTTCATTTTATCACATATTTTATATTAATTAATTGTATTTTTGTACCAAAATTATATTTTTTACTTTAGTAATGTGATTCTATTGTTATTTTTGTACTAAATTATTAAATCTGTAAATTTTGGGTTAAAAATAGGAAATCTATTGTTTATTTTTTCCTCTTGGATAATTTTAGTTTAATAAGTAACTTTTTTTATGACCCATCATTTTTATTATTCTTTAGGTTAAATTATGTAAATGCATTCTTATAATTAATCTTAAATAGTTAATTCCATTCTTTAATTTGTTTTATTTCACTTGTTTTTTTTCAAAATAATAATTGTTAATTTTTTTAAGGTCATTCTTTTATTTTTTAATTACTTCATTCAATTGTTTTTTAAATTAATGATTTATATTCTACTAATTTATTCTTTTTTTTAAAAAAATCATTCATTATTTTTATTCTTAATTGAAACTAATTAATTTGGTTATATTGAAATTTTATCTTAATTTGATACATGTAATTAATTAATTATTTTATTCATTTGTTTACTTATTCATAATTAAATTAAATTATTTATTTTTAATTTTTTTTCTTTTAAAATAATTTTTATTTAAATTTAATTTATCTATTTTTTTATTTTTCCATAGGAAAGGTATGTGTGCGGTCAGTATACTGATCGACCCATGGTCAGTCTACTGACCGAAAATCAACTGACCACACACAAGAAGGGAATGGTCAGTTAGCTGACCATGCATATAGACTACTTACCACGCCTCACCTACAATGGATGAAACTTTCCTCAAATCATCCTGCGATTCAACATTTCCCATCTCATGGCCAATTTGGTGATTGTGAGACACTCAACCGTTCCCAACCTCCACCTTACCGTGAGAAGGTACTCATCCAATTGTGCAGTGCCTATGATGAGGTCTCTCATGGTAACCCTCCTTACTAAGACCACTACTTCCTTAACCATAGTTACCAGACCACCAAAACACCCACCACAAGATCCAGTCACTGCCACAAAAGCCATGTCTAGCCACTATCAAGCCACTGTGGGCACCGTTACCTGATCACCACCCTATGCCAAGATTTTTAGACCAAATTTGAAGCCACCATACTGGAATGAAGCTAAATTGAGATACTGAGTTCATATTAACTAGATTCACTAGAGGTGGGATATGGAAATGACTGAGATCCAACATCTACAGGAGGAAGATGGTTGAGCACCCACTGAACCAGATTTGAGCGCCGCTGCTTAATGCTATCCCCGAGTTAGATGAGCCATGCCTAGACGATCTGAGTACCATTACACTGATGTGAACCACTAGATCCACAAATTCCCTGATGCTTCACCAAAGCAAAAAAAAAAAATAGATTCCACCATACTAGTCTGAATTCCATCGTAGAAGGCCAAAGCCACCACACCACCTGTACTCAAACTCCCAACCAGAGAAGATGAACCAAAAATATCCCCTATTAGTTTTCTTATATAAATATAATATATATATATATATATATAATGTTAAGTTCGTATTTATATTTAATACTAATAATAAAATAATTATAATAATATTTATAAAAATACTCAGAGGTCACTAACGTCTGAGCCCAAAAAATGTTTGAGGAAATTGGGCTGTAGGCTGGGCACTACAAGACCCATACAATTGTTTCAAGACCACGACCTAAAATTCCAAAAAGGGAATCAATTTCTGAAATTTTTTATACTTAACATCATCTCTACCTATTTGTATATCATAATTATAGAAAAGTGATGGAGAGATTAAGAAAATTTGATTATGGGAAAATTAAATAGGATTCATGGGTTGGTGCAAGGGATTGACTGTTTTCTCTAGAGTTAGACTGAAAGATAGTAAAGAGTATATGGATACATTACAGGAAATTTTCCACTTTATTATTCTTTATAATTTTTCATATTCTTATCCTAGATGATAAAAATTGAATCTAAGAGAGATTGTGTGATTTTATGGACTTGTGAAAATCACTTTTTCACAAAAGACATTTTGTAAGAATTTGATTTAAACTTGTGATTAATTTCACAATTAGGAGAGAATTCATGTACATGAAGACATTACATGCATGATTTTTCACTAATTAAGGATAAAGATATGTTTTTATAGATACATTGAGTGAAAGTTGAGTAAGGTTGAGTGCTGGAAGTTTTATCCTTTAGATTATTGATAGGTAGTGGACGATCTGATCATTTTGGAGTTTGTTTTCTTCTCACTGACTTCCTTATCTCTTTCCTCTCATGTTATCTATTTATAATTTCATGTTCACTATCCCTATTCACTTTTCCATACTCTATCCATGTTTTTATTTAAACACTGTTACTTTTTATTTCATTGCTTTCAATTTTTTTAATTTTTTTCACGAATACCACAAGGGAATTCAACTCGACTTCTTTGAGAGTGACCCTAAGGCTAGCCACTATGCTATATATTGGGTTTATAAATGAATTTTCAACCATCCCAATGAAAAGGATTAATGAATTTATATAATTTAACCTAAATAATAATAAAAAACGATTCATAATAAAAAAGTTACTTATTAAACTAAAATTATCCAAATGGATAAAAAATTCATTTTTTTAAAAAATTCACATATTTAATATTTTAGTATAAAAAAATAGTAGAACATTAATAATGTAAAAATATAACATTGGTACCAAAATAAAATTAATTAATATAAAATATGTGGAAAATGAAAGAAAATAAGAGCCACATCAAATTCTCCCACACGTAATCAATTGCACTCTCGACCAATTTGATGAATTTTAATTTATTTACAAAGGTTATTAAAAAGAAATGACATTATTACTAGATTAAAAATTAATCCAAAGTAAAAGAAGATAAAAATTCCCTATAGATCCTCAAAAATCATGCCTCCTATGTGAGTGATGCCAACTACATTATTTTAATTCAAAGTGGGTTCCAATTCTAGGAGTGAAATATGTTAGATGAATGGGGAACTCCAATTTTAAAAAGAGACATCAGAATTAATCACTCTTTCCTAGGTTACACAAATAAACAATCCATGATTTTCACTTCATTGATACAACTCAAAATATTTTTATATAATTCAGTTGTACCCTTATTCATTTGGGTTCAAAATTCCCCTCACCTAAATGAGATCATTTCTGACAGGGCCCTTTATTTTAATTTTTCCCATCCATATATATCTTGTCCATATCACTTTGAAAATATCTTATTGAATTTGAAAATGAATTTTATTTAAATATAAAAATGAAACCATTTCCCTTAACTCAGAGACTCACTGTGGGGTCCCATTTTCCCATTTTAATTTGGATTCAAATGAATTATATAATTTTATAATATTGTGTGTTGAAATATTAAATTTTACTTCATGTAAAAATATATCTAGTTCCCCAAAAATTAATTTTATTTCCAAATGTTGTTTTATGATGCCCCATAGTTTACCATGATTCTATTTGAACTAAATTGAATTTTTTTCTTCCTATTAATAAAAATTATAAGCATGAAATTTTCAAAAAAAAAACATTTTATATACTTGATTGTTTGGGTGGGGACCATTAGGGATTATATATATATATATGTATATATATATATATATGTTTTTTTACAAATTATTGTGTGGTAATTGTTTTTGTCTCTTCCATATCACCCCTTAAAACAAAACATTTTCTATCCTGATCATTCAATCTATTTAAAACACAAATTTTTAATTGTTTCTCTCAATTTTATATTCAAAAATGGGGATATTGTTGATTTTTAAGTGTGGGGGAGGGGTCTTAATTAAGCTAAACTTATTTTCACTATGAACACATCAAAAACCCCAATTTTTTTTTTCAAATTTACTCCTTTTCAAGATGTAAATACATTTTATGTTTGTAAATATTATAAAAAAATCACATTAACAAAAAAAATCACAATAAAAAACAAAAAATACACAATTGTTTCTTTCATAGGTGTTAATTTCACTCTTAGTTGAGGGGTTTTAAAGAGTATAAAATTGCTAGAATTTTATGATTTTGAGTGTTTTCATCCCACTATTTTTGTGGAAGTTCACTTTAGGAACTAGGAAAGGGAGCGTTATGGGAGATATCTTTGTGGAATTTTTATCTTAACTAGAGAAAAATAGTAATTTGAACTTGAACCTAGGGGACTCTTTTTTTTGAACAAACACTTTAAGGAGAGACAACTCAAATGATAATCATATAAGTCCTTTAAATCTGGAGTAAAAGGGTAAAATGGGATCCCGTGGTGATTCTTTAAGATAGGGAAACTAGGTGTGTTTCTGTATTTAAATAAAATAAATTTTCAAATTCAATAAGTGATTTTCACAATACCATGCAAAAAAAATATTCATGAGAAAAATTAAAATAAAGGACCTTGTCAAAAAAGATCTCATTTTTGTGAGGGAAATTTTGAACCCAAATGAATAAGGGAATAATTGAATTATATAAAAATTATTTGATTTATATCATTGAAGTGAAAATAATGGACCTTTAATTTTTGGAACCTAGGGGAGAGTGATTAATTTCGGCGTCACTTGTTAAAATTTGATCTCCACATTCATCCAACTTATTTCACTCCTAGAACCATAATCCATTTTGAATTGAAATAATACCGTTGAAAACACTCACATTAGATACATCATTTTTTAGGGTTTAAAGGTATTTTTTTATCTATTTTGACTTGGGAGTAATTTTAAACCTAGACAGGATGTAATTTATTTTTAATAGCCTTTAAAAATAAAAAGTGAATAGAATTGTCTGAGAGTGAAATTGATTATGTGTGGGGGAATTTTATATGGATACTATTTCATTTCATTTTGACACATATTTTATATTAATTAATTTTATTTTTTGTGATAAAATTATATTTTTTCTTTATTAATGTGATACTATTATTATTTTTGTACTAAATTATTAAATCTATAATTTTTGTGATAAAATAGGAAATTTATTATTTATTTTGGCCATTTGGATAATTTTAGTTTAATAAGTAACTTTTTTTGACCCATCATTTTTATTCTTATTTAGGTTAAATTATGTTCATACATTCTTATAATTAATTTTAAATAATAAATTCTACCCTTTAATTTGTTTTATTTCACTTGTGTTTTTCAAAATAATAATAGTTCATTTTTAAGGATATTCTTTGATTTTTTTAATTTTTTTATTCAATTGTTTTTTAAATCAATAATTTCATTTCTTCTTATTTATTCTTATTGTTAAAAAATTCATTCAATCTTTTTATTCTTAATTGAAACTAATTAATTTTTCTATATTAATATTTTATCTTAATTTGATACATGTACTTAATTAATTAATTTATTCATTCATTTGTTTATTTATTATTAACTTAAATTATTATAGATTTAATTATGTTTCTTTTTAAATATTTTTTATTTAAATTTAATTTTTCTAATTTTCATTTGTTTTATTTTATTTTTCTATAAGTAAAGTATGTGTGCGGTCAATATACTAACCACCCCAAAGTCAGTCTACTAACCACAAATCAACTAACCGTGCATAAGAAGGGAGTGATCAGTTACCTAACCATACGTACATACTACTTACCGCACCCATCCCACCATGGCTTCACCTTACCATAAATCATCCTACCATATAGCATTTTCCATCTCACAGTCAGTCTAGTGATTGCGAGACATCCGATCACACCCAGTATCCACCTTATTATGAGAAGGTACTCAACCAAACATGAAATTCCTACTGTGTGGTCTCTTATAGTAACCCTCTTTACTACAATCACTTATTCCTCAAAAATAATAATTAAACCATAGAAACATCCACTGTGATACCTAGTCACCACCGCACAAGCAGTGTCTGACCATGATCGAGCCATCATGAGCACTAGAACCCAATCACTACCCTATGATGATATTTTCAGACTAGATTTGAATCCACCATACTACCATGAATCTAAATCAAGACATTGAGTTTTCCTTAACCAGATTCACCAGAGGAAGGACATGTGCCTAACCAAGATCCAAGATCTATATAAGGAAGACAGTCGAGCTCCCACTAAACAATATTCGAGTGCCATCATTTGATACTGACCCCGAGGCATACGAGATGTGCCTGGCCGATCTGAGTACCATCACACCAATGTGCAGTAACCAATTCATGACTTCCTCGATGATCTAATATAGAAAAAATAAACACCACCATCTAAGTTTAAATGATACTGTAGAAGGACGAATCCATCGCA
Organism: Viscum album; assembly: GCA_963277665.1. NCBI lineage: Eukaryota > Viridiplantae > Streptophyta > Magnoliopsida > Santalales > Viscaceae > Viscum > Viscum album. The sequence goes on from OY728160.1 coordinate 717,793,236, forward strand.
CCACCTATTATCAAGATCTCCACAAGAGAGGATGAACCATGAAGACCCCATTGGGTTTCTTATATTAATATAATTTTTATAATAATAATAATAATATATATAAATAATATTAATCAATATACATATATATATGAAAATGTTTATTACATATTTATTTTTAATACTACTAATGAAATAAATATAATTATATTTATAAAAATGCATGGATGTCACTGAAATCCAAGCCTAAAAAATGTTTGAGAAAATTAGGTTGTGAGGCGGGCACTACATGACCCATAAAATTGTTTCAAACCCACAACCTAAAATTCAAAAGGGGAGTCAATTTATAAAATTTTGTATACTTAAAGTTATCTCTGCCTATTTTTCTAGAAGAATTGTGGAAAAGTGATGTAAATTTTAAGAGAAGGTGATAATGGGTGAATGTGATCCTGGGAAAATTCAAGAGGATTCATGGGTCGGTTCAAGGGATTTACTTTTTTCAATTGAGTTCCATTGAAAGCTGGTGACGAGCATATGGAGATGTTCCACATGGAATTTGGATACCTTTTATTTTTAGATGTCACTATTTTTCTACTTTTTTTTTTGTTTTTTGAATAATAGGGAATATTCTCCTCTATTTGAAGGAGGACTGTACATGGGAGTCGACTAAATTATCAGGGACACGACCTTCTATAAATTTCTTTCTTCCTCTCATTTCTTCCTCACTTTTTTTCATAGTGTAATTTCATCTTATAATTTTTATGAATTTATGTTTTTTTGTTCTTATTTTCTCATTTGTTGTGATATTACATCTCTAGTAATGGAGGGATAACTTGCGGACTAGTTCCTGGATGTGAAGCTTTGATTCTACCTAGAGATTGAATATATTTTTGATAATATTCATCTTCTGCACTCTTGGTAAATTTTGAGTGTGAAGTGAGGAGATGTGATAACACAATAATCAATAGGAATGATTTCATACTTTCTTCTTCTTGATATTTTTCTTCTTCTTCTCCTAGAAAATTAAAAGTGAATATAAGAGAGGTTGTGTGACTTTATAAACTTGTGACAATAATTTTTTCACAGAAGAAATTCTGTGAGAATTTGATTTAAGATTACAATTCATCTCACAATTAGGAGATAATTCATGTACACGAATACATTCCATGCATTATTATTCAATGTTTAATGATATATAGAGATTTTTGTATCTATACATCGAGTGAATGTTGAGTAAGGTTGAGTTTTGGAAGTTTTATCCTTTAGATCAGGGATAGGTAGTAGAAGATCTGACCATTTTGGAGCTGGTTTTCTTCTCCCTAACTTCCTTATCTCTTTCCTATTGTGTTATATGTTTCTCATTTCATGTTGTCTATTCCTATTCACTTTGTTCCCCACTACATCTATGTTTTTTTTCAAACAATGTTACTATTTCTTTCACATCTTTCAAAATATTTAAAAACATGAAAAGATTTTCCAGAATACCACAAGGGAATTAAACACCTCTTCCCTGTGAGTGATCCTGAGGATATCCACTATTCTATAACTAGGGTTTATAAATATTTTTTTGACCATCCTCATTATAAGGATGATATTAACGTTCTAACTAAGTTATCCTTATAAGTTTTTCTTTCTTCTTTAACAACATCAATAGGATCTTGAGTCTCATATTCATCAGAAGAAGAATTAGCATTGACAATATCATTTGGTTCCAAACTAGGGTCAATGATATCTATTTATCTAATAGGGTTTGATATTGGATTGAATCTTTCATACACATTATCCTCATCATCTATACACATCAACTTCCATATATTCTAGATAATATTCATCCTTTTACAAGTGGTATGATTTAAACAGACACCACAAATATCTCTCCACTCTAAGAATAATTAATATTTTATGTTTAATCATTACTATAATAAACTTTGGGTATGTATGGGTGTCAAAATGAGAATACAGTCTGGTCAACTCTTTCATATGCCTCTTCAAGAACCTAGATAGACTTATCTGAAATATATAAACTGTTAGGTATATAATGAATAGATCTTGATACATCATAGAGCTAAAGTCTCCCTTTCTAGGAAAAATCATACATTGAATAAACACAAACAACAACCTACACTATGAACTTAGCTCATTTTCATTCAGTCTCTGATAGGTTCAATCATCTTTTAGATCTTCCAACCCATTCCTGATCTCAAAATGTGGATGGTTCATAGGGTATGAACTTTTATATACACCATATTCCCCAAGGTGTAGAAATATTAAGTAATATTCCCAAAATGTTGAAGTGAACTCACACTCTTGACCTCCAATAATAGTCCTGATTACATCCTTGTGATCTATATCTTCAAAAAACATATTGAGGTAAAAATGTTTTCCCAGGCATAGATAAAGGTTAAATTTTCATCCATGAACTAACTTTTCCAGTTCTAATAAAGAATAGTTCTCTACACCAATGAAAGAATCATTTTGAACCACTCAAAATTCACTTCCTTTTCTTGGATAACTTCATGAGAAAGGTGATGGGTCTTCATAAGATTTATATATTTTCTATAGTATTATTTACCTCTTTTAGAATATTCTAGATCATATTCTCTTAAATGTATATTCATTTTTACTACATAGATTGATATTCATGATATGAGAAGCTAGGGATTTAGAAAATAAAGGTTTGAGAAATAGGGTTTAAAGAAGGATTGGTTTGGGTTAGAAAGTAGTGTGATGATTTGATTTTGATTTGACATTTAAATCATTTAAGGATTTTCTAAATAGGTGATAAGTTCACCTATTGTATAAATTTTTGATATTAAAATGCAGTGATTTTGATGATTTAATTGTTAATACATGCATATTTCCCTATTGTTTTTATCATACTTTTCAGGATGCATCTGGTTATAGAAATTGAGTAAAAGGAGCTAAAATGACAAGGATTTCTATTAAAAGAATGTCTTATACAAAGGTGAATGATCATGGATCACTTCCAAGGAACATAACTAAAGAAACATGAAAAAATGAGGCTCCCAGAGTAAAAAACTAACATTACACATCGTGTACCAGTGCAACTAGTGAAAGAACTACAAGTTGTGAAGTGAAGGAAAGTATCCAGAGGTGGAGTAGATATGCATCAAGGTGTGACACATATGTGTCACTCCATGAAACAAGTGATGATGACTATAAATTCTTCATGTCTTGAATTTGGTACACATGGTTCTAGATTTACATGTGGTGTAATCACTACATGACATGTAAAAGGTTGGGACGGGACAAAAATAAGCATATTTGATATATCTTCAATTTTTGACCTATTTAAATACATAGGACCCATCCATGAACACCTTTTGACCAATACTTAATGAAAATAAATGCTACATAATCCAATATGGACTCTATAAATAAAGGTCCATGCTTTTTCTATGAAGGAGATCCTGGAAACCAAAGCTTTGAGCGAGATGCTGCGTTATGTAGGGTCCTCACCAATTTCATCTCTATTTACATTATGCTTTCGTTTTCTTTATTAATTACATATTATTATCTCATAGATAGGTTAAGAGGGTAAACCCACCTTATTCTAGGGTTATGTAGCCCAAGGGGGAAGGTTTTGTTGGATTTATTTTGTTTTCTTTATCCATGTATTTTGGATTGCCACAGTTTTTTCAATAAATTCCTAATCTATTTCTTTTAATTTTATCATGACCATTGGTATTTGAATATGAAATGAACTTTAAAACTTTAAAATTGATTACCCTAAATGAGGCATGAACATTGTCATATTTAGGGGAATTAGGAATAAATATGACATTGATACAAACTTGATTTAGTGTAACCCTAAATTACCAGACTAAGGGATATAGGGGATTGACATGTAAAGGAGGGGACACCATGACCATTGTATCTCCCTAATCTTGACTCTAAAATCAAAAAAAGGATTTTTTTCTAAAATCCAATTACACCTGAACCCTGAGACTACAAAAACCTTGAATTACTTTCAAATCAGATTTCAAACCTAACATTATACTTTGATTTTAATTCTTTATTTCTTCAAACTATTTCCAAAAAACAACCAATATGCCTTGATTTATCTTTCTTTAAATAAATCAAACTCATATGTTCTTCAGCCCATTTCATAGAATAAATCGAATAAAACATTTTTCTTTTAAAAACCTAGTCAATATAATTCAATCATCTCTATGGGTTTGACCTTTAACTTTTTTAATACTACATTTTAATTAATTAAGTATTATAGTTTGATCCTTTATAAATTCTTTATTTTGATTAGACACGTAGGAAATTAATGAAACCCTTTGGGAATGTCAAAAACTGGAACCATTCCTAGGGAATATTTATAAGTTAGTTTTTAGATTTTTAATTTCAATTATGATTTTGTTTCTTTATTTCAATTCCTCTTTCTTATATTGGGTATTTTGTGATGCAATTCTTAGATTAAAATAATTACTGCAAAACTATAACACTCGGGGAAAGAGAAAAGACATCATTGAGTCCAAACCCCATTTTGAGCCAAACACAGAGAGTAAAGTTACTATGACCATAGTAGGTGCAGTGAAACATATAGCTTTTGAAGTAATTATTCAACAAGATACATGGCTACAAATGCTCACAAACTATGGGAGACCATCGAATACATGATTTGAACCAAGAATCCTAGCACCCCCATTGCTGCAAACCACTTCAAGATCAATCCTGTAATAATTTTGATGATCTCAAATAGTGTTAAATTCATTAGACTACCACATGAACATACAAATGCACATTTGTGAAGATTACTCAATCTCTACGACACATTTCAATTCCAGAATGTTTCAAGTGATGAGGTAAGGCTCTGTATTTTTTGATTTTCATTACGTGAGTGAGCTCAAGATTAGATTCAAATCCTACCTGCACATTCCATCACTACATCATATTATGTAGAATGAAACATCCTCACCAACTTCTTTCCACCTTCCAAATCAGTGGAAATATGGTTAAATATCTCAAAAATTTTCAATTTGAAGATAAATATCTATATTATGATTATAAATGATATAAGAATATTACTAAAAAATCCCCCCATTATGGTATAGATCTATGGATGATAATCCATACATTTTATTAGGATTTTTCCTAGAGAAAAAGGTTGATTCTAGATGATACTACTAGAAGATCATTGATGAAGAAATCACCTAAAATAAGCTATAATTTGTTAGATGAAATGGAGATAAATAATTTCCAATGGTAAGGAGAAGGGACACAATAAAAAGGATTTCACACAATTAAAAATACTGACTGAATGGTGGAATATCTAGGATCATTAACCAAGAATATAGACATCATGATGGGCTAGAAAAACCCCCATGGTAGGTATATAGAAGATGAAAAATACACTGATTACAATCATGGTAATCAATTTTAGGGTTGATGGCCTCAACAAAAAAAAGACATAAGGGTACCAACAACAAGAAACCCAAGGTACCATAGTGATGAGACATGTCCATACATTGGAAGAGACGTTTTCTATGTTCATGACCACAACCAGGGATATACTCAAGGGAATAAAAGAATAATCAACTAACCACAATGAAACATTTGGGAATCTAGAGCATCAAGTTGGACAAATTACTGATCATATCATAGGGATACCCATAGGATAACTTCTAGGATACCCTAAAGTACACCCACATGAATATTTAAAATATGTACTATATATAAGTGGGAAAAATACCTAAGGAATTAGTATAGAATTTATAGTAAAACAATCAGTGGAAAAAGGAAGAAAAATTTGAAAATAGAAAGGAACAAGTAGTTGAAGAAGCTGAAGAAGAACCACCTCAGTACAAACCAAGACTAACCTTTCCAGAATGAATGGTGTAAGTAAAGAAAAATTCACATAATGGTAAATTTTTGGAACACTTTAAAAAATTTCCTATTAATATACCTTTTTTAGAGTCTCTCACAAACATTTCAGCATATGTGAAATTCATGAAAGATCTAGAAACCAACAAGAATAAGCTAGAAGATATTAAAACCATTCCACTCACATAAGAATGTTTGGAGGTGGTATCAAGGGACCTTACTAAGAAGCAATGTTATCTAGGTATATTTTCAATTCCCATCTTCATTAGATCTAAAAAATGTGGAAATGATTTGTGTGACTTAGGTGTGAGTGTCAATATCATGTCATACATGACATTCAAGAGTTTGGGACTGGAATGGTTAAAGTCAACAATAGTTTCACTTCAATTAGTATACTCAACAATGAAGTATCCCTAAGTATTCATTAAGGATATCCTGATCAATGTTGACCATATTATCTTTCCATTTGAACTCTTAGTGCTAGATATGGAATAAGAGTGAAATTCACTCATTCTAAGGAGACCATTTTTATCAACTGGCCATATGCTGATCAACATGCAAAGCAGAGAACTCTGTATGAGAGTTTTCTATGATCAAGTAAGTTCCAAAATAGACTGGGAAATGAAGAACTATAATGTGTGAGAATAAAATGGGTTTAGGGAAGACAATACACCTGATGTTGAGGATATCACTGAAATTAAAGAGGTACACGAGTTGACATCTATTTTTCAAGATGATTCTCAAATAAATAATAAAGGGAAGATGAGGAACAAGATCATTGAAACTAGAGGAGCAACCAAATCCACTACATTTGAGAAAGGACAACATATATAAATGGAACATGACCTTCCATTTAGTTCATCAAGATTAAGGAAGATATAGTGGATCAGTCTAATAGTGATCAATTAAGTACTTCCATTAGGAAGAATTGAGATATTTAGATAAGAAAAATAGGGTTCATCTCATGTGTATAAGAAAAAAATTAGATCATTTGTATACCCCAACCAAGTAAAAAATTTTCAATCATCCTTCATGTGATCTAAAGCTAAAGTAGGTAAGGTTGATCTAATGACTGTAAACAAAAGTTCTTTTGGAAGGCAATCCAAGTTTCTTTTTTATATATTTCTTTATTTGGTTTCTAGTTGTGCATTATCTCACTTCAAGTATTTCAAAATTCATTGACAATGGTGTAATGGCCCAGACCCTCATGATCCATCACTTTTTCAAATTATAGGATCCTAAGGGGTCGCACCTCGTTTGCACCTCGTTTGACGCGACCGATCGGTGCGACTGATCAACGCGACCGATCGGCGCGATCGATCGACATGACCAATCAGCGCGATCGATCAGTGGGGCCGATTGGTGCAACCGACCGATCAGTGCGACCGATCGGTGTTATGCAGCCTTGTTGGGTTTTCCTTCTACAGTTTTTCCCGTAACGCCTCTTTTAGGCCTTTTTGACATTTTAAGGCATTTCAAGGCTGTTTTTAACCCATAATTAATATCTAAAAATCCCGAGAAACCTCTCTATTAAATAACAATTAATTCAGTCGTGTGTAACCACCCAACCGCGTGGTAGAACCACGATCTGACTTCCAAGGCATTAAAATTACTTATCCCATAACATTGGGGATCTCATATGTTTATCCTGCTAGAAATTCTTCTTCTCCCTCTTGGCTAGTATCCTTCTTTTCCTTGTGCGTTCGAAGTCCCTTCTTTCCCGAGGAAAGTGGTGCACCTGTGCGGGAGCCCTGTGAGTCGTGCGTCCCCTGTTTTGGCGCATGGAGAAAAAATTCGATCTTTGATCAACCAAGTAGGGATTTTCTCCTTCGTCTCTCCTTTCTGTGTATCATGTGGGGTGGGAATGATTTTTCTTCTATGGAAATTGATGAAACCAAACTTAATGAAGATAATGAACAGACTTTTAAAGAATGAAGGGGGGGGGGTGATCGATGTTCTTCTATACTCTTTATGTTGTTATGTGTTGTGAATTTTACAGGCCTATGCTCACTGAAAATCATGGCCGTTGGTGGTCTTTATATATGCACTAATGAACCTCGGTGCTCCTGGATGTTTAAATAACTGTAACATGGAATTTTTTAATTATATATACTCGGTTAAATAAATTGAAAGCACCAGGATCAACCCTTTTCTATGATAACCCCAATTAAAGCATAGTGGAATTGAAACCATGGAGTGTGTTAAATCTTTTAAATCTGAAAATACCTACATGGGCCTGCTTTGTGTTGGTGGTAGTGGTTTGGTTGTTTCTTTCACGGGCCGATTGCTGGGGTGATACGGGTGGGGATGGGATCCCCTGTTGTTGTGCTTTTGCTGGTTGTGAATTTGAGGCTGTGTGGTTACTCTGCATATATCATGAATTGGGGTGGAATCCTATGTTGTTGAGAAACCATTGGCTCTTGGATTTTGGGAACATGGGGCTATATCTTGGGGTTTTCTTTGGTTCCAGTACTTCGAGGGATCTCACTTATCCCTTTGTTGTTGTGACTTTCCAAGAGAACCGGGTGTGAATGCTTAAATTGTTGTTTGGCTGTTTATTTCCTTTTGGCTTGTGGTTATGCATGTTAGTTTCCTGGTAGTGAAGAATTCACCCTAATGGGATCACTTGAACATGAAAACAAGAATGGTTGAGTGGGGAATTAGTTTGGGAATGAGTTGTGACTTGGACGCGAGTGTCGTGACTCCTTTTGTGAATGAATAGTAACAAGGGTGTTTGTGCATAGGTTTTGGAACCCCTAGGTTGGGATGAGTGTTTGTTACCTATACATATATATGTAGCTTTTATGTTTCTTATTCGTGCCCCACCCAAGTTGAGCACTTAGTGCCGAACACCCCATTTCATGGGGAGGGTGTTTTTACCAACACTCCTATGAGTGGCTGGTTATTAGCTCCTTTTCTGCTCCCTTTCCTGAAAAGCCCAAGACTCTTTGGGAAGGCTGTGATGGACTGAGGTCCATTATTATACCATGAATATTTGGGCAGGGTAGTTGTGGTGGTTGGCCCAGGTGTTTGCAGGTAGGTTGTTTCCCAAGTGTCTTCGGGATGAGGTCCAGGTGTCTTCGGGCGTGGCAGTAGTTGTTCTGACCTAGGTGTTTGCGGGTGTGGTTACGCGTGGTGGTTGTGGCCCAGGTGTCTACGGGAGGGATAACAGTTATGGACCAGGTGTCTACGGGCGAGGTTTGGTCGTGGGACTGTGGTGAGGTTATGGCCTAGGTGTGTGCGGGCAAGGTGTGGTAGTGGGACTGCGATAATAATAGAAGGATTGGTTCGATGCGTAGGATGTCTTCAATAACTAGTGGGAAAGTGGTGCGGGGTACCCAAATATCAATGTGCTATTACTATATATTACCTGACTTGCATTATTTGGGGAGTGTGCCTTGGTGAGGTTTGGGTGGATAGCTTTTCCTTGTAGGGTGTTTGGTTATCTCTTTTTCCATGGGGCATTAGAATGTCTCCTCACTTGTGCATGAGAGTCTTTGGTTTTCCTTACTGAGTGTACTTGTATGCTCACCCTACGTATATAAAACTATTTTCAGGTTTCTAGAAGGACTTTAGGGATCGCGCGGGACCGTACTAGCGCGGACTTTGGGGCAGTTGCTGTTGTCATTTTCCTTTTTCTTGGTACCTTACCTTTGGAGTTTTGTGGCTATTATATTTTACTTTTGAACATGCATATGGGAATGGTTTACTTTTGTCTTTACCTCTACTTTCAACTTCAGTATTTTTGGGGTTGTCTTATCTCTCTATCCTATAAAAATAAAAAGGGAAATTCCTTCCATTTTGTGTGAGATTATATACCCTTGGCACTGGTCTCCACTCTAGGACCTATTTAAGGTGGGTTTCAGGGGGTCATTATCCCTCCTTCAACTTAAAGAAGGAAGGGCTTGGCAATCTGCTGACCCTTCCCTCCTTTTGGTGAAGGCGGGTCGTGACAAAATGGTATCAGAGGAAAGAGGTTGAGAGATAGGATGGAGTCTGGAGTTCGTCACAGTGAGGATTTCATGGGATGGTAGGGAAACAGTGTTGTGTGATCTTGGCGTGTGAAATAGGCCAGGGAAGACCGGCTAGGACATGGGATTTTAGGGCCCCTCGTGATCCGATGCAAGGACTCTGGACCTACTGAACGACCAGGTGAGGATACACTAATTACAGGGTAGAGACCCTAGGAAAGGTACATGCATCATAATGACTTGTGTTCTCGTGTTTTTGGGTGTTTTGGAGATTCAAAAATAAATAAAAAAAATTCAAATAAAATGTAAGAACAATATTCTACACTACCCGGGCTTAGGCGTTTCTTGTTTACTTGCAGCTATGGTGCCTGGGAGGTGACCACTGGTAGTGCGGGTGATCTAGGCCCAGAAGGTTGACTCGACTGATCAACAGAGGGCTGACCGAGATGAGGAGGATGATCAGTGGTAGAAGATGCTTCGTGCTTTACAGCGGCAAACCCCCGGTAAGTATGAGGGCATCACCTCAGACATGGAGATGAAGAGCTGGCTGGAGGAGCTGGTGGTAGATTTCATCTTGATCCGAGCTCCGGTGGAGTACTGGGTTCCTCTGGCCGTAAGCCAGATGCGGGGAGTGACACATCAGTGGTGGATGCTCTATCTGGGGGAGAATAGGGAGGCTGAGGTGACATGGGCTGATTTCGAGAAGGAGTTCCAGGCAGAATTCCTCTCTTCTACGATGAAAGATGAGAAGAGGCAGGATCTACTCTCCCTTCAGTAGGGGGGTATGTCAGTGAGAGAGTTGGGGATCAAGTTCAAGGATATCTTTCACTTCACTCAGGATCTCTTTCTAGATTAGGAGTCTCGGGTGAGATGTTTAGAGGAGGCACTCCGACCTTCTCTACAGTACGCTGTTACTCCCTTCACCCTACCGATATACTTAGAGGTGCAGAAGAAGGCTGAAGTGGTGGAGAGGATGCACATGCTGAGAGGTGTATCACGAGAGGGAATTCAGCTGGGATTGTTGAATGGGAAGGCCGTCAGTAGCAGGCCTCCATCATTGGGACCCTCTAGGTTTCGACCGGCAGGGAGCAGGCCTCAGCAGTTCCAGTTCCGATCCCCTAGCCCTTGCCCTTTTCTTTCGGGCCTAGGGCCAAGATGCTTCATCTGTGGGAGCCACAATCACCTTCGAAAACAGTGCCTGGATAGAGTGTAGTACGACGGTAGTGGCCAGGCCCAACACCCACCTCAGCAGCAGCAGCTTCCAGCTAGGCCCTTTCAGTAGCAGCAGCAGGGGAAGCGAGCTCTCGCTCCTCCTAGGGCAGAAATTGTAGGAGGCCGCCCCCAGGGAGCTCCTCAGGGACCTATACTAGGGAGTGGTCGGGGAGGTGGCCGAAAGCTGAGAGGTAGAGGATCCAGGTGCGGGAATTTGCACGCCGTGGAGGCAACAGTTCCAGAAGGATCGGAGGTCGTTCGAGGTATGATCAGTTTGTTCAGTAACCTTGCTTACGTCTTGTTCGATACAGTAGATTCACACTCCTTTGTTACACCCATTCTGGCCCATGCTTTGGGTCTAGATGCTGAGATACTTCCAGTGCCCCTGGTGCTGAGCACACCAGTTGAAGGTCAGACCGACTTGATATATGTTTTTCGAGGATGCAGACTGACGATAGGGCTACATCAGTCAGTCAGAGACCTCCTACTATTGCAAATACATCTATACGATGTCATCCTAGGCATTGATTGGCTGTTCTCTATATGTTCCATCATCTACTACTTCTGAGGAAGGGTAGTGTTTTCAAACTTAGGCGGCCTATGTGTTACTTTCACCAGTGAGCGGGGTGGCCAGAAGGGCAGCAGGAAAGAGAGACCCCTCCTCTCCTTGTTAGCTGAGCTATCAGTGGAGTCAGCAGATGTAGAGATGGTGGAGGTACCAGAGATCATCAGTGAGTTTATGGACTTCTTCCCTGAGGAGGTGACGACTCTACCCCCTCGACGTGATGTCGAGTTTGGTATAGAATTGCAGCCCAGTGCTCGTCCGATTTTGATGGCTCCCTATCGGATGGAACCTTTAGAGCTACGGGAGTTACGGATTCAGATTGATGATCTGATGAAGAGGGGTTATGTTCGACCAAGTGCATCACCGTGGGGTGCTGCAGTCTTGTTTGCAAAGAAGGCATATGGTGTTCTAAGGCTGTGCATAGACTACAGGAGGCTGAATTAGGTGATGGTCAAGAATAGATACCCTCTTCTGAGGATAAACGATCTTTTTGACCACCTGAAGGGGGAAGGATGGTTCTACAAGATCGAACTACGGTTTGGATATCACCAGTTGAGGATGAAGGAGGGCGACATCCTGAAGATGACCTTCAGGTGAAGATATGGGCACTTTGAGTTTGTGGTCATGCTGTTCGGCGTTACAAATGCTCCAGCTGTATTCATGGGGCTTATGAACTCTGTCTTCCGGGAGTATCTGGATCGGTTCGTATTAGTGTTCATCGACGAAATCCTGATCTATTCAAGATCAAAGGAGGATCACTCTGAGCACCTGAGGACAGTTTTGGAGGTCCTCCGACAGCACCAAATCTTTGGGAAGTTTTCGATGTGCAAGTTTTTTACGCGATAAGTGCACTTCCTTGGGCACGTGGTATCCGAGTAGGGAGTAGCGGTGGACCCATCGAAGGTTGAGGCAGTTGTTTCTTGGGAAGCACCCAAAAACGTGGTAGAGGTCCATAGTTTCCTCGGGCTGGCATGTTACTATTGAAGGTTCGTACATAACTTCTCCCAAGTTGCAGCACCTTTTACAACCTTGACGAAGAAGGATTGAGCTTTCGTGTGGGACGAGCAATGCAAGGCAGCGTTCAGCCATCTGAAGGAGAAGTTGTTTAGTGCCCCAGTGATGAGGTTACCAGAAGAAGGGGCAGCATATGTGGTGTTTTGTGATGCTTCAGGGCAGGGCCTTGGATGTGTGTTGATTCAGCAGCAAGGGGTGATCTCCTATGGGTCTAGGAAGTTATGTCCCCATGAGCGTAACTATTCCACCCGTGATCTGGAGCTTGCGGCGATCATGTTTGCACTAAAGTTGTGGCGGCACTACCTCGTCGGGGAGCGCTTCGTGGTCTTCACCGATCACAAGAGCTTGAAGTATGTATTCTCCCAGCGGTACCTGAACTTATGGAAGTGAAGGTGAATGGAGTTTCTTCAGGACTACGATTTCAAGATTTCTTACACCTCAGGGAAAGGAAACGTGGTGGCTGATGCCTTGAGCAGGAATTCACAGAGGGATGCGGTCCGAGAATCGGCGAATGCTTGGAGGGCGATGGAGGAGTTGGCTTCCCTGCACCTGGATGCGAGGGTGGAAGGCGGCAAGGGTTTCCTATATCAGATGACAATACAGTCTTCTCTGTTACGTCAGGTGTAGGAGTCTTAGTGGAGAGACCCAGAGAGTGAAGTGATGCGTGACCGGGTTAACCAAGCCAGTGCTCTGGAAGGGTGGTCAGAAGATGGTAAGAATCAGATGCTATTCTAGGGGAAGTTATTCATTTAGGAGGTGATGCACAAGAGAGTCCTTGGTGAGTTCCACAGCTCACCCCTGGAGGTGCACCCAGGAGTTTCCAAGAAATGTCAGGGTTTGAGGAGACATTTTTGGTGGCCCAGGGAAAAGCGGGCGGTGGCAGAGTTTGTGGCCAAGTGCCTAGTGTGTCAGTAGGTGAAGGCTGAACACCATGTTCCAGGTGGTTTTCTGCAACCTTTAGATGTCCTTGAGTGGAAGTGGGACGACATCTCGATGGATTTCGTCACAGGGCTACCCAAGGTTCAAGGAGGGTGTGACGCCATCTGGGTAGTAGTGGACTGATTGACGAAATCAGATCACTTTATGAAAATCAAGGAGTCGAGTGCAGTGGATGCTCTAGCACAGAGGTATGTGGACGAGGTGGTGCGGTTGCATGGGGTTCCAAGGTCCATAGTCTAAGATAGGGATGCACGATTTACCTCATGAGTTTGGAGGGGTTTGCAGCATGCTTTTGGCACCCAGCTATGCCTTAGCACTGCCTTCCACCCCCAGACATATGGGCAGACAGAGCACACCATCTAGACCTTGGAAGATATGCTATGAGCATGCATCCTAGACTTTGGGGGATCATGGGTGAAACACTTGCCTCTGGTAGATTTTGCCTATAACAATATCTACCACTCTACCATTGGCATGGATCCATTTGAAGCTTTGTATGGGAGGTCGTGTCGCTCACCTGTGTGCTGGACAGAAGTCGGGGAGGCAGGTGTTCTTGGCCCGGAGGTGGTACATAGCACAATGGAGAAGGTGCATCTTATATGAGAGAGGATGAAGGCGGCTCAAGACTGACAGAAGTCTTATGTGGATGATAGGAGAAGTCCGTTGGAGTTCGAGGTCAGGGACCACGTGTTCTTGAAGGTCTCCCCTCGGTATGGACAGTGGAGGTTTGGCAGGGGAAGTAAGCTCTCTCCCAGGTTCGTCGAACCCTTTGAGGTGTTGCATTGGGTCGACAAGGTGGATTTTCAGCTGGCGTTGCCACCACAACTAAAAAGGGTGCATGATGTCTTCCATGTGTCCCAGCTTCGTCGGTATCTGCATGAAGATTCGCACATCCTCGACTGGGGAGAGCTAGATATCAAAGGCGATGAAACATTTGTGGAACAACTAGTGATGATCGAGGGTCATAAGGAGAAGGTGCTTTGTGGATGAACCATCCCATTGGTTTGCATGTTATGGAGGCATGGTGGGCTTGAGGAGAGTACCTGGGAGAGGGAAGCGCATATGCGTGCCCAATACCCAGAGTTGTTTTGAGTTTTATCCTATTTTGTCAGTACTTGTTTTCTATGTAATGCTTTACCTTGTTGACTATGGAATGTGAAGTTTCCTTTTTCTGTGAATGAGTGTGAAGTTTCCTAAAGGATGGGGAGGGGAGCACCTGATCCCTAGTTAGGACGCATTAAATTGGATGCGCCTAAACCCATGCGTGCGAGTCAGTGCCGCCCAAAGCAGATAATATCTTAACACGGAGGAAGGGAAACCCCTCTCCCACATGGCTGGATGGTTTAGTCTTTTGTTTTTCATGGTTTCACAGGGAAAGGAGTGGTAGGAAGTTCGTGATTGTTCAGGAGATAAGGTGTTCCTGTGTCAGAGATGTTAACTCCTGAGAGTTATCTTCTGGGGTGGTTGTTCAGACCCCCCCTCTTTCCTTTGGGTCTGGTTCTGGATTCTCGAGGGTGAGAATAGTTTGAGAGGTATCTAATGTAAGGGCCCAGACCCTCATGATCCATCCCTTTTCCAAATTCTAGGATCCTAAGGGGTCGCACCTCATTCGGTGCGACCGATTGGTGGGGCCGATCGGCGCGACTGACCGATCGGGGTGACCGATCGGTGTTATGCAGCCTTGTTGGGTTTTCCTTCTACAGTTTTTCCCGTAACGCCTATTTTAGGCCTTTTTGACCTTTTAAGACGTTTCAAGGCCATTTTTAACCCATAATTAATATCTAAAAATCCCGAGAAACCTCCATATTAAATAAAAATTAATTCAGTCATGTGTAACCACCCAACCGCGTGGTAGAACCACGATCCGTCTTCCAAGGTGTTCAAATTACTTATCCCATAATGTTGGTGATCTCATCTATTTATCATGCTAGAAATTTTTCTTCTCCATCTTGGATATTATCCTCTTTTTCCTTGGTGATTTCGAAGTCCCTTATTTCCCGAGGCAAGTGGTGCACCTGTGTAGGAGCCCTGCGAGTCGCACTTCCCCTGTTTTGGTGCGTGGAGAAAAACATCGATCTTTGATCAACCAAGTAGGGATTTTATCCTTCATCTCTCCTTTCTGTGTATCATGCGGGGTGGGCATGATTTTTATTCTATGGAAATTGATGAAACTGAAATTAAAGAAGATAATGAATGGACTTTTAAAGAATTAATGGGGGGGTGTGATCGATGTTCTGCTGTACTCTTTATGTTGTTATGTGTTGTGCATTTTATGGAAATATGCTCACTGAAAATCATGGCCGTTGGTGGTCTTTCTCTATGCACTAATGAACCTCAGTGCTCCTGGATGTTTAAATAACTGTAACATAGAATTTTTTAATTACATATACTCGGTTAAATAAATTGAAAGCACCAAGATCAACCCTTTTCTGTGATAACCCCGGTTAAATCACAGTGGAATTAAAACCATGGAGTGTGTTAAATATTTTAATTCTGAAAATACTTGCATGGGCCTGCCTTGTGTTGGTGGTAGCAGTTTGGTTGTTTCTTTCATGGGACGATTGCTGGGGTGATACGGGTGGGGATGGGATCCCCTGTTGTTTTACTTTCGCTGGTTGTGAATTTGAGGCTGTGTGGTTACTCTGCTTATATCACGAATTGGGGTGGAATCCTCTATTGTTGAGAAATTATTGGCTCCTGGATTTTGGGAACATGGGCCTGTATCTTGGGGTTTCTTTGGTTCCAGTACTTCGAGGGATCTTACTTATCCCTTTGTTGTTGTGACTTTTCAAGAGAACCGGGTGTGAATGGTTAAATTGCTGTTTGGATATTTCTTTCCTTTTGGCTTGTGGTTATGCCTATTAGTTGCTCGGTAGTGAATAATTCACCCTAATGGGATCACTTGAACATGAAAACAAGAATGGTTGAGTGGGGAATTAGTTTGGGAATGAGTTGTGACTTGGCCGCGAGTGCCGTGACACCTTTTGTGAATGAATAGTGACAAGGGTGTTTGTGCTTAGGTTTTGGAACCCCTAGGTTGGGATGAGTGTTTGTTACCTATAAATATATCTGTAGATTTTATGTTTCTTATTCGCACCCCACCCAAGTTGAGCACTTAGTGCCAAACACCCCATTTCACGGGGAGGGTGTTTTTCCCAACACTCCTATGAGTGGCTGGTTATTAGCTCCTTTTTTGCTCCCTTTCCTGAATATTACAAGAATCTTCGGGCAGGCTGTGATGGCCTGAGGTCCATTATTAGCCCAAGAATCTTCGGGCAGGGTAGTTGTGGTGGTTGGCCCAGGTGTTTGCAGGCAGGTTGTTTCCCAAGTATCTCCAGGATGAGGCCCAGGTGTCTTTGGGCGTGGCAGTAGTTGTTCTGACCCAGGTGTTTGCGGGTGTGGTTACGTGTGGTGGTTATGGCCCAGGTGTCTGCGGGCGAGATAACAGTTATGGACCAGGTGTATGCAGGCGGGGTTTGGTAGTGGGACTGCGGTGAGGTTACGACCCAGGTGTGTGCGGGCTGGGTGTGGCAGTGGTACTGCGGTAAGAATGGTGGGATTGGTTCGATGCATAGGATGTCTTCAATAACCAGTGGTAAAGTGGCGTGGGGTACCCAAATATCGATGTGCTATTACTATATGTTACCTAACTTGCGTTATTTGGGGAGCATTCCTTGGTGAGGTTTGGGTGGATAGCTTTTCCTTGTTGGGTGTTTGGTTATCTGTTTTTCCACGGGGCATTAGAATGTATCCTCACTTGTGCACGAGAGTCTTTGGTTTTCTATACTGAGTGTACTTATATGCTCACCCTACATATATAAACCTGTTTTCAGGTTTCGAGGAGGACTTCAGGGATCACGCGGGACCGTACTAGTGCAGAATTTGGGGCAGTTGCTGTTGTCGTTTTCCTTTTTCTTGGTACCTTACCTTTGGAGTTTTGTGGCTTGTATCTTTTACTTTTGAACATGCATATCAGAATGGTTTACTTTTGTGTTTATCTTTACTTTTAGCTTCAGTATTTTTGGGGTTGTATTATCTCTCGATCCTATAAAAATAAAAAGGGTAATGCCTTCCATTTTGTGTGAGATTCTATACCCTTGGTGCTGGTCCCCACTTTGGGACCTATTGAAGGCGAGTTTCAAGGGTCATTATCTATCCTTCAACTTAAAGAAGGAAGGGCTTGGAAATCTGCTGACCCTTCCCTCCTTTTGGTGAAGGCGGGTCGTGACAAATGGCCTATGATTTCACCTATTTATTTTTAATTTGTAGGACCTTCAAGACCCAAACTGACATCAAGCATCATGAAACATAAGAAGAGGATGTAGGATAATTACACATTGTGAACATGTATAGGTAGAACCTTCACAACCATTTTTGAAGCACTAATTTCAAGGGGATTAATAATTTCAATTTTTTATAATGTATTCCCCACATTTAACTATATTAGATATTTTACTTCCAGTTACATGCCCTAAATTTAATTCTTTCTTTAATCAACCGAACTAGTATACATAAAATAACTAGGATAATTACATTTCTATGAATTTATTTATTTTTCAATAAATTGTAATGATAATAACGTGGAAAATAATTATTAGGTATGAGCATGTGGATTAGGATATTAAAAATCATGATTTTAGGAGCATGTTAATCATTGTAAATGAAATTTTATTGAGATTTGGACATGATTTGAATTTATGATATGTGTATTAATTGATTTAATTATTCATATTAATTACCATGATTAATTTTTCCAACCATTCATCTCATTCCCAATACATCATTTGAGATAATATTTTCCATTATTTTTATAGTATATTTCTTGTGAAACTCGAACATGTTCTCTTCTAGAACTTACTTTTCATCTTATCAAAGTTATACTTGAACAGAATAAATTTTAATATGATTGAGGATTATTTTGTTAGACTTTATCCTAGACACAAATTAAATTAATCCTTTTTAAATCCCGTAGAATCCATGAACAACCTTGTTAGGAAATGACACATGTTATAAAACTATATTATTCTTTTCTTCCTTGCTCTAAATATTTTTCATGATTATCAAAAATAATATTGAGGGAGATGGAGACTGGTGGAAGGGATGGATGTTTTATAATGAATAAGTGTGTGGGGAAATTTCATGAGATTTGGAGAAGGCATATTTATTGTATTTATTTCACACCCTCTTAAAAAAAGAAGAAAAAAGATAAAAAATGGGTTGTGTCTAGGGAAATTTAAAAATCACCATTGCTTGACCGATGATATTATTATAACTTTTATAAATAGTTTCATGAGGATATCATTTGGGGTTGGGTGGTGGATATGATATTTATCACCAGTATAACTTTTGAAAAAGAGAAAATCAAAATAATAGTAATAAAAGAGGGTGTTTTATTTATTTCATTTCATCTCTTTATGAGCCTGCTTTGAGATGTAGGGAGAAAATGAGACATTAATTAATAATTTTTTGATTATCATAAAAATTAATTTAGTGAAAAACCTCATTTTTGTTCCTTAATTTATTTTCATCATTTACCAACCTTCCCTAAGACTCAGAGTCATTCAATCCTAATTGGTGAAGCCTTCATGATTATTTGTGATTTTTCTTTATACGGTGGAGATGTTAGATTCCTTCAAAGCCTATGTTAAGTGACATATTATTGAGGTATGCGAATCACTCTATTCATTCGTACCTTGATGAAGAGTGAAAAAATTAATTTAAGGTAAATTAAAAATGGTATGTATATTAATAATGAATTGAAAAATGAAAATGGATGAATAAAAAGTCTTGACTATTTAAAAAGAGGAAAACTAAAATACGTGATTCATTTTTATTACTTAAAAAATAAGGTGTTGAAAAACTTTCTATATGTGATGATAGAACATTTTATTTTCTATTTGATCAATTTACTTTATTTACATTGAAATTAAATCACGATAGAGCAAGTTGCAATTGTAGTATGTTGAAATTCTATCCTTTAGGACAAGTATGAATTCAATTGTTATGGTATTTGATAAGTGAGATTATTATATACATTTTTTTATATTAAAATGTAGTGATTTTGATGATTTAATTATTAATGTATGCATATGTCCCTGACTTTTTTCTCATATTTTTTTAGGATGCAACAAGTTATGGAAATTGAGTAAAATGAGCTAAAACGATAAATAATTCCATCAAAATAAGGCTTTCCACAAATAAGAATGATCATGGAGCACTTACAAGGCACATAACTGAATAAATAAAGAAAAATGAGGCTTTAAAAGTAGAAAACTGATATTACACGCCATATAGTCATTACACATCGTGTACTAGCATGATTGATGAATGAACTACTGGTAATGAAGTTAAGGAAAACATCCAGAAGTGATGTTGATATGTGTCACATCATGACACAAGTGACGATGCCCATAAATGATGCATGTCATGAATTTTTTACACATGGTACAAGATTTACACGTGGTGTAATCACTACATGATGCGTAAATGGCTAGGATGGGACAAAAATTACCATATTAGATGTATCTTTATTTTTTGACCTGTTTTAAGACATATGACCTGTCCATGACCACTTTTTGACAAATAATTAATGAAAATATATGTTGCAAAATTCTATATGAACTTTATAAATAGGGTAACAAACTGCTGCTGTGAAGGAGATCCTAAAGACCCAAGATTGGAGAGAGAATATATGTTGTGGATGTTCCTCACCAGTTTCATACCCATTTCTATTATGCTTTATTTTTTATTTATTCCTTCCCTCTTATTCTATCATCACTAGGATGAGGGGTTAAACCCGCCTAGTGCTATGGTTATGTAGCTAAAGGGAAAAACTACCATTTTATTTATTCCTTTTTCTTTAGTCATTTATTTTGGATAGGTGTAGTTTTTTCAATCAATTCCCAATCCCTTTCTTTTAATTTTATCATGACCATTGGTATTTTAATCTGAAAGGAACTTTAAAACTGTGAAAAAGATTACCCTAAATGAGGCATGACCATTTTCAAATTTAGGGTAATCAGGTTTAAATATAGTATCAAGACAAACTTGATTTAACATGACACTAAATTACTAGACCAAGGGAAATAAGGGATTTCCACATCAAAGATGGGATACCCTGACAATTGGATCTCCCTTATCCTAAATCTGACACCAAAACATATATTAATAAAATTTCTTTCTAATATCCAATTGCACTTGAACCCTAACACTACAAAACCCTGACATGACTTTCAAATAAAATTTAAAACCAAACAATTTGATTTGCTTTCGATTCTTTTTTTCATAAAAATATTCCCAAAAACAACCAATCTACCTTGATTCATATTTATTCAAGTAAATAAAACTCATATGTTATTCAACCACTATATTAAAATCCATAAAATAAAACATTTTTATTTTAAAAACCTAATCAAACTAATTAATCATCTCTGTGGGTTCAACCTTAAACTTTCCTAATACTACATTTTAATAAACTAAGTTGAATAGTTTGAGTTTTTATAAATTTTTTATTTTTATTAGAACCATAAAGAATTAATGACGCCCTTTGGGCCTATCAATATAAAAGTGTGGAAAATATAAAATAAATTATTAACATTTATGTAAACCGATATGATATATTTTTTAAAATGAAATAATTAAAATACTATTTGATATATGTAGAACTTATATATATTTAAGTGAACATAAATAAGAATATTAAAATAATACAATGAAATATTTTAAAAAAATTAATAATACCTAATTCATGTTGGATATAACCTAATCTCTTGTAATTTAGAGGCTTTTTAAAAATGTTATCAAGCTAATGTTATGTGACAATGAATTATAGAGTGATATATACTTTTTAAAAACAATCTCTCAAAAGTGATGTCATATATCCATGTGTTTTTTCATAGAATGGGATGCATGATTTTTTTAAATTTTAATAGCAATTTTATTATAACAATTCATAAGTACATGTCTGAATTGATATCTATATTCTTGAAAATTATGTTTCATCTACATAATATGTGCACAAAAACTACCTACAACTATTTCTTCAACTTCAATAGTATATAATGAAACAATGTTCTATTTCTTACTATACTAAGAAACTAGAGACTTACCCAAAAAGTGACATGTTTGAGAGGTTCTTTTTCAATCTAACTTATAACCACTAAAATTTTCATCTGAATAACTAGAAAAATAAAATTCCTATACTCTAGAGTAAAATAATCCAAGATTTGTTATATTTTTTGGGGTATTTAAAAATTATTTTGAAAATATTCAAATGTGATTCATTTTTATTTGATTGAAAACATACACACATGCACACACTTAACATAATTTGATGTCAGTTAGCAGTTAAGTATAATAAATATCCAATCATTCCTCTATAAGTGGTTTGATCAATTGGTTTTCCAGTTTCATCAATTTACAGTTTATATCCTATATTCATGGGAGTGTCACTACCTTTAGTACTATCCAAGACAAAATGTTTTAAAATATATTTAGTGTACTTTCTTTTGTTTAACATTATTACTTACTTATTTTGAAAAATTTGAAAACTGAGTAAGAATTTTAACTCACCCATTAAACTAACTTCAAATTGTTTTTGCATCATTTTTGAAAATTCAGTACACAAAGAGTTTTTTAATGATCCAAAAGTAATACCATATCATATATTTGAACTAATAAAATATATTTATAAATTATATTAATAAATAAATTAATTTCATCTATTATTTTTGAAAAATATTTAGAAATAAAAAATGACCCGAGATTAACATACCAAGATCTAGGAGATTGTTTTAAACCATAATGTGATGTTTTTTTAATTTAGGAACATGAGTTAGAAAATGAGGGTTTTTAAATCTATGGGGTTGTTATATAAAAACAAACTCAATTATACAAACATTTATAAATGCACTCCTAACATCCATTTTTTTTAATTTTAAATACAAATATACTACTTAAGAAAGAAAATTTCTAATGGATTCAAGTATTTCTACTCACGAAAAGGTTTCCTTATAGTCAATACATTACTCTTGACTATACCCTAGTGTAACTAGTCTTTATTTATTTATAATTATAGTTATATAATTATACACTTTATTCCTAATCACCCACTTAGTTTTAATGTCCTAGAAGTCTTTAGGTATTTCTTATAGTTCCAATACTTTTTTTCTCTCAAACTGATTCAATTATTCTTTCATTTCCATTACCTAGAATTCATCATATATTGCTTAAATGGTGTTCTTAAGTTCAAGATATGATGAGAAGGATTTATGTTCAACTTGGTTTCTATGATAATCTCTAGTCTAAGTTCATTTATCTAGATCTCCAACTACAACATATAAGGGATGGTCTTTATGAGTCTTAATGACTCTAAAAATTTAAGTATTTGGTAATTCATCTTCTTATTCAGGTTTAGCTTCAATATTTTTTTTCATAATTGGATGATTTTTCTATATTAGGTTTTATATAACTCTCATTAGGTTTGGTTGAGGTATTGATATTTAGATTTTAAATATTATCCTAAAGGTTTTCTAAAGAGGTTTTAGGCTTGCGTGGATCTATTTTATAAAATTTGACATGTATATATTATTCCACAAGTTTAGTTATTTTATTGATTACTTTTTATGATTTAATAGATGTTTAATAACCAGTGAATATTCCTTCATCAGTTTTGGATATAAAATTTTCTAAATTCTCCTTTGTATTGAGTATAAAGACATTACAACCAAAAAATATAAAGTAATTAAACTTTTATCCCATTCTGTAACTCATATGAAGTTTTCTTTAAAATAGGTCTAATAAGAACTCTATTTATAATATAGAAATATGTATTATTATCCTATGTCCAAATTTAAATGGCTAGGTAATAATCGTTAAGAATAGTCCAAAAAATATCTTGAAGAGTTTTGTTTCTTCTTTTTATTACACCATTCTGCTACAGGATCCTAAGGGAAAAAATTTGTGATTTCAGCCTTGTTGTGAGTATAAATATTTGAAGTTTTGATTTTAAAAATCACTCCCATGATCACTTGTTAAGGTATTAATTATAATTACATTAATTATTTTTATAAAATTTTCATATTTAGAAAAATAAAAATAATATTTTCTTTTTTAAGATAAAAAGAATACTGAGATGTATCTAGAAAATTCATATACTAAAACATAATCACATTTCTTCCCATTTAATCTATAAACTATAGATTTTAAAAAAAATTCCATGTGAATCAACTCTTGGGATTGATAAGTTGAGAATTATTTCTTTGGTTTAAAAGATATCTTATATTTTTTTTCCATTTTTACACAGGTTATATACATTTTATTTTAGGAATTATAATCAAGGAATATCCTTAAATAATACTTTAATAGTTATATTTATAAGTGAGTGAATTTTATAGTGGCATAGTTTCCTATTCCCTAGCCAATACTATTTATAAAAGGCACTTAAATATGAAATATTTCATGAAAATAATGAATCTAAATCAATAACATAAACATTGTCATTAATCAAGGAAATAAAATCTATAACATGCTTAGAAATCATAATTTTTTCAATAATTATTTTAAAATTTAACATGATAACCATCACCATACAATTTTGAGATATTAATATGATTATATTTTAACCCATCAACAAATAAAACTTTAGAGATCAAAATAGTACTAGAATTACAGATCTGATCAAGTAAAATTATATTTTCTATGGAGTTGTCACCAATGGTGACATGTCCACCATTTACCTTAACAAGGTTCTTAAATATAGAGTAGTATTTAGTAATGTGTCTATAAAATCCACTATCCAAATACCATAAATGTTTTATGGTACTCTTAAAGAGGGTTTCATATATTAAAATTACACAAGAAATGATTTTGTAACCCATATTTTCTTGGGTATAGAAATAATAGTAATAAAAGATTTATGAATCCAAAGTTGTTTAAAGATTTTTATATAAATAGTTTTTAAAATTTTAGAAATGAAAAATTTATTGGTTCTATAAGAATAATAATTATTTACAAAGTTGGCAGAGCTTGATCTAGGAAAAAAATTATTTTTATAAATTATTCTTTGACCTGGCTGGTAACCAATCACAGTGGTATACTTGGGTATGATTTTTTTTTACCAAGAATTAATGTAAGGGTTTATATAACATTTTTAAATAATTTCAAATCCTTTTAGATTTTCTCATTGTAAATTTTGGGTTCATTGTTTTCTTTTAATAATTGATCATTTTTATAGTAAAGTTGGACTTAAAATGAACATACAATGCATAATATTTAATTAAAACTTTATATTTATCTTTAAGTTCATTGAACGTCACTTCCTTTATATTATATCATTAAAATAATTCCTCATTTCTCATATTTTCATCATATTTTCATTATTAGAAAGATTTGAAATATGAATAGGAGATGCAGGAATAATATCTGATAACTCATGTGTGTTTATCACGAAACACATGTCAGCCATATCATTCTTATCTTCTCTTATCAAGTCATAATCACTATAACTATCCTTAGAGGTGCTCTATATGGATTTTATAGCCTTATTTGGACTATTACCTTTATACTCATATCTTTTATTATATTTCAATTTAGTACATTCTATTTTGATGTGTCATTTTCTTTTGAATTCATAATAGGTCACTTCACCTGATTGATTCTCTATTTTAAAATTCTATTTTTAGTCATTCCTTCCCTTGTAATTTGTATTTCGGAAGAATTTTTTATACCTATATAATTTCTTAAATCATTTGGATAGGTGATCCATTTCCTCATCACTATTCAAAGGTGATTCATCATTACTTGAACTTTAATCTTTGATTTTGTCTTTTAGCTTTAAGTCAGAAGTATTGGAAGCTAATAACTTTCTCTTAGGTTTATCTTCTTCCTCTTTATTCACTTTCAGTTCCTCCTCATACATCACAAGGTTTCCAATAACCTCCTTTACTGAAAGTTTACTTATGTTTCATGATTCCTCGATGGAAATAGAGGTTTCCACCCACCTACCAAGTAGATATCTCAAAAGTCACATCACTTGATCATTATATTCTTTTATATTCCCAAGTGCATGAATTGTGATCATGATATCATTAAAACCGAGGTTTATATCATAAATAATTTCATCATTTCTCATTTTTAATGTATCATATTTGATGGTATAATTGTTTAAGCACATCTCTTTAAAATTTTAAGTTCCTTAATGAGATATATCAAGCATGTCCTATATTTCAAAATTAGTAGAACAATAATATATTACATTAAATTCATATTCTCCTAATGAATAGTATAATTCATTCATGTATTTACAATTACATTCATAAGATGTATTAGTGGCATTTCTCTATTTATCTCTAGTAGTGTAAAGAAACTAAAATTAGTATCCCAGAGTTAGAGGTTACTTTATTACATTGGAATAAGATACAAGGAATCATATCCCAAAAGACCAAAGAGTCTAGTAGTCTTGGTAAACTAGATAACTACATTAATTTCATATTAAAATTGAAAACATAATGTAAAACATAGTATATTCCATGATTACAATATTATTCCATTTAGGATATCCCTACATATCAACCATAAAACACTTCCTGGAATCCCGAGGAAAGGTAACATAAGAAAGGGGTGAGATCTAATGCTCAATAAGGGTATATGTATAGTGGAATCTATCTTGAATAAATAAGTCATTATAAATATGGCAAGGTAAATAACTGAAACACATACCATTTAATAAATAACTTTAATATGAAGAATAACATGGAAGGAATAAATAATGATCAAATAATTCCATATACATAATCACACAAGCTTGAAACTTTTCCATGGATATTCTAACTAATCAAATAAAAACATGGACATCAATAACTGATTTCAAAATGATAGAATCAATAATTATGTACATCTAAAACATTCAATCAAGACCATGTTCCAATACACCTATACTGTCAAGGCCTCATTCGAATACATCTTATATAAATGGGTAAGTCCTCATCCAAAAATCCAAGATGGTTTGTCTCATGATACCTACTAATGTATATAGGGGCTATAACATGCCCTTCCCATCACTTATTATGTCCAATTTATTCCTAATATGAAAGGGGTGAAACATAATCAACATAATTTTTTTTATTGAATAAATAACATATTAAATGTTAACAATTACCCCAATCAATCAACATAATCACAAACTATCCAGAGTAATACGAATGACATTAAACTCGTACATCCCTAGTCAAACTAATAATAAACCATAAAAAACAATAATAATTATGGTATCATTACAACATATTCCAAATGAATCATAAATTAAAATGAGGTTTGTTGTCATCGATGAATCTAAATACCACAAAAATTCCATTAAAAAAATTCTTGAGTAAAATATCCTTTTCCCATGAAAATCACTTTTAAAAACTAAAAATTTACAAAATATTAGTGAAAAATTTTATTTGAAAATATCATTCTTAAATTTTAAAGTAATATTCAAATAAATTAGTTTCCATGATGGCGGGAAATTCCATACATTCTCAGTATGTTAAAACAAATATTCCTTTCACATTTTTGGTAAAAAGTCAAAAAGTATCTTGTTCAAAAAATAAAAGGAAGATTAATTTAAAAAAAAATACTATAATGGGTAAAAATTTATTTAATAAATCATTTGGATAAATTTTAAAAAAATATTGAAAATATTTTCAGAAAACATGGAAATAGAATAGAAAAGGATTTTTGACTGAAAAGAAAAATAAAGATGGTTTTTCTTAATATCATTTTATAAATAATTTTAAGTACCAAAGAGAGGAAAATGGTATGATTACTTGAAAAGTTCCTGAATAAATAGAGGATAATAACATTCCTTAGTTACTTGAGTGGTAGATCATACAATTTCATCATCAGAAATTTAATCATAAAAAATCCTATTAAATGAAGAGATTGTAAAATAAACCTTTACCACTTTGGTAGTTTTTGTATCTTAATACCTATGGAAGAAATAACTTCAAATGAAACTATAAATACCATTAAGATAAATGGATTAATGAAATAAAATATGGAAGGAGTATTATATACACCACATAAAATAATTAAATGGTGAATATTATATATGTATCATGGAAGTAAAAGTGAGAAGAGAAACCCTTACCTCAGATTTAGTTTCCCTCATACATGTCTGTAACTCTAGTATAATAAATATAGATTTATTATACATATATTAAAGAACCACAATCATATATTTTTGTGACATCCTGGACCCGAATGTTACTTAATGGGTTCCCTTAGCCCGGTGGGAAACATGGACTCAAGCGCATCTCCCTGAATGCCAGAGGCTGACGACTAGCAGTGAGGGCCTAGGATGTGTCCATGGGGAGACTATACCCTCATTACCAAAGTGTAGCGCAATGGATGATTATAAACATAGGTAAATAACAGAATAAATATACATAAATAGAAGGAACAACAGAAAATAGAGACAATAATAATAATAACTGAAATAACTGGAATAACATACAAGCATACAACTGATGATGATATGTCATGTATATAGAAAATTGGAAAACATATATACAAGATAATAGGAATAACATGTTTCAAAATGTATAAATGAAATAAAATACTATCACAAGAATCCCAAGATCTGACTCAGTCATCTTCTATCAAGAACTATACTAAACAACAAACAATCAAGTTTTTGAAGCCATATGATTCCCTTTGCCAACACCTGCAATCTTGTAATCTACTTCAAGTACAAAATAGTGCCTTGAGAGGGTGTGAGATAAATATTAGTGGGCCACCACCAATAGTGTCTATAACATCCGACCTGTGTAATGGAAATGTAACAGTGTACAAGCATGCATATATAAAGTAAAGAAGTACAATGTAACTAAATACCCAATTACCAACTTCATCCCTCGGCTGGCATCTAAACATAACCAGTCCATTGATTTATTATTACCAATTCATACGTGAGTAACATGTTAAAAATAGTGAAGGTTCCAAGTTATGACAAGGAAATCTATAATAATATTCAATAGTGATGTCCTAAGGTAATAACCAAGGTAATGTAGACCTGAAGGGTTTCCAAATCAGTAATAACTGTATCCTGGATAAGTATAAGAGTGTAATACAAGGAGAATAGTCCAATACATTCCACAATGAGATACCTACCAAGTCAAATGAGTTCATCCTAGGTAAAACGAGGCTAAGTAATGAATGGGCCTGATAAGATTTAACCATGGAACATACTTGTCAATTATGGATCCAAGGAGTGTATATAAGGAATCTTTTAATGATATTGAATAGATCCTACAATGTAATATCAGGCATCCAAATAATAGACAAGGATTGGGATATAGGTGGGTCTCGACCTAAGAAAGCCGTGTCCTTGAATCAGAATGGGATGCCTGAGTGCTCATGGCATTACCCGATAAGAATCCATAGCGAGATTGATTCAGGACACTTCTATTTGATTATTAAGTCATTTAATATTTAATTTGGTTCAAACCTTTCCTTTCATTAGTGTGATAAGGTTAATTAGCATGCAACCTTTTAATCAAGTCACAATTAATCAATAAGTACATTTGGTCCATGCCATTCCTTTAATTAGTGTGACAAGGATAAGTATCATGAAACCTTTATTAATTAAATTTAAAGCATATTCAATACTTAAGGTTCATTCCACTACCTTCCATTAATGTGGTAAGGGGTACTACGAACATGCAACCAATTAATCATTCACAATTAATCCGGTCAAGTCATATACTTAGTATAATTGACAATTTCCATTTCACATTTAATTATCAATTGAAGCACTTACCTTAGGCGGGTCAATTGGTGGAAATACATGGTACTTTCCATTATGAAATTCAAAATATAAATCAAGACATTTAATATAGAAAAACTTACCCCTTTCAAGAAAATTCACACCCGAATGGTTGCTCAAACATGTAAAATACTCAAAAACCCAATTATGGCATAAAATCCTACATGGGATGGATGAATTTGTGGGACTAACCACCAAAAATTAATCAAATATATGGAAAGATAATATCCATATAGCTCTAATGATTATGATCATGGAATATAAATTCTATAAACGATACCTGATGAAATCGGTGGGACCCACATGATAAATTTCAAAATCAACGAACTTGAGGGATGAGTTATAGACCACCCACCTTAGGGTTGTATGACTCTACTACTCTGATATAGGCCCTTGATTTAGCTCATATCAATGTAGATATAAGAAAATAGAAAAAAAATCACACCACGATAACTAGGTCGAGAGAAAAAGAGAAGGAGAATGACTTAAATGGGATCGAGTACTTACCGATGTGCATCTAACATGAAAAATGGAAGCTCGATCAGATACCAAAGAAAAAAGATATCTTGATTCCTAAATTTGGACTTCAAAAATCTCTAAAATGAGAGTAAAATAGGTTACTCCCACTTTTTACCAGATAAGGGAAGAAGGAGGGATCTAATTAGATCATTAAGGGAAAAAAGGACAATTTACCCAGAAAAAAGGCCTGTGCAAGGTTTGTCTGCATGATTTGACAAACCGTGCAAAAACCATACACAATTACCTAGGTATAAGGGGAACTTACACAGTTAGGCTACATGAACATGTGAAAACTGTGCTATATGGTTCTGTCTGAAAATTTCCACCTGCATGGTTAGCCAAATCGTGCGCCAACCATGCACTAACTGTGCAACATGTCCAGTTTCCCCCAAAAGATGTGTTTTGAGATCTGAACTTTCCCCAGACATCCCTGATACCTTTTATAACTCATTAGGCATCCATATTAGGTCAAACTTAAAAATTTAGATTGAAATTTAAAGGATCCATTTGTGAGTGAAAAACCGGGTTCTTATAGTCTTCCCTCCTTAAAGACCCCCCCATGTTCACCTTCCAAGGGTAAAGAAACATTGTATAAGAACAAATATGGCCATTGGGCATGTACGTCGACCTCCTACTCCCAAGTATCATCCTGTATGTGACCGTGCTACCATAACACCCATACTAGAGGGACATACTGATCTCAGAGAGCCTTTGTTCTCCAGTCACCGATGCATAATGAATACTCCTCAAAGGTAGAATCATAATCTAACTCAAATTCCTCAATATTAAAGGTATGAGATGAATCATTATGATACTGGATAATATGTGAGGCACAGAAGACGTCCTTCATGGAATGGTACCTCTAAGGTAGTAGCAATCATTAGGATACTGTCCCAACACTCTCTAGATTTTCAAACAACCCTACATAACAAGGATAAAACTTTCCCTACTTTTATAACCATCTATGACCTAGCCTAGGTGATACCTAAAGAAAAAAAGATCCCCGACCTCGAACCCAAGAGGTCATCGATGTCAATTGACATAAGATTTTTTTTCTAGACTGAGTAGTATTCATATGCTTTATGATCACCAGAACCTTCTCTAAAGTCTCTTAAACAAGATGAGGACCTAGTAGGGCTGCCTCACCTACCATTATCCAGCACATGGGTGAATGGAATGAGCTACCATATAAGGTCTCAAAAGAATCCATGTGAATTGTATCCTAGAAGCTGTTATTATAGGAGAACTAAATGAGAGGGATATGATTTTCCCAAGTACCTCTAAAATAAAGGACTCATATTCAGAGCATATTCTCTAGAACCTGTATTGTCCGTTCTGATTGTCTATAAATCTGAGGGTAAAAATATTTTCTTAAAATCACTTGTGTTCCCATAACCATTTTCAAACCCTACCAGAACCATAAAGTGAAATGATAATACCTATATGAAATGATAGTATGTGGAACCCCATGTATCCATATGATCTCCAGACATATAGTCTTCCCATCCCATCAACTGAGAAAGTATCCCGAATAGGAATGGAATGGGATACCTTCATTAGTATATCAACAAAAACCCATACAACATCACTACCCCTAGGTGACCTAGGTAAACCAACTACAAAGTCCATAGCAACATCTTCCCATTTTCATTATGGTATTGGAAGTGGATATAACAATCCTGTAGGTCTTTGGTGCTCCACCTTCACCAACTGATAGGTGGAACACCTAGTGATAAATCCTTCCATCTGATGTTTCATTCTAGGCCACCAATACTGGAATTGAATGTCTCGATACATCTTCATGATTCCTGGATGAACTACCCACTCAGAGGCATAAGACTCTTTCATAAACTAATATCTAATTTCTATAGGGACCCAGGTACATACATGAATTCACAAGATGTCATCTCTATCTACAGACCAATACATAGATGTGTTATCTCTTGATATACTCCCACAGAGTACCAATCCTTTAGGATATGAAAATTATTTACCCTTTACCTTTTTCAAGGAGGGAAGAGGTAACTATCAATGATGAGAGATAAGACTACTCATGAATATTATGAAACTCTATGTGAAGTTCAGATAAGAGGTTCATTAATATCCATTCATCACTAGATTCTCGTACTACTTGTGCTTGAGTTTTTCGACTCAACACACCTGCAACTACATTTCACTTCCCAGGCGTATAGGCAAGATCAAAATCAAATGATTGTAGATATTTGAACCATCTCCACTATCTAAGGTTTAAGTCACACTGATAAAAGATTTATTTGAGGCTCTTGTGGTTCATCTACACCACAAATATCTCACCTAATAGATAGTGTCTACAACAACGTAAGTCATGGACAATTGCTACTAGATTAAGGCCATGCATTGGGTAATTTATTTCATGAGGCCTCAACTATTGATATCCATATGCAATGGCTATGTCCTCCTATATCATAACATCTATTAGGATAATTCTTGATGCACCATAGAAGACGATATAACCTATACCTATCTCTAGAAGAGTTAGAATAGGTGTCTATACAAGACTCCATTTTAGATCCTAAAAGGCTTTCTCACATGCTTCTGACCATAGGAACTTGACACCTTTCTTTGTAAGACTAGTGAGAGATTAAGTAAGGAGGGAAAAGCCTTGTATGAAATGCCTGTAATATTCATCCATCCCCAAGAAACTCTATATATCAAACAAGTTCTTGGGATGCTCCCAATAATATATAACACTAAACTTTTAGGGTCAATAGATACTTTTGATTTCAATATTATATGACCCAAGAAGTGAACTTTGTCAATCCAAAAGTGGAACTTAGAAATATTTGCGTAAAGATGATTCTCTCTTAGTGTACTCAGAATGATCTCAAGATGTTTGTCTTGGTCTCTACGAGTGTGAGAATACACCAAGATGTCATCCATAAAGACTATGATAAAAGAGTAAAAATAGGGGTGGAAAACCCTATTCATCATAGCCATGAAAATGGAAGGCACATTCATAAGACTGAACGACATGACA
Organism: Viscum album; assembly: GCA_963277665.1. Taxonomy (NCBI): domain Eukaryota; kingdom Viridiplantae; phylum Streptophyta; class Magnoliopsida; order Santalales; family Viscaceae; genus Viscum; species Viscum album. The sequence continues at coordinate 717,826,109 of OY728160.1, forward strand.
AGGTACTCATACAGACCATACATGCTACAACAAGCTGTATGAGGTATGCATGATGGCCTGACTCATACCTGATGATAACTCGATCTCAGGTGAATCTTGGAGAATACCTTTTCTCCTCGGAGCTGGTCGAAGAGATCATCTATTTGAGGAAGTGGGTATTAGTTATTGACTATAATATGGTTCAACCTTTTGTTATATATTTATAGAATTAAGTTTCCATCCACCTTATTAGGGGAAAGCATGAGCGAACCCCTAGAGGATATACTGGTCTATATAAAACCTTTTCCCTTTAAATCATATAACAATAGGTTGATCTCTTGGAGCTATTTTTGTGCCATACTATACAGATTAATGGAAATTGGAACTGCTCCTAGAACAAGATCGATAGTAAAATCTACCTCTCTCTTAAACGGTAAGCCAAAAAATTTTTCGGGAAAGACATCTATGAAACGATCCACTACTGGAGGGAAATTAGTTTGGTGAAAACCCTAATCCCCCATGAAGATATTTTTGATATGTACGGTCACTCCACCTAGAACATTATGCTCTGGTTCAGCTCTACCATCCTAGACATCTCACTCAACCTTATGTAGATAACTACTTCCCTATAGTGATGTGAACGATACCCTACGATGATAGCTGTCACGAACCAAATCTGGTCACCATCAAAACCATCAAAAAACCTGAACCATGGAAAGGCCCAAAGAGAATTCCTTATACCCATGGTTTGGAACAAGTACCCGGGTATCATAAATCTTGTTTTGGGAATTATTTACCTGAGTATAGATACATAAAACAACAAAAAATAATCAATAAACTGAATTTGAAAATTCATGCCAAACAAGCCTTAAATAAAATCCAGAACTGAATACATGGGTCTAAAAATGACTCAAGAGGTCCAAATATACATAAAATTAGCATTAAAACAACCCAATGAACTCCACACAACAAGGGTTCATCACCCACGAGCCATCTCCACAGCACCGCACAATGGAAGGAAACTAACAACCCGAACTGCCACCACCCAAGGACTTGCCTTTACTTGTGTCAAACATGATCAAGTATACTTAAACCCAAAGGTGTAAGTAGGGTTTTATCCTAATCCCAATATTATATCACCCAAATATTCCATATAGTAATCAGTACAAGACAAAAATCATGCAAGTTTTAATAAACAAAAAATGGTGGAAATAATTTCTAAAGAATGAAACTTTTAAAAGTAAGATGTTTTCAAAGAGAAATTTCAAAGAGTGAAAACATTTCAATAAAACATGTATGCTTCTGAATTTTACATTCAAACACACCATAATCCAATTATAAATACCAAATAGTCAGTGATCACCAATATCGGGAACACCCCTAGGAACTAGTTATTTTTGAGCCCCATGTACCTCATATCTCAGTGTAAAGTAATATCTATTCTTGTGAAGAAGCCACTACTAGAGAATATTAAAATAACCTAGTGGTCCCCAATCATCATAATTATAGTTTTTTAGTTTTTTCAATGTCCAACATGCTAAGTGAAATAGGGACAAAACCACTCCGGATCACTAGCATACTAGTACACATCCGCCCACCTAGATACCCGGGCTTCCCCCTTTGTTATCAAATAATTTACACATGTTAAAAAAATCTATTTTCACATAAAATCATCAGTTCTGGTCACACACATTCAAAAAAGTATCTACAAATGCTTTTTACCCTTTATATAACTCAATAAACTACTTATATCCATAAAACAATTTCAATGAATGTAACCAAACCTTGCATAAAAAATTAATATTAAATCCCTATTTTAAAATAAAATCCCACCAATATTACCACAAAATAGAATTTTAAGTAGAAAAACATTTTAATAAAACCCTTCCATGAATTATAAAATAGCCCCAAGTGGTACAACATCAAACACACTTGTAAAACACCCATTTTCACACAAAATAGAATTTAAAAATCAATTTTTTAAAAAATTCCTCAAAAAATAAATTTTTCATAAAGAACAATGGAGTAGGAGTATTAAAAAATTATAAATAAAGTAAGGATAACTCATCTAGTAGTGCTTACACATGGAATCACCTACCACAAGTGTCAAAAACACCAAATCATTGTGAGAAAGTTGAACCCCACCACCGCCGCACCACAAGGGTGTTAAGTCAAACCTAAAACCATAATATTAAAATAATGAACCTAATATAAAACCCTATTTTCTAATCCATACTTTCCAAACATTAGGAACTTCAAGAAAAATGAAAGAAACCCTAAGAAAATGGGAGGAGGAAGGAAACCCACTTACTTGAGAGACCTTGAATAAATAAACCCAAATACACCAATAGGTGAATATAAAAACATCCAAAACTGATATTTAGGTTCTAATAATGATGAGTATATAAAGTGGGAACTTAAATTGTGTAAAAAGAGTAAAAAATGAATGATTTATGAAAGAAAAAAATTACATTTTCAAATTTGGACGATTTGAGAAATCTTGAGAAACCTTTCCCTAATATGAGATGAATATGAGCTCCAAAGAGGGATAAATTAACATAGGGGTTTACCTAGGGTTAGTGGTCTCGAGTGAGTGGTGTAATAACTAAAAAATATAAAAAAATTAATAAGATATAAAAGAAACAAATTATTTTTTTAAAACTGGAAATGGGTTCATGGGCTGGCCCAATACCTTAATAAATAACCCAAATTCACATTGATTATGGATTCCAAAGGGGTCCATATGGATATGGTAGTTTTAATAGGTTAGGGGAGGCCAAGTGGGAAGTGTAATGGGTAAAAAATGTGAAAAAACAGAGGAGTTATAAAAGAAAAAAAATTTATTTTTAAATCTGGAAATGAGATCACGGTTTGACCCAAATCTTGAAAACCCACCCTTTCCTCCAAAAATGCATGGGAAACCCTTGAAACAAAGAAAAATTGAAATTAAATGAAAAATAACTTTAAAATAAGTCATATATGTGACAATTCTTCCCACCATGAAGGAATTTCCACTCCAGAAAGTCAACCTGAAGCTTGATCGGAAAACAAGAACGAGTACTCTTTCTCAACCCACAACTTCTGCTCCCAAGTTTATGGACATCGTTCCCAATATGAAAAAGGACCTGAACAAGTGGAATAGACTTTCCATGAGTCACCTTATCTTGGGAATCAACTATTCACATTGGCCGCTCAAAAACAGGCAAATCAGGCTCTATATCCAATTCCTCCCAATTCAGCACATTGGAAGGATCTGGGTTGTACTTTTTCAACTGGGAGACATGGAAGACATCATGAATGGATGAAAACTGAGGAGGAAAATCCAACATGTATGACAACTTGACAATATGATCAATGATTTAAAATGGTCTGACATACTATAGCATCAGTTTCCCTTTCTTTCCCAAATGATGATGGCCTAGACGAGGGGCCACTTTCAAGAATACCTGGTCACCCACAGAAAAATTTAGGTCTTGATGCATCTAGTCCACATAAGATTTATGGAGACTATAAGCTGTAAATAAGTGCTGCCTAATCAACTTGACATACTCAGACATCTATTGAACAAATCTTAGCCGCAACATTAAATTCTCACCTATCTCAGTCCAACATCGGGGGGACCGACAAGGCCGACCATAGAGCACCTCAAAAGGATACATTAAAATCAAGGATTTGTAATTGTTATTAAAGGAAAATTCAACCAATCCCACATGTCTATCCCAAGAACCTCTAAAGTCCAAAACACATGCATGGATCATTTCCTCCAGTATCTGATTCGCCTGCTCTGTCTGACCATCAATTTGAGGATGGTATGTTGTGATCATCTTAATTTGCAACCCCAAGTCCTTCTGAAGGCCTTCCCAAAATTGATAAGTGAAACATGGGTCTCTATCTGAGATAAATATTGATGGAATACCATGAATCCTTACCACCTTCTGAAGATAAAATTGACCTAACTCATCCAATTTAGTTGTATCCTTGATTGGAATGAAGTGGGATGATTTGGTCAGACAATCAATTACTACCCATATGGCATTCTTACCCTAGGGTGTACAAGGAAGGATAAAAATGAAATACATGGCGACCTCATCCCACTTCCAAGTAATAATGGGTAGAGGATAGAGCAAACTAGAGGGCCTTTGATGCTCTGCTTTCACTTGTTGACATGCATAGCATATTGACATGAAGTCAGATATGTCTTGTCTCATACCTCACCACCAAAATTTCCAAAGCACATCATAAAACATCTTTATGGCACTAAGATGGACAGCCCACTGAGACTAGTGGCTATCCTACATCACCACTTTCTACAGAGATAATGGTACCACTAAGAGTCCATTGATGCACAAGATACCCTCAGGGGATGAAGACCAATCAGAAGACTTCTACCCACCATGAAGAAGCTACCTCAACCACTGACATAGATCATCATTGGGATGTTCTCTCTAAATCAATTCCACAAGAGAAGGGGTCAACTGAATTCTCACCAAGAAGACACCTACACTATTCTCCTTGTTCTCCACGTTCATCTGAGAAAAGATCCCCATCAGAGTCCACTAATCACTAGAATTCCTCAAATCCTACACTTGTACTCTTCTACTCAAGGTGTGCGCCACCACATTTATCTTTCCCAGGGTATATACAATGTCAAAGTTGAACCCCTGTAAGTACTCGATCCAGTGACACTGTCTTTGATTGAGATCATTCTGCGAGAAGATATAGGCCAAGCTTTTGTGATCAAAGTAGACCAAAAATTTCTCCCTAAATAGGAAGTGATTCCAAGTCTTAAAAGCATGCATCAAAGCTAATAACTCCAAGTCATGGGTCAGATAACTCTTTTCATGTGGTTAGAGTTGGTGAGAACCATATGCCACCATGTGATCACCCTGCATAAGAACACATCCAAGACCCATACCTGAAGCATCACAATACACCACATACCCCTTTCTAGCCTCTAGAAAAATCAGCACAAGGGTAGTAGTTAACCACCGATTTAGCTGTTCGAAGGATTCATGACATTCTGGGCCCCATACAAACTTCACGCCTTTCTAGGTGAGAATGGTCATGGGCGAAGTAAGTCGAGAGAAATACCAAACAAATTGCTAGTAGTAACCAACCAGGATGAGAAAACTCCTAATCTCGAACACATTATTTGGATGCTCCCATGAAATAACCACACTAATCTTGTTGGGGTCCACTAAAACCCCCTGCTTTGAGATCATATTCCCTAGAAACTTCACCTTAATGATCTAGAAAGTGCACTTGGACAACTTTTCATAGAGTCAGTGCTCTCTCAAGGTGCCCAAAATGATCCGCAAATGATGTTTGCGTTCCTCGTTGGATCCATATTAAACTAGGATTTTATCCATGAATAACAAAAAAAGAGTCAAGATACTAGTATAACACCCTATTCACGAGTTCCATAAAGACCTATAGAGCATTGGTCAATCCGAAGGGAATGACCAAGTACTCAAAATGGCCATACCTACTTCAGAATACTGTCTTTGGAACATCTTCATCCTTCACCCTAAGTTGGTGGTAACCCAAATGAAAGTCTATTTTTGAAAACCACTTTTCCCCCATAAATTGGTCAAAAAAGTCATCCATTCATGGAAAAGGATATTTATTCTTTATGGTTACCTTTTTCAGCTTCTGGTAATCAATACACAATCGAAGGGATCCATCGACCTTCTTCCGAAAAGAATAGGAGTGACCCAAGGAGGGATGCTCCGGTGAAGGAATCCTTTGGATTATAAATTTTCCAGTTGTATATTTAATTTCCTCAGATCGGTGGGGGCCATACGATATGAGGGAAGAGATATTGGCTATGTTCCCGGTGTCAAATCAATCGAGAAATCCACATCCTGCTCTGGAGGTAAGCCTGAAAAATCATCTAGGAATACCTCAAAAAACTCATCCACTACATGAGGTAGTCCACCTTCAGGAGCATGACCATTTTACTCTAGTGAGAGTGATGATAACTATAAGAAAATATTCCCCAACTCTAGGAGTGGAGTTCCTCCATGACCTGACCGAGGATCCCAATCCCCAAGGAAAATCTGACAACTCCCATCTCATGCTATGAAACTGACCCGTCTCCTATAGCAATCGATGTACGCTTGAATGTGTACAAAAAAATCCATTCCAAGTATCATGTAAAATATATCCATATATAAGAATAGAATATCCCACTCCATCTCAACCCCTGACACAGAAATCGCACACGACGGACACTTGAGACCCTGCTCCTTCTCCTTTCCCAGTGGTGTCACCAACTCCATTGTAAAAGATAAAAGTTCGGTTGGAAAATTAAGCGTGTTAAATAAATGGGTAGATATGAATTAAACAGAGGAAAAAATATAAAAAATATCAGTATCTAAATAATATTCAATCAAAACGGTACCTTAAACTATCGATGGTCCCGCCTCTAATCCCACTGGTGCCTGATCCACCACATGAAGATTCCTAGCCTCTGCCTGAGAAAAAACTGTATCCTATGGCTCTACCCTAAACTGGATTTTACCAAAAGATGATCCAAACCTTCCACCATGACCATGAAACTGAGATTCCCCCCGTCCTTAATGGATCTGACTGAGCTGACACTCCCTAGGAAGCAACTGATCCTGCCCCACTCTAGAGTGGACGTTCCATCCTGAAAAATCTCTGTAAGTGTCTCATACCTCCACACTGATAATAGGTATTTTAAGGATATGTTTATTTTGTTTGTATGTGACCTGTACTCCCACACTGGTGGCACATGATGAACCTTGCATCGTAATCCACCGAAGAAAAATTCCTTAAAGGTTTGCCTGAGCTGCCACCTCCCTTCTTCCCTTGCTCCTCTTGCTTCCTTTTCTTCTCAGAAGAACTGCCACTACCAAATCATAATACTATCCTAGATAAACCATCCCTATCCTTTTGGTCTATCTCCACCATGAAAGCTCTATCAACCACTTAATTATTGGTTTTCAGCTTGAATATGAAGACTCGTGAATAGATCTCTAGAAGCAAACCCCTCTCAAACTTCTGGGCCTTTATTTGCTCATTGGAGTCCATTCTCAGAGCATATCAGACAAACTCAGCAATACGTTTGGAATAATCCATCACTAAAAGATCCCCCTAAAACATTTCCATTAAATCTTGAGATTGGGTATATGGCAAAACTCCAGGGTAGTATTGGTCGTTGAAGATAACCTTTAAGTCCTTCTAGCTCATCTGTTCATGATTCCCAATTTCACGCACTGATTCCCACCACCTTTGGTTGGGAACCTCTAATAGGAAAGATGCACATTTTACCCTGACCTTATCAGGTGTGTCCAATAACTCAAACATGTGCTTGATCTTTTTGAACCACTCCTCCGCTTCCTGGGGTTCTGTCCTACCTCATAAAGTAGGAGGCTTGTTTTTTAGAAACTCCTAGGATTTATACTTCCTAGAAACAACCTCGTATTCTCTAACAGAAGTTGGAATAGGATCCATTCCCTATCCTAGACCTTGGATATCCCAAAACATATCCTCTACTATCCTCTGATCAAGTGGCTAGGGAGAACTCTCTCAGGCTTCCTCCTATGGGTGCGTGTGAGCTCTCTGGGGAGGCATGCTGCTACAAAAGGAAACTGTCATAAGAGAAAAAATCAGTACAATAGTTCTGAAAAATTTCATCAATAACATCAAATATAAATAATATAAACACATTAAAATAATAAAATAAATAACTACTTCACCCCCACTCGATGTCCACATGTAGTCTGTAGCCCACACATCTCACATGAAATTGAAGAAAAAAAACAATTCCAACATCCTATGGTGACTCGAGGTCTGTCATGAGAGGTGAAAGATATGCACCCTACTCATTACCAAAACTCCAAGCCCCAATAGTCCAAACTCCTGTCTATCCCGACTCATCCCAAAATAATAATATAACCCAAAAACATTAACGTCCTCTAATACCATTTTGTCATGAACCGAATCTGGTCGCCGTCAAAACCAGTACCAAACCTAGACCATGGAAAGGGCCTAAGGGAATTACCTATCCCCATGGACTGGTAAAAGATCTTGAGAATCATAAATATTGGTTTGGGAATGATTTACCCAAGTAGGGATACATAAAACAACAAAAAATAATCAATAAACCAAATATGAAAATTCATGCCAAACAAGCTTTAAATAAAATTAAAAAATGAATAAATGGGTCTAAACATGACACAATATGTCCAAAGATACATAAAAGTAGCATCAAAACATCCCAAGTTACTCCACAAGACAAGGGGTCATCACCCACGATCCATCTTCACAACACCGCACCATGGAAGGAAACTAACAACCTGAACCACCACCACCCAAGGCCTTGCCTTTACCAGTGTCAAACATGATCATGTCTACTTACAACTAAAGGTGTAAGTAGGGTGTGATCCAAATACTAATAGGATACCACCCAAGAATTATATACAATAATCAATACAAGATAAAAATCATGAAAGTTTTAATAAACAAGAAATGATGGAAATAATTTCTAAATAACAAAACTTTTAAAAGTAAACAGTTTTCAAAGGGAAATTTCAAAAAGTGAACACATTTCAATAATACATGTATGATTCTTAATTTTACATCCAAAAACACCATAATACAATGATAAATACCCAATAGTCAACAAGCACTACTATCGAGAACACCCCTAGGCACTAGTTAGTTTTGGGCCCCATGTACCTCGTATCTCAGTGTAAAGTAACCATAACCATATCCGTTCTCATGAAAAAGTTACTAGTAGGGAATATAACCATAAAATAGTGTTCCCAAATCATCATCATTATTGTTCTGTTAGTGTTTCCAATGTCCATATTTCTAGGTGAAACAAGGACAAAACCACTCTGAATCACTAGCGTATTAGTACACGTCCGCCCACCTAGATACCCAAGATTCCCCCTTTGTGCTAAAATTTTTTACACAAGTTACCAAAATCCATTACATAAAAACATTAGTTCTAGTCACACACATTCAAAACAATATCTACACATATTTTTCACTTTTTATATAACTCAATAAACCACTTATAATTTCTATAAAACAATTTCAAGGAATGTAACCAAACTTTTCACATAAAATTCATCTAAAATCCCTCTTTGAAAAAAAAATTCCCAGAAATATTACCCTGAAATATAATTTTTTGTAGAAAAACATTTTAATAAAACCCTTCCATGAATTATAAAACATCCTGGAGTGGTACAACATCGAACACACATGTAAAACACCCATTTTCACACAAAATGGCATTTAAAAATCAATTGTTTAACAAATTCCACCAAAAATAATTTTTGAAGAAAACAAATGAAGGAGGTGTATTCTAAAAATATAAATCAAGAAAGGGTAACTCATCTCGTAGTTCTTACACATGTAATCACTTACCACAAGTGTCAAAAACACCAAATCCTTGCGCGAAAGTTCAATCACACCACCGCCATACCAAAAGGGTGTTAAATCAAACCTAAATCCACAATATTAGAAAAAGAAACATAATATAAAATCCTAGTTTCGAATCCCTACTTGCTAGAAATTAGGAACTTCAAGAAAAATGAAAGAAACCCTAAGAAAATGGGAGGAGGAAGGAAGGAAACTCACTTACTTGAGAGATCTTGAAGAAATCGACCCAAATACACAAATAGGTGAATCTAAAAGCATTAAAAAATGATATGGAGGTTCTAATAAGACTAAGGGGGTAAAGTGGGAACTGAAATGGGGGAAAAATAGTAAAATATGAAGGAGTTATGACTGAAAAAAAATTACCTTTTCAAATCTGAATGATTTGAGGAAGCCTGGGTAATTTTTCTCTAATATTCAATGAAGACAAGTTCCAAAGAGGGATAAACTAACATGGGGGTGCGTCTAGGATCAGTGGTCTCGAGTGAGAGGTAGAATCACAAAAAAATATTAACAAATGAATAATATATAAAAGAAACAATTAAATTTTTTTAAAACTGGAAATGAGATCACAGGCTGGCCCAATACCTCAATAAATATCCAAAATCCACCATGATTATGGATTACAAATGGGTCCAAATGGATATTTTAGTTCTAATAGGTTAGGGGAGGTCAAGTGGTAAGTGTAATGAGTGAAAAATATTTAAAAACAGAGGATTTATAAAAGAAACAAAATTTATTTTTATATCTGGAAATGGGCTCACGGTTTGACCCAAATCTTGAAAACCCATCCTTTCCTCAAAAAATGAATGGGAAACCCCTGAAATAAAGAAATAATGGAAATTAAATGAAAAATAACTTTAAAATAAGTCATGTATGTGAAAATAGTAATATAATAAATTATGATACTGAACTTTCCAATCCATCCGAAGAATGACATCGAAGCCTATCATCTCGAGAACGAAGAGGTTCCATAAGAAATGGTAACTACCTACCTCAAGGGGGAAGTACCTACACTAGTGTATTCCCTCTGTTTGTACCCCTAATGAATTATATAGATTTATTACAATATATTGATACTATATATCCGTTTCAAGACCTTCCATGATAGATATAGAGATAAAAGAGTTTGAAGAACCTATATCAAATAAAGAAGATACTATAGTAGATGCCAAAAGAATAGTACCTCATACTATAGATGGTCCCTCATCCTGATCCTCAGGTATCGACTCGAGTTCATGAAACTGGAATAATTGAAAACCCTATTCAATAGCTAGACTACCATGATCATAACTACTCTGCTGGTGCTGTTGGTGATCAGGGGTTTGGCTACCACGACCATGAACTCCTCTTCAGCCAGGCCTACTGGTGCTATTCCAACTCCCTACCTGGTGTGGCGTAAAAGAACCTTCTCCTGAATGTGGAGATGGAGAAGATCCTTTTCCACTTGATTTTGGTGGAACGGTCCTTCATAAACAATGAAGATTCCTGATATGGCCACAAGACCGACACTCCAGTGGGTCTTTGTCAAACTAAGGATTAGAATGCTCCCATCTTCCACACTGATGACATACTTTAGAGCTATGAAAATGGGAACTCTATTTGTCACTACCATGATGAGAAACTTTGAGAGAACGTTTCCTACCACTGGAAGAAATGATAGCCTAACATGACACTAATCATTTAAACCTAGTTCTATTGCTGACCCTCAGGTTACACTCATTGATAAGAGCCTGATTTACTATTTCAAAGAACTTAGGAAGTCAAAAGAAATTCACCTGTGTATATATGGTATACACAAGCCCATCCTCAAAGCGTCTAGAACACGAAATATCATCACCGACTAGAAGCGGTGAAAAGAACTGCAACTCTGTGAAACACACGGAATATTCCATAAATGACATATAATCCTACTCAAGATGCATGAACTCTCTATATCTATCAGCTCTTAGTGTCTAAGGGAAGAACTGATTATAGAAGGTAGTCTAGAAATCAACCCATAACATGCTGTGATGATGACCGGCCTGGGAAATCACATCCCCCCAATGCTTGGATGAATCCCAAAGAATGTATGTGGCAATATTGACCCTCCACTCTATAGGTGTCTCCAGATGCTCAAAGATATATAGGGTAGCCTCTAGATAAGACTCAACAGCATACATACCACCATCTCCTAAAAATATCGGAGGATGCTGCTATTGGAATTCATGAGTTAGATCAACCATCATAGGTGAAAGTCATGGAGCACCATGCATGGACTAAATCAGACATAGGAAACTATCATGAACTTGGGTGTCAGTTCCCAGATCAGGTATAGAAAGCTGTACCTTGAGTGGAACTCCTAGAGGTAAGAGTGGAGTCTCAGGGCCCACCAGATCTTGAGTGTGATCTTCGCCACCCTCCTGGAATATGATATGAGGATGTCGTGGCAGAATTGGTCTACAAATTCCAAGCACACATATTAGAACAATCTTAAGCAAAAAAGATAGCATCACTAGCAGAAGGTGAACGTAAGAAAACTCACTACCTAAGGCATACTACCCCACCTACCTTCTTAGATGGCTAGGTATCAGTAAGTTCTCAAGTATAAGTTTCATTTAATTTTACATTTAATTACCAGGTTCAATCCTTTACCTTTCATAAACATGGAAAGACGAGATAAGGATATGCAACCAATTAATTTTAGATGTTATGATTCACTTTATATTGGATATCCATTTACAATAAATTAGTGCCCATACACTTATCACTATAAATGAAACCCATTTATTTATAGCATAATGGATTGAATCAGTAAATTACTCATCCCAACCCATGAGGGCCCATACACCTCATGAATTCAGATAGGCAATCACTCAATCACAACCAAAAGTAATAAAAGCATAAGCTAACTATCACAACATCAATTAACAATCATAGACATATCAAGTAATGAAAAGTAGTGAAATTAACCAATATGGCATTGTAGTATGCATGAAATGTGAATTCTTGGTGCCTATAATGATGCATGTAACAATGATCCTTGACTTCATATCATCGGGACAAAGATGAAATAAAGTCCTCAATCAGAGTAGTAATCATCAACACCACATAGAATATGCGTCACACAATGGTGAATTAACATCAACTGTATTAGGAAAAAGTATGACATCAATTATAATTTTGGCAACTTGGTTTTTACCCTGAACATGGATTCGCAATGCCCAAGCACAGATTATGACCAAGTCCCAAGTGTTCCTAATTTCTAATATATAGGCTCCAAATAGTAATGTAAGAAAGGAAACTCCTTTGATACCACTTTGTGAAATCCTGAATCCAGATGACACTTAATTGGTTCCTAGAGTCCAGTGGTCCTTTTTTCCTCAAGCACATATCCCCAAATGCCAGAGGCTACCGACTAGAAGAGTGGGCCTATGGTGTGTCCATGGGGAGACTATTACCTCATTACCAAAGTGTAGCGTAGAAGATGATTATAAATAGAGGTAAATAATGGAAGCAATATAAGTAAATATAAGACACAATTGAAAATAGAGACAATAATAACAATAACTGAAATAAATAGAATAACATATAAGAATAAAACTGATGATGATATGTCATGTATCTAGAAAACTGGAAAACATGGATACAATAAAATAGTTTTAACATGTTTCACAATGTATAAATAAAATCAAGTACTATCCCAAGAATCCCGAGCTCCGAATCGATCATCTGCTATCAAGATACATACTAAATAGCAAGCAATCAAGTGTTTGAAGCCATATTATTCTCTTTTTCAACACCCACATCCATGTAATCTACTCCACGTACAAAAAGATTCCTAGAGAGGGTGTGAGATAAATCTCAGTGGGCCACCACCAACGGTGTCTATAACATCCACCTCATGTAATGGAAATGTAACAGTGTGAAAGCATGCATATATAAAGTAAGGAAGTATAATGTAACTAAATACCCAAGTACCTTCTTCATCCCTTGGATGGAATATGAACATAACCATTACATTAATTTATTATTACCAATTTATAAATGAGTCACATGTTAACAATAGTGAATTTTACAAGTTATGACAAGGCAACCAGTAATGATATTCAATAGTGAAGTCTCATGGTAATATCTAAGGCGATGTAGACCTCAAGGGTCACCAAATCAGTAATAAATGTATCCTAGATAAGGTTAAGAGTGTAATCCAAGGAGAATTTTCCAAGTAATTCCACAATGAGATGCCTACCGAGTCTAAGGAGTTCATCCAAGGTAAAAGGGGTTGAGAAATGATTGGGATTGATGGGATTTAACTATGGAACCTACTTTTCAATGCTCAATCCAAAGAGCATATCTAACGAATCCTGTAATGATATTAAATGGATCCTATGGTTTCATATCAGGAATCCAAAGAATAGACAAGGATTGGGATCTAGGTGGGTCTCATCCTAAGAAAGTTGTATCCCTAAATCAGAATGGGGTTCCTGAGTGCTCATGGCATTCCCCGATAATAATCAAAGGCGAGATCAAGTCAGGCCACTTATATTTAATTATAAAGTCATGTAATATTTCATTTGGTTTAGTCCTTTCCTTTCATTAGTGTGATAAGGTCAAGTATCATGCAACCTTTTAATCAATTCATAATTAATTAATAAGTCCATTTGGTCCAAGCCTTTCCTTTTATTAGTGTGACAATGCCAAGTAGAATGCAACCTTTATTAATTCTATTTAAATTATAATAAATACTTAAGGTTAATCCCTCTATATTTCATTAATGTGTTAATGGGTTATACAGAAATTATACCTATTAATCATTCACAATTAATCTAGTCAATTCATATACTTAGTATACTTTCCAATTTATGTTTCCCATTTAATTATCAATTGAAGCACTTACCTTAGGTGGGTCAAGTGGTGAGAATACATGTTACTTTCCAATATGAAATTCAAAATATAAATCAAGACATTTAATATAGAAAAAATTACCCTTATAATGGTCAAGAAAAGTCACACCTGAACGTTGGCTCAAACATGTCAAATACTTAAAAACTAAATTATAGCATAACATCTTAAATGAGATGGATGAGGTTGTGGGAATAACCACCAATAATTAATCACATATATGGAAATAGAATATCTATACTGTTCTAATTATTATAACCATGGCATATAAATTCTATAAACGACACCCGATGAAATCGGTGGGCCCCACATGATAAATTCTAAAATCAACGAACTTGAGAGATGAGTTATAGAACAACCACCTTAGGGTTGTATGACTCTACTCCTTTGGTATTAGACCTTGATTTGGCTCAGATCAGAGTAGATCTAAGAAAAGAGGAAAAATGCTCACACCACAATAATTAGGTCGAGAGCAAAAGAGTAGGAGAAAGGATTAAACAAACCTGAGTACTTACCATTGCACATCCAACATGAGGAACAGAAGATCGATCAGATCTTGGAAGAAGGAGATCTATTGATTCCTACCTTATGTCTTCAAAAAGCTCCAAAATGAGAGTAAAATAGGTTAATCCTATGGGTTCTTGGGTTTGGGAAGAAGGAGGGATCTAATTAGATCATTAATGGAAAAAGGAAAATTAACCTAGAAAAAGTCCTATCCACGGTTTGTCCACACAGTTGGAAAAACTGTGTGCAAGCCGTAAGGCCCTGACGCCTGTTACCCAGAGTCGGTGCATTATTAAATAACATTGGACCGATACAAGGAATCATGTACGGAAATACCGATTAGTACATACATAAGTTTTACATTACATCATGAAATAAAAAACAACGATATTGTGTCCCCTTGGACACTCTTATATACCTTATACTATTCTTGTAGGTTAATTGTAATATAATTCTTTGTATCCCAAGAAAAATAAAACATAAGAAAGGGGTGAGCTTAGATGCTCAGTAAAGATAACAATATAGCGGAAACTATCATAAATAAGTATAAACATTTAAGGAAATGTATAAGACTAAAACATAAGCCTTTTAAACTTATAATTCAGCATAATATGGCAAAGATAAATCAAATAATTCCATTTACTTATTCACATGGATATTCTACTAGTCTAATAATCACATGTAATATCAATATCAAATTTCATAATGATGGAATGCATAATGCCATACATCATAACCACATAGGTAAGGACTCGTTCCAAGAATACAAATAAGATTTTATCAAGGCCTTGTTCCAAGACACTAGTTTGTCTCATGAGACCTACCTATGTATCAAGGAGCTATAGAGTGCTCCACCCGTCACTTACTAAGTCCAATGCATTCCTTATATGAAAAGGTCAAAACATAACATAAACATTCGTATTAAAACTAGCATAAGAAATGTTAATACTTTAACCATAAACCATGAATGACATAAAAATAACACATCCACAGTCAAACATATCACAAAACCTTCAATACAATATAGAAGATTGTATCATAATAAATCAACTTCAAACAAGTGTAAAATCCATCAAAGGATGTTGACATAGATTAAATCAAAACCATTTGATATAAATACCTATTTCTATTTTGAAATCATTTAAAAGTCACATAATTATAAAAGAAAATATTTATTTTGAAAATATTTCTATAATCTTGTAATGGAAGCTTCTAAGGTGTTTTAAGCATGGAAAATATCTGTACACACCGTATAAGTTAAAAAACATTATCACCTTAATTTGTCGAAAATTTCATAAAGTACATTGTTTGGAGAACGATAGAAAGATTCCTTTCAAAACATTTTATAAAAATTAAAACAAGGGTATAAATGACTTTAACCCATATTCCAGGAAATAGTAAAAATGTTTTGAAATACATTTTTAAGAAACACATATGTGGATGATAAAAAGGTCCCAGTAGATACTTATGTATAAACAACCTTGGATAAATAAAGGGATTATAAAAATAAACCTTACCTTGTAATTTTCCTTGATCGAGGGTACATTAAACTTCTTTATAATAGTAAAATTATTATTATTTAATTATACAAGAACCACATACATAAATATGATATCATATACGATCTTCTAAAATTTCTTTGTTAAAAATATTTCAGTAATATCATTGTTTCTCGTGTTAATTGATTCATTTCCTTTATATGTTTTGTTACGTAAGTCATGTTTGTTATGGATAGGATGTATTTGATTCATATAAATAATGATATTAAGTTCTTAAACATTATTTTTAATCATAAAATGAAAATTATTCTTGAATAATTACGATGGGGAATGAATCTCATCACGTTCATGGATATGGTAATCCGTACGTACGCATGAGAGACGATATCATTCTGTTGATGGTAGAATCATATGTAATTGGATGGTATATCATATATACGGAATAATTAACATGTTATATTTTTTATTTACATAAATTATACTCATTATTATACCCATCCAAATAATGAAGTTTTGAATAACAAACTACACGACAACATGGGGACCGTAAGCCGTACATATGCACATATGATGACTTTTTTCATTCATATGATGGATAGAATAATGAATATGGTTGTACCATATTTATAATAACATTAAATTAAGTATAAGGTACTAGAGTTTTTATTTTGTTAGGGAAATAACAAATAAAGAGGAAGTGGAAGAAGAAAATAACTTTCAAAGAGGTGATGAAATTATTACCTCTTCTTTTGGTGCTTCCTTTTGATTTGATAAACAGGGATCCTTAGGTTGGATTCTGATCAAAGTAATGCTTCTATATTTAAGTGTGGGTAGTTGGGAGGATATTTTAGCAAGGTTTGTCTGAGACAAATGGTTTTGGAGGTGTGATTTTGAGATAAGGGGAAGTACTATTTTATAAGAGAGGCGAGGGTCACTTTAGGAAAAGCTTGAAATATTATTTTATTATACAATCATATTCAGTTTATAATGGCTTCAAAAGGATTTATTTCGTGTATAAGGTGGGTAAGGGTCTAAAATCTCTCAAACAATAGGTTTTAGACAGGTCTAGGTCACCATATTAATCTTATCTTTTAGATTTAACTCTTAGTTAAATAGTTTAACTTTTACCATGTATTCTTGTATAATTATAATAAATGGTTAATAAACTTACTATAAAAATAAAAGAGAACACCAATTGGTTAATTATTGATATATATATCCTTATCTAAGTCCTTTGACCGAACCTTAGATTTTTTAGAATATTATATCAATTAATAACATAGTATTTGTTTTAAAAAATCTTATATGTCAAATTTGACACTATTTAGTATTTGGTTTTTGTGAAAGTCATAAAAACTTTATCACATAGAATTTTTTTAGTCAACTATAACATGTCATATTAACCTAGAAAATTCGTGGAATACATCAAAAGTCTCAATTTACAATTATATTAATATTTATAATATCAATTATTTTAATCCTTCAATAATAAGGTAATTACTGCATCATCACCGTGTCATAAATAAATTTAATTATTTAATATTTAAAAATTATAAATAAAATACCATTATTTAGGAAATATTTTTATCATTATCATTAATATTTATTGTCAAATTTATCTTATGTATAACCCTATATTAAAAATGGTTTAGTTATTAACCTTTGAACTTAACACTTTTAACTCTTCTTTAAATAAAATAATAATAAATGTCGTAATCCAATCCAAGTAGACCAAAAGGATTCTATTTTATTCATAATGTTGATTTTGGTCTAAATAAACTTATCCAATAGAATTAAGACGTGTTTTAGGGTAATTATAATATCATTGTTACCTTTAATTACCCTATTTACTTTTAACTGTGGTAAATAAAATTCAAAAGTTACTATTCACGAAAAATTATTTTCATCCTATTGAACCAAATTTTACTTACTGATTTCAACCATATGTCTTGAATTTCTTAAATTAAATTCACAAAAGAGGTAAAATTACGTTTTATGCAAAGTTGCAAATGTGCCTAAAAGGTGGGTAAAAGACGTTAAAAGTTTAATAAAATTTTATAGATCTAATATTTTTATAAAATGAATCTGATGAATTAAATTGAAAATATATAGGTATTATGTATCTATTTTGACTGAAAATAAATTTAAATAAAATAACTAATTTTTTAAATAAGAAGTCAATTTTAAACAATAATACAGTGTTTTTCACTATTCATCAAAAAATGAAAGTTTTTAGAAAAATTCCAAAAAACCACCCTAAGCTAATTTTGATATTCCGGATACCAAAATGAAGTAAATTATTAAAAATAAAATTTATAAAATTTCAAAAATTGGGTATTAATATTCATAACGGCTAGTTTGATTGGTCGTGAGGTGCTAGAACTCGAAGTTGCGTACAATGCAAGCTATTGAATTATTCAAAGAGAAACGTACCATGGAAGCTTGGGGTGTTACACAAGCCATGCATGGTTACCTAGGAAGAAGAGGAACTTTCACAATTAGTTTGCATGACCATGCTAAAACCATGCTATATGGTTCTGTTAGAAAATTTCCATCCACACGGTTAGCCAAACTGTGCACTAACTGTGCAACATGTCCAGTTTTCACCAAAAGATGTATTTGAGGCTCCGAATTTTCCCCAGACACCCATAAGACATTTTCTAACTCATTAAAAATACAAATTAGGTCAAAAGTAAAGATTTAGACTGAAATTTAAAGGATCCACACCCAATTGAAAAATCAGGTTCTTACAATTTTATACCATATATTATTTATTTGTTGTATTTTATGACTCATTTATTAACAATTATACATTAAAATCACTGATTAGGGTGATAATTACTTCAATTTTCATGTATGTTTTGGATCGATAATTTTTATACTTTTACTTTGACCATGGTTACATAATATAAATAATTTAAAAAAAGATATAAATATCATATATATTCATTATATATGTATTTAGGGTAATCTATAAAGGTTAAAGATAGAAAATCCATTACACCATTAATGGAGACGGTAGGCTATACGTACGCTTGAACGTTGTTTCCATTTTCTTAGCAGATGAAAAAATATATTAATTAAACTTCAAAGAATAATTAATATTATATATATTATTTATATTAATCAAATCTATCCTTATTACCATCCATGTAAAAATAAAATGAAAAACATGTCACATCACTATGTTGAGGCGGTAATCCACACACACACAAGATCAAAGTTATTGTTTTCCCACAGATCAGGAGGTAAGAAGTTATATGTGATATTATATTTCAAAAAAGTATTTTTAGGTTATAAATATTACATATATTTATAAAATTTATCCTTACTATCTTCCATGTAAAGCATAAGCGAAAAACGGATCACATCACTATGTGAGGCAGTAGTCCACCATACACATGAGCAATGTTATCGTATCCCCATAAGGAATGGAAACTAAGAAATTATATGTGATACATAATTAAAAAATATATAATAATTTCCTAAATATCATATACATGTGTTAAATCCATCATTATATCCATCCTTGAAAGGCGGTGATAGAAAAATAATTATATCAGTTCATGAGGCAGTAGTCTACCATACAAATGATCGATGGTTTCATTTTCCATTTAATAGAAGGAGAGAAGGATATAGGTTATTGAATTAAAATAATAATAAATAAGTATATATTATATAATATTTTTATTATATCATTGTTGTTGAATAATATTTTATGGATGTGGAAGAATAAATAAAACAAATACGCACGTTAATGATTTTACCTCTTCTTTAGAGAACCTATTTAGGTTTATACCTAAATCCTTATAGGAGGGTTTTATAATAAAAATAAGAAATAATGGATGTGGGGAGGGAATTAAGGAATATATTTGGGCAGGTATTTTCTGAATCAAAAGTATTTGTGAGTGTGTAGAGAAAAGGAGAGGGGGTGGTGTTTTATAAGCAGGGGAGAGGACACAGTTGGAATTTTTTAAAAGAAAAAGTGTCACCCATGTTTTTCACATGAAAAAAAGATCTAAAATGGATAATTAAATAACTTTGGATGATTTTAGGTCTAAAAATTACTATATAATTTGAATTAGAAAAGTTTTGGATCAGTTTTAACCCTTATCTATTTAGTTTAATCCCTAGATAAATCCATTTTCACCTTAACCATAATAATTAATTTTTACTGTAGTCACTATTCATTATGGAAAAAAATTTAAGTTGAACTTATTATATCATATAAATTTTTATGATTATAAATATTTAATCCATTTTTATAAATTAAATTAATAGAAGTTAAGAAATACAATTTAAAATTAAACCCACAAACGCGTCTAAAAAACAGTTTTCACAATGAAAAACTTTCAAAACTTTAAAAAGTTTTTATATCATAATTCAATATGAAATTGATTAAAATAAACTAATTTAGTATAATTTTAATATAATTAAACTAATTTTACTTTAAAACCAATTTAAAATATAATTTAACTTTCTAAATATCTTAACCGAAAAGGAAGTTTTAAATAAAATTCAGTATTTTTCACTATTAAAAAATGATTTATATTTTCATAAAATTCTTAAAAATTCACCCGAAGATAATTTTAAAATATAGAGGTAAAAAATAAAGTTTATTTTAAAAAATAAATTTTCTATAATTGGTAAAAATTAATTTTATATTATGTGTGTAAAGTGCGACTAAACTACCTTTTAGAAAAATGCAATTTTTTAGAAAACATTTTTTCCTTTTAAATAGTTATTATTATTTTTCTAATAAATAGATATCCATTGAATTTATTTAATACATGTGTAAAAAATATAATTTTCATAATTTATTTAGTTTTATTAATACTCACCAAATTAATAGCTAGGTTATAATGGCCATGTTTAAATAATAATATTTTATTAGAGTATCACATTTTGTTTAAACCCTATGTTGCATGTATACAAGCTATCAGATAGATTTAATTTATTTTAAAATAAATATATCATGAAGTATCAATGTTTTAAGATATATTATAATATTAGTATTGTGTTTCATATATTCCATCATGCATGATGTTCCTCTTTTATAATCTCAAGGTGTTACACTCTACCTCCCTTAAATTAATTGCACCTTTGAAATTATAATTTGGTCATCATAGGTATAACCTTTGCTAAAATACTAAATCATAAAAATGGTTAATAAAACTTCCACTTGATAACAGAGAAAGGAAAGTATAAAAGTAATATAGAATAATACATAACTAGGTTTCCAAATAGGAGAACATTGGTAGGAAGTGAAAATATGAACATGGAAGAAAAGTGGAAATAATTATAGAAAGTGATAGAGATCATTGATCACAAGAAATTGAATGATATAGAAAATTTAATGAACAAAAATCCCTAAATTTAAAATAAATTAAAATATAATTTTATTCACTATAAATGAAGGTACTGGAATAACATTTTTTAAGATCCTTTTCTTAGGGATGAGTAATTTTTTTACCATATAGAATGAGATCATAATAAAATATAATTACCTGATATCTTTATATTTTATAGGAATAGTTTAATCCTTTGGTTGTTCTTAGAACAATTCCAACTTCATTTATTAATTAAATGACTGAATATCCAAAATGAATTTTTATTCCTGAAGTACTAAAGTTAACTCATAATAGATCATAAAAAGTATTACAAGTCATTCCTCCCGTATCTAGATATCTTTCAAGAAAAAAATGGTTATAATGAGTTATATAATAATATATTAATTTTTAAAACATCAAAAATAACCCCAAAGTTCAACTTAATCTATTTCATAAAGATTTAACCTTAATACTCATCCAAAATGTTTCTTTATAAATTTAAAGCCCACAAATTTATAAAGAAGATCACCAAATTTCCAAAATCAACTTTACATAATATTCCCCAAACAACATAATATAGAAATTAATGTCACATAAAAAATATGTGAATAACTTGATCACCTTAAAAACTTAACTAAATCATGCATTATTCAATTTTTTTTATTATTCCTTAAATAAAATATCAAAATATCAAATTTATTCCAAATTTCCAAAAATTAAGTAAACTCTAGAAAAGATAACATAAACCATAAAATTATTCACATATTTCGAGGTCAAAAATACTATCCCATAACATCTATTTATCATTATTAAATAAACATTGAGTATATATTAATGGTTATCCTCCCACAATTATGTTTTTTTTCAAAAAAAGATCAAATTTCCACTATATCAATTTTCTTGGTCATCGATACCATTCAACATCTGTCTTGAAATCCTTATAGAAAAAATAATAAAATATAATCCTTATAAATTTTATGATTATTATAATGATAATATCATTTATAAAATACTTCTACAACAAAATTATTTAATCAAAATATACATACACATTAATCATTCTAGTTCGACCATAGTAATAGTATAAGATTGACCTTGATCCCTTATCTTCTTCTGGGGTATATTCCCTTGATGCTTGGGGAATTCATTTGCATAGTGCCCTATATCCTTATAGTTGAAGAATGGAACATATAAATACTCTATATTACTCTTGAAATCATGAGAATGGTGGCCTTTCTCTTAATACTTGTAGCAAACTCCCATTCCCTTCAAGTAAGTACTAGGGTGTTTCTTTCCACAATTATAAAATGAGGGAAATCATTATTTCCCTTCTTCCCTTTATTTTTATTTTGATCTAAATGCCTATTCTTCTCTCAATTTGCTTAGAATACATAATACTTGGAGAAATAATTCTCTTCCTTGATACCACATGAAACTATATCCTCATATTATGAGAAAGTTCAGGAGATTAGTTACATTTGAATAATTTTATTAATACCATCAAAGAAAAGGTCATTATTTCTCTTTTGATTATGAAATTAGTTCATATCATTCCTTGAAAACCTTGTAAAGTTGGATTTGTACTTATAAATATCTTATCTTCCTTTATCTTAGGCTCAAGAATTTTCTCTCTATATCTACTTGTTTCCCATGATGATTTTTTTCCCAGAAAATAACCTTGAAAACTATCCACTATATTCTTTCGATTTCATCCTCATACTTATTGTTTTAAATTAATTCCCACCATTGATATACATACTCTGAGAGGTGATAAACTACCATAACAACCTTCTCTCTTTCCTTACTTACTAGAGTGAGAAATATATGCTCTAAGTAACTTATCCATTTCTTAGATATAAATGAATTTGTAGCCCCATAGAATGATGGAGGCCACTGATGCATAAAGCAGTCTAACATTGTTATAACATGTGGTGGATCAGTAGACTTCTCCATATTAGAATTTTTTTTTCACATAACCTGAGTTAGATGCACCAATATGGTTATAATATTTTTAGTTCCAACTCCAACTCCAACTTTATCTCCAGCTCTAACTTCTTTATCTTTCCTAGGAGGTAAATATCAACCTAGAGTATATTAATTGATAAGGTTTCCATTTCTTCTACTAAGATCCATTTATAAACAATATCATACACTAAATTAGATCATAAAATTATGAAAAAAATGTATAATTCCAAAATTTGTTAAAAACTTAACATAAATTAAAAAATTTATACATGGATAACCTTATAGTCATAAAAATGGTTTCTTTGAGAATTTTTTAAAAACATAAAAATATTTTTAAATCCTTCATAATGGGTTGTAAAGAAAATTTGAATTAATCTAGTTATATCAACCTGGAGTGTCAAACTAGGTGTATAGTAAGACCCATTGTCATGTACTGGGTAACACTCGAGTCAAACCTAGCATGTCTTTTTCAATGTTATTTCCCCTGGGTATATCTATGCTAGAATCGAAATCATATGTAGTATCTAGAAAGGGTTGTACTTCTAGAAAACCATATAATATTTACCTTTCCAAAATTTTAGGATTTTATCCTATACTTAGGAACATCCTTAAAGTAATTAATATGGTTATATTCCATAATATATGTTTTCCTAAATCTTGTTCCCAAGGTTTCTACTGAACTTAATTTGATACCAACTCTAAATACCTCGAACCTAGTAGCCCAGAGTCGGTGGTTACTTTATTACATTTTCATAATATACAAGGAATCACATCCCAAAGTATTGAATAGTTTTATAGTATTGGTAAAATAAATACATACTTGAATTTCATATTATTATTGAAAACATAAAATACAACATATTGTTTTCTTTTAATAAACCATTATTCCCTGTAGAATATCCCTTCATATCAATTATAAAGCACTTCCCGACATACTAGGGATAAGAAGCATAAGAAAGGGGTGATCTCTAATGATTAGTAAGGGTACGTGTACAATAGAAGCTATCATTAATAAATAAGGAATAATAAATATACAAGGAAAATAACCAAAATACAGGATATTTAATCAATAACTTGACCATTAATAATAATATGATGGGAATAAATAATGATCAAATAATTCGATATACATAATCAAATGAGCTTGAAAATTTTCGATGAATATTATAAATAATCTAATAATCACACGGAAATAAATAAATAAATTAACAATGATGGAATGTATAATGTTGGACATCTAAAAAATTATGTAAATTACTTATTCTAAGAGATGTATACCATCAAGGCCACATTCCAAGACATCTTACTTAAATGGGTAAGGCGTCAACCAAAAACCCAAGCTAGTTTATCACATGATACCTACCAGTACATCAAGGGGATATAGAGGGCCCAAACTATTACTTATCAACTCTAATAAAATCCTAATATGAAATGGGTGAAACAGAATCAACATAAAAATTGATATTGAATAACTAGTATATGAATTGATAACAATCACCCCAATAAATAACCATAATCACAAACCATTCAGAGTAATATAAATGGTAACAAACTGGTATATACCTAGTAAAAATGATCATAAACTATCTTTAATAATAATAAGGATGGTTTAATTACAACACATTCCAAATGGAGCATAATTAAAATGAGTGTTTTGGTCATTGATGAATCAAAATAACATTAAAATTCCATTAAAACTTTTTTGAGGAAAATATCCTTTTCACTTTAAAATCACTTTTAAAAACTAAAAATTTCAAGAATATTAGGAATATTATTTTCTTTGAAAATAAAATTGTAAAACTATAAATAAATTTTAAAATTAATGGGTGCTCATGTTTATGGGAAATTATATACATGATGAGTATGTTAAAATAAATAATCTTTTCACATTTTTGGTAAAAATTAAAAAAGTAACTTGTTTAGAAAATGATAAGAAGGTTACTTTTAAATTTTTTATAAAAATAAAATAATGGGTAAATATTTATTCAATAAATCATGTGGATAATTTTAAATACATTTTTGAATTTTTTTTAGAAAATAAGGACATGGAAGAGAAATGGATTTTCAACTGAAAAGAGTAAAAAAGTGGGATTTTTGTAAAACCGTATTCTAAATCATTTTAAGTAAAAAAGAGGAAAAATGTACCATTACATGAAAAGTTAACTAATAAACATAGGATAAAAAAATTCAAGAGTTTATTGAGTGTTATATCATAATGTTTCATCATTATAAATTTAATCATAAACAATCCGGATAAATAATGAGATTGTAAAATAAACACTTACCACTATGGTAACTTTTGAATCACAAGAACCATGAAATAAATAAATTAAAATGAAACATTAAAAACAATGAATAAAAATTTATTAATGATATAAAATATCAAAGTTCTATTATATACACAACAAAAAATAATTAAGTGGTGAATATGACATATGTCTTATAGAAGTAAAAGTGAATCAAGAAACCCGTACCTCAGATCCTATTTACTTAACATGAATCCATAAACCTTTTATAATAAATATATATTTATTATAAATCTATTAAATAATCATATTAATATATTTAATACAATATATTATTTACTTATAGTCTTTTATGACCTTTTTATTAACAATTCTTTGTTAAAATCACTGTTTCAGGCAATAATTGCTTTGTTTTTCATGTATGTTTTGGTTTGATAATTTTTTCCATTTTACCATTATCATGGTTAAATAATATGAATAATTTAAAACATGATATAAATATCATATATATTCATTATATATATATTTATAGTAATCTATAAATCTTAAATATAGAAAATGCATTACACTGTTCATGGAGACGGTCGACCGTACGTACCCATGAACGTTGTTTCCAGTTTCTCGATAAATGAAATGAAAGGAAAATAAATATTAATTAAGATTTAAAGAATAATTTTTATGTTATATATATAATTTATATTATTAAAATACACTCTTATTACCATCCATGTAAAAACAAAATGAAAACATTTCACATTCCTACGTGGAGGCTCTAGTCTACATATTCACACACGCGACATTACTATTTTCCAAAGGATTGAATGGTAAGAATTTATATGTGATATTATATTAAAAGAATTATTTTTATGTTATAAAGATCACATATATTTATTAAATTTATCCTTAAAACTTTCCATGTAAAGTGTAAGTGAAAAATCAATCACATAGCTTCGCGAGGTAGTAGTCTGTTGTACTCATGAGCAACATTATCGTATGCCTCTAAAAAATGGAAAGTAAGAAGGTACATGTTATATAATAATTAAATAAGTATAATAATGTCATAAATATCATATAAATATGTTAAATACATCATTATATCCAACCTTGAAAGGCAGTTATGGAAAACAAATTATATCGATTCGTGAGGCGGTAGTCCGCCATACACACGATCAACAATTTTATTTTCCATTTTGATGAAATTAGAGATGTAAATAGGTTATAAAATTAACATAATAACATATAATTATATATTATATAATTATGTAATTATATTTTTATATTTTAATAATATTTTAAGGAGGTGGTAGAAGAAATAAAAAAAATATGCACATTAAGAATTTTACCTATTCTTCAGAGAACCCTTATAGGTTTATATCTAAAGACTTATTAGGAGGGTTTAAAAAAAATCAAGGAATTTAAAATTTTTAGAGGGAATTAAGGAAGATATTTGGGTGGTTATTTTCTGAAAAAAGTCCTTTTGAGTTTGAATAAGAGAAGAGAGTGGTTGACATTTTATAAGTGGGGGAGAAGACACAATTAAAAATTTTGAAAATAAAAAGTGACACCCAAAATTTTAACATGTTAAAAGATTATAAAATGGGTTATTATATAACCATGGATGATATTATGTGTAAATATGAACATAAAATATTAATTATACAAGTATTGGTTCAATTTTAACCCTTATCTTTTTTTAACCCCCAATAAATTTGTTTTTACCTTAACCTCGATAATTGTTTTTAACTATTTTTACTACTCATTATGGTAAAAAATTAAGTTTAACTTATTAAATAATATATATTATTCTAATTAAAAATATTGAATATTTTTTTCAAAATTAAATTCATAGAGGTGGTAGAATTCAATATAAAATTTAACACACAAATGCGTTTAAAAAATGATTTTTCCTAAGAAAAACTTTCAAATGTTTTAAACGTTTTTATGTCATAATTTAATATGTAATTGATTAAAATGAAAGAATTTATATAAATTTTAATATATTTTTAGTAATTTTACTTTAAAACCTATTTAAAATATAATTTAACATTTTAAATAATTTAAACAAAAATACAATTTTTAATAAAAATCAGTATTTTCCACTATTCATCAAAAAATTATTCTTTATAGAAAATTATCAAAATTCCACCCAAAGATAATTTTGATATGTAGATTTTAAAAATTATTTTATTTTTTCAAATAAATTTTCTATAAGTGGTAAAAATTATTTTTAAATTAAGTCTATAGACCGCGATTAAATCACCTTTTTGAAAAATATTTTTTTTTTCAGAAAACATTTCCTTTTCTTTTAAATGGTTCCTATTTTATTTATAATTAATTTATAACCATTAATTTTTTTATAAATTTTTAAACCATATAATTTTAATAATTTAGTTATTGTTATTCATACCCACTAACTTAACGACTAGGTTATAATGGTTATGTTTAAATAATAATATTTTAATAGAATATCGTGTTTTGTTTAAACCTGGTGACACATGTATCCAAATCTATGAAATAAATTGAATTTATTTAAAAATAAATCTATCATAAAATCTCAGAGTTTTACATTATCTTCTTTGCTTGGTGTTTCATGTAATATTCGTTATCAAACACGATGATCCTCTTTTAAAATCTCAAGGTTTTACAAGCAGGTTTGGGGTTTTCATACTTATCCTAATTATGGTCCAAATATCGAATCCCATGATATTTATCAAGTTTTTCTTTTTATATTCCACTGATCATAGTTAGTTCCATTTAAATGAGGAAATTTAGTGGTCATTCCCTATTGATTATTATTATCCATAAAGAAAAAAATTTAAAAACAACAGAAATGTTTGATCTTTTGGTAAAACTAGATCACAGTTAAAAATAAATTTGAAAACCTCTAATACCAAATTTTGGTCAGAGTGGAAAAATCAAGAAGTGTTTAATTTATTTTCCAATTAAAATTTCTATTAAAATCAACTTAAAACTTAAATCCCAATTTTAATTAAAAGCAACTAGTTAACTAAAATAGTAGAAATATGTAATTTTTTCTTTAAAAAAGCTTCTTAGAAGTTAGATCATAGACCAGTTAAAGTATTTTTAAAACTATATTAACTTTTAAAATATATTTACTAGAATAAATCACAGTATATATAACAAAAACTAAATTTAACTATCAAAGTAATGTTTTCCAGTTATAGTTATGAAAAAAAATTCTGGTTTGTTTTAAAATAGTGAAAGAAATATAAAATCACACAACAAAATAAATACAAGAGGTTTAGTATCAAGATGAGACCTATTCCTATCCACTTGGAGATAACATACTACCAATTAGTTTATAAATCAAATAAAATGATCCAAAACCTAGATCTGCTTTTACATACAATAGTGTACAATTATGCCTAGGCTTTATAGAGCCTCTTCCATAGTTCTATGTTGGAGAATAAAAGCTAAAAAAATTCATGTAGGTAGTCCAATATACATGGAATATTCTATAGTTATATATGAGATAGAATATAATAATAAATTATAGAGTGTCTATCACTCTCTATTTTAACACAGGAGTTGGTGCTTAAAATATATACAATGTAAATCACATATAACTCAAAAAATATAAGAAAAATAGAGTAATACAAGTAAAGTAATTCGATATAGTAGTGATGATAGTTTTTTTACAACATTTATTCTCTTCTTGATGTTATATTTTGATTTAAAAATATTCGCAATGATTCTATGATGATCTATGATGTTTCATTGAATTTCAAGCAAGAATATAGTGTTGTAGATGCTCAAAACAAGGAATATATTGGTTTTTTTTGTTCATAATTTTTTTCCAATATCTCTATGTACATCCATTCCATACCATGTATCTTTTATTTTTGAAATTTAGAAGCTTTATTTGAAAATATTCATTGATAAATCATCATTAAATATCCTCATACTTTGACATAAAATACAGGTTCATTAAATTCTTTTGAATGGTATTTAATTCGACACAAAAAAGTAACCGAGTTAATATATTTAATAATATAACACTTACTTTTAGACATGGTGGATTTATGTTTTCCATGAAATAATTCAACTTCACTTCAATAATTTTTAAAAAGTATTATTTTATTCCTTGATAGGTTGTATGTTCAATCATTTAAATTTACAGTCCATCATTTGGACTTATGGTCAATCACCTTACACTTATTACTGATCAGTTGAACTTATAGTCGATCTAATAATTTTTCAAATTAATACTTTTGAAAATGGTAATTTATATAGTCTTGTGATCAATTCATTACCTTTTAAAAATTCTATATTTCACATATGGTCAATTACTTCAACAGGCGGTCGATAGGAAATGAGTATGTGGTCGATCTAACAATTGACAATAAATCGACTATTTTCAATCCATCATGCATGAGATCGATCCATTTTACTTTCAATTGATATGTTCCTTTGATAAAATATTGATCACAACAGTCACTTAATATTCAACATGTTTTTTCTCAGTTTTTCTTACAATCACTTAATTATTCCATATATTTACCAGGGTTGATTTGATGGTCATGCAGTCACTACATTCTCTGTGTGGTTAATAGATTATGGATAAGTTTCAGAGTTGGTTCAAGATCTAGGAAAATTTACCTTATTTTATAGAAATATAATTATATTTTATAAAACATAAGAAAGGTTATAAATAACATAAATATGATTTATGATTATTAAAATAAGTAATTTCTTGACTAATCCAACAATGGGTTTGTTGAACCATTTATTGAATTGATCATGAGTTATTATATTAGTTATGGATATAATTCCTTATATATCTCTTATGGGTCACCCCCTTAGGGTTTATTTGAGTTTCAACATCATGATTTCCTATGGATTGGGACCAAGGAATTAGACATTCGGTTGGATAACACATGAATTGAGTGGTATATCATCTAGATCAATGTTGTATTTATTGGATGTCCAATTGATACTTGGAAACCTTACTTATATATTTACTAGAGGTGAGTATGGGTGATCCTAGGGTTAGGACATGTATCCCCCCATGGTAATGTAGATTTCTTAGAGACATTTACGATATTGGATGATGCAGGTATGGTCGATCAGGGTCATAGACCCATGGATCGAATGGATTACACATGGATCAAGTGGTATGACATCTAAATCAATGACCTATTAATAGGATAACCAATTGTTTAGGATCTCAAATTCAAGGATAGATTGTGGATTGATTTTATTTTATTATTTTATTTTTAGTTGTGTCTCAGCTAGGCTGAGAATAATGAATGATCATGAATTTATGACAATAGGCATTGATATGAATTTTGTTATTTAGTTATTTTCAGTAGTTATATATTATTATTATTGTTATCATGATGATTATCTCATATATACATACATTAGATTTACTAGATATGTATGGTATTATGTTAGTGGTTCCCTATTGAGTTTTGTACTCACAACTAGCTTAGGATTCCATTTCACTATGGTACCCAAGAAGGCATTCACTTGGTTCCAGACATAGGATAGGATGAGGCCTAAGACTGATCGAGCAAGATGGCTCAGATATGTATGCGTAGCTAGGAATGTGATACATATTGGTGTGGTAAGTAGATACTTTTACTTTTATTTCTATTTTTTACTTACCCTTATATATGTGTTCATCCCAGTGGGTGATCATTTTTTTTATATATGAAATCACCATTCAGGTATTTATTGAATTTTATTCTTTATTGAAGTCTTGTTTAAATTTATTGCATTTTCACTCTGATTATTTACTTCTATGGATAAATATTTGTTATTTATATTATTTTACTTACTCTGATATAAGGTAATAGTCACCCCATAGACACACCATAGTCCCTAACTACTAGTCTAAAGCCTCTAACATATGGGGTGGTGTGCTTAAGGCATTGTCTCTAACCGGTTTAACAACTCTTCATAGAGTGATCCGATCCAGGACATGACACCAACGATACTAGGAGGATAAACTAGTTAGAATATTCCATATTTTTGGCCACTAGGTGACCATTGGTATTCCACTAGGTACTTTAAAAACTGCAAATTAATCATTTTTAGTGAGCTCAAAAGGGTTATTTTGGGGACCCCCTTTTTTATTTTCCCCCTTTGAGCTCTCTTTCTCAAGAAACTAGACAAGAGGGGAGGTCCAACTTTTGTTTATCACTCTCCCAACCTTCTTCCCTCTTGGATTAAAGATGATCAAAGGGACTTTCCTTCATCGAATAAGGGTTTTTTCTAGAAATTACACCAGAGTATGATATAATCACATTATATTGATTAGGATTTTGTTAGTGGTTGATAGAGACCACTAGAAGAGGTTGAATATGATCTATTAAGCAGTATTTTCTTGTAGGTTTCAATTTATGTTGGGATTTTTTCATACTCCATTTATCGAGATTATAATGAGGTGGAACCACACACGAATCATAGATAATAAATATGGACACACCTTCTTGGTCATGGTGGTCAGTCATAGATAAATTATAGCCGATATCATGAACAAGGGGATTAATTTGGTTAGAATTATGTGTTCTATAATTTTACCACTTTATATGTAATTGAACATATTGTATGATGTGTAATAATTTGTGAACAACCTAAGTGAGAGTCGATGAACTTGAGTATTTAAAAAATAAAATAGGTATGACCTATTAAGGTTTTGGAAAATATCCCATTTTTAAATCCACCCACATGATCCCTGAGATTAATGGTGGTGTAAAGACCTTGACCTTAGTATCCTAGAGTTGGTGCTTTTATTTATTACATTGTCATTGATACAAGACTTTAATCCAAAATGACAGATCAATTTTGTAGTTTTAGAAACCAAATTACAAACTTGAAACATAAATTATAATTGAAACTCTAAAATACAACATAACCAATCCTTTGAGAGCACCAATATTATTCTAGATTAACCCTACATATCATTCATAATATACATCTTGGTGTCCTGGAAAAAATAAAACATAAGAAAGGCATGAGATCATATGTTTAGTAAGGGTAATCATACAACGAAGTCTATTATGAATAAATATGCATAAACATTAAGTAAAGATGTATAACTAAAGCACAAGACATTTAAACATAATCTTGGGCATATTATGGAAATAATAAATGAAAATTGAATAATTCTATATAAATAATCACATGGATATTCTACTAATAGAATAATCCAATGGAATAACAATTATTAATATCATAATGAGGGAATTTATATTGTCGTACATCATAAACATACTGTCTAGACTTTGACCAAGACACCATAAATAAATGGGTAAGGCCTCAGCCAATACCCAAACAAGTTTTTTTCCTGAGACCTACCAATGCATCGAGGGGCCCCACCCATAAATTACTAAGTCCAATGAATTTATCATATGAATTTGGTGAAGCATACAAAAAATATACATATGAAGTAACTTTCCATAATTATTAAACATAATCACAAACCATTCTGAGTAATATGGAGAATTATATAAAATTATCATCATAAACAATTTAATAAAATATGGTAAATGATATCATAATAAATCAACCTCAATGAAGCATAAAATTAAATGAAGGATGTTGACATAGATGAATATAATATAATAAAATCATTGAAAATTCTTGATAAAAGTACCCATTTTTATATTGAAATCATTTATTTAAAAGCCTGTGCAATCTTAAAAGAAAACATTTTCGTTAAAAAGAATCTAGTAAACTTATAAAGGAAGATTCAAGACATTAAGGTGTTATGATGGAAGGAAAATATGCACATTATGTATAAGTTAAAAAAATATTCCTTCTATATTTTTGTCAAAAAATTTATAAGGTACTTCATTTAGGAAACGAAAAAAAGATTCTTTGTAAACAACCTTATAAAAAGTCAAACATGGGTAAAAAATTTTAGGATAAGAGTAAAAAACTATCTCAAAACATTTTTAGAAAACATAGAAATGGAAAAAAATGTTCCCTAGTAGAGACTTAAAATTAAACAATACTGAATAAAAATGATATTGTGAAATAACCCTTACCTTGTACTTTCCTTTAGTTGAACGTGATTTAACCTACTGTATAATGATTTAAAGCATGATATTAATCTATACAAGAATCATATCCATATTTATGATATCATATATGATCTTATTATACCATTTTGTTAATAATATTTCATTATTAAACTTATTTTAGGTGTTAAATTAAATATATCCTATTCATAAGAAACATTAATTACATGAAAAAACATGCACAGGAAATGAATCACATCACGTTGTGGAGACGGTAGGCCATCCATATGAATGAGCACCAATATAATCACCTTAATGGTGAAAGGGTAAATGAATGGATGGTATTTTATTTATAAATAATCAATATCATGTCATATTTATTATATGTACCAATTATATCCATTATTATACCCATACAAATAAAGTGGTGATGAAAAACAAACTACACCATGGGGTGGAGATGGTAAGCTGTACATAACCAGGTGCAATGATTTTCTTTTTCATACGGTAGATAAAATGTGGAATATGGTTGTACCATAATCATAATAACATATTAGTATATAAGATGATACTAGAGTTATTACTTTAGTATAGAAACAACACATCAAGAGTAAGTAGAAGATAAAATTAACCTGAATTAGTTGGTAAAACAATTACCTCTTCTATGATATAATTACTTTAGATCTCTTCTCAAGGGATCTAGAGTTGGTCTTTTTTAAAGATCAATACCTCTATAAATTGACTAAGGATGTAGGGAGGAGAAATGATAAGGGTTTGGTTGATATAGAAGGCTCTAATTGGTGCAAATAAGTGATAGAGGAGGTTCAGTTTTATGACTGAGGTGAGAGCCACTTTTGGAAACTCTCAAAATATTAAATTAATATAAATTAATTTCTAACTCTAAATGGTTCCAAAGTGAGATATTTTGAATCTAAAATGAGTATGGGTAGAAATAATCTCAAAAAATAATTTATAGACAAGTTTAGGTCTCATTGTTACCCTTATCTTTTGGTTTTAACTATTATTTAAACCCTTTAACTCTTATCGTGACAACATGTTGTTTTACTCTTTTAAGGTTAATATAGTTACTATAAAATGAAAAAGGAACCTTAAATGATCCATGGATGAAATTTTTAACTTTATCCCAATTAGTTGGATGAATTTTATATTTTTATTAATTTTATATCATTTAATAAAATATTATTTATTTTAATATAACATTAATGATAATTTTGAAACTATTCATTTCTTTGACTTTTACAAAAATTGATAAAATAAGATATATTTGAACCAAAAAATCTAAAATATCACTAAAATATCAATTTTATAATGAAAATTTGTGTATGAAATTAATAATCTCAAATTATATTTATTTTAATATTTTTATAATCATTTATTTGATATTCCCATTAATTAAATAATTACTGCGTCATCATTGTATAAGCCTTTAAGTTAATTATTTATTTCTTAAAAATTAAAAATAAATTATAATGATGAAGATCAAAATTTAATATTTCAAATTATTATTTATAGTCTAATATATGTTTAGAATAAAAATATATTAAAAATGTAATACTTATTAAAAATATGAGTATGAAATATTAGGATTTTCTTAAAATAAAATACTATAAAAGGGTTAAAGTCATGAAAGTGGATCCATGAAAACATAAAATCGCCCCAAGTATGATTTTGGTTGACAATCACTCATCTAATAAAATTAGGAAATGTTTTAGGAAAATTTTCTAATATTTATAATATTATTTTTACCCTTAATTACACAACCTACCTTTAACTGTGTTAATAAAAAATTACTAAAATCACTATTCATAATGTCTAAAAATAAATGAAACCCATTTACATAATTTGGACCCACTAATTTAAAATATTTAATCCATTTTAAAAAATTCAAAACAAATAATTTTCAGTAATTAATTTAAAATTAATCCCATTGAAGGAATAAGAAAATGAGTTTTAATGTGAAGATTTTCAAAGGATTGGAATGTTTTTATATTCAAATTCAATGTGAAATTTATTACAATGAAATAAATTGTATTAAATGATAAATATTTTATGTAATTATACTTTAAATCTAATTTAAAATATAATTTAACACTATAAGTTATTTAGATGGAAAAACTATTTTCAATTAAAATGCAATATTTTATCAATATTCATCAAAATGTGAAACTTAATAGAAAAATACCAAAAAAATGAACCAAAGTAAATTTTTATATTCCTATTTAAAAAAATAATTTTATATTTTCAAATATAATTTATAAAAGTTTCTAAATCTATATTTAAAACAACTGCACCATCAAAAGGTGGTAGAACTGCCTTTAGAAAGATATAGCCTTTTAATGCATAAAATTGGATTCATTCCTATATTATGTCTATAAAACATATTTAATGAATATATAAAAACTAAAAATATTAATTTTATTCTATGGTTAATAATATTCATTCATTCAATTTTAATATATTGGTTATAACAATCACTTATTAAGAGATCATAGTGCGTTCAAAATCAGTGTTGTGTGCAAAACAAGCTATAATATTTATTTAAAATATACTATAAAATCATGGGGTGTTAAATTATTACCTCCTTAAAAATTTTCACTCTTTAAATTTCTACAATATCACTTCATAAAAATATTTGGGTAGTTCTTCATCATAATTTCTCAGGTTCGCAAGTCACCTCTTTTATTTTATGATTTCTCTATAGTATCTTTACCAGCCAAGTCATTAGATTCATCAATAATTGTTCTCTAGTGTTAAGAAACTTAATAGGATTTTAACAATAAGATAAACCAGTTTCTAATTATATTTCTTCATTAGTGAGAACATGTATAGTGTCTGTCATGTACTACCTTAGAAAAGAGTTATGGAACACATCGTGTGCTTTATAAAGGCTAGGTGGAATTGAAAAACTATTAGCCATAGTTCCAATTCGTTCTATAATTTTAAAAGGTCTGATGTACCTAGGGCTTAGTTTCCCTTTTTTATTGAATCTGATTACGCCCTGCCATGAAGATATATTTAAGAAAACATGATATCCCAGTTGATATTCCAAATCCTTCATTTGATTATCAATATATATCTTTTTCCTACTTTGAGATGCTTTGATATGGGTTTGAATAGTCTTTACCTTTGCTGTTTTTCCTCCAAAATTTATGGTTCTAAAAGATTCCTTTCACAAAAATTTATCCTTTCAAGTTGGTGTATGACATCTCTTTCCATATAATGATTCATACAGAGTCATTTGAATACTTTAATGGAAACTGTTTTTATAGGAAAATTCTACAAAAGGAAAATACTGATCCTACATACCTTGAAAGTCAAGTGATAAGGACCTCAACTTGTCTTCTAATTTTTGGATATTCCTTTTTGAATATCCATCTGTTTGATTCCTTTCTATGAGAATATATTTTTAAAACTCTTTTGATATATATATATATATATCACATATTTCACCATAGATATAGTGTCTCCATATCTTCAGAGATAAGATTACAGTTGCTAACTCAAGATAATGAGTTTGATAGTTCTATTCAGGAGTTTTTAATTGCCTTGATGCATATGAAATAACTCTATCATTTTTTATATAGACATAATCAAGTCTTTTCCTTGATGCATCACTATAAATCGTAAATCCACTATTTACTAATGGTAAAGTCAAGATCGAATCATTGAAAAATATTCTCTTCAATTATTCAAAACATTCTTCATATTTTTTTCCACATAAACTTAACCCCTTTACATGTGATCTTGGTTAATGGGTTATCCAATCAGGAAAAATTCTGAACAAAATGCTGATAATAGCCCACTAAACCAATTAAACTATGTACCTCAGTTATTATTATTGGTATAGACTATTCTTGGATTACCTTTTTCATTATAGGATAAAAGGAGATTCTATCCTTGGAGACAATATGGCCAAGAAAATAAATTTCCTAAATCCATAATTAACACATGATAAATATACCATACAAATATTTCCTTATGAGAGTCTCAAGAATGATCTGCAAATAATTCTCATGGTCTTCATATATTTTAGAATACACTAGAATATAATCAATTATTACCACAAAAAAATCATCAATATATTCCTTGTATAATATTCTCTTTAGATCCATAAAAATAAAGGATAAATTAGTCAATCCAAATAGAATTATTGTAAACTCATAATTTCCATACATCATTTGAAAATCTGTCTTTAGAATGTATTCCTTATTTACTATAAATTAATGATATCCAAAACAAAGTTTAATATTTGTAAAAATTGATCACTGTGAATTTGATCAAATAAATAATCAATGTGAGGAAGAGGATACTTTTTCTTTATTTCAATATCATTTATTTTTCTATAATCAATACAAGTCCTCATGGATCCATATTTATTCTTAACAAAAATAACAGGGGCTCCCCAAGGAGAAACACTAGGTCAAAATAATACCTTTTTACCAAACTCAGCTAATTTTTTCTCTAGATCCACTAATTTTGTTGTGTACATTCTATAGGAAGTATTTTATATTGGCCTTTCATCAGGTACTAAATCAATAGAAAAATAAACTTCACACTCTAGAGGGTTTTTACGTAATTCCTTATAAAATACATCAATGTATTCCTTTACAATAGGCACATCCTCAATTTGAAGATTTCCTTCTTCATCCCTAGATTTTGTTTTCTCTTCTACCCTAATAATTTCATTCTGTATATATAATAGTTGCAGATCTATATAAAAATTATATGACGAATTTTATGCTCTAAAAATAAGGAATTATTCTTCTTCCTCATGAATCATAATTTCCTTCTTCTTTCAATAAAATTTCCCATTATATTTTAAAATATAGTCCATATTAAATATTATATCAATGTAAAATATAGGTATGATGAAAAGGTAGGCAATTAAACAATGTTTATGTTCCATAAAGGGGACTTCCTGACACATATTTTTTGCAATGAGACTTCCCTTAAAAGTTATGACTGAAAATTCCTTTATTAAATCAAAAGGAAAATATATATTTTTTTTGGAAAACTAGAAAGATATAAAATAATGAGATGATATAAAATAAAAAAGTATTATCTAAGTTTTTAGATACTATTGATGTACCTACCACCATATTATTTGGATCTTCAACCTCAAGAGTTGTGATTACATCGACTTAAACTTTATACCTTGGCCTTTTCTGGGGAAAGTTTCCTTGATGATTAGGATAATAATTTTCATAGTGTCCTATATCCTTATAGTTAAAACACTTCACACTACCTACTTCTTTCTTTCCCTTACAATCATAGTCTTGGTGGCCTTTTTCTCTTCATTTGTAATAAAATCCCATCCCCATTAGGAATGTTCTATGACGTTTATTTCCACATTTATTACAGGATGGAAAGTTAATTCTTCTGTTATTTCCTTTTTCATTATTTCATTTTTAGAGTTTTAATTATCCATATTGTTATCTTAATTTCCCTTAAATTCATAATACTTAGAGAATTATTTCTCTATATTGATAGCACACGATAATATATCTCTGTATGATGAGAAATTTTGGGAGACCAGTTCCCTTTGTAATAATAGTTTTAACCCATCAAAGAATTGATCAATATTGTTATTTGTATTGCATACATAATCTATAGCATGACTTGATAACCTTATAAAGTTGGATTAATACTTAGAAACATTATAATCCTCCTTTTCCATCAAACACAAAAAATTTCCTCCCCATATTTGCTTGCTATTTGTGAGAAAAATATTTTTTATAAGAAAAGTTCCTTAAAATATTTCCATCATCATACTTAATGTTTTGAATCAGTGAGCACCATTTATCCATATATCTCGAGAGATTATAAACTTCCATCAAAACCTTATCCCTTTTGTTACTTCCCAAAGAAAGAAATATTTCCTCTAAGGAACTTATCCATTGCTCAACTACAAATGGATTTTTAGTCCTATTGAATGATGGATGTTGTTGTCTCATAAAGAATTCTAACATTGTTCCTCCACATTATGGATCAGGATTCTACATATGGGTATGATTATTGTTCATAAGATGAGTCATCTATCCCATTATAGTTATAATCTGTTCAACACCAGTTTCATCTCCAACTCCAACATCATTATCTTTAATAGGAGGGAAATAACTATATGGATCATGTGTGTTGATATGGTTTCCATTCCTTCCAATAGGTGATATTTCTAAACAATGGAATACACTAGATTAAGTCATGAATCATGATTAATAATTTTGAACTAGTAAAAAAAATTAACATAAATTGAAAATTTATGTATAACTAAAATAAAAATATTAATCTTGGTTACTTTAGGAATACTCTCAAAGTCTATTATAGGGTTACTTTTCCATGATCTATATTTTTCTAAATCTAGTTTCCAAAGGTTCTACTAAACATTCTTTGATACCAACTATAAAAACCCTAACCTCAGTAACCTTGAGTTGGTATCTTTATTTATTATATTAGCTTCGATATAAGACTTGAATCCCAAAGTAATGACTAGTTTAGTATTTTTGGAAACCATATTATACACTTAAAACATACTTTACAATTGAAAATATAAAATAAAACATAGTTAGTCCTTTGAGAACACCAATATTCTCTGAACTTAATCATGAATATCAATCATAATATACATCATGGAATCCTAGGAAAAATAAAACATAAGAAATGGGTTACCTCATATGCTTATTATAAAAAATAAGCATAAACACTACAGAAAGGTGTATAACTAAAACATGATCCATTTAAACACAATCTAGAGCATAATATGAAAAGAATAAATAAAAATAAAATAATGTAATATAAATAATCACATGGATACTATAATAATCAAATAATATGGAATATAAATAAATAATCTCATAATGAGGAAATTTATAATACAGGACATCATAAACATATCGTCAAGGTTTCAACCAAGAAACTATACATAAACGGGTAAATCCTTATCCAATACCCAAACTATTTTGTCTTATGAGACCCACCGATGCATCAAGGGAATATATAAGGCCCCACCGATCACTTACTAAGTCTTATTTATTCCTCATATGAATGGGGTGAAACATAAAAAACATATACATATGAAATAAATTTCCCAAATCACTAAACATAATCACAAACCATTATGTGTAATATGGTAAATGGTATCAAAATAACACATCCATAGTAAAACTGATCATAAACATTTTTAATAAATTATATTAAATGATATCATAATATATCAACCTCAATGAAGCATAAAATTAGACAATGGATATTGACCATGATGAAAATACTCTAATAAAATCATTGAAAATATTTGAGAGAAATACCCTTTTTTACATTAAAATAATTTATTTAAAAGAACATGATATTTTAAAAGAAAAAATTTTCATTGAAAAAAATCTTGTAATCTTGTAAATGAATCTTCAAGTCATTAAGGTTTCATGATGGTAGAAAAATCCACTCATACCGCATAAGTTAAAAAAACATTCCTTCCATATTTTTATCGAAGAAGTCATAAAGTAACTTATTTAGGAAATGAAAAAATATTCCTTGAAAATTGTATTATAAAAAATAAAAAATGGGTTAAAATTTTTAGGATAATTGCAAAAAACTTTTTGAAAACAATTTTAGAAATTATATAAATTGAAGAAAAATGTTCCCGATTGGAGACTTAAACTTAAACAATCACAAATAATAATTAGATTATGAAATAAACCTTACCTTTATTTAAACTTATGTGTAATGGTTTAAAGAATGATATTAATTTATAATATAATAACATCCTTATTTATGATATCATATATTATGTTGTTATAACATTTTGTTAATAATATTTCGTTATTACCCTTATTTTGGGTGTTAACTACTTCATTTTCTTATGCATGTTTTGTTGTGTGAGTCCCATTTATTCTTCATAGGATATATTTATATCATCTATAAGATGATTTTAAGTTCATAGATACTATATTTACTCATTATATACTTTTTTATAACCATCATTGTATGGTTATCATGGAAAATGAATCACATCGCGTCATGGAGATGGTAAGCTGTATGCGTGCACAAGCAACAATATCATTCAATTAATGGTGAAAGGGTAAAGTATTTGATGTTATATTATTTATATAGAATCAATATAATGTCATATTTATTATGTTTATCCATTATATCCATCATTATACCCATACAAATAAGGTGTTGATGGAAAACAAATTACACCATGACATGGAGATAATAAGTCGTATGTCTGCAATCACAACACTTTAATTTTTCATAGAATGGATAAAATATCAAATATGATTGTACCATAATCATAATAATATCTCAAAATATATATGATACAAGTTTTATTAAATTATTATGGAAACAACCCATGAAGTGGAATTAGAAGAAGAAATGAACTTGATTGAGTTGGTAAAACAATTACCTCTTCTACGATGGAATTCTGTTATATCTATTATCAAGGGATCTAGAGTTGGAATTTTTGTAAGAAAAGGACCTCCAAAAATTGACTAAGGATGTTGGGAGGAAAAATGGATAGGTTTTGGTCAATATTTAAGTCTCTAAGTGGTTTGAAGAAGTGAGGGAGGAGGTGCCCATATATAATTGAGGTGAGGGTCACTTTTGGAAACTCAAAAATATTAAATTAATATAAATTAATTTTCAACTCCAAATGGATCCAAATTCAGATTTTATAACCTAATATGATTATGGTTATAAATAATATCAACCAATAACTTTTATACAATTTTAGATATCATTATTTCTCTTATATTTTGGTTTTTATTGTTATTTAAACCCTTTATCTCTTACCATGACAACATGTGGTTTTACTCTTTAAAGTTTAATATAGTTACTATAAAATTACAAAAAAAACCTTATATGAGTCATCGATAATTTTTTTTAATTTATCACAATAATTTAGACAAATTTTATATTTTTATGAATTTTATATCATTTAATAAAATATTATTTATTTTAATATAGCATTAATGAAAATTTTGATACTATTCATTTATTTGAATTAAAATAAAAAAATAAAAAAATATATCTTCAAACCAACAATCATAACATATCACTAACATGTAATAATTATCAAAAAAATTAATTTATGACATTAGTTGTCTCAAATTATATTTATTTTAATATTTTTATAATCATTTATTTAATACTTTTGCTAATTAAATAATTAATGCATCATCATCATGTAAGCCTTTAAGATAATTATTTATTCCTTAAAAATAACAAATAAATCATCATAATGAAGATAAAAGTTTTATATTGTATATTTATATTTATAGTCGTAGATATGTTCTAAATAACCTTATATTAAAAATGTAATACTCATTATAAACATGAGTGTGAAATATTTGTCTTTTCTTAAAATAAAATACTATAAAAGGGTTAAAGTCATCCAAGTGGATAAAAGAGGCTATAAAATTGGCTCAATTATTATTTTTTTGAAAATCACTCATCCAATAAAATTATGATTTTTTTGGTAATTTTATAATCTTTATAATATTATTTTTACCCTTAATTACTTGATTTAACTTTAACCGTGTTAATAAAAAATTACCAGAAGCACTATTCATAATGTCAAAAAAGAAAAGGAACTTATTTACATAATTTGGAAAAAATGATTTAAAATATTTAATTCACTTTTCAAAAATCAAAACAAATAATTTTTAGTAATTAATTTAAAATTAATCCCATTTATGGAATGAGAAAATGAGTTTTAAAGTGAAAATATTCAAAAGATTTAAGTGTTTTTATATTCAAATTCATTGTGAAAATGATTCCAATAAACTATATTGGATTAAATAATAATTTTTTTATCTAATTATACTTTAAAACCAATTAAAAATATTATTTAACACTATAAATTATTTACACCAAAAATAGTTTTTCAATTAAAATTTAATATTTTATCTATATTCATCAAAACATGAAACTTATCAGAAAAATATCAAAAATTGAACAAAATTAAAATTTTATATTATGATTTCAAATAAAAATTTTATTTTTACAAATATAATTTATAATAATTTCAAAAACTATATATAAAACAAGTGCACCACCATAAGGCGGTAAAACTACCTTTAGAAAGATATTTCCTTTTAATGCATAAAATTGGATTCTTTATTGTATTATGCCTATAAAATCTTTTGAATTAATGTAAAAACATTAAATATATAAATTTAATAATGTGCTTAATACTATTTACTTCTGAAATTTTAATGGAAAGGTTATAAAAATCACTTATTAATAGATCTTGGTGTGTTCAAACTCAGTGTTGTATGCAACACAAGCTATTAAATTTATTTAAAACGCACTATAAGATCTTGGGTTGTTATAGGGGTGGTGGTGAATTAGTGATCTATAATAATTTACAACTCTAAATGGCTCCAAAGTGAATTAATCTAAGCTTATATGCGTATGGTTATAAATTATATCAACCAATAATTTTTAGACAAGTTTATATCTCATTATTTCCCTTATATTTAGTTTTTTACCCTTATTTAAACCTTTTATCTCTTACCGTGGCAACATGTGGTTTTACTCTTTTAAGGTTAATAAAGTTACTATAAAATTCTAAAAAAAACTTAAATGAGTCATGGATAATTTTTTTAAAATTTATCCCAATAATTTAGACAAATTTTATATTTTTTATGAATTTTATATCATTTAATAAAATATTATT
Source organism: Viscum album (assembly GCA_963277665.1). NCBI lineage: Eukaryota > Viridiplantae > Streptophyta > Magnoliopsida > Santalales > Viscaceae > Viscum > Viscum album. Next base: position 717,870,614 of record OY728160.1, read on the forward strand.
TATTTTAATATTACATTAATGACAATTTTGATATTATTCATTTCTTGGAATTTTAAAATAATCAATAAAAAATATATCTTCAAACAAATAATTATAACATATCATTAACATATCAAAATTATAATTTTTTTATGACATTAGTTATCTTAAATTATATTTATTTTAATAATTTTATAATCATTTATTTGATACTCCCTTTAATTAAATAATTAATGCATCATCATTGTGTAAGCCTTTAAGGTAATTATTTATTCCTTAAAAATAACAAATAAATCATCATGATGAAGATAAACATTTTATATTTTATATTTATATTTTTAGTTGAAGATATGTTCTAAATAACCATATATTAAAAATGTAATACTTATTTAAAACATGAGTATGACATATTTAGATTTTCTTGAAATAAAATACTATAAAAGGGTTAAAGTCATCCAAGTGGATCTAAGAGGCCTTAAAATCGCCCCCATTATTTTTTTTAAAATCAATCATCCAATAAAAATTTAAAAAATTTTTGGGTAATTTTTTAATATTTATAATATTATTTTTACCCTTAGTTACTTGATTTACTTTTAACCGTGTTAATAAAAAATTACTAAAACCACTATTCATAATGTCCAAAAATAAAAGGAACCTATTTAAATAATTTATACCAACTGGTTTAAAATATTTAATTCATTTTTCAAAAATAAAAACACATGAGTTGTAGTAATTAATTTAAAATTAATCCCATTGACGGAATGAGAAAATGAGTTTTAAAGTGAAAATGTTCAAAATATTGAATTGTTTTTATATTCAAATTCAATGTGAAATTGATTCCAATAACCTATATTAGATTAAATGATAAATTTATTATCTAATTATACTTTAAAACCAATTAAAAATATAATTTAACACTATAAATTATTTACATAAAAAAGTTATTTTCAATTAAAATGCAATATTTTATCACTATTCATCAAAACATGAGACTTATCAGAAAAATACAAAAATTGAAATAAATTAAATTTTGATATTATGTTTTCAAATAAGAATTTTATTTTTTCAAATACAGTTTATAAAAATTTCAAAAACTATATTTAAAACAAGTGCGCCACCAAAAGGGTGTAAAACTACTTTTAAAAAGACATTGTATTTTAATGAATAAAATTGGATTTTTTCTGGTCTTATGCCTAAATTTTTTTAAATGACTATAAAAAAATTAAATATAAAAATTTAATAAGGTGGTTAATACTATTAACTCCTAGAATTTTAATGTATAGGTTATAAAAGTCACTTATTAATAGATCACGACACATTTGAACTCGGTGTTGCGTGCAACCCAAGCTATTAAATTTATTTAAAACATACCATAAGATCTTGGGGTTTTATAGGGGTGGTGGTGAATTAGTGATCTATAATAACTTTTATGTTTTCTCCTATTAAAAAATCTTTACCACTAATTAGATTCAAACACTATGAAATTTTAAATTATATTTTCATTTAAAACCTAATGTGTTTAATAACATGTTTAACACACAACACCAAACTAAATAAAACCATGGAACATTGTATAATCATTAAAATGTATTCATTAAACTAGGGGTAAAAATAAATGTTACCAAATTATGAATTATATGTGTAACTAAAATAATATTAATTTTTAAATACTGATGCTTTGATAAAATTTAATTAATGTTGCTAAATAACTAATAAGATTGCCTTATACTAAAAATTAATTTTTTCTAAAAATGAATTTTATGTGGTTTATTTTTGAGAAAATAATATACTATATATTTTTTATATGAATAATATATTAACACTATCCTAATTAGTAATTGATATGAAATAATAATAAGAACAATTAAAATTTTAAAATGTTATTTTCTGTTGAAAACAATTTTCATTATATTTATATGTTTTTATTTTAAAGTAAAATCCTCAAAATTTTGAATAAAAATATGGATAAATTAAATTAAATTTTTTTATTAGAATAATAATCTCATCTTATGATTTTTTTGATTTTTCTAAAATAATTTTTTTAGGAGAATGGTAAAAAATACCGATTTTACTAATACTATAATGTTTATAATTTTACCAAGAATTAAGTGTTACATAAAAACTTATGAATATTTTTATTACACCAAAATATATTTATGGATTAAAAATATTCATCTAAAAATACTATCTTGAATGTATAAAATCCATGTTTAGGGTTTTTGAAGCTTAAACAATATTTTACTCTGAAAAACTATTTTTATTCGCTTATATAAAAAAATTTAGTTTTCATCACTTATAGAATTTAAATATTAAAAAATGTATATAATATTTTAGATCAAAATTTTCTTATTATGTAATATGATCAATTTAATTTTTATTCATAAAACTATATTTACCAAGATTAATGTTAATGATAATGATAATGGTGAAATAATAATTTTCAAAGGATTATTTTATTAATATTGTGAAATTTTTATATAATAAATTAAATTGATCTATTTTATATAATAAATTTAATATGATGTTTAAACATGTGTAAAATTATATTAACAATCATTTAATTTCCAATTAATTTTATATAATATCAAGAACACTAAATGGTTATAACAACATTTTTCTACAACATAATTTTTCTATATATTAAATATTTTAATTTGAAAGTAAATTTAATTTTATTTATAAATGAAATTATATTATATAGAGAATAAATTTAGGTTTATGAAATAAATTTTTTTAATAAGGGTAACCTTTTATTTTTAATAAAATATAGATTACATGTGTAAACACTAGTTACAAAGGTTAAAACCAAAATGTTAAAATATAAAAATCTAGTGAAAATAGACTTAGAACATGTTTAAAAATGAGTGAAAATGAATGGTAGAAGATTTATTGACCTTATATCACCCCAAAATTCATTATTTATCTCTTTTTGAGCCATTGAACCTTGAATAGTGTCATACCATCATTGAAAAAATAATGGATATTTATAAAAATGCAATTTTCTCCACTTATAATAGAAGATCACTTCTACCACACTTCTCTAACCATATAAATGTTTTATATCAATAAAAACCATTCTCTAATATCTCATAAACCATATATACATTTCCTTGAAGCATTTTTGTTTCCAAAATACGAAGCTAATGATCCTTAAGGTGTTACTCAAGGGAGAACATCCAAATGGAGAGGTAATGCTCACAACCAAACTCTCTTAGTACTTTTATTTTTATACCCCCTAAATCTTATTCTATCCATGAAATTATGATAACATTAATATTTTTAATATTATGAGATTTTAATAAATTAATAGAATATCTATTTTCTGCCCTCCTCTGAAACCATTCCAAAATGAAGATGTTGTCATGTGTATGTGCAAACTACTGCCTCCATGAATGAATTTTTTTATTTTTCAAAACCAACTTACATGGATGGTATAAAATATTTATTTAATGAAAAAAATATAATAATTATAAAATTATTAATATTTTTAAATGATAATTAATTTATTTTTATACCCCTTACCATTCTATGAAAAATGAGAGCATCATCCGTGTGTATGTGCTAACAACCTTATCCACGGAATGAAATATTTTGTTTTCAATTAAATCCTAACATGGATGAATTAATAAATTTATTTAATGTATAAAAATGACATTTATGAAACTATTTTTTTTAAATATACTACTGGAAATTATATATGTGATACTAGCAATAAATGGTCATATTAAACTTAACAACCCAAAATCAACACATTACGACACCTTTCATAATTTGAGTCAATTTTTGGAAACAATATGTGAATGTATAAATTTTTAGATAGTATAATAATGGAATACATAAGACTATATAATTGTTTTTTTATTTTTAGTCTATTTTACAAAACATTTGACCATGGTTAATATACTAAGGAAGTTTCTGAAAAATTGACTAAACCCCCTCAAGTAACCGACACAAGAAAAAAATATTTAATAAATTAATAATAGATGAAAATAAATATATATTAGAAAATTAAATATAGATAAAAAAGATTCTTAATAAAGTTTCTAATAAACTTAATTTGATTATTCAGGATGTTAGGTGTATATACAAAACTAATCAAGATCTAAGTGAAGGTTTTTCACATCACAATATTTCTTTATTGAGAAATGATTTGTAATCACCACTTATTCTATTTTGTGATGTAAATATTTCACTTGAGTGTATTTTAATTTTACCATTATTGAAATATAAGGCAGTTAAAAATCCATCTCATGTTCATATTTTCCCTTCCTGCCAATGTTATCATTTTTTATTTGAGAAAAAAATATTTTTTAACTCCTATTATCATAATATTTCTCATTATCTCTTTTTAAAAGAATGCTTTATAATCCTTTTTAATGACGTGGGTTTCAAAAAAGGTATTTTATAATATAAAAAGGGATTTTCCAAACCATCCTTGTTACTTTTGGGTTATGAGTTCTCATTCCTTTTCTCCATTTCCCTCTATATTATTCTCATATAATTCATACATATTCTATATATATGTTCTTTATACATATAAATAGTTTACACTACCTTTATTTGTTGGGGACAATATGTTTTTTAAGTTCCATTCAAAATTCACTCCTTTATGTGAACCAGATTCCAGGGAACTTCCCAATTCCTTATTTCATGTCAATAACCACCACCATAAATTTTTTTAGACACAGAAATATTTTTAACTCTTATTATTTTATTTAAAACCCTAATGGTTCAATTATATTCTAAAGTAATATAATAATCTCATTTATTCATTAAAAATATCCTTTACTCATTTCATAAATCATAACCTAAGTGGGTAATTTTTATTCTTAATTCTTGAATCATTTTTATGATTTTTTATACATTATAAATCAATGTTAAAAACCTATATTTTTTTCAAATATAAAAATCCAAAATAATTTAATTCTTTCTTCTATTTGTAATCCTTATTATATAGCCTTCAATTATCCCTTGAGAAAATTTTATAAAAAAAAATTCCTTATCATAATTTTATTATGATTATGAGTTATATATGGTTCATTTTCTCATGTGGAAAACATATGCATGTACATGTTATGAATATTAAGGTTGTACCATATATCATTCCAATTCACTGGGTAATGTTTATATCTCATGAGATAATATGAAAAGTATTGGGGAATGAATCTAATATACCATGGGAATCTATAAACTATGTTTCTGGTAATGAGGTGCGAACCAAATCCAACATGGTTCTCTATGAACTATATTTATAGGAATAGGGAGTGAATTCAATCCACTATGGGACTCTATCAACTATGATATGATGGTCTTGTTAGTGAGCCTTGACTTATGCTTATGTGGTCATATTATATGTTGTTGCCACATATTTATGATTCCATGAACCTATGATATCATTCCAATATGTTGTGTTTCCATGATTATCTCACACTATTATTCCAGATTATGTGTTTTGAAATTTGAGATTACATGTTCCAATATCATGACTTAGAAATAAATTTTATTATTTCATGTTTTTTAATAAGACTTTTCTCCCATGCTCTTGTTTTCTCATATTCTTATAATCTGAACCTTGATGACATATTGATAAGTTTTTCATTAATTAGAATTTGATATAACCTATTTATTATATATTCATTCCACATTTTATATATATGATTATCAATTTTTATAATTATATAAGGGAGTCTATTGTGGATAAATTATGGATAAATTATCACAAGCATCATAAAATAAGTTGTTAATGTAGATGATCCTCAAATACACTAAAAATTACATTCTTAGAATTTTGTAAGTATTGATGAGATTTAATATTTATCTTATGTAAATTATGTAAAATAAATGTATATTTATCCTGGATAATCTCATTCTGTATCTAATCTAGTGTTTAAATAAGAATTTTTAGCACCGGATCTAGGAGTGTGGGACTAGGATGTCTCATTTGGTACTAGAGAAGGGTTTAGCTATTTTTGAGGATTAGTGTAGTTATTTTGGGTATTACAATGAGATAAATTTAGTGAAAACCCTAAGGATGAGTCTAAATATTGGATAACATTATAAGGTTTTGGTAAAGTAGATATTGTGTGGTTTCCTAGAAATTACAACCTTTTTTTGGATACTGGAAAGTGTATTCGTATATGAAATTGATGAACTAAGAGTTGATCACCATGAAAAAGGATTTTTTTAGTATAAACTTGATCTTAACTTGATGGATGATGAGTGGTCCTAAGACTACACACATAGATATACACTCATGAGGGATATTCATTGGGAAATCACATTCTCTTTATCAGACACTATGAATGATTTATTATGAAAATGAATTAGGTTAAGTATTATGAGATAACCCAATATATATAAAACTAGATTTAATTAACAGTGATTTAGGTTTAACAAAAAGATAATGTGATGGTTTCAAAGAGTAATAAATTTCTAGGTTGAGTTTTTCATAAGATCATTTATAAAAATTATCTTATGATGTTAATTTTATATCAATCACACTAACCCCTCTAGGTTTTTGTAATAGATAGATCCCAAAGGAACCAAGTTAACAATTTATTACACAGACCATACATATATTTTCATAATGAGAAACCTAATGGTATAATATATGGAGTGAGAAATCATGTGATTATTCCAAAAATATAAATCAAGAATTATGATTAACAACATGGACTTGGTTGAGTTTCCAAACACACATAATAAGATAATGATAGAGTCTAATGGAAGTTTAGGTGATTAATATGATGAAGGAAAAAATACTCAATATCTTTCATGTATAAAATGTGGTAAAAGGAAAAATATGGGAATGCATCAAAGGAACTGTAAGATCTCTGATTTATAGTAAATGAGGGAATCAAGAAACAAGTTTCTTAGGAAAAAGTAATAGTTTGGTTAACATGATGGGGAAAAAATAATGTTCTTTATAAGGATCCACTAATAAATCAATGTTTTAGATGTGATGAATTTGGTCACTATGAAAAATAGTGCATTAATCCATGGGATAAAGATGAAAATCGACATAAATAACCTCCTAGACCACGAGAATAAGGAAAATCCCGTGCATCGACTATAATTGAAGTGGTTAGTGATAATTAAGTATTTATAGGTATTATTAACACTATATTTATATATCTCTTATGTCATGTATTTTTTCCCCAAATATTATATACTAAATTATTAGAAAACATATAAAGGTATCATCATTTCATTCAAGGTATACAAATAAGCTTCATGGTTTTTGGAAATATGATTCATGAAAGGATTTTTTAAACTTCCTTTAGATAAATTTTATATATATTTGATATTTACACATAGAATCTATATTAATCAATGAAATAGGGAAATAAAATTTCTTATTTAAAATAAACATATAATAATCTACTAGTGTAAGGATGAACATAGGATCTCTTGGAAAATTAACTCTATTATAGGATTTAGGAGGGATGTTTAGCTCAAATAACATGATAAAAAAATTCAAAATCATGAATAATCCTATTCTAAAAAAAGACATGTTCCTTAAGTTTGTAAGGTTGATATTTATCTTTAAATTATACCTTGAGTCATGACTAACTTTTAGACACCCTTAGTTATTTTCATTCGAATTTGATAATTAAAATTTAAAGGAAGTAATTTATTTAAGGGTGGAGAATGTAACACACTAATATTTTAAATTATATATTTCCTTTAAAACCTAATGTGTTAAATAGCTTTCTTCACAAACAACACCAAACTAAAATGAACCGTGAAACATTATATAATCATTAAAATGTAACTGTCGAATTGTTAGGTAAAAATAAAGGTGACTGCATTATGAATAATATATTTTTAATAAATTAAGTTCATTTTTTAATATTAATTCATTGACAAAATTCAATTAATGTAGCTAAATAACTAATAAGACCATTTTATGCTTAAATTTATTTTATCTAAAATTGGATTTTTATGCCCTTTATTTCTAGGAATATAGAATATAATATATATATATAAATAATATATTTTTTATATGAATAATATATTAAAATTATCGAAGTTATTAATTTGTTGGAAATTAGAATAAAAATAGCTAAATTTTTTAAAAGTTATTTGCTGATGAAAACATTTTTCATCATATTTATATATTTTTATTTAAAAGTAAAATTATAAATTTTTTTATTATTAATATAACCAAATTAACTTCACTTTTCTGAATTATAAAAACAATATTACCTTAGGATAATTTTTTGTGATTTTTTTTGAAATAAATGATTTTAAAGTGAATAGTAAAAAATACCATTTTTATTAATACTGTAATGTTTAAACTTTATCATGAAGTATGTATTACATAAAAACTTATAAAAATTTTTATTAGAAAAAAAATATATTGAAGGAGTAAAATTATTCTTTCTAAAATACTATTTTGAATTTATAAAATCCATGTTTAACGTTTTGGATACCTAATTAATATTTTACTCTAAAGAAAATATTTTATCTGCTTATATAAATAATTAGTTTTCATCACTTGTAGAAATTAAATATAAAAAAATTGATCGTATATTTTAGACAATTTTTTTAATATTATTTAATAATGAAAATTTCATTTTTAGGTATGAAATTATAATGAACAAGATTTATGTTAATGACTGTTATAATGGTGAAAGAGTTATTTTCAAAGAGTTATTTTATTAATATAGTCTAAATTTTATCTAATAAATCACATAGATCTATTTTATATAATTAATTTTATATTATTTTAAAACTAGTATAAAAACATACTATCACTTATTTAATTGTTAATTAATTTTATTTAAAATTAAGAACATTTAATGGCCAAAACAAGGTTTTGTAATAATTTTTTTCTATATATTAAATATTTCAAATTAAAAGTTAATTTTATATTACTTATAATTTTAATTATATTAAATAGATCTTAAATTTATGTTAAAAACATAAAAATTTGGTATGAAGGGTTGTCTTAATTTTTAATAAAATATATTTTACTCGGGTAAAAACTAGTTTCCAAGGTAAAACCAAAATGGTAAAAATGTAAAAATATAGTCATAAAGACATGAAATGTTTTTAAAACATATGTTAAAATGGATGTTAGAGGATTAATAAACCTTATATCACCCCAAACTTAATTATTTCCTACTTATGGAGCCATTTACCCATGAATAGTGTCATGCCATCATTGAAAAAGTAATGGTTATTTATGAAAATACCATTTTATTGACATATAAAAGGGGATCACTTAATAAACATTTATTCACCCATTATTTTTTTAGATCTAATAAAAATCTACCATAGTCTCCCATAAAACCCATACTCACATACTAGAGGGATTGGTCTTTTAAAAAGACCAATTTATAGAGCCTTAAGGTGTTACCTAAGGGAGAACATCCAAAGAGAGTGGTAATGTTCTCAACCAAACTCTCTTAGTACTTTTCTTATTCTTACCCCTAAAAACAATTATATCCAGGAAATTATATAAAAATTATAAATATTAATATTATTAAATTTTTTTATACTAATCAAATATCCATTTTATACCATCCTCCAAAACCATTTGAAAAATGAAGACGTCATTATTTGTATAAGCGAACTACCACCTCCATGAATGACATGTTCTATTTTTATCAACCACCTTACATGGTTGGTAAAAAATATTTATTTAGATAAATATATAATAATAGAAACATGAATAATACTCTTACCTAATAATTATTTTATTTTTCTACCCCCCATTCTATGAAAAAATGTGAGCGTCGTCTGTATATATGTGCAGACTACCACCTCCACAGAATGATATATTTCATTTTCCATTAATGAATAACATGTATGAATTTAAAAATGTATTTAATGTATAAAAAAGATATATTTGACATTATTTATATCCTAAAAATATAATATTGTATGTTATATAATAGATTTTAAAAATAAGTGGTTATAGTAAACTTAACAGCCTTAATTGAACATATCAAGACACCTTTCTTAATTTGAGTCCATTTTGGAAAAACCAATAGATCTTTATGAGTTTTTTAATATTGGAATAATAAAATATATAAAAATAGAAAATTATGGATATTATGGATCTATTTTATAACACATTTGATCATGGTCAATATACTGAGGAACTTTCATAAAAATTGACCAAACCACCTCAAGTAATCGACATAAGTGAAAACTATTTAATAAATGAGTAAAACTTGATAAAAAGTAGATATATTTAATGAAATATAGATGAATGAAGTTATTAATAAATTTTTGAACAAAATTAATTTGAATATTCCTGAAATTAGGCACACACATCAAATTATTTATGACCCAAGTTAGGGGTTTCTACATATCAATCTTGCTTCATTGAGATATGATTTTTTAATCAACACCTATTCCATTTTGTGATGTAAATATTTTCCTTGGATAAAATTTTATCATAATTTTCATTAAATATAATGGATTCAATGATACATATCATATTCTACCTTTATGGGTTTTTATTCTAAATATAACAAAGTCATAAGTGTTTTGTTGACTCAATTTTATTTCCATTTCAATCTTGAGATATCCTTTTTGACTATTATTTTCTAATTTACATTATTCTTCCATTTATCTATTATACATGATAAATACTCATTTTTACATTAGGAAATCTAATTTTTTAGATCAATTTTTTTTGATTAATTTATTCCTAAAATTTATAACATTGTTTGGATTAATACTCATCCTTTCTAATGGGTCTTCCTCAATCATGTCTATATTTTCCATTCACGCCAATGTTCCCATTTACTATTTGGGAACCCAAATATGTTTTATATCCTATGAAACTCATATTTATCCTTTCAATTTTTCAAAATAAAATTTCATTATCCTTTTTAATGATGTGGGTTTCAACAAAGGTATTTTAAAACATAAAAGGGATCTTTTTAACCACCCTTATTAAGTTTATGTTAAGAAATCTATTTATATTTCTCCATTTTAATCTATATTATTATCATATAATTCATATATATTTTGTATATATACTCCTTAAATATATACTTAGTTTACTTTTCTATTCATTGTTGGGGATAATACATATTTTAAGGTTCATTTTAAATACTATTCTTTAAGTGAACCTGATTTAAGGAAACTTCCCAATTCTTTAATTTATATCAAGAACCACCTACATTATAAGTTTTTTTAAACATGAATAGATTTTTAAAACCCTCATTATTTTATGTAAAGACATCCTAGTTCAATTTTTATCTAAATGAATATAATATTACCCGTCCTTCTTTAAAAATATACTTTATTCATTTCATAAACCATCACCATAATGAAATGTTTTTATTCACACTTCTATAATATTTATCATGAATTTTATACATTGGAACTCAATTTCCAAGACCCATGTTTATTTTTCAAATATGTTTTTTCAATATAATCAAATTCATTTTTTATCTTGGGAATCCTTTTGATAAACCTTCAGTTATTTCTTGGAACAAGATTATAAAACCCACTTCATTATCATGGGTTTTATCAAGATCATGATTTATGTGTGGTTTCTTTTCTACATATGGCACACATATGCATGTATATGTTATAAAAATAAAGGGTGTGGCCTAATAGTGCTCCACTGTATTGGGTAATGTTTCCATATCATGAGATCATATGAAAAGGTTTGTGGAGTGAAACGAATCCACCATGGAACTCAGTCTACTATGTTTATAGGAATGGGGAGTAAACCCAATAAAACATGAGGTTTCTTCAACTATATTTATGAGAATAAATAGTGAATCCAATATATCATGGGAATATACCCACTATGATATGAATTTCTTGGCAGTAAGCCTTAACTTATTCTTATGATGTCATGTTCTTTGTTGTTGCCACATATTTATGATTCCATGAACTTATAATATCTTTCCCTTGTGAAATGTCTCCATGATTGTCTAACACACTTATAATAGGATACATGTTGGTACACTTGAGATCACATGTTCCACTGTAATGAATTATAGACAAATCTTATTGTTCTATGTTCTTTTTAATTATATATTTCTCCCATTCTTTTGTTTTCTGATATGCTTTTGATCTAACCCTTGACGAATTGTTGATAATTTTTCCATTACTGGGCATTTGATCTCACCCATTTATTATTTTTCCATTCCCTAAGTTATAAAGATGAGTATGAATTTTGATAAATCTCTAATGGATTTTAGTGTGGCTCAATTATATATAAATATTCATAGGAATCATAAAACAAGATGTTTATGTAGCTTATCCTTAAAGAAACAAAACCTTTAATTCTTGGTATTGTGTTATTATTTGTGAGATGTAATGTTTATTATATTGAAATGATGTAAAATAAATACACATTTATCTTGGATCATCTCTCTTGGTATCAAATGAAGTGTTTAAATAAAGTGTTTTTAGCATCACACCCAAGAATCTGGGTCTAGGGAAATGTATAGAGTAACATAACATGTCTCAAAAAACACACACACATGAACACATAGGAAATCCAAAAAAGAATTTATAAGGTTCACTATTAAACAAGATCATTTAATCCATGATATGACTAATAAAAAATCCATGATAAAATGGTCTTGTAGAAATAATCCTATGGATTACATAAATAAAGGTATATCCATCACTTTCATTTCAATTTAATCTTCTAATAGTTTATTTCCATCCTATATAGATACAATGATAATGAAAGACTTAAAAATAATATGAGAATAATTCTACAAAATTATTTAATAATTTTTCACTATTATTATTTTGTTCTTATCAGTAACACTCATATAACTTTGTACTTGTTCTTATTAAATTTATTACATAGTAGTGAGGAAAAGTTTCTTTTCCTATTTCCTTCCTCTTCTCACTTCTTGATACAACCAATGTAGTAGTTTATTAGTTCTTCATACCAATACTAGTCATCTTTATTATTCTTATTTTTCCTTTTTATTCACCGAACATTAATGAATATTATTTCCATAAAACAATTTATAGAAAATACCCTAAATTTAAATATTCTTCATTTTTTCTTGGGTCAAACACTCCCAAATACTTCTCTAGAATTCACATTGATTTTAATTTCAAATATTTAATTTAAATTTCCCTATATTATTATACATTAAATTATATTTTTTAAAATCCCTAAAATCTCGGCCTCAACATCCCCCAAATACCACAATTTTAAATTCTTTTAAAACAATCTATATGTGTTTATGGATATATGAAAGACATGTTTAATCACTCCTTTTTTTAATACGAAACCATTGAACATCAGCTTGAATCATAACCTATTGTGGTGATATTTATTTAAATGAAAAAAGACCACAAATCATAGCATGATTTAAATATATCCTTTAGAATACTAAATTATGGAAATTTATAATTTAATCAATTATATTTTTAAATTTTAACTAAGGCTTAAGTCTTATTTATATAGAATATTACCCTTACATAGACTAACTTGCATATAGATAATTATTACATAGTTCTTAAAATGATGCTTTCACATAATGATGTATATGAAAATGATGTTTATAATGTAATAGAAATTATTATTACCAAGAGTGATGTGTAATATAGATGATATTTATAAAATGAAAAAATATGTTTATGTAGGGGTAGATTATTTTTATGCAACACATGGATATATTCTTATACATTCATGCCTTTTCCATTTTTTTGATATCTCCAAGGCTAAAATAATGCTTATCAAAACTCTAGGACTTATCCAAATTCTCATAATTATTCACATAAATCCATATTTAAAAAAATATTCCAAAATTTATTCTAATCATCTCTAAAAAATTTAAAATATTATAATTACCTTTACCTCAAATGAATCACAAAACATCACTTTAGTTTGAACACGATTTATGTGTTGGTAATAAAAGATAACAAAACCAAGATATTTAGTTCAAAATTATAAAAATAATTTATTTATTAGATGAATAACATAATCTACGGGAACTTTTACAATATAATGACACAAAATTTTCATCTAATGTTTTCAATAGTCTCCCCCAAGATTATCTTCTTCTCAAACTTTCCATAATATAATAATTGGTCCCAATAATCCCCCCTTTGGAATTTGTTTTCAACAAAGGAAAAAAATCACTTTTAAAATCTTAATTCTTATCAATTAATCATTACTCAATAATTATAATCCCACTTGATGAAAAATTGATGTAGGATACATGAATATTTAATAACAATATCATGCTGTTCATAAAAATTGTGATAAATTTTCAACATCTTCATACCTCATTCACTTGATTCACATTGATAAAATGATACCAGTTGAGACTAAATATGAGACTAAACATTTATATATTCAATACTTTATAATCACATAAAATATTTCTTCAAATTTAAAAATATTTCCAAAGAACCTATTAAAGAACAATTTGTTCATACACTTCAACAAAACTATTAAAACAGTTCACACATGCATCTATAATGAAATAAAATATTATCCCTTTTAATAAATATATCTAAATATATACCCCCCTTAATAGAAAAACATATCAATGGATACTCACCATATAAATATTCCCCCCTTTATAAAAAATCATAGGAATATAAATATAAAAGAATATTTATGCTACTAAAATTTACACCCCTTTGACAATAATATAAAAAATACTCTATGAGAGAGGGGATTGAAACACCATACCTTATCCTTAAGAAGGGTGAGGTTAAACTCCCAATATAATCATAAAATTATGAAATACTTATATAGGTAGTGTCTTGGTGAACACATAAGTAATTTTCTCCTTTGTGGGATCAAATTCTATCTTAAGTTTATTTATCTCAACAAGCTCCTTGATGAAGTGATAATTTATATCAATGTGCGTAGATATTTACTAATGAACTTGATTACTTTAATATTGAAAAAACATTTATTATCGTACCCAATAAGTAGTTATAACTTCACTTATACCTTAATATCTTCTAATTGTGTATTTATCCAAATTAATTGAGTTATGACATGAATGGAGGCCACATATTCTACCTCGATAGTGATAAAGGTTGCCAATATTTTTTTCCTTGTGTGTCAATAGATACATATCTCTCCAAAGAATAAAAATTCACCATATGTGGACCTATTATCATCAATAAAATCTGCCCAACCTATATATGTGTAACTGGATAGATTAATATTCTCTTAGATACCATATTACAATCCAAAAATGATTGTTCCTTTAATGTACCTAAGAATCCTCTTCCCAAAACTAAAATGGAACTCTTTTGTTGAACTATGATACCTATAAAATTATAGAAACATATACCAAATTCATCCTTTTATATATTAAGTACCTAATAATTCTAATAATTTTTCTAAACTACCTTGGATCAATTTATTTTACTTATTCATATCTAGACAAATTTATTTCCAATAAAATTGGTGTGAGAATAGGCTTCGATTCCTCCATCCTAAACCTTTTAAATTATTACATATAATACATTAATTAAGAAATAAAAATGTGATTTTTATCTTGAGAAATTTTTTGTCCAATAAATTAAATAATCTCTTTGAGAATATACATTTCAGATAACATCTTCATTCCTTTTCAAAATTCTTCACAAGCTTCTTTATTATTTCTAGTAAGTATAATGTCATCTATATAAACAGTAATAATGAGAGATACCAATTTTTCATCTTTAATGAAAAGGTTATGTGACACCCACTTTTTCACTATAATGTGTTTATTTGTATTTTATTTATTATTTTATTTTCTCTTGGAGTTACTAGGAATTGGTGATAAAAAACTCTCAAGTTTTTTAGAAACTACCTGGTGCATAAGGTTAGTGAAAAATTAATATTGACCTTGCACCTAACCATGTGAGGGGGTGTTTTGGAGGATAATATAGTTTCACACAATTACAAAATTTATTTTATAACTTTTTAGTATTCTTCGAGAATATATACGCATGATTTTCAATGGGATGGGTGACCCAAATAGTTGTCACACATCTTTTCTAACCATGTATATAAATCTTACTGCCTAGAAAATCACTTAAAAAATAGGAATTGATCAAATTTACCTTAATAATTATAATCAAATTTCTTCCCTATTCTCCCCAATAATGTGACAATACCTCTCTTTACTATGAAATCTCTTCCCCCTTAACCTAATTGGTTTTCTCCCTTGATTTTTGGTGATTTCATTAAAGGTAAGTGTATTTTTATCCTCTCTTCACTTTATACCCCTTATTCTTCCATTTCGATGAAGTTTGAGAACCCTAGTTCACCATAGGCTTGAACCTAGGTCTAGGGTTGTGAATTAATGAAAATTATTTATGGTATAGGATTTATAGGACCCTATATTACCTTTTTTATTCATTTATAGTGAATTCAATGTGTTTACTTCAGATTTTAGCTAGATATCTCTACCTAACAAGAATTTCTCATGGAATACTATAAATTCCTAGTATTTCTTTTGTGTAAATTGATTAATTATAATTATTATTAGTTATTGAGGGATATTATATATATTATTATTGTGATTTTACCTATATAATATTTAAAATAGTTTTCAAATGTATTTTAAATGAATTAAACTTTATTCCTTGGAAATGTTTGATGAGATGTATTAAAGATCAAAAGTGGTTTCAAATGAATTTTTTAAAGGGGTTTCAATTTAAATTTAACTTTGAATTGGTATTACCTTGTTTATGTGATTATGGGAATGAATGATATATACATTTGATTTTGGAAACAAATGGGAGGCCTTGGGTCTGTTGGTAACTCAGATAGATGTAACCTCTAGTTTTGATTTGGCGCTGACTAGGGATAGTGGACTAGTTAGAATAAGTGTGATAATATGATGGATTATCACCCCATAGTGACAATTAACATATCAAGGATGAATAAATTGTTTTATGATATCTAGTGTTCCTAGGCATCATCCAAGTTTCCTTATATCCATAGGTTGAGACCATAATGTTTATATTGTATTGATTATTTCCCATTAAAAGATTGATCTTATGATATATCATATATTGTGTTTACCTCACTTTTATTCATGTATTATTTGTTTATTTTGTTTTTGAACTTGTATTTTGTTTATAAAACCAAAGGGGTTTATGAATTATTTCCAAATAAGGTATTTTCAAAACATTATTTTGAAACTATAACTAATGGTATAAAAGGTAATGGTTATCATATAGATTCATGGTGTCATCCTAATGGTATTTAGACTCAAACATTATATATAAATTTGTGTATATGAAAACTTGGTTTTTTAGGATATAGGTAAAGTAAATTTCATTATATGATTTCGTGAATCCTCTTGAGGCTTTTCACCTTTCTATGTTCTAGTGGTGGTGGTGACCGCTGGTTATGATGAGCTTGGATCAGTGGATCATTTTGGGGATCCTCAATACCTATTAGTTTATTTTTGTATATAATACTTTATCCTGGTTCTTATTTTTGTATATTTTTTTTGTGGATGTTGATTATGATTTTTTTATTAGTATGGTATCATGGGTATGGTTTATTCTTATTGCTTCTACTTATAATATTTTTTTGTCTTTATATTTTGAAACTGTTTATTTGGTGGGGTGAGAATAAAATATCTAGATGGGTCATGATAGAATAATGTGTGGAATCCATGAATTTTTTATTTGTATTCCAAGGGTTAAACCATTCTTAACTAGTTACATTTTATTCCATGGTACTTGTCTCCAACATGTGGTGATCAAGAACGTGATTTGAGCCTTGTGGTGAGTTGGGTTGAGTGACATGTTGGGTTAACCTGAGTTAGTTCATTACATTTTATTGTCCACTTTTTCGTTTCTAAAATTCAACTTCTCCAAGTAGGCGTTAAGATTAGAATACCAAGCTCTTGGGGTTTATATATATATATATATATCATTCCTTATTTAACTTATAAAAATAGTTCTTATCTCCTCCAATAAAAAACCACTTGGTTTTTCATTGCATACCTCTTCTTCCAACTCACCATTGAGGAAGGAAGACTTGACATCCATTTGAAAAATATTTTATTTATTTTTTGATATAATAATAATAAATATTATTATGGTATCAATCTTAAAAACTAGTGAAAATGTCTCATCAAATACCACTCCTTTAACTTGATAATATCCCTTACACATAAGTCTAGATTTATTTTTTATAACATCACCATTTTCATTCATCTTATTCTAGAATACCAATTTTGTTTTAATGATTTTATTATATTTAGGTTTTCATACCAAATCCCATGTATCATTATTCTCTATCTGGTCTAATTATTTATTCATGAAATCAACCCAATCTTTATTCTCTAAATATTCTTTAACATTTCTTTGTTAAACCTATAAAAATATTTTAGTATGTAATGTTGTACTTCATGATTTGAACTTTATTACATTGATATCCAATAATGTTTTAATCCTACACATATCTTCTCAACCTTGGATGATATGAGAAATATTTATCATAATCGCTAGAGATAGATGAATCATCATCTTGAGCCTGCACAACACTTGAATCTTATCCTCTTTCTAAAAGTTCATATTGTTGTTTATCAAAATCAGATTCCTCCTCTTCACTTTTGGAACATCCCACTTCATTTTTTCTTTCTTTATTTGGAAATATAGCAATTTTATATTATTTAAATCAAGGAAATTTCATTTTTCCTTATTATATTATTGGTATCCTATTCCATTTAGAGGGTAACCTAAAAATATACCATCAACACCTATTGTACCAAACTTCCCAAAAAATTTACCTTTTAATTTTATAATGTAGGAGTTTCCAAACAACCTTAAGTATTTCAAAATTGGTATATTATAGTAATATATCATTTATGGTGACATGTTAGAATTCTTTCTATATAAGAAGTGATTTTGTATGTGAAATGAAACTCTAATGGAAAATATCTTAAATAATAAAGAATTATTATTTCCAATCAATATGGTATTAAACAACTCCACCAAGCCTCTATTTCTCCTTTCAGCCACACTACGTTTTTGTACTATATATATTGCACTAAGTTCATTGAGAATACCATGATTCCTAAGGTAATCTTAAAATTTCCCATTTTTGTTTTCAACACCACTGTATATCCAAATATTTTTTAAGGAATAAACACAATCATTCTTAGAAATTATCCAAAAACTCTTTAATATCTTAAGAGCCTATAATTTATGTTTCATAAACATAATGTAAGTAATTAAATTGAAATCATAAATAAAGGAAATAAATTAATTATCTCTATTTTTTTACTTCTTTATCATGGCCCATAAATTTAAGAATGAATAATCTCCAAGGGATGAGATGTATGAATAAAAACTTTCTTGTGTGAAGAATTTATAAAATTCTCTTTTTAGCCAGAAAATATCTAAACCCTTATTCTCATCATCTCAGGAATATCAAGAACACTTTATCTTTGTGTAAGTTTTATTATATTTATCTCAAAAATATAACTAATAATCCCATGTTGTAACTGGTTTACTTATTTCAAACTTAGTAAAGGTAATTTTTAGAATCTCATACCTAGAATAAGTCCCCCTTTGTTCACTATCCTATTTTAAAAATTATTTCATCTTTAAGTATTTTTACTAAGAAACATTCTTTCTTAAAAATAACTTTATTTCATTCACCACAGAGTTATGAAACCATCAACATTTTTTTTTTCTTCCCATCAATAAACAAGTTACCCTTAGTCTTTAGTTTCTCCTTTTTAATCATAGGTGATCATACACCTTTTATTTTGAGTTACTTGTCATTACCAAAATTCATTGACTCCTATTTAAAATATTTTACATTGTTTAATAGTTTTTTTCTAACTATATATAAAGGGATACCACTATCCAATATCCATGGACATTCCCCATTTGTATCCTTAAGAGAAGTTTCAGAAAAATAGATTTATCCTTCCCTTTTTCCTATTTTTCTTGAGGGTTTGAGTAATGTTTTCAATACTCCATTGGGATATAAAGATGAATAGGCTGGTCACACCTTTCATATACTACTTATAATGGTTGAAATATATTTTTAGGATTTAATAAATATATTTGAAATTGTTTTTAGATATATCTACTTTGATCGGGATGAATCTTAAAACTCTATTAAGTTCCAAAAGGTAGTGTTTAATTTTTTTTAAATAGGGTTTTCAATGTGATGAAATAAATATGAGGTCTTAGGTGAATAAGAAATATTCCACCCATGTAAGAGGAGTTTCTACCAAGATTAATAAATGATAAATAAAATGTCCTTCAAATAGATGGCTAGATAGATTCCTTGGAACCTAAATAGGATACCCCATTAAAGGAGTAGAAATCATGCTAGTTGCTATAAAAATAGTGTTTATACACTCTTCGATAAAGGTTAAAGTGATTATAGATGTCTTAGGATTTATTGAAGAAGATACACAATTGAAGCCCCATGATATGGGAGAAGTTTATACTAGTGTGATGTTAGAGAGGAATGCTAAAATTTATGTAGAGAAATACTTTTTTAAAGGTTGATAAAGATTGAAGTTTCCTGAAGTCATTTAATAAACTCTGAATTTTTTAGATATGGAATAAGAACAATAGATAAGTCCAACAGATAAGGATTTTATTTATATAATGTATGATTTAGAAATGAATGTGAGACTTTATGTGTTAAACTTTAATCTTTGTCATAGAATTTAGGTCTTTGATCTAGATTTTATGAGTTTTTATTAAGGCTTAAACACTTTATATGACTTCAAGGTAAGGATAAAAAATGAAAAAGGAAAGAGTGTATGACTTTATCATATGAATCTGAGGATGAATGAATGACTTTATTATAAGAATAAACCTTTAATATAATCCTTGAAATCACCTAACATAAGACTTGTTATTGTGCCCAAAGTACCAGTGTATCATTGAGAAGGGAGAGGTGATTCAATGGTTCCTTTTACAAATTATTTATTTTTCAATTTAACCACATAGACTTGTTTAGTCTCAATCCACTCACTTTTTGTTAACCATAACTTCACCCATATAGTTTAGTAAATAAAGTCACAAAAAAAATATTTATAAGGTTTAGTATAATTACCTAACCCTTTCTATATTGATTCTTCACACCAACATGGATTCTTTACTATAATGATTAGTATCTGAATACAATTGTTTGATGTCTCCACCACCTACATAGGGTCACACTATATATACAGTTTATTGCTTCTCACAATACTTTCAAATGATTGTTTCCCATACGAAATCCACCACCAACTTTACAATGAATTCACAGCTTCACACAATGTTTTCCAAGCATACCCTGAGTCACACAGGTTTCATCGTATCCCACAGTTTATATACAAGTGTTATATTAAAAACTCCTCCTTTGAAGTGGATGCAACATTCTCAATAGTTTAAATATTCTAAAACCCATTTTGGATATAATTTATATGTTATTTTTGTATAAAATTAATAATTTTCATTTTTTACCATTATGTATGGAATAGGGCTTACATAAATGAAAAAATAATCTCCCTTATGGAGGAGGCTTTTAGGATTTGTGTCAAGGTAACTCTAAATATATAAGGGTTGTGTAAGCATAGGATTAAGTTTTTATACACTATATAAGGTTTATTCAAGGAACCCTCTACTAATGTAAAGGTAACTACCTTTTTTATGGGTTACACAAGGGGTGCTCTCTAATTCTATATGATATGTAAAGGTAAGACCTGTTTTCTATGGGTTGAATATTATGTTTCAAAGGATGAATAAGGGCAGGTTTGAGCTATGTAAAGGTAAACCCTAATTTCTAGAGTATGCACAAGGGTAACCCAATACCCTCACATGAAAACTATGAGACACATACAGGTAAAATCATGTCACCCTTATGTATCACCATTTTTAGGAAAACATGTATTTAAAACCTTTTTTCATGTTCTTATTACCAGATCGAACCTATAAATGTGTATTTATGATTTTAAAGGAAAAACATCATTAGTATTAATTCCTTAGAATTATTTTAAGTTCATAAACCCTATTTTGAAGGGTTTAAATGCTCCACATTCAATATTCAAGTAAAATAAAAATTAAATGGTTAATTTATTTTTTGTTTTTTAATAATGAAAACTAGTATGTAGTTTCCCTTCTTAAAAAAATATCTAAACCTTGCTGCCCTTTTTTGATCTCTTATTTAATTTATGAAGACCCAAATTCCTAAATCCAAGATCCAAAAAGTGATTTTAGATCAAAATAGGTTCTTCTTTTGGTTCTAAGTTTGGAAGAACCATATTTCTCTCCTATTTCCTAAGTATAACATTTTTAAGGGATAATTCCACCATGGATTCTATAATTCATTTTGTTTGTGAGATTATATTTCTTAAGATTTTGAATAAATGATAAAGAATCCTTAAAAGGTGATAACCCATAATTATTAGAAAAATAATAAAGAATTACAACATGTTTATCTTGGATTATTTTAGAGAGATAAAATATAATCACATGTGGTTTTATAATTATTCTTGAGGAGGATATGGTTAACACATGCTATGAATTAATTAATAATTTGGAAATTATCCAAGATATAGAAACTATTATTGTATGTGGTTTCTATTACTTTTGGAAATAATAGAATTATAATTGGTTCTAGGAATCCCTAGTGAGAGGGTTCCCTATATCCTTGGATGTATGAGCTAGTATAGCTTGGTGGGAGTAGAGAAATAAGTCCTAGAAAGGATCAAGACCAATTGTTGACATCTCCTATACTTTTGATTATTTATACCAATTTGTATATGATCCATCATAGGGGATCCTAATTATGATTTTATGAATTCTATGTGATGTAAAATTGTACATACTGATATATCATGTGTTGATATTCACTGTTGGTTATAATTTTGATGTGATATCTATTTTATTACTATTGTTATATTATTATGATCGACTATTTCCTTGATATTGATTCTGATATGTTTTAATATTTTTTTGTACGTGTGGTCATATTATTCCCAACTATTTATGTTGAACCTTTCTAGTAATCAATGGACTTGTGTATATGATAAGTAATTATTGAGGTATATAGCTCTTCAATTCAGCTACAATAGAGGTGATCTAGATAAAGAATTATACAAAGTGGTATCAGAGATTTGCTTTAATTTTTTCTTACTATTTGGGACATGATATACAAAATAAAGGATGTTATCAGGTATTGGGAGAGATTTTGTTTTTGGGAGTGTATACCCCATGTATGTGGGAAAACTGAGTTACCATGGATAAAATTGTTATTCTTAGATTTTTCTTCTGTATTTGGGTTACTTTTTCAAGTATGCAGTATTTTGAAATTGATTTATAACTTATGATTTTTTACTCATAGATCATAGTGGAAAGATAAAATGTTTTCATATATAATTCTTAGTATGTAGAGATCACATGAAATTAATATTCTTGGATATGATTGATATTTACTATATAGGGTTGGGTTATTTATTATGTTAACAAAAAATTATATAGTGTTTTCCTATATAACTTCTTGGTGGAAGTCTACTTAACTGACCTGTTATTTATTAATTCTAATATTGATATATAATTACTATTTTATGATCCTATGAGAGATTCCACTTAACTTGAGTGTGGTTAGTTTAAGTTAGACATGATCCTATTTATGAGAGACCCATGTATTATAGTGTCTGTGTTGAGTAGAGTGGCATTCTATTTGATACTTCATTCCATATGATATGTAATAATATAGGTTGATGATGAACTTGAGGTGGGTAGATGTCTTGGTTATAGGGATACCCAATATATATAAAAACCCTAGGATGAGGGTTTTGGCCCATGAGTTTCCTTTTTTATCTGATGAAAAAGCATCGAGTGTGATTCATGAGATGTGACCTTCAAGTTTATGGTATTTTTAACTAAGTGAGAGGTCCAATTTATATTGATATTTGACTAATAGTATTTGTGATATGTTTTGGTTAGTATAATAATAAGGTGGTTTCTTATTGTTATCAGATATGGGTTTATTTTTTTAGGGAAACCTGAGGGGGATGGGTTATCCAAGGCACGAGGATGAATTTTGTGAAAGGAAATGGGTAGATGATTAATTTTTTTAAATCAACAAACATATGGTGATTTATGTGAGGAATTAGTATAAATTGAATAAGAGGTATGTTTAGCTATTTTATTTGGTTCATGAACCTAGTAATTCTGGGATAAAACTCATGCGGGCATGAGCTAAGTGGTATTGTGGGGTGACACTAGGGTGTACGCTATCTTGGGTATAATTTGACTAATAAAAGGGATAATTATGCATTTTTTAGAGTTTTTGTTGCATAGACAATTGTTGGTGAAATAAAAGAGTTATATTATTTGGGTTTATATAACCTAATATCATTTAAGTATTGATGATATTAGTGGTGGTATGGTGCGATCATTTTGGATGGTATATAGGATTTTCTAATTGGTGGATTTTTGGAAAAAACACTAAGATCAGAATATTGAGTTGTGAAAGTCTAGTGAATCTTGTTGTTAGTTTACATTGGTGATGTATAATGGTATATATAAATCACCTACCCAATTGTTTGGTTGGTTGAAATGGCTTTATTTGTTCGTATAACATTAGTTGGGAGTAAAACCTTTAGGGGTTCTTATATGTACCAATAGGGTATATGACTCCTTAGTTTTCCCCAACTACATGAAGCTAGGTAGTAGTATGATAATTAATTAGTATATGATCACTCTTGATAGGTGATAAGGTATGAGTAATCCCTTATAAAGGTGTGAAATTTTTTGATATGGTAGGTTAATGACTGATGGAGTTAGCCATTTAATGTGATGTCATGTGTGGGTGGGAGAAAGTGAATCTTTAAACATGTCAAGTATGGGTTGAATGGAAATGGCCGAGGGGACATGATGAGTATGGGTAGCCATTATTGTCAACTAATAGGATTTGAGTTGTGACCTATTAGTGAAACGAGGTGAGGTGGATTAAGGACTGTGGGGATTTATAAAATTAAGAAGGATTGTGGATTCAGTGTGGTCTTGTGGGACCCAGAACATGTATCAACCATAGAGGTCGAGACACTAATAAAATAAAGAAACGATTAATGAGGAAATTATAGTTCATAGTGGGTGGAAATTTTAGAGTTGTGAGATTTAGTGTTGGGTTACTATTATTAAGATATATTTATCTTGAATGGGTGAGAAAAGATCATTGTTGTCTCTAGAGAGAAGATATGAGGAACATAATGATTTCATAGGCTCAAGAGAGAGGCCCATGGGATGGGTCTATAATTAAGGAATAGTTTTCTCATTTTATTAAATATATTTAAAAAATTTAATATAATTAATAAAATTAATATATTAGAATTTTGTAATTAAATATTTTTTTATTTTGATAATAATGAGATAAATTAAAACTATTCTAAAATATTATTTGTAGTTTTTTAATTATATTTTAATATTTTATTGAAAAAAATCTATACATTTAAAATTGATTTCTTAGTGAAGTGACTAGTTATTCTTATAGGAACTGTGCCTCATGTTTGATTAAAAGGATACCACCTAAGATTAATCTGGTGGAAGAAGGATCACATTCTATTAACTAAGAAATCCAAGTTTGTGCGGGGTTTAACTGCCACAAGAGTTTCTTCATATGAATAATAAGTGTTCCACACATCTCATGTAAAAATCAATTAAAGGGGTTAAATCAATATAAGGTGAACTAGGATAACCTTATCCCATGTCATATTAATTACCAATTTTCATAGATCACTTTATATTAAAATAGGAACTCATGTTTTATTCAAATAGGAACTCATGTCAAGTGAAACAATCTACACTTCCACTCATGTATTATTCAACCTAACCCCATACTTCTCATGCGAGGTTAATTCTAGATGGTTTGGTTCTACATATGGTAAACTAAAAGGTTTTAAAATGATCAACCATATTATATGATATAACTCCATATATAATTTCATATTAAACTCAAGGAAACATTTCAATAGAAGATTATAACTAAAATATTAAAAATATTCAGGGATCAACTTGATATTGAAATCCCTTATTATGTTTGTCTGCTCCAATTGGGTAATTATATTTGAAAAAATATTCTATTTCATCCATGAAGCAGAAAATAAAAATATTATAGGAGGTTATTGGGATTAATTAATCATTATGTTTTGTTGTAGATGAATGAAAGAGGATTACTAATTCCTTTATGTGAAATTATATCAACGAGGGATGGAGTTGATTCTTCAACAATAACATGGTACAAATTAAAAAAATATTTTATAAAAAATATTTTAATTTCAGAATGGAAGAGGGGTTAAAGTTATTATAAAAGGGGAATTGAATTTTAGTCTGGGGGATTACCACTTTGTGGATTGCTTTAGGTTGAATTTTATTTCATTCCTTTTATTGTTAATAAAACTTAATTTTTTTTATTTCTCTGGTGTTTTATTCTTATACCTACATTATTTTCTTTATGTTAACCAATCATTATTATGTACCCATTTTCTCTTGATTCATAATTTTGAAAATCTACCTCATCATGGGTTGTCCAAGGGGGGAATAAAAACAATGTCATTAAATTTCTAGATTTAATTATAATGTTTATTACCTAATTTTCATGAGGAAGTAGTGGTAGGATATAAAGGAGGCAATCATTATTCCATATTCTATCACAATATCTATATTCTATCACTGTATTAAACTTCAAAGTTTCAAAAAAATTTATTCACTCACTATAAAATTAGTGGTGAGTGAATTGAGATGTTGAATGGTATACGATCACTTCCAGGTGGGTTGAGTAGATTAACTTTATCGATTAATTATTTTTCTTATCTCACTATATACTCTCATGGGGGTTCTGAAATTTCTATTTTACATAGATAATCCTTTGAAGATATCTAGTTTTGTCAAATTTTTACCTTTTCCTGGGAGGATTGTGTTATCTCGAGATGATGAAAAGGCACACGAGCTTGGAAACGAGAAATTGTGTCCCTTTAAAAAATGAATAATAATAAAAAATATCCCTCTTAAAAGATAGTAAATCATGATATTCTCACTTATATTTGAGTAAAGAAGTGGAAAGGTAAATAAATTAAATATTATAACATAATGATGTATAAAAGTTTGGGGAACAAATATTCCCTAGTCCACTTCTCAACTCCATCTCCATAAGATTAGTGATTTTCATGAACCATGTAATTTTACCGAAAGATATCAATCGTTGAGTTCAAGAAACTATTACTTGGTAGAAGTCTTTTAACTAGGACTCTAGGTCCTTTTTTATGGGACCTTAATAACTAAGAAAAGTAGTTGACACTTCCAACCTGACAGAGAATAGGAAGTTGACATTATAGTAGAAATTAAATGATATATAGAAGTTTAATTTTTTTAGTAGACAGTAATAATAATAAATGAAAGTAAATGGATATTATTCTTCAGAGAATAAATTCAACATGAAGTTAAAACTCCAAAGAGACCATTTTTGTAGATGATCTTCAATGAGTACAATAATAGGAACAATTGATTTTTTTTGTTTACAGCAAGAGTTTATCATTTTATCATCCACTTTATAAAATATATTTAATATTTATTTATTATAGAGTATTTCTTAGCTGTTGCAAAATTTCTATTTATCTCCAACTATTTAAAAAAATGATTTAAAAATCTTACATGTTTTCCTCCTTAATTGTAGCATGGCTGTTGTAGATTTACTAAAATAAATTATAAATATAATAACTTAAATTTCTAATAATAATATTTAAATATCTAAATAATTTATTAGTGCTTCTATATAATATCCAATAGAATCTCTGTAAATCATTCAACAATTTTTGGCCTTTATAAAATTAAATAATTTGAACTATAATTTTAAAACACTTTCCATAATTATTTGTGCTTCATAAAATATTCCATAAAATTCACTAATAAATATGGTATTTAAAAATTTAAATATTGGAATTTGATTTTGAATAAATAATTCAAAAATAATGTCCTAGATAAATTATCATGATTTAACTTTCTATAAATATATCAACTTTTTTTTGAAAATTCAATCTACAATGATATATTTTTTTGTTAATTTTTAGAACCTTTAAAAATTCGATTTAGCATGAAGCCCTATTGAGGTATATTTATATTATTTCAACTCTTTACAAATAATTAAATATCAACTTAATATAACCTTTTTATCTTGAGATCATTATAAAACCATAGCCACAATAATATGGAAACTGCAGAATTACATGAATGTTGTGGTGACTTCGATCCAAAAAAGAGAATATCAAGAGATAAATTTAACCTTCACTATAATTGATGAAAATATTTATTATTTTCTTATGTTACTAAAGAAATAGGATTTATAAAATTATGATCACTATATTGCTAGTTATAATCAAAATACAATGATCTAATGAACATGAAAATACTTAAAAAAATCCATCTCAAACATAAAACATTTGAACATTTAGAATTGTGAATAAATAATAAAAATAAACCATGAATTATATATAAAAAAATATAAACTAAAGAGTGGGTTTTATAATTATCAAAACACAAATGAGAAATGAAAAGGTTCCACTCAATAATATCACAATTTTCGATAATTATAAAACCTGAACTCACTCTCCCCCATTTTTAAGGATAAAAGTTTAAGAAAATATAGGTTGATCATATAAAAAATATTAATATCAATACAACATGTTTTCTTATTTTATAAAAAATAAAAATTTATATACAAGGGTCATGCACCAAGGTTTTCCTTTAATAAAAGTAAAATCATGCTCAAAAATTAATAAACAGACATATTCAACATGCTTAAAAGTCATAATATAGTTTGGTTCAATATGATTCATTAGTGAGAAAACTAATTTGAGAACTAATTATATATTTAAATAGTTCAACATACTTTAAAATTTTGGTAGAAGAAAGATTTTTAAAATAAATAGTTAATAATAATAACTCCCTCTAATTATAAATATATATATACTAAAATATATAACTAAAATATATAAACAAATAAAAAATTTCCTCTTAGTAAATGCCTCACTTAAAAACATAAAAATAATGAATGCTCTCTTTTAAAACCAAAGTATACTTTTTATGTATAAATATTTGATTACAAGAATCCACGAAACAAAAAAAATAATATTTAAGGAATTTTCAAAACATAACATAAAAAAGACAACAATTTTATTAATTCCATAAAAAAATAAATCTATTGTATCATCCTGATATTTTTAAAAGGAAACACCCTATTCAATATCTTACAAGATACACTACATCAAACATAAAGGAATGAATAAATGTTATTATTTAAATGTGATAGTTATCACTTACCTGTTGGAATTTAAGGGATGAATTACGCTAAAACAATTATGAAAAAATATTTTACACATGTTTATAAAATTAGTTCATCAGTTACAAATTATTTAGAAATGAAAATAAACACTAATTTAATATAGAGGACGAGTTTTTATAAAAAAACTATTTTTTTAACCACAATGTAATTTTATCTCAATAAACTAAATTAATCACTACTAATGAAATATATTAATTAAATTTATATGTTTTATAATTAATAAAATGTTTTTAAATAATCTAATAAGTTTTATAGGCTTAATATAACGAACACATCCATTTTTAAGCATAAAAGCAATATTTTTCTAAAAGGAAATTTTACCCTCTTTTAATGAAACACTTGTTTCAAAACTAAATTTAGAAAATATTATGAATTTTATTTGAAAAAATAAAATTCATTTTTGAAATTTTTATATAAAAATTATCTTAGGGTGAATTTTTGGTATTTTTTGTCAAGTATTGTTTTTTGATTAATAGTAAAAAATACAACATTTTAATTGAAAACTAACTTTTTGTCTTAATAAATTATATTGTTAAATATTATTTTAAATAGGTTTTAAAGTCACAATATTTCAATTATAAATCAAATAATACATTTGTGATTATTTTAATCAATTTCATATATAAATTTGGTATAAAAACTTTGTAAACATTTGAACCATTTCACTCTAAAAACCCACTATCCCGTTGCGTCAGCAGGATTAATTGTAAATATAAAATTTCCAATTATGTAAATTTAATTTAGTAAAATGGATTAAATATTTGGAATTATAATTTCACAATTAGGTAGTAATTTTATCTTCATTTTGGGTTATAAAAAATTTACCTTGAAAAAAAGAATGTTTTTTCGAGGTATAGGTAAAATAATAAAAGAGGTGAAAGTTAAAAAATAAAGGCTTAAAATACTTAAAAAATACAAAATTTAATGGGTGTTTGAGGTATTTATTAACCTTAAAAATAATTTAAAAAATTATTCATCTACATAATTATCTCTAATAAATTCCACCCCAAGGTGGATTTAGATATAAAATAATCATTTTTTTTATCAATAAACTACCCTTCCTTAAGCATAAATACCACCCCTCACCACACCATTTATCCTAAAAAGCCTTTAACATCCTAAAATTTCTTCAAGAAATATCCTATACACTATAAATACTTCCAAGTTCTACTGGTATCACCAAAATACCATATCCAAGGTCCTTAAGGGGTCTTTTAAGGAGGTGATATTCAAGAGGACATTTTCTCAAAGCACATATCTTAATTTATTCTCTTCTTCTACTTTATCTTCACCTCCTTCATCCATAAAGGAATGATAAATCCATAATAATTTATATACTATAATTTTATGTCACTAATTCAATGTCTTATACCTATCCCTTTTATTACCTCATCTTATTCAATGAAACAAAACTATTGTCCAAATTTTGCCGGTCAATTGCCTATATGAATAATGATTTTTTTTTTGTTTTCCATTACCTAATTCATGTTGGTTCATAAAAATTTTATTCTGCATAAATAATATTTTAATAAGTATATTATAACTTATTTAATGTTTTGGAACTAATATATAGACATAATATTAAATAGAATGAAACTAGTTCACGATGTTACAAAAAATCACCAAACAAAACTAAACATTTATCATTGATTTATTTTCCAATGAACCATACTCATATATAAAAGAAAAATTATAAATGGGAAAATTTTAAATTATTTAAATTCAATAATAAAAGTTTATTTAACTTATATATTTTTATTTCCATTTTACAAGAAAATACTTAGTTATACAGAAATGAGATGACCATGAAACCATGAAATGAACGCACTCAAAATAGTGAAAATAATGAAATATTATTAATGAATGGGTGGTAAGATATTATAAAAGGAAAATATAAGGTATTTTAAATAATAATGTAGTTATTTAATGAATTAATAACATTCTTTAAACCATTATACATGTGGTTAAATTATGCTACACTAAAGGGAAGCATGAGGTAAGGGTTTCTAGTCTCACTTTTACTTTGGTGATATATTTTCCTTATTCAACCATTATTTCTTATGTGTGGTGTATAAATACTTCCCTTAGATATATAATATTAATAATATCCTTATATTCATGGTAATAAATTTTTAATTTGATATACAATCCGACTGATTACAAGTGGTAAGAGGTTTTTTTAACTTAATTTCCACTCATTGGGATATATGTATTCTTCATTGATTATATTATGACAATATTATGTGTGGAATAAATGTTTCTCGATTTATGTATTAATACTGATTATCTTTGTGTGTGTATAATTATTTTACACATAATCAACCATTGATTAGTTTTCACCTTAATGATACTAACTTTGTGAGGGTTTATCATATAACTTTTACTTTTGTGAGATATATGATTTATTCACCACTCATTTCTTGTGTGTGATGTAGAGATAATTCCATTTTATTGGTATTAAATGATTCATTTGATAATTATTACTCTTATGTGGTATATTATTTGACTGATTACAAGTGGTAAGGGATTTCTTAACTCAATTTCCATTCATTAGGTTAGAATTCTACTTGATTATTTGTTTCAAGAAAATATTATGTGTGAAATGACTTTTTATTACCTTATGTTGTATTTAAACTTTTTTATGTGGATTTATATGGGATATAAATGATCTATTAATTTTATTAATTCTCACTTCATTGATATGGTATTTGTAATAGATTTCATCTCAATTTACATTCCATTGTGACTTATCAATTATTATGCACCAATTCACTTCTACATGGTGTATATACCATCCCTTTTACATATAATATCATGAATTATTCATTATTCATTTTATTTTATCTTTAATTTTGAATTATTTCATCCAAGGGGATTTTTCTTGAAAATTACCTAGTGAAAAATGTTATTGTACAATGTCACTTTATTTTGTAATTGTTAAATTTCTCTAAAGACAATCACTTATTGTAATAATTTTTTGATAGGAATTAAATTCCTATTAAATATCTATATTATTTTATGATGAATATTATTATATATTAAACTATGTTCTATTTTTACATAATTTATTTGATTAATTTGGTATGTATTGATAAATATGTATCTTTTATTTAATACAGATATTTGATAAGGAAAATTGTTTATTTATTGAATTAATTATGTGATATATGAGGAATTATTTTCACTAGAAGACATGGGTGGGTACCCGTTATAGATAGCATCTCAATACATCAGTATTATCATGGCTTGAATCATTTAATCTAGCATTGAATAGTTTTTTTACCTCTAGATTAAATTGTCTTGTGAAAGGTCTTGATGAAAGTTGTTTATGTGCTAGAAACACGACATCCAATAATTAATCATTTCATTCATTTAAAATTCATTTATTATTATACAAAGTATTTTAACTATGAAGAAAAATTTATGGATGCATTTCATCCTTAGTTTATTGATTATCTGTGCTCAATTATTTAACTCTTCATATTGATTTTTTTTGATTCAAGTTAGCTTCTATTGTAATTAAACCTTACTAAGAATTTGAGATAACCCTTATTTTATTTCCTTTTCCCAGGTTATGAATAAGAGATATTTGAATGAGTTTTCAAGGAGTAAATTTATTTTATTTTGATATTTATTATGTTTTATTTGTTATTCCCAATGTAAAATAGGTATCATGTATATAATCTTGTTTTCCAAAACTTCTAAACTATTTTGACCTTTGGGATTTAAATCTTGTATCTGTGCCAATATAATAAATTAAGACACTAATGATGAGATATTGGGATTCAGGTTGTTAAATTTATCATATTTCAATAATAACACATTAACCAAATGCTAATCATTTAAAATGACCTCTATTTAGACAAAGAATAAATATCAAAGAAAATAAAAGAATTAAAAAAATATTTATGGTAAATAATTTAGAAATGTTTCATATTTTTTTTGATAAACATAAATAATTACCAAAATATAATAATCTAATATTTTAGTAGATAAAAACATAGCATATTTCACCAAATTATATTAAAGAAAATGATAAAACAAAAAGGGCATGATTACAAGTAAAATAACAAGTTATAAATTAGTTCATTCAAATATCATAATAGAAAAAGTTTTAAGAACATGAATAATGGACAAAAAACAAAATAATTACTTGAATAAATTGTCCACATAGTATAATAAATAATTATCATGTATTATAATGATAAAATAATGAAAAACATGTTTACAAACATATTTTTTTGTAATATAGAATATGAAAATGATAAAATAATTATTAAAAATTATCCCACTATTTAAAACAATTAGTATATATAAAATAAATATTGAATAAAACATGTAATCTCTAGATAATTGTATTAGATCTAATGATTTTTCCTTTTAGATAATGAAATCACTCATAATTGGATAATTCTTGTAAAATAATTATTACTTTCATCAGAAAATTAAAAATATTAGAATATTAAGAATTATACATTTTTCAAGATGCCATAAAAAATTTCATATTGAGATTGAGTGGAAAATTCATAAAAAATATGAAATATGAGCACCTTTTAGTATCCATATGATTTTGGGTCCATAAGTGTTTGGTAAACAAGAATTTGGAACCCATATTTATTTTTGAATACAATTTTGTAGAAAAAATATTTAAGGAGAGATGAATACAATTAGGTCATCCATAATGAGTATTTTTATAATTACATTCAAAAATAAGATGTCCAATTTTTTGATAATAATTAAAAAAATTCATATTGAGAGAATTATCTTACAAAATTAATATTTTTATAAGTTCTAGCTTGATTTTAAAAACAAAAAATAAAATGATTTTTTACATGATGTTGGGAACCCAAAATTTTATTCATATTTTTTTCACCTTTGGTGAACTTAGCAAGAGAATATTTACGATCCTTAATTTTTTATTCCAATTTTTCAAAATTAGGTTACTCCTTTGATTCAAAGGATAATTCATATTTTTCTTTTCAGATTTCATCCCTTTCAAAAACTTCTTGATTATTCCTATTTTGGTGTTATTTAAATTTTATATTGAGTTCACAAAAACCATTTTCTATTTTATATCAGGAAAATTTAAAATTAGTGTAACTTATAGTATTTAAATAACTTGAATAAAAAATGTAAAAAATAAATATTAACCATTTTACTTGCCTCAATTTCATACATGATACATTTTTCATCATCATAACTTGATTTGGCTGAGAAGAGAGAATCATCACTTTCACTCAATGTGGAAACCTTATAGGATTGCTTTATTTATTTTTTCTCCTTCACTTTAATTTTGCATCTAGGGAAGTATAGTTTTATGTTTCCTATAGTTTTTTCATTTAAATCAAATTACCTTCACTTATTATCATTCACAATCATTTTTGGTATGATGAAAATATTAATTCCTTCCGATGAATTTATTAATTTTTTGGATAGGTTTGAAATATTTTCATCAGAATAAGAAGAATCATTATTGATTACCTTAACAAAAATATAATTTTTTTACTTTACCTATTTGTATTCCTTTTAATTTTTCCTCTTCTTGGTAATATCATAGGTCAAGAGATATCTAATGAGTTATTTAAATTACATTTTATTAATTTCGTTTACTTATTAAATTTACATTACCTTTGGTGCCTATGAACAATGAAATAACCAAAATATCTTCATCATAAGAGTTTATATGGAATGATAATCACCATGAAAAATAAGAAAATATTGGAAAATTAATAAGTTAAGTGATTAGACTTAACATCAGATTCTATTATACTTTATTAATCCTTTCTTAAATTCCCCACAATCTTCCCTCTGTTGGATTATGGAAATTCAGTGGATCTAATACTATCTCTATATGATTAATACAACAACATAATAAATTTGATTGGTTTTGAAAAATATATTGATTATAACCTACCAAACTCATGCTCAATTGACATTCAATTGGAATTTTACTTAGATAATGAATTATGGGACGAAATAAATTAGAGAGATAACTATAAAATAGACTAATATCATTTATATTTTGATAAAATTTAATTCTAAACTAGATTCAACCATTCTATAATTAAATATTTATAACAATTATTAATTTCACTTGAATTTGAGAAAAAAATAATCCACTATTATAGATGCGTTAGGATTTAAAGCACCTTTGGAACTACCCTTTAATGATCCCACTCAAAAATATCAAGAACAATACAAGTTGGTAGGTAAATAATATAAAATTTTATACCTCTATATAATCTATTTACCCTCACTAAACTAAAAAAATTATGATGGATTAATAAGGGAGGTGGATACACTGAAATACACTACACATGGAGTCCCTCTAAAGATGAATTCCCTAAGGAGCTATCGAAGAATAATATTGTGGTAGTTTTCATTATACAAACAACACCCCGAAAATGATTAGGGATGACCTCAATGCTATTCAACCATGTAAAATAAAAAAAATCCCTTATAGGGAAGCATAAACTAAGACTCTTCCCCTTACTCTATTTCAATTCATTATTTAATTATTAATAAATTTATCAAGTTTTATTTGGTTTCCTTGTATATTTTTTAATAATATAGTGGATGTTTGTTTCATTGACTCAATTTTGAACACACACACACACACACACACACATATATATATATATTTCTTTTAATTGATGAGTACATTTTTAAAATAATGGGTAATAGTGTCATGAATAAGTGCTGGGGAGGGGACCTATCAGTATAGGTTGTATATATTTTTCATTATATTTACTTTATTTTAATTTATTTTTGGTCTGTTTATGGCCTCAAGCTAAAATGAAAAAAACCGAATTAATTTTTTGTTCCCCTCACTGGAAAATAAAAAAATTAAAATAATGATTTTTTTGGAACTAAGAAAATAATTTTAAATGATTCAAAATTAAAATATGCACATTTCAAATTTTTGAACACAATCCTAGGTAACATCTACACTATGAAAAAGAACACCTTAGATATCTAGTCCAAAAGAGAAGAATATAATTCATTTGAAAATAGAGTAAATTAAAAATTTGGAATCCTGCATGAAGTTTTTATATAATTAGGCACTGATTTTGTGAGTGGAAAAGAGATTCATTAATAAATTACATAATTTATTAGAACATTCCATGACATAAAAAAATATCATGGTGCCTAATTATAAAAAATAATGGATTTATATGAGTGCAATATTGAAACTGGATGAAGGAGGGTGAAAATTGATTCATTATAATGCTATTTAAGTTATATCAAGGAAGTGTTAATTGGATAAAAGGTGTGATGAGCCTAGGAAAAAGGATTAAAAGAATTTTCCACTTGTTTAAACTCAAATTCCATTAATTTACTCTCTTTTAGAATTCATTGAACCAGAATATTGAGTAACATCCTCATATTTTATGAAATATCTTCTTTAAAATAAATTTTAAATATTTGATAGCTTGAATTACACCTAATTCATAGTTTATCTTTAATTATACACAACATGAAGTTTATCTTTTTTTGAATGTAACATTGAACTTATTCAAAAACTTATGTTACACCCAAGGCTGAGTCTTACCAGACAATAATATACAATTAATATTGTTATTTAACTTGATTGTTATCACCTAGCCATTAGAATGGTGGGAATGAATAATATTATCTTACTTATGAATATATGGTCTATAAAAGTTTATAAAATGAATTAATTGGTTACTAATTAATTATAAATTAAAACAAAAACTAATTGAATATAATTGAAATGTCTTTATAAAAAACTATATTTATACACCTAAGGGTGTTTTATCTTCATAAATTAAATTAATTACTAATATTAAATGTTATTACTTAAATATATATTATATATTCAATCAAATATTTTTAAATTCATACAATATATTTTATCGGCATAATATAAGAACAAATCATATTTTACGAATAAAAATATATATTTTTCTAAAAGGCAGTTTTACTGCCTTTTAATGGTACATTTATTTTAAAACTAAATTTTGAAACTTTTGTAAATTATTTTTGACCAAATGAAATTTATTTTTGGAAGAAGAACTTCAAAATTACCTAAGAGTGATTTTTTAGTTTTTTTAGAAGTTTTATTTTTGATGAATAATGAAAAATATTGAATTTTAATTGAAATCTTCTTTTTTCCAAATTATTTATAGATTTTATTTATTTTTTAAATTGGATTTAAAGTATAATTAGTTCTATTATTTATATATTAATCCGATTTAGGTTATTTTAATCTATTTAATAATGAAATTGGATATAAAAACTCCATAACCTTTTTATTATTTCGGTTTAAAAATCCATCTTTTCATCATGTCTACAAGATTAATTTTAAATTAATTACTTCTATTTATATGAGTTGAATTGGTAAAATTGGATTCCATATTTGGAATAAGATTAATTTATAATTTCTAATAATTGAAACTTAATTTTTTTTACCAATGTTATTAGTGAAAATAGTTAAATTTAATTAACATGATTAAGGTTAAAAGATGGTTTTACGCATTAAATGTGTTTATATTAAATTTAATTTTTCACACACATAGGTTGTCTAGTTAATGAATTGAAACTCATATTTAGAATAATTAGTTATAAATTATCTAATAAATCTATTTTTAACTATAGTATTAATGGATAAATTACCTAGGTAAATAAAAAGATACAAGTTACCTTAGTAAAAACTGTAAAGATAAAATTGAGTAAACTTAAACAATAAGGAAAAAATTACTAAAAAAAATTATTTTGTGTAGAAGATATACTTATAGACCAAGTAATCTGTATCCTACATTATTTTTTAATTTTGGGGGCACATTAGGTATGGGATACCTCCCTGTAGTGTTTACCTTTTGGTATTTAAAAGAATATCACTCCTCCTCCACTATAAAAGGGCACTCATGCTCCCCAATTCTTCAAAAATATCAAGCCATTTGGGTAAAAAAAATAGAATAAAATCACTTAAAAATTTCAATAATCAAATCCTATAAGCCTTAATTTTGGAAGAAAATAAACCAAGGAAGGCCTTCGGTTCAAACCAAAAAAGTCACCCAATGAAGAGGCAACGTTCATCAATGAATGTTTTTTGTTTTTTCCTCAAACACATTATATTATTTTTAAATCTTTATTATATAATATACTCAATATAATATATATAGTAATATGTTTTTATTATATGGTAATTACCTATAACCACACATACTTCAATCAAATGGGTTACGAAATCGTTGTTCATGTGTACGGTGGACTACCACCTCACAAACCGATGCCGTTCATTTTTCCATTACCACATTTTAGGGTTGGGAATAATGATGGAAATATTATTTATATATGATAAATATTATTTTTATGATGTAATTACGATTCTTGAATTATTATATAACACATTACTTCATGATTTCCATTTTTTGGGAATACGGTAATGTAGTTCGTGTGTATAGCATACTACCCCCTCACGAAGCTATGTGATTCATTCACTTATTACACAGAATGTACTAAGGATGAAATTTAAAACAATATGTGATAGAAATGAAATAAGTATGATACTAAAAGGATAATATATATTTACACATATCGTTTACTTTTCTTTCGTTCAAAATGATACGAAAATGGAAACAACGTTCATGCATACGCTAGACCTACCGTCTCCATGAATGATGTATTTAATTTATTGTTAAAAAATTTTATGGATTAGTATAAATAAATATATAAAGAAGATATATTATATTTTTATATTTTTTTAAATTATTTATATTATTAAAAAATTATTTAAGTAAGCGGACCAAAAAAAGAAAGTCAAAACATATATAAAAAACAAAGCGGTTATTGCCTGAACCATAACATTAACATGGAATTGTTGATAATTGTATAATAAAAGGTCATAAGAAAATCATACATGATATAAAAAATATTAATATGGTTATTTAATAAGTTAATAACATGTTTAAAACTTCTACTCATGATGTTAAATCATGTTTGACCAAAAGGAACCGTGAGGTAAGGGTTTTTCTCATCTCACCTTTTTTTATAAGATACATGCCATATTCACCACTTATTTATTTTGTGTTGTGTATATACTTATATTTAATGTATTTCAGGATTATTATCCTTAATTTTCTTGGTATTTACATATCTATTTTTGGATATCTCTTTCATGGGGGTTATGGTTTCAAATTTACCAAAGTAGTTT
Organism: Viscum album; assembly: GCA_963277665.1. Lineage (NCBI taxonomy): Eukaryota > Viridiplantae > Streptophyta > Magnoliopsida > Santalales > Viscaceae > Viscum > Viscum album. The sequence continues at coordinate 717,910,048 of OY728160.1, forward strand.
TGGATTTTTGTCACAATTTTCCATATTTGATATTTATGTAATGTTATGAACATATATTATTTTATGAGGTGTATATAAATACCAATTTACATTTAATATCATGAACTTCTTTATTATCTTTATATTTTAATTTTATTATTAATTACTTCATGCAGATTACATTTTAATGTTACCAAAGTCGTAAATATTTTATGCTTTAATATCATCTTTTATCAGGACTGTTTATGATTAAGTCTCTAATTTTTAACTCCTAAAATTCTCATGAATTCTATTATCCAATGGTTATTAATTTTAATTTCAGGTAATTTTACAATTTTCTACTTTTTGGTACTTAAATTGTTTGAGAGTGTTTTTATGAAAATCCGGCATCATTTTTCTCTTCTATTGAAAATATTTCTTCTTTCAAAACAATGTTTTCTAAAAATGTTTTCAAAACTGTTTTTAATTTTTTTAATAAAAGAAAGTATATTTTTCTAAATAATTTTTTATATATTAATTTTAAAAGATTTATTTATAATATTTCAATGTTATATTTAAATAATAGTATTTTTAAAATGTTTTTTGCTAAACAAGTGATTTTTAAAATGAAAAGATTATTTTCCTAAAAAATTCTTTTAATAATATTTTAATGTTATTTAAATCCATAAATTTAAAAAAAACACTTTTTATTACTTTTGATAAAATAGGGATATTTTTCAATGATACCATCCTCATTCCTTTTAGGGATGGATTAATTTTTTTTCAATGAGTTTGTTATAGAACCACTTTTTTTTCCTTAGGATAACCATGTTTAAAAGAGTTTTTTGTTGAAACCATTTATTTTCCATGAGTTAATCATGTTTCAATGATATTAATATGAAACATATTTAATTTCCATGGGTTAATCAAGTTATAAATTGAATAATGATTGTTTCTGTGAGTTTTATTTATGTCATGGTTCTTGGAAATATTTTTTGATGGGTGGAAAAAATAGAACCAGGTGTTCCCATTACATCTTTGATGATGAGTTGTCCTAGATAGCACTAGTTTAGCTCATTAAAACCTATAATATTGAATATACCATATAATTTTGAGTGATCCAGTTACAAATTTGATGATGGGGTTGACTTAATAGTGCTGGGTGATTCTATTATTGCTTATATGATGGGATCACTAAGATAGTTCTCCAATGAATCGTGCAATGATTATATTTTAAAGTTTTCCATATGGTTATTCTAATTAAAATGGGTTTGAATGGGTTTTATAAAATTTATTCTCCAAGTTACCGAAAAGGTTTTTAATTACTTATTATGGGTTTATGATGTTTTATTTAATCAATATTGATATCACATGGCTCATGATTAATGATTATTATGACTCTAGATTTTTACATTCTTTCATATTTTATGATCCAAGTATTTATGGGTATGATTTTGTTATGATTCACTCATGTACATGGATTGTTTAATCATTTCATTATGCTCTTCTTATGATCACTGATTTAATTCATCTGTTAATCATTACATTTTACATTACTGATAATTTTAGACCACCATTATTTTGTTTCATTTTCCCCATATTATAAAGAATTAATTTGAATGAGTTATTTTTAGAAGTGATTTTATAAGGATGAAGATGATGTCTTAATGTGAAAAAGAAAAGCAGAGTTAAGTGGGAGAAATGCTCATTTAAAGTCATGTGAATTTTTAATGTCGGAGTTTTTCCTAATTCTCTAAAACTATAAACCTAAAAGGTCCTTTAGGATTTAATTGAAACAATTTTTCATTTTAATATTGTAAGGTTTGGATGGGAAAAAAGTTTCACCATTATCATCAACAAAATCTAGAAATGTATTGTTCATGTATATAATATAGGATCCTGGAGTGTGGATCCTTGACCAATATAGTTGGTATCAATGGTCAGTTTAAATAACTTTATAGACTAGGATGTTTTCATGTGAGTGTATATTATGAGTTATAGATGCCATCATAGGTCTATAGACTAAGGTTGATAAAAAGTTAAAAGTCTTATACACCGAATTTTATGTTTTTAAGAAGTAAAAATTTAGAGGTTATCAATGAAATTTTGGGAGATTTTTTATTAGATTTAGGTATTTATAACCCCTAGTATCAACATGAAGTGTTATTTAGGGAGGAATTATTTTTTTAATGTTTAAATAAAAAAATACCACCTGAAGACTGGGTGACAACCCATTTTATATGGTAAGGACGTAAGGTTTAAACCCATGACCAAAGGATGATAAGGTTTTAGAGTCTACCACTGGACTACATGACATCCTAGTTAGTATAACATTTTTGTAGTAAAATATTCTATTTATTTCATAAAAAATGGTAATTTATTTGATGAATAATGTTTGGTTTAACTTGAAATAACATATGATCAAATCCTTCTAATATTTGGGCTTAAATATTTGTCAAAAAATGTTTGAAGAATATTAAGGATAGTTATTTATGGAATAATTTATTTTGAAATTTAGGTATTACTATTTAATTTTAAATATTAATGTATCATATAAAGATTTATTCATTTTTGGAATTTTCTCACCATGTGCTAAAAATTTTAGTTTTGGTTAATGTCTAAAGATAGGAGGAATAACTTTTTATCCCCTTTATGGTTATGTGGTCTTAAAAATTTTATTTTTATGCTTAAGGTGTAAATAAATTCATCTAGAATACACATTTTCTTTATAAAAAGATGAGATTGTGGTGGAAATTGATTAAAGGATGAAATTTTACATGTAAAGTAAGTATATTTCATTATTTATTCATTATAGATGGTGAAAGAATCCTTCAACATTCAAAAATGGATCTTGAAATAAAATGTTACCCTATTATCATATTCTATGATGATATCAATGAAATTTTATACACATATTTGTCTTGTGGTTTTATTATCATTTACTTTCTCTTGAAAATTTTCTCTATCACTCTTTATTATACCTTAGGAACTAGTTTTCCCTTTTAAATTTCCAACAAATTTTCTCCCTATGTGGAATCCTAGTTATTCATAACTTTAGGTGACCTTTATATTTCCCACTTTAACTTTTTAATGAAAATTTTATTTATTTAATTTTTATGATTTTGGTTTCAATAAAGGAATTCTAAAAATTTCAATCATTTGATAACTAAAACAAATTTAAAGAGGTAAATTAATTTTAAGTGGGGTAGGATGTAACATCCCAATATTTAATGAAATATATTATTTCTAATTAACTTAAATTATTTAATATCTTGAGTTACATACAGTGGAAAATTTAATTTAAATTATACCAAACAAAAATTTTATCTTCTATTACACATAATATCAAGTTTCTTCATTGACTTGTGTTACACACATGAATGAGTCTTACCATACAACAATATAGTATTAATTTTATTATTTAACATTGTAGTTATCACATAAACGTTGGAATGGAATGAATAAATAATATTATCGAAATTATGAAAATAATGTTTAAACATGTTTATAAATTGAAATCAATGGCTACAAATTAATTATAAATAAAAATAAAAACTAATTGAATATAATGGAAATGATTTTATAGAAAAATAATTCATGCATCCAAAGGTGTTTTATATAAATAAATTAAATTAATGAATATTATATAACTATATTAATTATATCTACATATAATATATTAAATAAAAAAATTTTATATTCAAACATTATATTTTATAGTTATAAAAAAATCAATCCAATTTTATACATAAAAAGATGCATTTTTTAAAAGTAAATTTCACCGCCTTTTAATAGTGCATTTATTTTAAAACTAAATTTTGAAAATTTTATAAATTATAATTGATAAAATAAACTTTTTTTTAAATTTTAATTTCGAAATTATCTTAGGGTGAATTTTTGGTTTTTTATGAGAAGCTTCATTTTTGATTAATAGTAAAAAATACAGAATTTTAATTGAAATCCGCCTTTATGCTTGAATTATTTATGTTATTAAATTATATTTTTAACTAGTTTCAAATTATAATTAGATAAATTATTTCAATATTAATCTAATATAGGCCCTTGGAATCAATTTAATATTGATATTGGATATGAAAACATTATAATCTTTTGAACTTTTTTACTTTAAAAACTGACCTTCTCATCGCGATCGCGAGATTAATTTTAAATTAAATTATAAAATTTATGTTATTTCAATTAGAAAATTGCATTAAATATTTGGAATAATTTTTTTATATTTTCTAATAGTTATGATTTAATTTTTGACTAAAATTATCAGTGAAAACAATTAAAATTAATTAATGCGATTAAGGTTAAAATAAGCTTTTTCATTTTTCATGCGTTTGTAATAAATTTAATTTTATACACATCTAGATTTTTATTCAAAGAATCAGACTTAATATTTACATTCACTTGGTATGAATTATATCATAATTATATTTTTATTTATATTCTTAAAGGATAAATTACATTGGTAAATAAAATTATTCAAGTTACCTTTGTAAACACTATAAAGATAAATTTAGTAAAATTAAAGAGTGAAGAATAAATTGATAAGAAATGTATTTTCAATTGTGTGGAAGAGGTATGTATCAACCAATTAATACATACCCTACACTATTGTTTAATTTTGGAGGTACATGAGGTTATGGATACCTCCCAATAGTGTTTACCTTTTGGTATTTATAAGAATGCCACTCCTCTGTAATAAAATGGCAACCAATCCCCCACTTTATCACACCTGTCAAGCCATTTGGATAAAACAAAAACTAAAAAAATATCTTCCCAAATTCACTAATCTAATACTATAATCTGTACCTTTTGAACAAAAAACTGTTGAAGTCCTTTGGTTCAAACCAAAAGGAGTTACTTGATGAAGAGGAAACATTCATCAATGAACATTTTTGTTTTATTTCTTCCTAAAACCCCTTAAATTATTTATATATATTGATAATTTAATAACATAATTATAATATATATACTGAGATTTTTTATTCTAAGGTAACATCCGAAAAATACACACTTCTATTAAATGGGTTACAAAATCATCATTCAGGTTTAAGGTGGACTACCACCTCACGAACCGATGTTGTTCGTTTTTCTGTTACCACCTTTTAAGGTTGGGAATAATGATGGAAATAATTTTTATATATGATATATATTATTTTTTATTATTTAATTATGATTATTTAATATAAAAAATACCTTCATGCTTTCCATTTTTTGGAAATACGATAACGTTGTTCATGTGTACGATGGACTAATGCCTTCTGAAGTGATGTGATTCATTCACACATTACATATAATGTATTAAGGAAGATTTAAAAAAAAGTGATATATATGAAATAAATATGATACTTTAATGAATATATATATATATATATATATATATATATCCTCTACTTTTGTTTCATTCAAAATTATAATAAAATGAAAACAATGTTCTTGTCTATGTACAACCTACCATCTTCATGAGCGGTGCATTTCATTTCCTATCACTAAATTTTATGGATTGAAATAAATACATATATATTTAATATATATGATATTTATGTATTGGTTTACTATCTTGATAATATGAAATAATTATTTAAGTAAGATGACCAAAAATATCAAGTCAAAACATATACAAAAAAAAGCGGTTATTACCTGAAACATAATTTTAACATGGAATTGTTAATAAATGGGTAATAAAAGGACATAAAAAATATTATATGATATTAAAAATATTAATATGGTTATTTATTAATCTAATAACATGTTTAAAACCACTATATATGAGATTAAATCATTTTTTACCAAAAGGAAGCATGAGGTAAGGGTTTTCTCATCTCACTTTTATTTCAGTGAGATAAATTCCATATTTACAAATTATTTTTATTGTGTAGTGTATATACTAAACATGAATGTTTTTTATCATTATTATAATTAATGTTATAAGTATTTACATATCTATTTTTGGATTTCTCTTTCATTGGGTATGCAGTTTTAATGTTTCCAAAGTAGTAATAGATTTTTGTCACAATTTACCTTTTTTGAGACTTATGTCATGTTATGAACCTATATTATTTTATTAGGTGTATATACATCCCATTCTAAATGTAATATAATAAATTTTTTTATTATCATGATATTTTAAGTTTATTAGAAAATCCTTCTTGTGGATTATGTTTCAATGTTACCAAAGTGGTAAAGATTTTAAGTTGAAATCTCATCATTTATCAAGATTATGTATGATTAAGTATCTGATGTTGAAATATTATAATTCTCATGAATTTAATTATCCACTGGTTATTCATTTTATTTTAAATTAATTTTACTATTTTGAAGCTCTTTGGTTCTAAATTTTTTTTATAGTTATTTTCAATAAAATCCGACTTCATTTCTCTATCCGGTTAGAAATCTGTGTTCTTTCAAACCCATGTTTTCAAAAATCTATTAAAAAGTTATTTTAAAATATTATAGGTTATTTTACATAATAAATTATTTAAAATATTTTTAAAATATTCCATTTTAATATTTCAAATTTATTTTTAAATAAACTTATTTTAATTTTTTTATGTATTAAAAAAATTGATTTTCAAAATGAAAAGGGTTATCTACACAAAATGTTTTTAATGATATTTTAATGGTATTTCAATTAATCAACATGAAAAACGTTTTCTATTACTTATTCTACAATGGGGATATTTTCTAATGATTCCTTCCCCATTCCTTCTCAAGATGGTTTAATATTGTTCCAATCAGAATCTTATAGAACCCGTTTATTTTCCCTTGTACAACCATGTTTCAAAGAGACTGTTATGGTAACCATTTATTTTCCATGGGTTAATCATGTTTCAAATATATTTACATGAAACCCATTTAATTTACATGGTTTAGTAAAGTTATAAAAGGAAAAATTATTGTTTCTCTATGTTTTATTAATGTTGTGGTTCATGAGAATATTACACTATGCAGTGGCCCATATAGCAACGGGTGAGCCCATTACATCTTTGATGATGAGGTGGAAAAGATTTTACCATATAATCCCATTATATATTAGATAATAGGATGGACAAGATAGCTCCAGGTTATACCATTATACTATTGATGATGGGGTGTCATAGATTGTGTCGTGTGAGCCTGTTATATCTTATACAATGGGTGCACCAAAATAGTGCTCTAATTCTTTGAATAATGATTTTATTTGGAATTTGGATGTATGGTTATTAAAATTAAAATTATTTTGAAAGTGTTGTTTGAAAGTGATAATCCATGTTACCAGAAAGCGTTTTAATTTCATGTTATGAGTTTATGATGTTTCATTTGATTTGGATTGATATCACATGTCTCATGATTATTGATTCTGATGACTATTTCCTTTTCCATGTTTTCATATTTGATGATCCAGGTATTTATGAGTATGAGTTATTTTATTATTTTATCGTGAAATTTAATTATTTTATCATACCATTTTGATACTATTATGCTCACTAATGACATCCATTTATTAATTCTTACATTTTTCTTTACTGAGAATTTGAGTTCTACCTTTTTATGTTTCTTTTTCCCTAGGTTATAAAGAATTAAGTGGAATAAGTTATTTCAAGAATATATTTCATATATATGATAACGATGTCTCAATGTGAAAAGGAAAATCGAGGTTAAGTAGGAGAAATTATAATTTAAATTCATGTGAATTGTTTATATAGAAGTTTTCCCCAATTCACTAAAATTGTAAACCTAAAGGGTTATATAGGATGTAAGTGATATAATTTTTCATTTTGATGTTGTAAGTTTTTTATGGAAAAAATGGGTCATCCTTATCAACATCAAATCTGGAAATGTAAATCTTATGATTTCAGTACTAAATCTGGAAGTATAAGTCTGGGGTTTTTATACATTGACTTGGAAAATAGGGGGATCATTGTGATCTTGATGACAAGTCCTTTTTAAAGTATGGGGTGTGATCAATACATATGTTTTTTCATTTTTTTAATTAGGTTTACATATTATTTTTCCTTTTTTCATTTAATTTTAGAATAAATACTATATTCCTTGTAATTCTAATAAAATCAGGATTAAATGTCTAATGGGTTAATTTTTTCATTTTAGTAGAATTTATTCATATTGAATATTTATGAAAGTATTCTCATGTTTTTGTAAAAATGTTTTATTTTTTATTTTTTACAGGTTTTGCGGATGATTTGGAGGGAATCTATGTAGCTACTTCAGATTAAAGGAGTGTCCAAAGTGCACATAAGAATCATCTAGTACAAATCCACACATATGATTAAGTTAATGGGTAAATCACTATGTTTGAATAAATATCACATTATTATATCACATATAAGATTAATTAGTCAATAACTAAGTTAATTAAGAGTAAGTAAAAAGCGATCCACTTTCTAATGACTATGATTCCACTATATAGAATTATGTTCTTCAGCCTAGTACTATGAAGGAATGAATCAGTCATGGAAGGTTGTTGCATATGGTTTGACTCCATGGAACAAGAACTATATATATATTAATCAGTTGGAATTGAAAAAATGTAAGGTAAACTTAGATAGGATGCCATCTATGTGTGATTAACTCCCCCTCCTAAACCACCATGTCAAAATCTGCACATTTCCAAGTAGTCACATAAGAATAACCAGTGTTAGAGGATTACGATATGGATTTAACCCTCTGTTGTATGATATTAAATACAATAGGAAGACACTATATAAGGAGAACCATTCCATGAAACATGCTCATGTAAGATTAAATATATATGGCTCACATAAAAATAAAACCTTTTCCTTATTATTATGTCAGATTAAATTGGATGGGTTTCCCCCCATGCATGAATAACTTGGGAGGGAGGCACCATAGAATTAAAATCATGGATATAGTGGTAAAAATACATACATTAAATACTATATCTGATACCAATTGAGGTGAAAAAAGCTAAAAATATCTTAATTTTACATCATTTCTATAAGTTAAAAATTTAATCAAAAATATAATCTCTCAATACCAAGAACTAGAGGTTTAGTGTCTTTGAGGATCAAATACAACAAAGTATTTTAAAATAAAGGTTAACATTTTTACATAATTGAACCATACCATATCCCCATATAGACTTCTTATAAGTTATACATATATTAATAAACTTGGGAATAGGAACATAATAAATGGATGATCTCAAATGTGCAGTAAGGGAAATTATATCAATGAATCATAATGGCCAAATCATAAACAAGTGAGAAAATATGGATAGGGGATAAATCAAAAAATATAATTAAGGAATCATAACAATTATAACATGTCTTAAAATCTTATAACAATAATATAGAATCATAGGAGGATATCATAATAAAGAATAATATCATGGAAATATGGAACAAATATAAGAATATGTAATTATAACATTGTGATCAAACCTAATCTTGTCTATATATTAATTTATGAGTAAACCTATCAATACCACTTATGAGGTTGTGAACAATCTCATGATATCCTGGCATTATATGTGAGAAAACACAATAATTCCCATATATCATTATCTCATGAGGTATAAATCATTAAAATTTCATTAGATGGTGATATAATACCCCACTAATAAACATAAATACATATGTGATCCATAAGATATCAATCATTCATTATACCATGAGAAATCATGGAATGAAAATATATTTAACATAATTTACAAATGGTATCACATAACTTTACCTAAAAAGTAGATCAATTGATACTAAAAACAAATCACCCAAAAAGAGTATTTAGTAAATGAATTTTTAATGTGATTAATAAAAAAATTATTCCATAGTAAATATATCCCTTTGAAATAAATAGAAAAATTGAGTTGAAGATAAAACAATTTCCTTAGAAAAAATTTCTTAACATTGTTTCAAAGAGATGGAGTTATGATTTAATTTTGAAAGAATTATTTTTGAGAAGTTCACAAGAATACTTTTTAAAACTTTATTTATAAATAAATCTCAATAAAACATCCTTGAAAAATAATTAAAGGTTTTTAAAGGAAATGTGGAGTGGAATATAACATATATAATCATTAAATGAAAAAAATTAATACAAAAAATACCTTTACTAAAACCCACATCATAAAAATAGTGACAAATATTCCATTTAAAAATAGGTAAAGAGAAATTTTAAGATCACTATAAATAATAAGTTTTTGGATTTTAAAATAATAAAGGAAACCATTAGAAGGAATGATGAATATTTTCATGGAAGAGAAAGTGTTTATTTGGAGATGATGTTAATTATTCTTAACATCATCACATTTTATGAATAAAAAATCAATCTAAAAAGATGCATTTGATGTGAAAATGTAATTTTATATAAAATATAGATAGAATTAAATATAATATCATCAAAGTATAGAAGAAATAAATATTGTTAAACCATAATCAAAGAGGAATAATTATAACTCAAAAAAAAGATGTTGAGTTAAGAAAACTACTTACAACATTAGTAACACTCGATCCAAAAAACACTAGTGAAAAATAGTTCTTATGATTTATTTATGAATCCCTTTAATTTTATGAAAGGTATCATAAAAATCATCCATAATAATGTATATACATGACACAAAATAAAATAAGTAGTGAATATGACATATGTCTCACAGAAAGAAAATTAAGATGAGAAAAACCCTTACCTTTTAATCTTGACTTTCATGAAATATATTTAAATTCCTATATAATAAAAATAAAATTATTTTAAAAAAACATACAAATCAATTAAACTATATACTCTTCAATTATATTAATTTATTATATTTTAATTATTTATTCATGGTTTATTTTCATCATTATTTGTTTACGATTTTGATTATTTCGCGCCACTAAAATTTCAATGTCAATTAAAATTATTTGATTCTATGTTCAAAATTATTAGACTATACAAGGTATTAAAATTAATTATTTCTAATTATTTTTATATGTAAAATTTCATTCCATTATATTTTTAGTCATGATTCTTGAAAATGAAATCAGTGATGAGCTGGTTTCATTATTTTTTGATAAATAATCATTCATATGTTAATAATAAGTTAACTATGAATATAAATTTTCCAAAACCTTAATAATTTCCTAAAAATAATTTTAATTCATTAGATGAATTATTTTAGTCATATAATTAGGGTTGTGATGAAAAATAAAATATATCATTCCATAGAGGGGGTTGTCAGCACACACATAAGCCTAATTTTTTCCAATATAATAAAAAGAGAATAGATAATGATTTATCTATTAAGAATCTTAATAATGATACAAATTTCATATTTGTTAATTAAATAACTATATTTAACTATCCATGTAAGTATGTGATCAAAAATAAAACTCATCATTCTTTGAGGTGGTGGTCCACACGTAAAATGAATGATGTTTTTATTTTTCTAAGAAAAATAGGAAAGGTAGATAATTGAAATTCCCTAAATATTACATAATTTTATAATAATAATAATAATAATATAATTATACCAAAATGGGTAAACTAAATATAATAACATGTAAAATAAGAATAAATATAATAATTTTTATAGAGGATAAAATACTGATGTAGTAGAATTTAATTTCTTTTTGGAAACCTTATTAATTTAGAATGGATTTGAGAAATATATCAAGACCAGAAATTAAAGAAAATTAGATAGGATTATTTGGGAAGGAAATGAGGAGTAATTCAAGGTAGAATTATAATTTTTTATGTAGTATTTAATGGGTGGTTGGAGGATCTTTTTATAAATGTGTGTAATTACATTTTTTTAAATATAATTTCTTAATATAAATATGAAACAATTTTCAACATGGAAAGTGTATCCAAATTAGAATAAAATGTAGTGTGAGATATGTAATGGTAAATTTAATCCTCAATCACTCATTTAGAGGCATAGTTTCAACATCTTTTAGGTCTTCTACCTCCTTTGATTGAACCTTTTTACCATTTTGACTTTTATCATGGTAACTAATTTTTAACAATGTAATTTATTTTTATGTTTAAAAATACAACGGATGTTATTACATAATTTTAATCATATTATTACAAATATAAAATCAATTTTATTTGATAAAATTTATAAAAGTGATAAAAATTAATTCTAAAAAAATAAATGTATAATGCATTAAAAATAGATTTTATAAAAAGTATATTTTTAAGCATAGAATTGAGCATAATATAAAATTATGAATGTTTTTTATTTGAATAAAATTAATTTCTCTATTATTTACCAAATAATAATTATTTTTTATTTTTAATCAATCTATAATTTAATTATATATTTTTAATAGCCAATACAAATAAAATAATAAAAATAGTTTTTATCATTTGATTAAAATTTTACTTAAGTCTAAAAATGTTTAAAAATGAGTTTTTTAAATTCAACATAGTATTTTTAAATAAATAATTAAACTATTTAAATACATGTTTTGTTATTAAAATGTTTTATAAGTTTTTAATTTACACCTACATCATGATAAATTCATAACCCCTATGATATTTGTGAAAACTATATTCTACACTATTCACCAAAAAAACTACATTTTTCTAGAAAAATTGGAAAAAATAATCCAAAAATAATATTTTTATGATTAATCCCAAAATGAAGTTCATTTTTTCATATTAAAATTCTTTAATTTTGTAATTTTACTTTTAAATGGAATCATAAAATATAACTAAAAAAACTTTTTAATAATAAAATTACCTTTTTCAATATTAATTGCCCTAATTTTTTATTTCCTCTCAATTTTAAATTAAATTGGTTTTAATATTTTATTTATATAAATAATATATTTTATCATCATTTAATCCTAATAAACTTAGTTCCTTGAAATAAAAATTCCTATCGCATAAAAATCCATTTTAAAAAAAATACATTCCGAGGTAAAATGACCGTATTAGTTTTTTAGCCATACAAATTGAATTTCATCAATACATTAGTTTTAAAAGTAACCTTTATTATATATATATATATATATATATTTAAAAATGAATTTAGTTATATTTTTTACTCTATAATTCAATGATTACTCTACAATGGTTATATTTATCTTAATAAAACATTTCATAGTTCTTTTTGGTTTAGTGTTTCATGTAAAAATAGATGTTTAAAATAATGTTTATTTTAAATAGGAATATTCAAAAATATAATTGTTTGTTACATTCAACCCCTTAAAAATAATTTCAACCTTGAATTTTTTTACTAGGTTAAAAAAAGTGAGGATGATTTTGTCTAATTTTATCTTTGGGCTCCCACATGGCCTCCTCAAACATTTGATATCTCCCTAGAACTTTGACATGATGGGTGGTCTTGTATTTCTGAACTTTATATATTTGATCTAGTATATCCACTAGTTGTTCCTCATATGATATATTATGTTCTAGTTTCATGGATTATGAGTTTGATATATATGAAGGGTCTAATATGTACTTCCTCAAAAAGGGATTCACGAAATATATCATGTACTTGTGAGAGGTCTGGAGGGAGTTCTAAGAAACAATATTATATGACAACAAGATCAAGTATCCCAAAGGGACTGATATAACAAAGGATAAAATTCATTGTATTCCCAAATCTCATAAATCACTTCCAAAGATATATTGGGAGGAACACCTTATCCCCAATTTAAAACTCTATACCTTGTTGATGATTATCTACATAACTCTTCTCTTAAATTTATAATTATATTATATGTCGATGAATAGTTTTAAACCTCTACATCATATTTTTTATAAATTTTTTTTATTGTGTCATCTTCCTCTCTTTAAATTCATCCCATCAAGTTTGAGTCCTTATTTTATTCCCTTATAGACCCTCATATAGTTCCATGAAAATGTTATAATTGAAACTATTGTTATATGAAAACTCTACTAGGGGATAATATTGATCTCAACATCATTGTAAATCCTCTAAATTAGATATTATAATATATTTAAGAGTTAGAATGGTCATTTAAAATTGACCATCTATCTGATGGTGATATCTGGTGCAAATTCTCATATATGTCTCTAGTGCTTGCTGAAGAATTATATAGAAAATTAAGGTAAAAATTATATATTAATCATATACAATGGAGTGTGGAATTATATATCACCTTACCATACCCATTTTTTATATATTTGTGATTTGGTAAAGCTAGGAATATTCTTTAGTGGTAATAAAATACATTGATTTCATAAGGAGATAAACTAAAACCCAAATAACATTATGGACATAAGATGTCATGGGGAGTCCAATGACAAAATCAATGGTGATGTATTCCCATTTCCATTATAGTATGGATAATGATGATATCATCCCATTATACTTCTTCCATGAACCCTTAATTTTCTATCATACCTAGCATTAAGATACATTTTCTACCTATCCCCTTTATGTTATCCCATAATATGTTTTTCTATATATATCTATAAATATTCATGATTCTTATATTAATAAAGTAGGATGATATATTAACATTATCCAAAAGTTCCCTATTTTGTTCTAGTTTTGAGGGACACATATCTGGGTTCCAAACCTTATGAATACATCTTTATCAAATTTAAACTATGTAATATTCACTATATTTTTCTATAGCTCCATATCATTTTACAAATATTATTTGATCTTCACATGGATGAATAGTTTATAATCCATTTTATAAAGATAGAAAATATCCTTTTCCCTTAAGACTTCAAGATTCATACTTTGAAAATATATGAGTATTACGTATTTTCAATCCTCATGATGGATAAAGTAGTATCATATTTCCTTCTCAGAGCATCAACCACCATATTTTACTTCATCGAGTGGAAATGTTTTCAGTATTTATAGTATTTTATCCATTCCAACCATATCCTTTTGTGCATGTTAAATCCTTTTATATGAATATATATTTCAATATCTTGTGGCCAGTATAGATATCGCACTTCTCAATATAAAGATAATTCTGCCAAATATTTATTGTAAAGATCACTATTGTTAGCTCTAAATCAGGTGTTGAGTAATTTTTCTCTTGATATTTTAATTTAAATAATGCACAAGAAATTACCTTAACATTCTATAAAAAAATTCATCCCAATATTTTATTTTAAGCATAATGGTATATTAAAAACTCTTCCAAAGTACAAGGTAATGTATGTACAAACACAATGACCAACCTCTTATTTAGTTCCTAGAAATATTCTTTACATTTCTTTTTCTAAAGAAACTTAGATACCTTTTGTGTTAACATAGTTATTTGATTTTATATCCATGATAAATTTCTCAAAAAACATTTATAATATCTAGATAACCTGCAAATAATATGGATCTTAGTAACTGAGTTCATCCTGGTCTATTGTTCAATAACTTTTATCTTTGAAGGATATAAATGTATTCCCTTTCTTGTGATTACATGACCCAAGATTGATAATTTCTACAACCAGAATTCATGCTTTCTAAACTTGGCATACAATTTCTCCTTTTGTAAGGTCTTCAACATAATCTGAAAATGTTCTTTATGATCTTTATTTATCTTAGAATATATAAGAGTAATTCCTATAAAGAAAACCAAAAATTGATCAAGTTAGTCTATAAAGACTCCATTAATTATACACATAAAGATAATAGGATAATTTACAAGTTTGAATGAAATCACTGTAAATACATAGTTTTGATACCTCTTATGTAATGTTTTCTTAGAAATATCCTCCGTTTTAACCCCTAATTGATGATATCCTAACTAGAGGGAAATCTTTGAGAAGATTTTGGTCAACTGATTTGATATATTAGTTCATCGATATGTGGTATAGGATACTTTTTTTTATCATGATTTTGTTAAGATCATAATAATCAATGAGAATATTCATTGATTATTCCTTATTTTTGGGAAAGATGACCAAAGTACCCCATGATTAAGTAATAGGGTGTATAAAACCCCTTTCAAGATTCTCTTATATCTACTTCTTTAATTATTTTGATTCAACAGAATCCACTCTACATGGAATCTTTCATATAGGAATGGATATAGGATTGAGTTCACATGAAAACTCTACCTCACGCTCTAATGGATGACCAAGAAGATCATTCAGAAATTCATCAGTGTATCCCCAAAAAATAGGAATGTCATCAATGTTTTCTTTCTCCCTGATCATTTTAACTATAAGTCCATATTTTTTGGGTATCATGAACCACATTATATAATTTTCTATTTGAGGATGTTCATGTTCACCCATATATTGATATTTTAAAAAAGGATGATTCGTGATACGAAATGAGATTTCTTTATCTTGAAAATTGATATGTGTTCTCTGTAAGGAAATCCAATCCACCCCAAATATTATACCAAATTCAACTTAGGGAAAGAGAACTATATCAAAAAGAAGTATCTTCTTAGAAATATCTTTTAGAGAAGAGTTATATATCTTAGACAAGATTATCATGACACTAGGAGTTTTCAAAAATACTACAGTTTACAAATCTTGAGGTGGTAATCAACATTAATAGAAAATTTGTATGATATTAAAGAATGTGAAGAAACAAAATCAAATTAGTAATTCATAGATCTAGAGTGGAGAATGAGTGTACCTTTTATCACTTTAGTATCATAATCCACCACAATGATAGCAATTATATATCATATTTTTGTTTCCCTTGATTTAGGATGTTGTTGGTGCCTAATCTCTTGATTGGATCTAGGGTCATGACATTGATTTTCATAATTCACATTTTTTTGATTTGAAGCATTGAAGTGTGGTTCCAAATTAGTTGGGGAATTTTATTAATGAGTTTATTATCTTTACTTCAGTTGTTGTAGGACTGGTACACTTCCATTATCCATTAAAGAAATTACCCAGGTTCTTCATACACTACTAAAAAACTCATCTATACTAGGGCTATAATTAGCCTTCATCAAAACTAGAAAAGTGTAGATAACCTTAGCACGGTTAAATGTCCATCACTTTTATCAGTGCTAAAAATTTCTCATAAAGGGTATATTTATCTGCAAAAATAAAAGCCCTGATAAAAGACCCCATTTATTTGAGTGTTTATTTAGTGCTGATAAATAGTACCTTTATCAGCACTTTTAGAAGTGTTGATAAATGGTGTCTTTTATCAGCTCTTTTATTGGTGCTAATAATAGCATTATTTATTAGTTCTTTTATTTACGCCGATAAAAGTATGATTTCTCACCACATTTTAATTCCCTGATATAGATAGACTTTATCAACACCTGTATAAGCATCAATAAATGATTCATTTATATGTTCTTCTAAAAGCACTGATAAAATAAAGATTTGTTAGTGAATTTAGTAGTGCTGATAAAGGTGAAAACTACAGTGTATTTCTGCAACACACTCTATCACCAGAAATAGGCACAACGTGCTATAACAACACACTGCATCATCAAAAGCAACAAAAAAATTACCAGAATAATATAAAAATATTGAATTTAAATGAAATAAAATTTATAGCACAAATATAAGGAAAATAAAACACTATTATTGAGTATGTCTATTGTTTTTTTGATTAAAATTAATGTTAGTTTTGAATAAAAAAGATGTACTTGGAGTTATACCGGTCACACCGTACTTCAGATTGAGGCATGACTAAATACTACACATCCCAAATGATTCATGGGTAATTTTCCTAAAGTATTAACAAAATTAGAATGTGTTTTCTCATTTTTGAGTTTTTCAGTTGTTTTTTTGGATTAAAATTAATGTTAGTTTTGAATAAAAATATTCACTTGGAGTTATACCAGTCATAACATACATCATATTGAGGTGCGCCTAATCCCTACATGTCACAAATGATGTATGAATCATTTTCCTAAAGTACCAAATCAATCAGAATTTTTTTTATCTGTTTTGAGTATGTGGGTTATTTTTTTACTAAATTTAATGCTAATTTTGAATAAAAAAGACCCACTTGGAGTCATAATGTTCTCATCATGTGTCTGATTGAGTCACAATTGAATGATACATGTCCCAAATTACTAATGGATCTTTTTCCTAAAGTATCAAAATTATCAGAATGCATTTTCTCAGTTTTGAGTCTGTTAGATGTTTTTTTGATTAACATTAATTTCACTTTTGAATAAAAAAGACATGGTTGGAGTCCTAATGGTCACACAATGATTTATATAGAGGTACTACAGATCCATACATTTCACAAATGACATATGAATCATTTTCCTAATGTACTAAAACAATACAAATTCATTTTCTTATTTTTGAGTTTATCAGTTGTTTTTTACTAAAATTAATGTTAGTTTTGAATAAAAAAGTTGCACTTGGAGTCACACAATGCGTCATATTGAGGAGTGGATGAATTCTACATGTCCCAAACTACTAATGGATAATTTTACTAAAGTATCAAAAATATTTCAATGTCTTTACACAGTTTTGATTATGTGAGTTGTTTTTTTGATTAAAATTAATGTTAGTTTTGAATAAAAATACACACTTGGAGTCATACTCATCACACTATATGCTATATTGGGGTGAGGCTGATCCCTATATGCCAATATTTATCTACGTATCATTTTCTTAAAGTAACAAAATAATATGAATTCATTTTCTAGGTTTTGAGTATGCCATTTTTTTTACTAAAATTATTGTCAAATTTGAATAAAAAAGACAAAGTCAAACTATGTGTCGGATTAAGGTGAGTCTAAATGATACATGTCCCAAATTAATCATGGATAGTTTTAATAAATTATCAAAATAATCAGAATGTGTTTTCTCAGTTTTGATTATATCCGTTTTTTTATTAAAATTAATGTCATTTTTGAATAAAAAATCACCTAGAGTCATACCAGTCACACAATGCATCATATTGAGGTGTGGCTGATCCCTACATATCAATAATGGAATATTAATCATTATAATAGAGTACCAAAACAATACTAATGGGTTTTGTCAGTTTTGAGTATGTTAGTTGTTTTTTCAACTAAAATTAATGTCACTTTTGAATAAAAAAGACCCACTTGGAGTCATACCGATCACACTGTGCATCATATTTAAGTGTAGATGATATCTACATGTCACAAATTATGTATGGATTAATTTCTTAATGTACCAAAATAATATGAATGCATTTTCTTAGTTTTGAGTACACCACATGCCTTTTACTAAAATGTCATTTTAAATTAGAAAGACACATAATGGATATTATCTTAAGTGACAAGTGTTGTGTGAAATTTTAAACAGTAATTCTCAAAAACAATAATGGTATTATCCTTATTCTATTTCATTTCCCAATAATTTTATTTTTTTCAAGTCATCACTTATTATCCTCCCCTGCCTCGGTCTCCACCTCAGTCTTCACCTCTACCTCCTCCTACATGCTGGTATCTAAATCTAACTCTACCTCCGCCTTCACCACCACCTCTTCCTTCACCTCTTCATCCAACTCCATCTACATGTTTTCCCAAAAGTTTTATTGTTTTTAGGTTAGTGCTTCTAAACAATTTTATTTCCTCCATTAATCTCATCCTTGAGAATGAGATAAAAAATAATATATAATCATTCTGACACTAATTCTTTACACCCCAAATATCTTTTAAAGTTCATAAATCATACTAGATCACAAAAAAACCTGTAATTACCTAAATTTATTATCGGAATACATTATGACAAAAATAATACTTCTCACTCATCCATAAAAAAATCAATTTCTTCTTTTGAGTAAATCTTTTGTCGGCAGTCTTGATATTACTAACAAAATATAAAAAAATCAAATGATTGTTAAATATATTTAATGAAATTGTAATTACCTTAAAAAATTAACTGTTGGGGGATGCTGGTATTTTTATGTTATATGATTTATCTCATAAATTTAGAAACATAATATCCACCACCAATTGAATTATCTTGTTCGGAAACTACAAAATCATTGAAAAAATACGTAATTTGTTTTGAAATGTTTTGATTGTTAAATTTATATATATATACTTTAATTTGTTTCTATTTATAGTAATCCATAGGATTTAGTTTTTTATACACTATCCTCATGTCATGATTTAGCCTATATTTAGCGACCTCCCTATCACAACAAAATTATCATTAAAACAAAGGTTGAACATGTAATTTGAAGTTTATCTATTAAATGTTGGTTGTAGTGTATTATTGATTCACAATACAGATAATTTGTGGTTGATTGGTTGGAAATCCATGCATTAAATCCCAAAAATAGATATTAAGGGTGTCTATGTTGACTTTTATTAGAATCCATTGCTTCCTAAAAAGACAACAATAATTAAGTAATTAAAAAATTAAAAATATATTTTATGTTATTAGATCATATAGTTTTACCCTTGCATTATAGGCATAAAAAAGATTCTATCATCTGATACTTTTTTATTAAAATCTTCGAGTAACTCATCTTTTTTCTTATCTATTTCTTTGTTTTCCAAATTAATTTTTATCGTAGTACAGATACTAGGATTAATGATTCTGAATCATGATTCACATGATCTTCCCTTTATATAGTTGTAATATAAACATCTATAAAAAATATTAATAGTTATTAACTTTAATAAACATATTTATATTACTACTTGGATAGATATATTATGGAAATATACCTCATGTATTTATTCACAATTGAGATTCCCCAACATTGATGCTTGTGAATCACATTTAGAGACTTGAGACCAATTACATATGTACTGGAAGATCCAAATATTTCTTATTCATAGTGAATGTAATAAATAGATTTATCTTTAAATGTGGTCTCTACATGAAGTTGAAATGTTAAAAAATGTTCCTATGGAACTGGTGGAGAGAATGTACTCTTGGAAGTTCATTTTGTTTTCTTTGTCGATTCAATAGATTTTCTTGATTCGAGCTTTTGTTTCTCCACCACTTTATCCATTTGTAATATCATACCTCACTTTAGAAATTTTATCATCAACAGTTACATGTTTTTTATTTGAAAATTTTTGTTAAAGACGTACCTCATGTATCTTTATAAGATTAGATAGACGTGATATAAAATCTCTAATAACGTCTTCAACCATTGTAAAATCTGGATCTTCAAGTGAAATAGGCAGCTTAGTAGTTAGCTAATAAGCTACCTCAATCCCTACTCTCATGTGATCTTTTGGAAGGGGTTGACTATGTAGCTGGTCTCATGGAATATTATACACTGTCCCATCACAACATGGTGGTACGTAAGTGTTGATATAAAAAAATCACATACAATTACGCCTTGTAGAATTTTAGAAATATAAATTTATCAGATGTTTTTTGATTCACTTTTAGGAGAAAGAGTAATGAAAAAATTGATTACCCTACGTAAGGTTTGGGGGGAATAAATAGCCTCAAAGCTAGTGGGATCATTTGGATCATGTGCAGATCCTTTCTCCACCATCAGTTCTCTTTGATATTTTCTTATACATTGGTCTCCCAAACCATACTGTAAAATAATATCTTTTAGTAAGTCTATTTGTGTTTGCATTCATCTCATCATATTATATTTGTCTTCTGGTGGTTTTATATTCTCAAAATATGTTTGAGAAGAGACTCTGAAACCTAATTCTCCAATCCTACCATATTGTTAAGGATTCTTCGAAGCTACTAAAAGTCTTTTCTTCTAGAATGGCTGTTTTCGATTCTTGTGTCTAAAACATATAAAAAATATAAATATGTTTATTTTATGTAATATTGTTATAAATCATAATGAATTAAAATTATATTATACTTACACATTCTTCCCATATTGCTTTTATTTTTTCATTAACTAATATAACATTCTTATTTACATGATCATCCTTCCATAGGACAAGATGTGGGATGAAAGTGGCTTAAGATTTTGATTCATATGTACATATGCTTCCCATACCAATTTCTTCTTTAATGAAGCGTACCCCATCTTTCCTTTGTGATAGGGGTATTATAGTTTTGATTCACGTTCTTTATTTTCACCACTCTTTTTTTGTTTCATAAATTCACAATTTTGAATCAATTTGGATAAAATAAATAATGTCAGATAATATATTATCAATCACAGTGCACCTTAAATGATTTCTCATTGTGATGATGTCGGAAAATAGTCCATGTTTCCTTCACTATATTGTGGGTATAACAAAATGGTAGGTGGGGATTTATTTTACCCTTAACATATCTAAGATGTAAATTCATCAAAAGAGTCAAGAAGCATCTATGGGATTTCCAATAGCCATTAGGACAAATTTCTTATGTCAATATTCTAAAATAAATGAAGTCTAAAAGGAATAATGAAAACTAAATCAAAATTTCATTATATAATTTTTCATTAAAATAGAAAAAGTATATTATAACATTACTGTTACATCTTTCCAAAGGATTTCTTTCATTATAGGTTGGACGTGGTTCCATGAGCCAATATCAATCCACACATTCATCCTTGTTGTGACCCTAAGATAACTAATGATTTTTTATTTGTTGGGGTCAGTAGGTTGGTCGCGTTGATTCTAACCTACCTCAAGTTTTATCCCCTGAATTCTTTTCTTTATTATTTTATTCAAAACTGTGATGCTTTGTTGCTGTTGTTTTTTTTCATTTTTTTCATCAACATGCTGTTGATCCCCTAATAATTCTATAGTTTCATCATCAACAGTCTGTTCTTTCTTGGGATTGGAAACATCATCACATTTATAATCCATTGCCTACATGAGTAGTCAAACATTTATTTTGTCTTGAATAAAAACAATGCAATACACTCTATGCATAAAAATCCAAAATTGCATGCATCTTGCATGAAATATTGAACAGAGATAAAATACTTCAATACTATAGTATAACTAACTTTCAATACCTTTATTTAATCCGTCATCAGACATTTGATTTCCTTCCATTTCTTGATGATGGAAGGAAGGATAGTTTGAAAGAGGGAGTATAATCCATTATCAAGATATGGAAGACAACTAAGAGTCTATAAATTAAAGTGACCTAGGAAGATACACAAATGGAATCACTCAAAAAGTCTCCTCAATTGATATATAATTACCACATACTATGGATAGAAAAAGAAATCATTTATATCATAATATATGATATTGACATAATTCAATATGACATTTATTTATTTGAAAAACTAATAGATTAATACATTGTTTCCTTGAATAAAAAGTATTTGACACTACTTATGAGTTTAAGGGTATTATCCTATGATCATTAGAGGGATAAAAAATATACAAAAGGTTTGATTTATCTCAAGGATAAATGTGAATGGAAAAAAATAAAAAATCACCTATGGAAGACTTTTAATATTGTATCAGTGGAATACATATTTAAGCTTCAATAGAATATGTTCAATTTATAACACTAAATCAGTAAAAAAAGTATTCTAAACTTTGAGTAGATTACATGATCCTTCAATCACAGAAATATTATTGAGGACCCTTGATCAATGAAGGAGTTGTAGCACCTTAACCTAGTGATAAATAGTGATCAAAGAAGAAGAGAGGTTTGGCTATGGAATGAAAAACAAGTTAATTACAATAGGGGTTTAATATATCTATTTTGTTTATTTTGGACATGGATAACAAATTATCATGACTTATAGGATAAAAAGATCCAAAATATTAAAAGTATATTTTAATCAATTTGTTTTTCTCTCCATGGTTATTCACCACGTTAGATGTTTTTTCAAATTATTATTTTAATAATATAAATTAATTATCTCTCTATTTTTATTAGTAAATCTATTAATAAATTACATATCATAGTTTTCTTGATCAAGTATCCAACCATAGATAACTAACTTAATTTTGGGAAATACACTCTTTACATGTTGTTGTATATTTATAATTTCACTTACCCAATGATTTCTCAACTCTATCCAAACTAGGAAATTTTTAAAAAATTTGTTGAGCATACTTTTCCCACTAAAGAAATTCCCAATCACTCTTTGTAACCTATTATTAAAGTTTATTTAATAATCATGAATTAATTAAAAAATCAAAACTCTCAAAACATGCATAAATAAATATTTTTTGGAACATGAATAATTAATTAAATATTTTTCTAAATTAAATAAAAAATTATTCATCAAAATCATAAATCTAAACAACCAATTTCATGGTTTAATAATTTAAATAAATAAAGAAAATCCACAAAAAAACTTTTAATTATTTTTACACTTACCATGGTCCCTATATGTTCACCACCCATAAATGAGGGCCAAAACTTGGTATCCTCAAATCCTTAAAAACATTAATTATTAAGCCTTTAGAATCTATAATCTAGTATATAATATGAATTAAATTTGAGAAACTACCTAGACTTTGGAACCCTGTATTATTCAAATGAATATAAAACTGATTTGGATGAGAGGTCTCCCTATTAATGTCGAGAGGAGAGTAAACCATCTATGTGTGTCTCTAGGGATAAATGGTCTAGACAGTCAAATACACATAAAAGGAGAAAAACGATGAAATAGAACAATGGTCATTGTATTTCTATAGTGATAGGAAGAGATGTGGGGTTCTTCATGTTTAAAGCAACACAAAAATGAAAAAAACGAAACCCAAAACATCAAACAATGATAGAGTAAGAGTAGAATATAACATACATTAGATTCAAGCCTTGATTAATATGAGGGAACATAGAGGAGTTGGGCCAACAATAGAGGAGTTCCATGAGATCTTGAGAATCACAAGTGACCGAGTCATGGTTAGGGTTTGTTTAAATAGATCGGGGTACCTTTTAATAACGATTTTAAAAAAGAATTGAAAAAGATCTCTTTTATCAGTGCCAAATTTATAGGCGCTGATTAATCTCAATCTTTATCAGTGCTAAAAAAGCTCTGACAAATGACATATTTATCAATTCTCACATCTTAGCATTGATAAATATATATTTTAACAATGCTTAATTAGCGATGATAAATATTAATCTTTATCACCGCTACAAAATAAATATTAAATTTTTTGTAATTATAATTATTTAAATAACTTTATTATAATTTTATACTTATTTAAATATATATAATTATGTATTTAAAATTATATAAATAATTATATAAATAATAATAATATTTTTTATACTAATTATTAATATAGTAAATATAAATTTATTTTTTTTCTAAATATTTGTTTACAAATATATTTTTAACATTTTTAATGGAAATATAATATTAAATACACATATTTTAAAAATGAGTGAAATTGAATAATTCAATATTAGTACATATTAAAAATATTGATTTTTTTGATAAGTTTTATTAATTAAATATGAGTTATCAAAAAAATATGGATATATAAATATATATTTAAGTGTATGGATACATTTTGAAAATACCAAAACATAATTAAAAAATATATATAAATAAATAATAAAAAATGATCAAATTCAAAAATTAAATTAAATATAAAAAACATTAAAAATGAATTCCCTAACTGTAGTATAAATATATATAAATAAAATTGACTGATTAAAAACATAATTTATATTAAATGTATCATGTTATAATGAAATTCTAAAATATACTAAAATTTTAATAAATTACATAAATATTAGGTGTATGTGTTTCTATATATTGCGTAGATATATTTATGAGTGTGTTTGTGTATATAAGTACATTAACACACACACACACACATATATATATATGTACGTGAAATAAATGAAAAACATAAAGTTTAATATGGGTTAAATTGAAAAATCTAACAACATTAAAAATGAATAAGACATTAATATGTTTTTAATTAACAAATAATATATATTATACTTATTAATTTTTATATCTATATTTAATATATACTATTTATTAATATTTATAATCTATATATATGTATATTAAATTTATTCATTTTTATCAATAATTATTTAATTAATAAAATGTTTGATATTTTTCTTAATACAATCATTTAATTTTTATTTGTTTAATTTTTTATTTTATTATGGACCATTATCAGTGCTAAAAAAGTGCTTATGAAGGGAAAATTTTATCAGCACAAACAATGCACTGATAAAGGACACCTTTTATCTACGCTATAAATGAAGCACTGAAAAAAGTTTCCTTTATCAACGCTAAAATAACGTGATGATATAGGTTAACTTTTATTAGTGCTAAAAAAGTGCTAGTAAATGGTGCAATTTATCAGTGATTATTTTAGAACTGATAAAGATGAACTTTATCAGTGAATTTCTTGAGTGCTGATAAATTCTAGGGCTGTTATAGGCAAGTTTTATAGTTTTGATACCACATTTTGACATGTGGGAAATAGTAATTTCTTTCTCCCATGTGACTTAACATCAAAGCATCCCTGAAAATCCAATTTAATTTCTTTCTCTCTAGAAAAATGAGATTCCCCAGTTACATCTCCACCTTTATCACACACCAAAAAATTTCTTTTTAGTTTCTAAAGTGTATTATAGAAAATTAGTTTTGAATATTTTTCTTTATTCCACTAAAGAAATGAAAATTTTCACTCTTATGGTAAAAGATAAAACTAAAGGTGTATCTTTTGAGCATATAAGTTCCAATGGATTCATCTTCCTTTTGTTTCAACTCCATGAATTCCCTCTCCATATTCATGTGATTTGTTTGAGAGAAGTAATTAGTGAATAATAATTTCTTGAACTTCTTTAATTCCAAATAAATGACTATAAATATGGGTTTATCCATTTCTAGGATTTATTATCACTAGATAAAATCACTCATAATTCCCCCTTTATCAGTGCTAAAAAAGAACTGATATAGGGGGTCTTTCTCAGTGCTAAAAAGTACTAATAATGTGGTAACTTTATGAGTGATAATAAAAATGAACGAATAAATAGTGTTCCTTTATCATCACTAGTAAAAAATCTCTAATAAAGTGGTCATTTTTCCATGCTAGTAAAAATTTAGTGATAAAGGGGGGCCTTTATCGGCATTTTTTATGAGTGATGATAAAGGCCCCCATTTATCACTACTTTTTTCTAGCACTAATAAAGGGTATATTTCATAAAATAATATATATTTCATTTAAAATAGTATATAAATATATAAATATATTTATATTGATATAAATAGAATATATATATTTAAATATGATTTAGATAAGGCTAAATACACAATTACACTCAATATATATGATATTTAGTAAAAATGGATTATTAAATATTTTTTCTAATAATTAATAATTTTCAAATTACTATCATGTAATAGAAATTTAATGATAATTAAATGACATAAAAATTAAATTAATTAATGAAAGATCTATTTTTTTTTAAAATAAGTATTGAACTTCAAACAACCATAACTTTTGATCCAAGTATCTGTTTGGGATCCACCTCATATCAAATCAATGCTTTTGAGGATATATATAATGTTGTGACATAGGGTAACCCCTATAATTTTTTATTGAGTTCAAAAAAGGATAATAAGACCTATAAAACTAAGTTTTTAGTTGAGATACCATAATTCATTCATATTAAATAATATTTAATCTTCGTTTAAGACAGTATTATTGTCCCCTTTCAGTGGGGAATTAATTTATTCTCATGGATTATCTTCATCTAGATATTTTGGTTTTAAAATTTTAAAAATTTTAAAATTTAATTTTTTATAGTTAAATATATGCATATTTTCTTATATTTACTTATAATAAATCAATTATATGAATACATATTTACATAAAAATGTATTTTTAAATATATAAATCATATATAAATAAATAATAATTAAACATCTCATTTAAAAAAAATAATTATCTATTTAATTTACATTATAAAAATGCCTTAATATTTATATATATACTTATACAAGAAATTGTTTATATATAAACATGTTTATGTTAATAAAAATATATATTTATGTGTATATTCTAATATATGTAAATAAATGAATATATATATGAATATTTTTGTGTCTGTGAGAAATATAAATGTGTACTTGTGTGTGAAAATATGCTTGTATGTGTGTGTATCTATATTGTGTGCATACATCATATTTAACTATATATATATCATTATAATTAAATATATTATATAAATGAATTTATAGTAAAACTATATGAATATATATATATAAATATATACACATGTGAATGCATTACTAAATAGATATATATTTATATTTATATTCTCATATATGTAAATGAATATTAATATATAATATATTTAAATAAATTTTAGTATATATATATATATATGTCGTACACACATTCACATTCACACAAACATATATTTTATAATTGAATTATATATATATGAATAATAAATGTATATTTAAATGTATATAAATAAATAGAAATATCAAAATACCCAATAGAATAATGAACGGTAGTGGTAAAGTTGTTTTCTTGGCACATAGAGGTGACAAGATCAAATCCAAACCCACAAAGGTGGGTGAGAAGTATTCTAATGCTAAGGAAGGGGGGTTGTGAGTGTTTAGGAAGGGGTGCATGCGGGGTCGTTAGTATGAGCACTGAGAAAGGGGGGATTGAGCACTGATAAAGTGTATGAAAAAATAATTTTTTTCAATTTTTTTAGTTCTATAAAAAGATCCAATAAAGGAACCCTTTATCAGAACTAAAAAAATAACTGATAAAAAGTTCCTTTATCAGTTCATTTTTAGAAATGAAAAAGATCCCATTTATCAGTGCTAAATTAAATCACTAATAAAGGAAACCTTTATTAAAACTAAATAAAAGAACTGGTAAAGTCCCCCTTTATTAGTTCTTTTGTATAGAACTAATAAAGTTCGGATTTTAAACTCTCTTTGTTTGTTATCACTTTATGAGGGTTAATAAAGCCTATAATTAGCACTATTAAAAGTGTGTTTTATATTAATGAGAGTAAACTTCCTCTTTTTTCATTATATTCTTAATTAGGGTCTACCAATGGCTAGCCTCACTTTCCAAATGATAAATAAATAGAACAAACTTCCCATGTTCCATGTGCTTGAGAATATAAAATATGTTTCCCATCAAATTGATCCATTTATTAGTAATAATTGAATTTAAAGAGCCACTAATGGATGGTGGATGTTGTCTCATGAGAAGTTTGATACCAAGTTTCACCTTCAATACGGATTTTAAAAGCTCAACACATTTTTAATTACTATTCACATCTTATGATAGTTGAGTGGGAAATTCCATAAGGTTCTATAATTCGGATACTATCCTATTTGGTTGTTTATTGGGAAATGTGCCTCATTATCCTTCACACATATTGTTATCTCAATTCCTTATAGTTTCAACCATTAATTAAATGAAGGAAGGTTTAAAAGAGATAATAATTAAATAAAATACATAGAAAGAAACCTATTGAAGAAATATCTCATAAATAATGTTTATATCCAAACTTATGAATCTTTAAAATTCAATATAGGTATCCATTTTCGTTTTACAATGAGCTTCTCGAATGAAAATATATTCAAATATCTCACAATTTCTATTAAAGAGCATGGAAATTTGCATAGCATACCCCATGAAAATAACACACCAAGTGTGGTGTTAGGATTCTTTATCATTCACCAGGTGAAAATCAAGTTAATACCATACCATCCTTTTTCTAGGTTATTACCCCTAAGTGAATATGTGGAAAATCTTGCATCCACTAATTTGTATCTAGATAGGGATCTCATTGAACAAAAACCACACGATATCCATTTTACCAAAATTATAGGATGTTATCTTATATGAAACTAATCTGATAATGGATTTGGTAACCCAAATCTATGACCCCACAAAGTTTTATTAAAAAGAAAAGACAAGAATTCAACACACATCATTGCCCACAGACCCACAAATACCACACCTAAAAAAATGGCCCAGAAGCGCATCACTGTAAAAAAGTCATGACCGTCCTGCAACTGCCCAAACCATGTCAACTATTGCCAGCCTGACTTTGCACATCTTGAAGTGGAGGTCGATCCCACATCCAGAGATCAGCCTCCTTCCAAACCAAGTCGCTGAAGCCAACATGTAGAGGCCATTCCCATGTATCTTTCCACACATCCACAAAAAAGTGGCATATTAAATTCCATAAAAGTTCTAAACCCAAATCATGATCTCAATGTCTCCCAACATCTGCCTCGCATTCCATGGACTCTGCCTATCAAGATCCTCCACAAATCATGAACTTCCCCCCCCCCCGAGTCAAGGATGACATTAACCCTTACTGGAAAATGTCACAATCCTCAACAGGTTGTTACCCACCTGCCCCATTCATAACCGCACCTCGAGGTCAAGCTCACCATTCAAGGTCACCTCCCACCTAGAGGAACCTGCACCATTCATCCTAGCCATGCACATGACACTGAAAAAGACCTCATCACCACCACATCGAGAAGCCTGCATAGCACTGCTGCCCTGCCGAGGTCGCCGACATCCGCAAATTTTCCCACCGACTTCAAATCCGCTAGGGTTCACCTTGACCTATGCTGCCCATCTACATCCATCACCTTCTTCACCAACGTCACCATGCCACCTGTAGATTCCATCCTACGCCACCTGCATCCTACATCGCCAGCCAAGATGCCTCTAGGATCCACTAGAACCCGATGCATCACCCAACGTGCAGCCTGGTCATCATCTCCATCCTGAGGTCTCCCCAAAATGGTCAATGGCCATGCCGACACACCTACTCACCATCCTTCCAAACAATGAGCTTCCAATGCTGCCAACTATCTCTCGTTGTTTTCCAACACTTTCCCAACCATCCTGAGGCCTCTTCGCCATCACACAACACCAGGGAGCATCCCTGGTGCACAGCCATGCCGTTGACCATCCATCGGCTCCCCCACGCCAGTCGTCCGGTGCACCAGTCATGTTAGTGCCTGCCATCACGACCTACAAAGAATTCAAACCTTCGAAATGGATCCGCATCAACAAGTCACCCAGGACAGCCCACCACCAAGATCCCATACCATCCTTCGCCAACACCACAGACACACCAACGCCATGAAAAAAACCACCTCGTCGTTGTTTCCATCCCCCGATCGACCCAGATATGTATAACCCCACTTACTGACTGGATCAGAGTACCCTCCCAGTACCCCACCATCGTAACAAGCATCTGCAATCATCCACCGATTGGACCAGATTCCACTATCAGCGTGTCATCATCCCAGAGCATCATTGACCCTCAGGTCCTGACCAAACTCGTCATTGCCACCATCATAGATCGAAGAACCACCACCTATTTCTTCAGCACCACTCAACGATCCAGCCTTATGGTGATCTCCACAAGCTGAAAACATAGAAAAATGACTAAAACTTTCTTTGATACATCTCTAGGGTTTTCACTAAAGTTATCTCATCTAAATCCCAAAATAACCAAACTAGTCCCAAAAAATAACTAAACCTTTCTTTGATACTTACTGAGGTGCCCCAGAGTTCTAAAAACACATACATTATATACTATCTATAATACCAAATGTGGAAACCCAAATCAAACTTATAAAAAAAATTATATTATTTCTATAAGTTAAACATTACATATCAAAAATAATATCACAATACTAAGAATTGAATGTTTCGTTTATTTGAGAATTAACAACATAAGTAACTTATTTTATAATCTTTTTGAATATTTATTGATAATAAAATCATGTTATACCCACTTATAGACTTATCATATGTTATACACATATTTTTAACCAGAGGAAAGT
Organism: Viscum album; assembly: GCA_963277665.1. Taxonomy (NCBI): domain Eukaryota; kingdom Viridiplantae; phylum Streptophyta; class Magnoliopsida; order Santalales; family Viscaceae; genus Viscum; species Viscum album. The sequence continues at coordinate 717,941,546 of OY728160.1, forward strand.
AAACATAAGAAAGGTGTGAGCTCAAATTCCTAGTAATGGAAAACATATAAAAGAATAATAAAAGTTAGTTCATAAACATATGAGAAAACATGAATATCAGAGAAATATCTGATTAAAAGATAATGGTATCATAAATATAAATCATAAAACATGTTCAATTATTAAATAAAATGATATAGAATAAGACCACCTAATATTCATCAAGGAAGCATAAAAATCATAATATTTATTATATTTATATAAAAATAATCTTGAATCTTATAGGAATATTATAAGAAAGTAGAATAATATAGAAATATCAAAGACACATCTGCATAAGTAATAATAAATTTTTGAGAAAACCTAATAACTCCCATGAATTATTTTTTGAATAAACCCATAATGTCTACTCATTAGGCTATGAATAAACCCTTAATCTCCATGCATTATATGTGATAAAAATATCATTCCCACATATCATTATCTCATGAGATATAAATCCTTAACCAATGAATTGAAGGGATACATAGGAACCCACCCATAAATATCTATATATATGTGTTGCATAACTTTTTAATCATTTATCATACCATGAGAACCCAAGGAATGAAAATGAATTTCATATCATTTCTAAATGGTATTGAATAACGTGACATAAAAATAGATCAGTCAATAAAAAAATTCAATCACCCAAAAGAAGTATTTCATAAAGGTATTTATAGGGTGATCCATAAAAAATGACTCCATAAGTGATCGACCCATTGGAAGTAAATTGGAAAATTAATATTAAACTTAAAAAATGTATTTAGAAAACATTTCTTAACATCACTATAAAGTGAAAAAGTTTTGAGTCACTATCAAACTGATCATTTTTATGTAGTTACCACGAATAATTTTTCAAATATTATTTAGTAATAAATGTAAATAATGTATCTTTCAAAATTAAATAAAGGATTGGAAAAGAAAATGTGCAGTGTAATTTAAAATATATGATTATGAGTGGATTTTTTTTTTCAATACTAAAAATAACTTTATTGAAACCCGTATCATAAAAAAAGGGAAAAATGTTTCATTTGAAAATATGTAAAGATAAATTTTAATATTACCATAAATAATACATAATTATATTTCAAAATAATAATTTATAGCATAGGAAGGAAGAGAGTATATAGGAATAAAAGGGAAAAATATTATTTGGAGAGGTTATCAATTATTCTTAACATCATCAAATTTTCTAATAAAATAAGCCCATCAATGAAAATTTATTTGATGTGAAAATATAATTCCACAAAAATTAAGGAGTAAATAAAATATAATATCATCAAAGGAAAAAAGAAAATAGTCTTATAAACCTATATTCAATGAGGAATAATGCTGAATCAAGAAAATAAGTTTAATTTTCATGTACACACAGATGGCGTTTTCATTTTCCACAAAATGTAAAAAAGATAGATAATGCTTTATCATTTAAAAATCTAAATCATGCTATAGATATCATATTTATTCATTAATTATCCCATTTTAACTAGTATTAAATTCTAGTGATTAAAAATAAAACATGTTGTTCCTGGAGGCAGGAATTCACATGTAACACAAATGACAATTTTGGTTTCCCAAGGAAAATGGGAAAGGTTGAAAATAATTATTTCTTAAATATAAAAAATTTATGTAAACTAATAATTCATATGTAATTATAATAAAATAGGTGAAATAAATTTAATAATAGGTCTATGAAGAAGAAATAGAAGAATATTTATAGAGGATAAATACTTACGTAGAAGAATTTTATTTCTTCTAGAAAAACTTTTTTATATACATGTGATTTAGGAAATCTATTCGTATTATAACATCAAGAATTTGGGATAAGATTATTTGGGAAGAAAATGAAGAATAATATAGGGTATAATTAAAATTTTGGGTATAGATTTGAAGGGGTAGTGGGAGGGTATTTTTATAAGTGAAGGTAATTTCATTTTTTTGAATATATATTCTAAATAAAAAAATAAATAATTTTCAGCATGGAAAGCAGATCCAAAGAGGAAAATCAAAGAGCATAGGATAAATTAAGGTCAAGAAATGTAACACCCTATGATATTGTGAATTATTATTATCCAAATAAACTTAATATTTTTGATATTTTACTTTTCTTGAAACATTGAGTTTATTTTACATTTCACACAACACTAAGTTTACCTTGTTTTACATGTAACACTATGTATAGCTCACAATATTTGAAACACTGAGTTTAAATGAAACCTTGCATACTATTGAAATTTTATTATTTAATATGATATTTATCACTTATCCATTGGAATAAATTATGTGAATATGATTAACTAAATCATATAAATACATGGTCTATACATTTATATAAAATAAATTATTTTGTGTGAAATTAATTCGATATAAAAATAAAAATAATTTGAAAATAAAGGAAATCGTCTTCTAAAAAATTATTTTTATATGCCCAAGGGTATTTTACCACAATTAATTAAGTAAATAAATTTTGATGAATAATTTTATTGAAAATTATATATTATATATTCAATTTTTTTTAAAATACAACATATGTCTTTTAAAGAAAATATATAAAATAATTCCAATTCCACACTTAAAAATTGTATTTTTCTTAAAAGCAATTTTATCACCTTTTACAAACTTATTTTAAAATAATTTTTTTATAATTTTTTAAAATTAATTAGAGAAAATAAAAATATTATTTTAAATCATCATTTAAAAATTAACTTAGAGTTAATTTTTTGGTAATTTTATAAAAAGATTAATTTTTCAATGAATAGTGAAAAATATTGGTTTTTATTAATACTTATCATTTATTTTAAAGAATTTTAAAAAATAAATTTTTTTAAGATGGGTTTAAATTTAAAATTAGTTCAATTATATATCTATTAATCCAATAAAGGTCATTGAAATCAATTTTATATTGAATTTTTATATAAAACTGTTTAAACATTTCAACATTTTCTCTTTGGAAAACCAATTTCTCATCACATATATGGGATTAATTTTAAATTAAATTTTGGAACTTATATAATATACTAGGACTCGTACTCCTAGATCCTATACTATAATCATGAACATTACATTTTCATCTATGATTCCAATATTTTTTATGTAAATTTTTCCATCAAAACCTTACAATATCAAAAGAAAAACTTTGATCACTTATATTATTGATTAACTTTTATTTTTATAGTTTTAGATAATTAATAAAACCTACTACATGTACAATTCATAAGTATTCAAATCAAAATTTCCCCTATTAATCCATTCATTTCTTCTTCTACATTAGGTCATCTACATCATCATTGTAAAATCACTTATAGATAAAAATCGTTCAATATCATTCTTTATAACCTGGGGAAAAGGAAACATAAGAAGGATGATCTCAAATGATTAATATGGATAAAAATAAGAATTAAAACTTTAATGTTATGAATGAGAATAATAGTGAATAAGGGTATGATGACATATTCTAAGTGTATTAGTGAATCGAAAAAGAACTCATACCCATCAATACATGGATCATAAAATATGAAATTTTTTAAAATTAAATAGTTATTAGAATAAAAAAATCATGAAAAATGTGATATAAATCATGATCATGAGAAGCATTATAAACCCATAGTATGCATTAAGAAAACTTGTATCTAGGGAAATAATTTTCAATTCACTCTTATAATAACTTGAACAAATGAAATAACCATAAGGTCTAATTCCATAGCCAATGCATTTGAGAGATATCATGGACCCACCCATCCTTGATTTATCATAGAACCACCCATCATTTATTTATCATGGAACCATGCATCATTGGTTTATAACATAACCACCCATCAAATTTACAAGTACCATTACATAATAATAACACATAAAAGTTTTCATTTCATCATAAACTCATAGGAAAAAAAATTATCTCTATAATAAATTGATTAATCCTTGGAAAAGAAACTTTTTCTAGAAAAATATATTTGAAATATGATTAACCCTTGTAAAAAAATGGGTTCTATAATAATATCTTTAAAATAATATTAATCCAACTAGAAAATAATGAGTATGGTAACAATACAAAATATCCCCAGTAGAGGATATGTAATAACAAGTTTTGTTGACATTGATAAATGGGAATAACATTAAAATACCATTAAAAACATTGTTGAGGAAAATGTCCTTTTTATTTTGAAAAAAACTTTTTAGAACATAAAACATTTTGTAAATATTTCTTTTTGAAAAAAACCTTGGAAACATATAAAGGAAAATTTAAAAATAATTTAAATAACTTATTAAAAAAAATCTTTTTGAAAATCCTTTCCCTTAAAATTGATCTTAAAATATCATTAAAAATGATTTTTTTTATAAAACTCTATTTTGAAAGAACACAAATTTCCAAATTTAGAGATAAATATAATTAGATTTTATGAAAATAATTTCTCAAATATTTTAAGAACCAAATAGTGGAAAATGGTACATTTAATATTAAGCATCATGAATAAAAATAGGATAATATAAGTCATGGGAATTATATGAATTCAACACCAGATACTTAATCATACACAATCCTGATAAATGATGTGATTGTAATAAAAGACTCTTACCACTTTGTTAAATATGATTCAAAATGACTATGAAATAATTTCATAAAATTAAAGTAATAATATCAATAAAATATAGATTTTAATGATATAAAATTTAAAAGGGGTGTAACATACAACATATAAAAATAGATTTAGGTGTAAAGAATAAATTATGTCTCAATGAAGGAAAATTGAGACAAAAAACCCTTAATGATTTGGTAAATTTGAAAACCTAAGACCCAAGAAAGATAGATACTAAAATTAATTTAATTATAAATATCATAAAATATATTCATGGTTAGTTTATACACCATGAAAAAGAAATAAGGGCGGAATAGGACATACATCTCACAGAAATAAAGTGAGACGAGAAAACCATTACTACTTGGGTAACTTTTGAATCATGATCTTTGTGAAATTATAACATCAATTGAAAATTTAAATATAATTAAATAAATTAAATTTGTTATATATCATTTAATAGCGAAATGTATACACCACACTAAATAAATTATTGGTGATTATGTCATAAGTCTCATAGAAATAAAAGTGAGATTAGAAATCCCCTTACCTTAAGTCTTGACTCACATATTTCTTATTCAATCATACTATATAATAAATATAAGTTTATTATAAATCTATTAAAAAATAATAATAATATATATCTTACTCTATATGATTGTATTATGTCTTTATATTACCCATTTATTAACAATTTCATGTTAAAGTTATGTTTCAGGTAATTACTACTTTGTTTTTCGCAACTGTTTTGACTTGTTTTTTTGGTCCTTTTACTTTGATCATTATTTCATAATTTTTAGAATTTAAAATATTATATTAATATCATATATATTCATGATATATTTATTTATAATAATCTATAAAATATTGAAATATGAAATGAAATATACTATTCATGGAGAAGTTAGACCATATATACACACGAACGCTATTTCAGTTTTCTTGTTGTATAGAATGAAAAAAAGTAAAAGATATATAGATTATTACAATTAAAGTATAATTATTATGAATTTTATATCACATATTTCTATTTCACCCATCCTTAATACATTCCATGTTAAGTGTGTATGAATCATATTGATTCGTGAGGCTGTAGTCTACCTTACTCACGAATGACATTAATGTATTCTCACAAAAAGAAAAGTATGAAGGTATGTGTTATATAATAATTAAATAAGAATAAATAAATAATTAATATCATATATATCATATATAAATCATATGTATATCATTATTCCCAACCTTGAAAGGTGGTAATAGAAGAACGAACGACAATGGTTCACGAGACAGTAGTCTGTCATACACATAAACGATGATTGCATATCCCATTTGATGGAAGTGTGTGAATTTTTAGGCTTTAAAATTGTCATAAAAAATATAATTATATTTAATATAATTATGTTATTATATAATATTTATATAAAAACAACTCAATAGGTTTAAGGAAGAAATAAAACAAAAATGTTCATTGATGAACGTTACCTCTTCTTCACATAACTCCTTTTGGTTTTAACCAAAGCCTTCATTGGATTTATTTATTCCCAAATTTATTCTTATTTTATGATAGGTTTGATGTGAGGATATCATTTGGGAATAATTTTGATGATCCAAAATGTTTATAGGCGTGAAGAATTGGGGAGAGTGAGTGCTTTTTTTTTTATAGTGGAAGAGGAGTGACATTCTTGTAAATACCAAAAGGTAAACACTATTGGGAGGCCTCCCTTACATCATAAACCTCCAATAATGAACCATGTTTTTATAAAATAAGTTATATGGTATAATATGTACATAAAATGGGGTTTTTATAAGTTTATAATTCATTTTCCCACATAAGAATAATGATTAATCACTATGTAAACACATTTTTACCTTAATCATTATAATTAATTTTAATTTATTTCATTAAGATTTTTTATCAAAATAAAAGTTTAAATTACTAAAAATTATAAATTATTATTATTAAAAAAAATTAATCCAGTTTTCCAAATTAAAAACACATAAGTTTCATAATTTAATTTAAAACTTATCTCACTGATGGAATGAGAAAACAAGTTTTTAGAGTGAATATGTCCTAAAATTTACTATGTTTTTATATCCAAATTCAATATAAAATGATTAAAATGAAATAAATTGGATTAATATATGTATTATTGAACTATTTTTTACTTTAAAAAAATAAAAATATAATTTTACATTTTAAATTGTTTAGATGAAAAGCTAGTTTTCAATTAAATTTATTATTTTTCACTATTCATCAAAAAAATAAACATCTTAGACTAATACAAAAAATTAATGCAAAGTATATTTTGATATTATGATTTAATAAATTATGTTCATTTTATCAAATATAATTTATAAAAGTTTCAAAATTTAGTTTTAAATAAATTCTTCTATTAAAAGGTGGAAAAATGTTTAAAAAAAATACAACTCTTTATGCATAAAATTAGATTTGTCCTTATTTTATTCATGCAAAAAATTGGATGAATTTAAAAGTATTTTATTTAAAAAATAAAAAACATAAATTATTTAATATCATTCAATAATAGTGATTAATTTAATTTATTAAGATAAATCTCCTTTATGGTAATAAAATAGTTTTCTTTCATAAAACACATCCTTTATATTCAATTGTTTTTTTTGTTTTCATTTATACTTAATTGGTAACCAAAAGATTCTAAATATAAACACATTTAAAGCATATTTTCATAATTTAAATAATATTATTCATTACCTCTATTCCAACATATATTATTAATAGTATATTGTTGTTTGGTAAGACTCGACCTTACAAGTAACACAAGTTGTCATGAACCATCCCCCAGGGCCCGTGTCGTGACTTCCCCAAGCCTGCCTTCCATAGGCCAGAAGCTGGAGACTAGCACCAAAGGCGTAACTCCCAAAAAATGGGAAGGCATTGCCTTTATAACCTGTAAACACACACAATAGAGCACATGCTGGAAACAAAACACTAAGTAAAACTGTATAACAAAAGTGTGTTGAAAGTAAAAAGGGCCGGAAATACAACCCCAACTGTAAAGTAAAAGAAACTAAAAGTACAACTGAAGAAAGGAAAACTACAGCTACGTCATCCTCTGAGGCTCCAACCTAAAAGGTAGGAACAGATCGCCTCCTCAGCACTCCAGGTCCATCCGTCTCCTCTGTGTACCGTCACGCCGTATAGTCCACCTTCGGGTACCGTCCTGTCCTGGTACTCTCAGCCTCAGTCAGTGTTGTCTGTCGTCTGCATCCAACACAACAAGGTGTGGGCATAGCCCATGCATGGGTGATTATAACGATACTTAGTAGGGACCCCGAGAACCTTAAGGTCTCAAAAAAATCGAACAAGGATAAACCACAAAGTATGAAATCAACAGATGACCCCACTTAGGTATATGCCCATACATATACCTAAGTTATCATGTAATCCATCTCAATCATGAGGAAAACAAAAAAGTTTCTGACTCAGCTCAACTTAGACTTTTATTCACATTATCGAAACCATGACTGCTAGATAACTCCTCCTCTATCGAGTACAGTGGGCCTGCTACGACACCAAGGCGCTTCCCACTAACCTTGGACTACTGAGGTACTCCTCCTGTCGAGTACCGTGGGTCTGCTACATCACCAAGGCACTCCCCATGTGGGTCTTCCGCCACAACCAGGCGCTCCCCCTAATATTCTACAAAGGTAATCCTCCTGTCGAGTATTGCGGGTCTGCCACCACAACTAGGTGCTCCTCCACCGTGGGTTTTCCGCCATAACCAGGCGTTCGCCACTAGGCTAGTCAAGTCACTCCCAATCAATCAGTTAGCAATCATCAAGTCTCAGTCATCTACTAGGTCTTCGCACACTATTCTATCATCCCGAGAAGGATCAACTCCATGAGATACTGGTAGATACTACAACTGTCGCGAAGTACCATTTAGAAGTATCTCAATGGTCTGCCACGTCATAGAGGTCTCAACGCAATAGACAGTGCGTCAATTGGATGCCCGATTTGTGAGTTATTAACCTTTTAGTCCTAGGGGCCCAGTTGGATTCGTGCACAATCGAACAAGACCATATCTCAACTATAACCCAAACTCTAGTGGGGTATACTCAAAGGAACTGTCATGCTCCAAGATTACTAGGTCCATTGACAGTTCATCAAACGTACGACCGGTACCAAAGATATGGCTAAAAGAAGGTAAAGGGTTATAGAGGGCATGGGTCTGGTCTAACCCAGTCTGAGCCAACTCAGTCTAGGTCGACCCGGCCTAACCCGTTGGGTCTGCCCTAGCCCGTTAGGTAGGCCAGCATGTTAGGTTTGGCCTGGACCGCTGGCCCCAGCCCCGCAGGCCGCGAGGGGTCGCGGAGGGCCGCGAGAGCGCGAACCGGTCGTGAGGGTGAAAACCAGCTGTGATTCGGATTGAGGGAATTTTAGCCCGGAGGGCATTGTGAGGGCACATCTCGGCCCGGAGGGAACCACGAGTTTGCGGGTTGGCCCGGAGGGCACCATGAGGGGCCGGATCGGGGCGGATCAAATCTGGTTCGGCCGGCGGATGGGGTGGCTGGGGCCGGTTCGGCTGGTTCGGTTGGGTGGAGGGCATGACTAGGGTGGCACAATTGGGGTGCGGCGCGGCTGAGGCTGGTTCGGCTGGGGCGCAATGTGGCTCGGACTGGTTCGGCCGATGGATGGCATGGTCGACGGGTGGCGTGGGTTGTGGAGGCTGCAGGTTGCGCGACCATTGCCTTCATCGCATTCGGTGTCATTCATTATCTCGTCACCTCATCGCCATTCCGTAGAACATCACAAACAAGAGCATCAGAGGGGTCGGGCCATGTTGGTTTGGCTCGCACCCTCCGTGTTTAGGGTGTTAGCAGGAATATCAATTATTTCTTTGAATTTCAAAGAATTAACAAGAAAATAAGATAGATGAAAAACCAATCCAACACTCTACATCATCCCGCAAAAACAATTTCCAACCCGTAAGGAAAAACATCCACAATGATTCTTTGTTTTATAAGGGAAGAATTTAAGGAATAAAATCATGTTCAAATAAATTCCCTACCTTGTTTGTTGTTCGTCGACGTTGGCACAAGAAATTGGACGTTGATTCGTTGTATATGAGCATGTACTACGTTGAAGGTGGTTTTGAGGAAGAAAGTCAAAGTCATTTTTGGTCGGTGGAGCGTTCTTCATCGGTGGAGCATTCTTCGTTGGGAGATGAAGTTCTTCGTTGGAAGCCTTCTCCCATGCTCTCTCCCAAGTTCCACCAAAATGAAAGTGAGCCAAGAAAAAATAAAAGATTTAATTTATCTATTATTTAGTTGTTGGAAAAAAATTTAAAAAGATTTAAATTAAATAATTGATGTGCTCAATTAGTTAATGGGGAGGATTTGGCACATTAAGGGCAAGTGCGTTGGAAGAATTAATTGGGTAGAGGAGGTCAAGAGGCTCCCCCTCATTAATGAGGGGAGTTGAGAGGTTTTTCACAATTAAAATGGGGGTTTAGTCCCGGGTGGTCCTCACCACCGTAACCTATCGTGGGAGGTTAGGTTCGGGAGGGCCCCACCCCCATAACCTCTCATGGGAGGTTATGGTCGGGTGGTCCCCACACTTCAACTCCCACAAGGAGGTTTAGTTCTCATGGACCCCACCTCCAACTTCAACATGGTGGCTCAAAAATAAAATAAATTGTAGTTCATTTTATTTTATTACTTTCTACAAAAAACTGAAAAACTATCTTTTATTCTCAACCCACTACCGTCGAGGTGAAAGTCTCCTTTAGCGAATATTGGACTACGTGTTCAACTGTGCCTTCAGATTTCAATTCCGAGCACCGACTCAAAAGTTAAAAAAACCTGCTCGTACGTTTACTGAATGTACCCAAACAAAACTTTAGAAATTGATTCCGAGCACACCAGGACTCGGAATCACACAAGATCAATTTTCACAGATTCGTAAAATTCTCATTTAATTTAAAAAAATTACATAGAAATTTTGGGTCTTTATATTCTCTCCACCTCAGGGCTTTACGTCCCCATAATCTACAACTCATAACTAAGGGAACTAGTGGGGGTACTGAGCATGCATCTGAGTCTCCCGCTCCCATGTACTCTTTTGGAGGTTCCCGTGCTGCCATCAAACACGCACCAGAGGTATCAACTATCCACAAAGGACCTGCTCCTGTCGATCCTCAATCTCTAATGGAACCTCCATAATGGTCTCCCCATCATCGACATCCATCTCGCCATGGTCGATGATGTGGGAAGGGTCGTGCACGTATCTACTCAGCTGTGATACGTGGAAGATGTCATGCACTCGATGCAACTGAGGTGGAAGAGATAAGAAGTAAGCCACCTCGCAAACTCTACTGAGGACCTGAAAAGGTTCGATGAATCTCAGAGGTAACTTGTCTCCTCAGCCAAATCTCCATAGACCTCATCGAGGTGAGACCCATAGAAATATGCGGTTTCCATCCTCGAACTCCAGAGGTCTCCGTCTCCTATCAACATACGACTTATGCCTACTCTGTGTAGTCTTCATCTGCTCCTAGATGATCTGCACCTTCTTCGTGGTAGCCGGTACCATCTCTGGCCCCACCAGTGCTGACTCCCGTGGGTCAGTCCAGCATAGAGGTGATCTGCAAGGTCGCTCGTACGATGCCTCAAAAGGTGTCATACCTATGGCGGAGTGATAGCTGTTGTTGTATGAAAACTCCAAAAAGGGTAAGTGATCCTCCCAGCTACAACCGTAGTCGAGGAAACAAGCACACAACATGTCCTCAAGGGTCTGAATGGTTCTCTCGGTCTGGCCATCTGTTTGAGGATAGAAGAAGGTGCTCACATGAATTTGCGTCCCGAAAACTTCCTACAACCCCTTCCATAGCCGGAAAGTAAAATGTGCGTTACGATCGTAGAAAATCGTCGAAGGTACTCTATGTAACCACACAATCTTCTGTACATAGAGGTGTCCCAAGCTCTCTACTGAACCCTACTCTCTGATCAGTAGAAAGTGGGCCGGCTTGGTGAGTCAGTTGACAATCACCCAGATCGAGTCATGACCTCTGGATGTATGTGGAAGTCCTGTCATGAAATCAATGGATATCCCATCCCACTTCCACTCTGGGACCTATAAAGTTTGAACCAAGATTGTTAATACCTGATGCTCCGCCTTCACTTGCTGACAAATGAGGCACCTAGAGGCAAAATCTACAACTGACTTCTTCATTCCCGACCACCAGTACTGTCGTCGTAGGTCTTAGTACATCTTCACCACTACTGGATGTACCGCTAGAGGGGATGTGTGGAACTCCCTCAACACTACCTTTTTAAGTGACACTGGTACTATGGTATGTTGTCTGAAGAGGATGATATGCTCCCTACCTTCAGAAAATATATCAGGTTCCTGCCCTGTGGATATCTGAACACATTTTGTCTCGCAGTCTACATCCCCATGATGTGCCTCCCCAACTCCCTGAAGAATTGGGGGAGTGACTTCAAGAGACTAAAGAAAGGCTGCTCCATCTATATCCACAAAGGATATCAATAAAGAAGTCATCTACTCTGTCTCCTTACCTAGAAGATGTACACCAGATCTCCTGCTGAGTACATATGCAACAATGTTCCCCTTCCCAAAAGTGTAGACTATCTAGAAGTCATAGTCCTGGAGGAACTCAAGAAAATTTCATTGCCTCAGGTTCAGGTCCTTCTGAGAGAATATATACTAGAGAATCTTGTGATCAGAGTACACGATAAAACATTCTCCCATCAGATAGTGTCGCCACATCTTCAAGGCAAAGAGCACTACTGCTAACTCCAGGTCATGGGTAGTGTAGATTTTCTCATGCAATCCCAGCTAACGAGAGCCATATGTGATCACTGATTGCTCCTATATTAGGACACATCCGATTCCGGTCCCTGATGTGTCGCAGTAGACTACGTACCCTATGCCTTTCTCTGGAAGCCTCAAGATGGGGGCACTAGTCAGCCTCTACTCAGCTCCTGAAAGCTCTGCTGGAATCTCTCCGACCACACAAAGGGTTGACCCTTCTTCGTTAAGGATGATAGTGGTGATATAACTCTGGAGAAGTCTGTAAAAAACCTCTGTTAGTATCCATCCAAAACCAGGAAACTTCAAACCTCCGACACACTCCTGGGTGGCTCCTAAGAATGTACTGCCTCAATCTTCACTAGATCTACTACAACTCCAGCCTCCGAGATGACATGTCCCAGAAAGTGAACCTCTTGGATCCAGAACTGGCACTTTGAGAGCTTAACATAAAGCTGGTTCTCTCGGAGTGTGTCTAGTACTACCCGAAAGGGATAGGCATGCTCCCCATCAGTAGTTGAGTAGATCAGAATGTCGTCGATGAAGACTATGAAAAAGAGATCAAGGTATGGCTGAAATATCCTGTTCATGAGTCCCATAAACAGTTCTGGAGTGTTGGCTATGCCGAATGTCATAACCAAGAACTCATAGTGGTCATACCAACATTTGATGGTTGTCTTCTGCACATCCTCATCTTGAACTCTGAGCTGATGATAGCCTGATCTGAGGTCTATCTTCGAGAACTACCGTGCTCCCTTCAACTGATTAAAGAGGTCGTCAATCCTTGGGAGTGGGTACTTTTTTTTCATGGTCACTTGGTTCAGGCGCCGATAGTCAACAAAAATCCTCAAGCTCCCATCCGCCTTCTTAGAGAATAGAATCGGGGCTGCCCAGAGAGAAACACTAGGCTAGATGAATCCCTTCCCTTGCAAGTCCTCTAGCTGTAACCACAGCTCACAAAGATCTATGGGAGCCATCTGATATGCTGGTGTAGATATCAGTGTCTTATCGGGGTAGAATTCAATGTAAAAGTACACCTCTCTATGAGGAGGTAGACCTAAGACATTATCAGGGAAAACATCCGTGTACTGGTCCACCACTACAAGATAGCTCAGACTCTCAACATCAACTGCACTGAGAATAAGGCAAGCCAACTAATGAGTGATTGGCTTCACCATCCTCCGGGTAAGTCCGTCCTGTGCTGCAAAGGCTCCCTTCTCACCAGTGAAGGTAAACCTGGTCCCATCCGTACAGACACACCACACTTTTCACCTACTACAGTTTATCTAAGCATGGAATATAGATAACCAGTCTATACCCAAGATGATGCCGTAAAGGCCTCAACGTTGCTACTAGGAGATCCCAACCTAATCTATCACCTCCTAGAGTAATCTCAAACTGCCAGAACCAATGTGTAATCGTCGAGTCTGCTCCCGTAGGAGTCTCTAGCCATAAGGATCGAGTCAATGGATCTGTCAGAGTCTCCGAGATATGAACGGGGGCAGTGGAAATGGAAGAGTGACTAGAACCTATGTCTATAAGAACTACCACTAAGGTAGAATAGACACAGATGGTACCTCGTATCATCTCCAGAGCACCGTGATCGTAGGCCTCAACTATCGGGAGCTGAGGTCTCCCCTGTCCACCTGCTCACTGCAGTCGGGGTGGACCTCTGGGTGGTGGTGGCGGTAACATCTCAAATCATCGTCCACCACCAACTGCACGACCAACTCCTCTTCCACGTATGCCTACTCCCTGTGGACTGCCTTGATCGAATCTATGTCTCTGCCTGGGCGGTCCTTTGACCGTTTACTGATCATCCGAATGGAGGGTCAGACAGTCACAAGCCATGTGACCCTGCCCTCCGCATGTGAAACACTTCCCACTCTTGGCATGTATGTCTCTACTTTGGGTGCCCCACACAACCGATACTAAGTCATGCGGTCATCCACCTGTAGGTATGGTCCTCTTAGAACACTATGACATCTATCTACTACTAGCTGTATAAGACTCAGTTACGTGTCGACTGGTGGTGGATCTCGCTTCTGGATACTGCTCAGTAAGGAAACTCTCCACTAGGAGGGCTCTCTCTAACACCCCTGCCTACGTCGGGATGCTGAGTGAGATCACCGAAGCTCTAATCTCCCACCCGAGTCCCTGCTCGAAGGTCCAGTCCCTAAATAAAGGGTCCTGTACCATATTGTTGGAGTAGCATGAGAGGTCTGTGAACCTTGCTGAGTACTGAGCTACTATCCGGATGCATTGCTGCAGAAGAAGTAGCTCCTATATGCGCACTGTGTGAAGATTCACTAGGACAAACTCTGCCTAAAACATGATCCTAAAGTCTACCCAAAGAAGCTTCATTTCATCGTGAACTTGAAGCATCAAGCTCCACTATCTTCCCACTACGTCCTGTATAAGGATGGAAACAAGAATCACCATGAGTTCAGATGGTGTCCCTACTAGTCAGAAAACCCTCACCACAACCTCCAGCCAATCCTTAGCTGCCTATGGGTCCATATCTCCCCTAAACTTGGGTGGCCTCTGGTACTGGAACATGTGCAAAGTTCTCTAGTGGCGTGCATCATCTGCTACTGCGGCTGGTGGCATTGGTGGCCCAACGGGGAGTGGTACTGCTGGTGCCTCCATTGGAAAAGGGCCCTACACTGAGGCCTCGTCGCTTGGTGGGATATCTATGCATACAACTATCGAGACTCTAGATGGTTATCCATGGGGAGGCATACTGAAAGGAAAAGATGCAACAAGGTAAAAATATTATACCTAGTGAGCTGACCTGGTTGAGTTGACTTAAGAAAACTTTTGAAAACACACACGCAATCAGTGTTTTCATGCACTGAGTCGGAAATCAGAAGTCAGGGTCCTGGTGTATGGATACGTCATCCGCTGCACCAACACTAGACTCCATGAACTGAGAACCTCACTCAATAATCTTAACACTATTGCTTCATAGAAAAGAATGATCAGAGTCCTAAGTTATACGATAGAACCGACTCCTCTAATACCAATTTTTCATGACCCTTCCCCCGGGGCCTGTGTCGTGACTACCCCAAGCCCGCCTTCCATAGGCCAGGGGATGGCGACTAGCACCAAAGGAGTAACTCGCTAAAAAAGGGATGGAATTGCCTTTATAAACTATAAAAAAACACAAAAGAACACAAGATGGAAACAAAACACTATGTGAAAATGTATAACAAAAGTGTGCTGAAAGTAAAAAGGGCCGGAAATACAAGCCCAACTGTAAAGTATAAAAAACTGGAAGTACAACTGAAGAAAAAAAAACTGAATCTGAGACGTACTATGAGGTTCATACCTGAAGGATAGGTATAGATCGCCTCCTCAGCACTCCAGGTTCGTTCGTCTCCTCTGTGTACCGTCACATTGTATAGTCCACCTCTGGGTACCGTCCGGTCCTGGTACTCTTAGCCTCAGTCAGCACTATCTGTCATATGCTTCCAACACAATGAGGTGCAGGCATATTCCTTGCAGAGGTGAGTATAATGATACTCATTAGGGACCCTGAGACCCTCAAGGTCTCACAAAAATACAACAAGGATAAACCAAAAAGCATGAAATCAAAAGATAACCCCACTTAGGTATATGCCCATACATATACCTAAGTTATTAAGTAATCCATCTCAATCATGAGGAAAACAAAAAAGTTAATGACTCAGCTCAACCAAGATTTTTATTCACATTATCAAAACCATGGATACTAGAGAACTCCTCCTCTATCGAGTAAAGTGGGCCTTCTCTGACACCAAGGTACTTCCCAATAACCTTGCACTGCTGAGGTACTCCTCCTCTTGAGTACTGTGGGTCTGCTATGACACCAAGGTGCTCCCCACCGTGGGTCTGCCGCCACAACCAGGTGCTCCCCCTAATAGCCTACAGAAGTACTCCCCTGTAGAGTACCGCGTGTCTGCCGCCACAACCAGGTGCTCCTCCACCATGGGTCTGCCACCAAAACCAGGCGCTCCCCACTGGGCTATTCGAGTCACCCCGAGTCAATTGATCAGCTGTTGTCAAGTCTCAGCCAACTACTAGGTCTCCACACTCTGTCTGCTCACCTCAGGAAGGATCCGCTCCATGATCTACTGGTCGATACTCCAACTTTTTCGAAGTCCCATGATGTAGTATCTCAAAGGTCTTCCACGTCATAGAGGTCTCAACGTAATAGACGACGCGTCAATCAAATGGCTGATCTGTGATTTATAAACATTTTAGTCCCGAGGGCTCGGTTGGATTCGTGTACGATCCAACCTAATCGTATCTCAACTATACACCAAACTCTAGTGGGGTATACTCAAAGGGACCTTCATGCTCTAAGATTACCAGGGCCACTGACGGTTCGTCAAACGGATGCCTGGTGCCACAGATATGGCCAAAAAAGGTAAAGGGTTGTAGTGGGCCTGGGTCTGGTCTGACCTAGTCTGGGTCGACCCGGTCTGGGTCGACCCAGGCTAACCCATTATATCTAGCCCAACCTGTTATGTGGGCCATCATATTAGTTTTGGCCCAACCCACTGGGCCCATCCCAGTTGGCCGTGAGGGGTCGCGGAGGGCCGTGAGAGCGCGGACAGGTCGCGAGGGCGCGAACCGGCCATGAGTCGGTACAAGGGCGGTTCGGCCCGGAGGGCGCCGCGGGGGCGCGTCTCATCTCGGAGGGCACCAATATTTTGTGGTTCGGCCCTAAGGGCACCGCGAGGGGTCGGCTCGGGGTGGCTCGGAGCCCGTTCAGCCAGTGAATGGAGTGGTCAGGGCTCGTTCGGCCAGTTTGGTCGGGCGGAGGGCCTGACCAGGGTGGTATGGCCAGGGTGCGGTGTGACTGAGTCCGGTTTGGATAGGGAATAGTGTGGCTTGGACCAGTTCAGTTGGCCGATGGCATGGCCGGTGGGCGGTGCGGGTTGCGGAGGCCGCAGGTAGCATGACCGTTGCCTTCATCGTATTCGTCGTCATTCGTCGTCTCATCGCCATTCCGAATAACATCACAAACAAGTGCAGCAGAGGGGTTAGACCATGTTGGTTTGGCCCGCACTCTCTACGTTTAGGGTTGTAGAAAGAAGATCAATTATTTATTTGAATTTCAAATAATTAACAAGAAAAGAATATAGAATAAAAATCAATCCAACACCCCACATCTTCCCGTAAAATCAATTTCCAACCCGCAAGGAAAAACATCCACAACGATTCTTTGATTTAGAAGGGAAGAATTTAAGGAAGAAAATCATGTTCAAATAAATTCCCTACCTTTTTCATTGTTTTCTGACGTTGGCGTGAGAAAGTGGACATCGATTTGTTGTATACGAGTACATCCTACGTCGAAGGAGGTTCCGAGGAAGAAAGTCAAATTCGTTCTTCATCGTTGGAGCGTTCTTCATCGGGAGATGAAGTTCTTCATTGGAAGTCTTCTCCCAAGATCTCTCCCAAGTTCCACCAAAATTAAAGTGAGCCAAGACAAAATAATAGATTTAAGTTATCTATTATTTAGTTGTTGGTAGAAAATTCAAAAATATTTAA
The DNA here is from genome assembly GCA_963277665.1 of Viscum album. Taxonomy (NCBI): domain Eukaryota; kingdom Viridiplantae; phylum Streptophyta; class Magnoliopsida; order Santalales; family Viscaceae; genus Viscum; species Viscum album. Next base: position 717,959,489 of record OY728160.1, read on the forward strand.
ATTAAATAATTGATGTGATCAATTAATTAATGGGGAGGATTTGACACATTAATGGCAAGTGTTTTGACAGAATTAATTAGGTAGAGGAGGTGAAGATGCTCCCCCTCATTAATTAGGGGAGTTGAGAGGTTTTCCACAATTAAAATGGGGGTTTAGTTCTGGGTGGTCCCCACCACCGTAACCTCTCACGGGAGGTTAGGTTTGGGTGGGCCCCACCACCATAACCTCTCATGGAAGGTTATGGTTGGGTGGTCCCAACACTTTAACTCCCACAAGGAGGTTTAGTTCTAGTGGAACCCACCTCCAACTTCCACATGGTGGATCAAAAATAAATTAAAGTGTAGTTCATTTTATTTTATTATTTTCCACAAAAAACCAAAAAACTATATTTTATTCTCAACCCACTACCATCGAGGTGAAAGTATCTCTATGTGAATATCGGCACTACGAGTTCAACAGTGCCCTCAGATTTCAATTCTGAGCATTGGTTAAAAAGTTATAAAAAAATTGCTCGTACGTTTACTAAACGTACCCAAACAAAACATCAGAAATTGATTTTGGGCACACCGGGCCTCGGAATCATGCGCCATCAAGTTTCATGGACTCGTAAAATTCCCATTTTATTAAAAAAAATGCATGTAAATTCCAGTTCTTTACACAAGTTATCAAAGAAACTCAATGTTATGTACAATGAAATATATACTTGTTGATGATTATAATTCAATGTAAACTATAAATTTCATATAACTAAAGATAACAAAGAATATAAATTAATTTTAAAGAAGACATTAAATTAAATCTCAAGAAGTTACACCCTACCCCATTAAAATGATTTTAACCCTAGAAATTCATCTTGGTTATAAAAGGATTAGAATTTTTAGAAATAATTTATTGAAAACCAAATAATAAGAATTAAGTAAGAAAATTATACCTTAAAAATGGAATTTCTGAAATATTAATGTTACCTAAGGTTACACAAAACTAGGTTTCCACATAGGAGAGAATTGGTGGAAGGTAAAGATATGGGTGCGAAAGAAAAAAGTAAATCCCAAATAAGGATATAGGGTGATACAGGTACTCAATTAATTATGAAGTGAAACATAAAAATAATTTTAACCATAAAAAACAATGAACTAATGTTGTGTGAAAAGTCCATTAATTTCCTCAGAGTTGATGGTAATAGGATAACATTTTGTTTTAGGATCGTTCTCAAAGTGTTGAGAAAATATATTACCATATACACTAAGTTGATATGGAAATATAATTACTTTTCAAGTATAATCACATCCTTTTTCAAATTTATACCATAATATAATCATTTTCTCCAAATGATATGTTTTCAAGATGAACTTTTCACACTGGAAGCACTAAAATCAAATTTTAAAGACCACATAACCATAATTAGAATAGTCAAGCTATTCCACCTATCTTTATACATTAAAAAATGTTTATAAAATGGTAATGTAATTACCAAAATGAATAAAAAATTATATGATATATTAATATTTAAAATTAATACCCAATGTTCAAACCAAATCATTTAACAAATTAGTATACTTAAAATTGTTTAATCAATTCCTAACTAAGTTTAAAACCCTAAGATTAGAAGGATTGGATCACAAATTCTTCCAAAATAAATAAAACATCATTAATAAAATAAAATAACATATTTTATAGAAATACAAATAAAATTTACCTATAAAAACGTGACACTAACCAAGAAATCACATAGGCTAGTAGTAGGCACAAAACTCTTATCACCCTTTGGTCCTGGGTTCAAGTCACACCACATTTCCAGATGTGATAGATTGTCACCCAGTATATAGGTTGTTTATTTTTTTCCATTAAACAAGAAAAATAATGAACCCTAAATAATAAATCATGTTGATCATAGGGGTTACAAATACCTCAATCCAAAAAAATTTCTCAAAAAATGTTATTAACAACCTGAAAAAATTTACTACTTAAAAAGCTAAAATGTGGTGTCTAGTACGTTGAAATTATAATTATCATTAATATTATAAAACTATTACTGAATACATAAATATTAATATAACTTCAAATTAAAACATACTAATCTCCAATTTTATCTAAACTGACCTTTAATGCCAACTATAATAGCCCAGGATCTACACTCCCAGATCCTGTGTTGAAATCATGAACTTTTCATTTCTGGAAATTATGCCGATATTTGTGACCCAAATATTTCCATCCATACCATAAAAAATCAAAAGTAAAACTTATATCACTGAAATTATTTAGGACATTTTAGGTTTAGAGTTTTAGAGAATTTTTAAAACCTTATACATAAAAAATTCACAAGTTTTAAAATGAAAATTTCTTCAATTTAACCCATATTTTCTTATTCGACATCAGGTCATAAACATCATACTTGTGAAATAATATATAGTCCTAAATTTTTCAACCTAATTATTTATAACCTGGGTAAATGGAAACATAAGAATGGTGAGTTTAAATGCTCTGTAAGGATAAACATAAGCATTAACAATTGAATGTCATCAATGAGAATAAGAGTGAATATGGGTCTGATGACATTATCAATGTTTATGAGCGGATCTTAAAATAACTCATAATCATAAATACCTAGATCATAAAAAATGAAAAAATGAAAAAGGAAAAAATCATAATAATAAAAAATAATTATATAGTTGATATCAATCTCAACCATGAGAAACATTATAAACTGAAAGAAAGCATAAAAAACCATGTATGAAACTTGGGTCATCATTTTCACTTCACTCTTACAATCACTCTTACAAATGTAATAACCATATTGTCAAATTACATTAACAATGAATTTGTGGGCTATAATATACCCAGCTATATATGTTTTATCATGGAACCAACTATCATTATTTTATCAAAGGACCACCCATTATTGGTTAATAACGTAACTAACAGTTAAATTTCCAAGTACCTTTACACAATCATAACACAAAAACTATTTCATTTAATCATAAAATGATAGGAACAAACATTATCCCTATAATAAATTGATTAAATCTAGTAAAAGAAACAAGTTCTATAATCTTCTCTTTGAAGCATGATTAACCTGTGGAGAAGAAACATGTTCCACAACAATCTATTTAAAACAATCTCAATATATCCATAAAATAAGGAAGATGGTATCAATAAGAAATATCTATAATAGTGGATTTGTAATAAAATATTTTATGATGTTAATTATTGAAAATAATAAAAAAATATCATTAAATAAATTCCTGAAGAAAATTTCCCTTTAATTTTGAAAAATAGTTTTGAAAACATAATTTTTTTTGAAAATAGTTTTCTTTGAAAACATCATTGGAATCATATAAAGGTGTTTTAAGAATAATTTAAAATATATTTTAAAATAGAATTTTTTAAAATCCTTTCATTTTTAAATGAGAGTATAATATTATTTAAAAACATTTTGAAAACATTTGTTTAAATATTGTTTTGAAAGAACACAAATTTCCAACCAAAGAGAGAAATGAAGTAAGATTTTCTTAGAACACTTTCTAAAAAATTTTATATAAAAAAGAGTGTAAAAAAGGTAAAATTACTTATAAGTAACATGAATAACTATAGTATAATATAATTCATGATAATTATAATTATTCAATAGCATAGACTTAATCATACACATTCCCAATAAATGATGAGATTTTAAGAAAAGACTCTTACCACTTTGGTAACTTTGAATGACAATACACATGAAAGAATATATTTAAATGAAACTTATAATATCATTAAAATAATTATATTCATGATATAAAACGTCAATGGGGAATAACATAAACTTTATAAAAAATATATAGGTTTATATCATACCTTACATCTCAAAGAAGGAAAAGTGAGACAAAAATCCCTTAATGCTTTGGTAACTTTGAATCATTAAACCCCATAAAAGATGAATGATAAAATGTATATTTAAATCCCCATTAATTTATGTATATTAACAATAAAATACATTAATTGGTTGTATATACACCTGAAAACAAAAATAAGTGGTGAATATGACATATATCTAATAGAAATAAAAGTGAGACGAGAAAACCCTTACTACATGAGTGACTTTTGAATCATGAGATATGTGAAAGAATAAAATAAATTGAAACTTTTAATATATTTAAATAAATTAAATTAATGATATATAATGAAATGGGTTATTATATACACCACTCTAATATAAATGAGTGGTGAGTATGACATAAGTCTCGCAAAAATAAATGCGAGAGTAGAAATCCGCTTATCGTCAGTCTTAACTCTCATTGTTCTGGTTCAAAACTCATGTATAATAAATATAAGTTTATTATAAATCTATAAAATAAAAATAAATATATATATTATACCATATATTATTATTTTTTATTAATTTATATTACATATTTATTAACAATTTTATGTTAAAGTTACCTTTCGGGTAATACTACTTTGTTTTCATATATTTTGACTTGTTATTTTTGGTCCTCTAACTTGGATAATTATTTCATAATTTCAAAAATGTAAAACATGATATTAATATAATATATATTCATGATACATGTATTTATAATAATAATATATAAATTATATAAATAGTAAATAAAATACACCGTTCATGGAGACGGTAGGCCGTATGTATGCAAGAACACTATTTCCATTTTCTTTTCATATTGAACGAAAGAAAAGTAAATGATATATATATATATATATTATTCAATTATAATTATTATTTATTATATATAAAATATTTATATTAAACTCATCCTTAATATATTCCATGTAAATCATGAATGAATCACATCACTTCGTGAGGTGATAGTCTGTCGTACACACGAACCATGTTATCATATTCTCATTAAATGGAAAGAATGAAGGTATGTGTTATATAATAATTAAAGAAACAAAATGACATAATAGATATTATAAATATCATAAATATCACATATAAATAGTATTTATATCATTTCTCCTAACCTTTAGAGGTTATAATGGATGAATTAACGACATTAGTTTGCAAGGCGGTAGTCTGTTGTACACACGAACGATGATTGCATATCCCATTTGATGGAAGTGTGTGAAGTTTTAGGTTATAAAATTAACATAAAAATATCTAAGTATATTTAAAATACTAAGGTGATTATATAATATTTATATAAAAATAGTTGAATATGTTTAGGGAAGAAATAAAACAAAAATGTTCATTGATGAATATTACCTCTTCTTCGGGTAAGTCTATTTTGTTTTAACCAAAGGCCTTAATTGATTTTATATATTCCATAATTGAGGAATATTTTATGAGATTAGGGGTGTTTTTAATTAATTTTTTCATAATTTTTATGATCCAAAAGGATTGATTGGTGTGAATAAGTGGAGAGAGTGAGTGCTTTTTTTATAGTGGAAGAGGAGTGACATTCTTCTAAATACCAAAAGTTAAACACTATTAGGAGGTATACCATACATCAATTTCCACCAATAAGAATATTTTTTTTATAAAATAGGGTATATGGTTCAAAGAGAGCCATAAAATGGATTTTGGACAAGTTTTGGGTAATTTTATTCCTTAAGATAAAATTTTAACCACTTAGTAAACTCATTTTTACCTTAATCATTGTAATTAATTTTAATTGTTTTTCAAATTTTTTTTGTAAAAAAATAATTTTACATTAACAGAAATTATAAAGTATATTTATTAAAAATATTTAATCCATTTTTACAAGTTACCACAATTTAAGTGGAGGAATTTAATTTAAAACTAACCCCATAAACAGAACGATAAAGTAGGTTTTAAAGTGAATATGTTCTAAAGTTTACCATGTTTTTGTACCCAAATTCAGTATATAAATGATTAAAATTACATAAATTAAATTATTATATTTATAATTAAAATATTTATACTTTATATCAAATCTAAAATATAATTTATCATTTCAAATTATTTAAATGAAAAGTTAGTTTTCAATTAAATTCATAATTGTTCACTATTCATAAAAAAGTGAAAATTCTCAGAAAAATAAAAAAATTCATCCAAAGCAAGATTTTATATCCCAAATTAAAAAATGAATTTTATTTTATCAAATAAAATTTTAAAAGGTTTCAAAATTTAGTTTTAAAAAAGTCTTCCAATAAAAGGTGGAAAACTGTCTTTTTGAAAACGCACAACTTTGTTTCTTAAACTTGGATACATCATTAATTTATACATGTCAAACTTATTGGATGAATTTAAAAATATTTTACTAAATATATTACATATTAATTTAATTAATATCATTCAATAATAGTTATTAATTTAATTTACTTTGATAAAATGCCTTTGTGGGCATAAAATAATTTTTTTATAAAACACATTATTTTTATTCAGTTGTATTTTATTTTCATTTATAAATTAATTGGAAAATAAAGGATTATTTATATAAACTTTATTAAATAATATTTTCATAATTTAGTTAATATTATTCACTCCCTATATTCCAATAGTTAGGTGAAACTATAAATATATTGATAGTAATTTATTGACCGGTAAGACTTAGATTTTCATGTAACACAACTTATTTAATAAACTAAATGTTATGTGAAATAAAAAATAAACTTTTTTGTTTCATAAAATTAAATCTAAACTAAGCATTCCATGCAAATAATGTTACAAAATAATTTAAATTAATTTGAAAGAAGATATTTTATAAAATCTCTGGATGTTACAAATTATGTGATTGGACATTTGAAAAATGTATTCCATATTTGGAATCATCATAATTTATATTATCTATTAAATTTGAAATTATTTTTTACCAAAATTAATAGTAAAAATAGTAAAAATTATTTATCACATTTAAGGTAAAAAATAGGTTCACTTGGGGGTTAAAAAAATGATAAGTGTTAAAAATGGCCAAAAACTTTTACAAAACCCATTTTATGTCCATATTTAAACCTTATTTATTTTATTATATATTATGGTATATTTTGGATAATTTTTTCTTGTTAGAAACATGGGTACACCTTTTTCTTTTCAAAAAAAAATTACAAGTGTTCCACTCACCTCACTTATAAAATTCCCCCCTTATCTTCTCCACTCCATATATAAAAAACCATTTTTTTTAAAATAACAACTGCCCAAATAACTTATTTACTTTAATACTCTCATTTTAGAATCTTTATTTTCGGTATAATTCCAACCTATGAAGGATTTTGGTGCAAAACTAAGGAGGTTACACGAAGAAGAGGTTACATTCTTCCATAAACATTTTTATTTTATTTCATTATTTTACAAATTAAATTATTATTATACAATGATGATATAACAACCAAATTATCTTAATTATACTAATATTCACTTATGTTAATGTAATGACCTATAATAATCTTCATTTCCATCAAATTTGTTACAAAATCATGATTTGTTTGTATGTAAGACTATCACCTTGCGTACGGATGTCATTCATTTTTCCATTACCACCTATCATTGATTGATATAATGATAACTTAAATGTGTATATATTATATTTATGATAATATTATACTTATTCAATTATTATTTCATATATTCCCTCTTACTTTCCATTATGTGGGAACACAATAACGTCACTCGTGTGTATGGAAAACTACAACATCGCGAATCGATGTGATTATTTAATGATTTACATGGAAGTTAATAAAGATTTGTTTAAGGAAAATATGTAATATATATGAAATAAAAATTATTTTATAATTATAATTTGTTATTTAACTTTATTTATTTCAATTCAATGAGAAAATGGAAACAATATCTTACGTACGTACAACCTACCCTCTCAATGAATGACAAATTTCTTTTTCTATCTCTTAATTTTATAAATCACTATAAATAAATGTATAATGAACTTATATTATATTTATATAATATTTAAAATTTTGTATATTATGGTACCATGATTAAAGAAATAGTATTGATTTTTTTTAAAATATTCACAAAAAACAAAGTAGTTATTACCCAAAACATGATTTTAACAGAGAATTATTGATAAATGGGTAATGAAAGGACATAAGTAAATAATACATGTTATGATATATGAGAATGTTTCTATAATAAATGTATAATAAGAATATTTATATTATTCTGGAGGTTCAAATTTCTAATAAGGATGTCGAAACTTAAGGTAAGGGATTTTTTAGTCTCTCTTTTATTTCTGGGATACATATCCCAATTCACCACTTGTTTATTTTTTACGGTGTATATACTTACCAATTAACAATTTTTATCATGAATAAAATTATTTTAATTATATTTAATGTTTCACTTGATTTTATTATTTACTTTGTATTATAATTCAAAATATTACTAAAGTAGTGAGATATTTCCCTCTCACTTTTAACGTCTTTGAGACACATTATTTATTCAACACCTATTTCTTTTTTGTGGTTTAAATAATACCCAGGATTTTATTTTATGATTATCCTTATGAAAATTATTGGAATTTACATATACATTTTATAATCTCTCTTTCACATGGATTTTGATTCAAAGTTACCAAATCGGTAAGGATTCAATTTTACAATATCATAATTTATCGGGAGTGCTCCTTATTATACTTTTTTTTAAAAGGTTGGGGCCGAAGCCACATTTTTATTAATAAAGCAAAGAAAAGACCTCTTTTTAACTGGGTAGAGGGAGGCCCATTACATAGCCCAAAGGCCCAGTGGGCTTGTAGCCCATTACATAGCCCGTAGGCCCAAATTTTTGACCAAATTCCTATTCTTTAAATAGTAACCCAGCTACTACAATACCGCACAGTACCGCCGCCGCTACAGTGCCATGTCGATGTTACAGTACCCGCCGATCAATAGTACTGCCGCTGCTACAGTACCTGCTATAGTACTTCTACAGTACTGCTACAGTACCCTACGCCTAATGGGTTTTGAACCCCCATTTTTCTTATTCTCTAGATATTTATGTAGAATACATGTTTTCCCTTCCCCTTCTTCTCTTTATGTACTCAAGAGTTAAAAATAATGTTTATAAGAAAAATTGTCTTTATTTCTCTCTTCGGTTAAAATCCCTTTTTATTCCAAAATAGAGTTTTCTAAAAAATTTCTTAAAGATGGTTTAACATTATTAAAATGATTTATTAAATATTTTTCCCATGTTTACCTTTTTTTAATAAATGTTTTGAAAGGAATCTTCATATCATCTTCTAAATAGTGCTTATTTGGATTTGACCAAAAATATGAAAGGAATATTCATTTTAGCATGTATGACATGAAAATAATTATCTTCCATCATAAACGTTATTTTATTTTAATATTATTTTATAATATTCCAACGTTATTTTCAAATAAAAGGATGTTGAAAATTATTTATGTTTTAAAAAGTGTTTTTAGAGAAAAAAGTATATTTTCATATAGAAACGTTTTAAATGATTTTTAAAAGCTTCATTTATAATTTTTCAAAGTTATTTTCAAAGAAAATAATTTACAAAATATTTTATGAATTTTAAGTTTTAAATTCATTTTCAAAGAAAAGTTATTTTCCAAAAATATTTTTTAAAATGATATTTAAAAACCATTTTCCATCTAATATGACATCTTTTGATATTACTTATGACTTACTATAACATCTCAAGTAAATAATGGATATGAAATGTTCATATATATTAATATTTTTGAATAAAATATTATTATTACTTTAAAGGGGGTGCTATGTTCGATGGCGTACTCAATACGCAACAATGAGTTTCTTTGGAATCTTACGATGCACAATAATAATATAATAATATTATTTTAAATGGTAGTTAATGCCTAGTCGTTGTAACGGCATGAATGAATAGAACTAACTAAAAAATGATTATATATGTTTGTTAAATATTTTGACAATTACCCAATAAAGGATAGAGGCTTAAAATGCGAATGAATCCAATTTTAAGCATAAATATTTGAATATTCTATAAAAGGTCGATTAATCGCCTTTTGATGGAGAACCCTTTTTAAATCCACTTTTTGACAATTTTATATGCTATATTTAACAAAATAAAATCCTTCTTTAGAATCGGGATATCAAAATTTAGTTTGTTTAAATTTTTGTTATTTTTCTGATAAAGTTCATTTTTTTAATGAATAGTGAAAATGTAGTATTTTAATTCAAAACCTCCTTTTAATATAATTTATTTATATGGTTAGATTATATTTTTAATTGGGTTTAAGTTATAGTTAAAATATATTTTTACCATTTAATCCAATGGTGGTAATTGGAATTAATTTCACTTTGAAATTGGACATAAACAAATGTCAATCTTTTGATAGATATTGTTTCTTAAAAACACGCTATTTGTCTTGACAACCGGAATTAATTGTAAAATTAATTAATTAAACTTATATGTTTTGAATTTGGTAAAATGGACATAATTTTTGAATTTGTAATATCAAATTTACTTTGGATAAATGTTCATTTTTAATGAATAATGAAAAATATTACATTTTACTTCAAAACTACTTTTTCATAAAATTTAATTATATAGATAGATTGTCTTTTGAATTGGTTTTAAAGTGTAATTTAATTATATTTTTTTCACTTAATATAATTTTTTTCATTGGAAGAAATTTCACTTTTCAATTAGATGTAAAAACAAGTCAATCTTTTGATAAATTTTACTTCTTAAAAACCCGTCTTTAATTGTGACAACGAGAATTATTTTTAAATTAATTACTGAAATTTCTGTGTTTGGAATTTTGTAAAATTGATTCCATATTTGGAATCATAAGGTCCAAATTATTTAATTAATACTCTTTTGTTTTTGGACATTATGAATAGTAATGACGATAATTATCTTTACTTATTGGGATTAATTAATAATCGGGTAGTTAAGGGTAATAAAATAATATCATAATAATATAAAATTACCCCAACATGTGTCCAAGTGCCCTTTTTTGATTCATTTCCCACCATGGAAAGATTTTTACCAAACTTGAGGTCCCATGGAGTCACATGGGTGTGATAGTGACATTTATGACTATTTTTAAAAAAGAAGAGAAATATAAATAAGGTTTGTATATCCTAAGTAAAAAAAATTAATTTTGTTTATATAAATTATCTATTAGACTATAAATATTCATTGGAAATCTAAAAATATTTCCTACATCATGGTATTTTTTTTATAATTTTTAGACATTAAATAAATAAATTTATTTATGACACCATGATGATAGAGTGATTACCTCATTAATGAACGATTTAAATAAAATGAAAAGATAAGGTAAAATATAAGACTTACACTTGTATAAAACCTATTGGATGTGTGTATTTATAACCCTTATCACCTTATCCTAGAAATATATCATTGTGGGACCTTTAAAATCTAAAAACCATTTTATAATAAAGTAACAATTCAAGACTTTCCAAAAGTGACCCTACTCCCTCTTATAAAAGGCCCCACCTCTACACCCTTACCCACTCCTCTCAAGCCCTTGGATAATCTAAACTCTACTCATATTGTCTTTCCAAATCCCTCTCTTACTCATTGAATCCTCACTTTGGGCAGAAGTCATTCCAAGGAAGCCTTTGGCTCAAATCAAAAAGAGTTACCTAATTTAGAGGTAATGTATTCTCTTATGTTCTTTTGTATTATTTTGCTTCTCCAACCCCTTAAACTCTTTTTACTACTTTATTTTGTAACAACAACAGTATCCTAAATATACTATTATGTCTTTATGAGAAGTATTATAGCTACACCTACACACACATTCATCTAATGGGTAAAGAACATACTGTTTCTGTGGATCGAGAACTATTGCCTCACGAAATGATGATTGTTCAATTATCTCATACCGCCTCTCATAGTGGCCATTAAGATGTCACTATATTTATATATGATATATATTATGTTTTTTTCTTTATTATTCTGTATTTTTCATTTATTCCATAACTTTATGGTCTCTATAATGGGTAAACGTGATAATTTCATTTTAGGAAGTGCGAACTACCGCCCCCTCAAAGAGATTTGAATCGTTAATGCCATATGTGGGATGTATAAAGGATGTTGTTAATGATATTATATATTATATTATACTGGAATTATAATATACCTTTATATTAAATTTTTTTTATTCCATTAAATGCGAAATAGAAATGAAAGTAGCATTCATGCGTACGTACGGCTTATCGTCTCCATGAACGGTGCATTTCATTTCTTACCTTAAAATGTTATGTAATAGTATAAATACATATATATACTGGATATATATGATATATAAATCATGAATATAATTCTAGAGATAATGGATATTTTACTACATGAACAAATTGTAAATATAAGAAGTTCACTTTTGACTCAAGTACCAAATATCGACAAAACGACCGTTATTAACTTAAATGATTACATAATGATTATAACATGGTAATAAGTGATATAGAAGAAATAAAAAACTTGAAAAAGGTTCTTAAGAAATTATAAATTAACTTATGTTTATTATTCAGGAAGAACAAGGAACATTCGATCGAGTCAAGTCAGACACATGGTAAGGGGTTTCTTATCTCGCTTTTAATTCTGTGAGATTTCCATTGTTTGCGACTTATTTATTGCATGTGGTGTATTGTGTACTTCCATTTGATACATATTATAATGATTATATTTATATTCATGGTATTATATGATTCATTTGGTGCTTATTATCTTTTGGTCATACGACCCTATTTATTACAACGAGGTAAGGGTTTTTTATCTTACTATTTATTCCCGTGAGATTCATGCTATATTTGTCACTATCTCCTTTGAGTGGTGTATGTAATGAACATTATTCTACTCTTTGTTTAATATACTTTTGTTTATTGGTATTTATATCAACACTGTATAGTCCTTCTTTCATGGGGTGTACATTTCGAAAGTTACCCAAATCGGTAAGGGTACCTTTCACCCTCCTCTTTTTAAAAGACTTATTTTTGTTAGGTCTTTTAATTTACATCTTATTAATGTTGGGATATGTTCTTATATATCCTTATTTCTGTAAATTTTATGTCCAAGTGATGAGATACCCTTTTTATCTCTCATTAACTCATTTTCTAAATTTTAATGTGACACAGTCAGGCTGTCGAATTTCTGTAAGGGAACTTCTTAACCCAATTTCAATTCTTTGGGTTAAACCTCTACTTATAGATTATATCATACTATGAATATGTGTGGATGAAATCTGATTGTTTTACACTTAATATACACTTATATTGGGTGTATTTATATTTTTCACACATAATTATGTAATTGATTTATCCTTAATCTAAGGATACCATCTTTGTACGGGACTTTGTCTCAATCTCCTTTCATTAAGGCATATTTTTATTTCTACAGGACTTTATTTTATATGGTGTAGAAAACCCTTTTGACTTTTCATTTCATTCAAAATGAATCTTTTTACATAAAGTGTTTTACTAAATGACAAATGGAATGTTTTTTTGTCTTACGTATGCGGCGACAAAGACTTCTCCGCCGCCGTGACCATTATTTGAGTTTCGGCATCCTCTACAGGCCATAACTTTTTTTTAAAGAAAAATAAATACCATGTTTTACTTTTCTTTTATTTAGGTATTGAAAATGGTTTTGATAATTTTTTGATCAAATCAATGTGTTTTATTGATTTCTTGTGATTGAAATGTGGAAATGTTAGGTTTCCTTTATGCATGTTTTATGTGATACGATTATGTTATGGTTCTTGGGCATTGTTTATAAAGTCGGGTGGTTTGGTGATAAACTAAGGGTAGGTGAGCTCGAGATAGCTATCCAATGCATTGGGTAATGTGAAGGAGTTAAACATTAAGGTTTCTATGAAGATATTTAGGGAATATACTGTGATGGGTATTCCAAACATAACCATGAGGGTCACTCTTTACGTAAGAATGTTATAAATGCCACAAGTTACCTTTATGTCTTATGATTTCGATGAGTTATTCATAAATCTTATGATTTCACGAGGTATGTTAAAAAGCTTATGTTATGTATATATTTATGATATAATGTTTTCTTTCTTTTTGTATCCCTTACTAATATTTTTAAGATCAACCCAAGTATTTGAAATGTTTTTCATAGGACATAAAAGTGGAATAGGTTCAAGGATGGGATAAAAGAAATGTAATGTTGTCTAAAACATGGAACTAGACATGACTCTTTCTATGAGTTTTTATTTTGTGAAAAATGGAAACTAAGTAGATGTGTCTACTTTGTAATCGTTGAGATGTAATAGTTATGTCCTAATTCTCTAAAACTCTAACCTGAAAAGATTCTCAATGTGAATTATTCATTTATTTCCTGATTATGTAATGTTTTAAGGCAGAGTCCTTATAGTTGGTATCAGAGTTCGGTTTAGATAACTTTAGAGGTTAGGGTATTATTTAAGATTAAGTGACATTACCATAATGGTTAGGATTTCAGAAAGAGTGATGGTTTTTTTAGATAAAGTGAATGAGTTAAAGATAACATGAATAATTATATCTTTGTATTATATGATTATTTTACTGATATACTCACACTAACCTTTTTGGTTTTAGTAAATGGCTGGATCTAGCAGGAACCAAAGTAATAGTGGATGTAAAGAAAATTGTGACGGTTTTCCAAACGAGCAACTGAATGATATGGGAGCTACAATGATAACTCTTGTGGTTATTCTCAACCAACTATCTGGAGTAATGATTGACCACCCAAACCTTAGTGATTTTTATAAGGCATCATATGTGAGAGAAATAAATCCCTATAGAAGTTTAGGTAATAATCATAAAGGTAAGTGTGTTCAAAAACCTATGTGTCAAATATGTAGAAAGAAACACCTAGGAAAATGTTTCAAAGGGACAGGAAGATGCTATAGATGTGGAAATGAAGGTCATAATGAAAGAACCTTCCATGGTAAAAGGAAGCATCTAGTTGACTCTAGGAAAGGGAAAGAAGTTCTTTATGAAGGATCAATTGAATGTTTTAAATGTGGTGTGCATGGTCATTATGAAAACACATGTCCTACGAATAAGTTTCAGGAATGGGATCACCAGGATCATACAAATATTTGTTTACCAATACCTAATTCCATTCTGATTGAGGATTAAGTAACCAACAATGACCAATGGAAGGTATGGATTATTTCTTAACATATGTTTTCCTATTATTCAATCTTAGGATATGATTCATGATTTTGTCTGTAGAAAATAAGTATTTCAGATTAAGTTGGAAAGGAATGGTTAATGGATCATGAAGAATGTTGAATGAGTAAGAAGTCAACACATAAGAGATTCAACAGTTATAGTAGATTTTAGGATGGTGAAATGCTTAGAAGTATTAAGGCTCTTTTGATGATGGGATTATATTAGAAGTCTTTTTATAGTATGTGTAACCCTGATGTTTGATATATGAAAATTTTATTCAAGGAATAATTATCATTTCTTTTGTGGACATAGTTATAAATAACCATTTGGGTTTATATGATCCTTAAATTTGAGGCAATTACTGGTTAATATAATTTGGGATGCAAAACGAAATTTATTAGATAACCTTTGTGGTTAAAATATGTTATGGTTATTTTTGATGAATTTATCTCTTTTTGGGGAATGCTATAAAATTATATAGTTTTTGAAAAGGGACAACACGTAGACCGTGTGACAACCCACCGCGTTGGATGAAGCTACGAGAATCGAACCCACAACCAAAGTGCGACTGGTATTTATCGCCTACCACTAGTCTATGTGAAGTCCCTGGTTAGTATGACTTATTCTTTTTAGTTAGATTATTTTATGAATCAATAATAAGTTGATTTTGGGTTATCTATGGAAATTATTAACCTATCATGGAGGATATGTTATTAGGTTAATTAATTTTCAATATGATACTTTTAGAGTAACTGATGTTATTTGGAGATAAATGTTAAGATTTATCTTGGAAGACTATGTGATTAAATCCTTCAGAGATTTGGGTTTAAATATTAGTTTGGATTACTTTGAATAATTTTATGTATATCTGTTTATTGAATGGTCTTTGATGAACTTTGGGTTTTGTTGGATAAATTTTGGAGATTAAGAGTAGTTTTTCTTTTTGTGAAAGATTATCCTTTATGGGGATTATCTGATCTTGTACTAAACATTTCGGTTTTTATTAAGGTCTAAAGACTAGGGAAATATATAGTTCATCTTTTATGGAATATGTGATTCTCTCGAAGTTGATTTTAGCACTCTTAATGCGAACAAGTCATCTTGAATACTCATCATTTGGAGAAAATACCAGTTTGTGTTAGAAATCTAGTAAAAGATGAAAGTCTACATGACAAGTGAGTTTGTTTCCTTATGTTTTATATAAGCTCAAAAATAAATTCCTTAATGAAATGTAACTTAAAACAAAAACTTTTTCTATTAACGTTTCCTACTGGGGAATAAAATACTATTTAACCCATCACAAGTTTGTGATTTTATGGAGGTTAACTTTCTCATAAACATGTTTTCTATCACTCTCCATCAGAACTTGATGGTGTTTTTTCTCCTCCATATCCATGTTTTCACGGAATCCTAGTATGGGTTATTTCAGGTGACCATTGTACTTCTTTTTATTTCTTTTAAATTGATAATTTTATTTACTCATTTTCTGATGTGGGGCTTTCAATAATGTTTCCTAGCCCAATTTTAAAATTGTGAGGACGCAATTCCCAAAAGGGGGAAGGATATAACATCCTAGGTAAATAATGAATATGAAATGTTCATATATATTAATATTTGTGAATAAAATATTAATATTACTTTAATGGGGATGCTATGTTCGATGGCGTACCCAATACGCGACAATAAGTTTCTTTGAAATCTTACGTTGCACACTAATAATATAATAATATTATTTTAAATGGTAGTTAACGCCTAGCCTTTGTAATGGAAGGAATGAACAGAACTGACTAAAAAATGATTATATATGTTTGTTAAATATTTTAACAATTACCCAGTAAATGATAGAGGCTTAAAATGCGAATGAATCCAATTTTAAGCATAAATATTCTAATATTCTTTAAAAGGTCGATTAACCGCCTTTTGATGATGAATCCTTTATAAATCTGATTTTTGTCAATTTTATATGATATATATGAAAAAATAAAATCCTTATTTAGAATCAATAAATAAAAATTTACTTTTTGTAATTTTTTGTTATTTTTCCGATAAAGTTCATTTTTTAATGAATAGTGAAAATGGTGTATTTTAATTCAAAACCTCTTTTTAATCGAATTTTTTTATAAGGTTAGATTATCTTTTTAATTGGGTTTAAAGTGTAGTGAAAATATATTTTTACCATTTAATCCAATGGTGTCCATTGGAATTAATTTCACTTTGAAATTGGACATAAACAAGTGTCAATGTTTTGATAGGTATTGTTTCTTAAAAACATGTTATCTGTCTTGACAGTGAGAATTAATTATAAAATTAATCAATGAAACTTATATGTTTTGAATTCGGTAAAATGGATTTCATTTTTGAATTTGGAATATCAAATTTAATTTGGATAAATTTTTGGTATTTTTCTGACAAATGTTCATTTTTAATGAATAGTGAAAAATATTGCATTTTACTTCAAAAATGCATTTTCATCTAATTTAATTATATAGTTAGATTTTCTTTTAATTAGTTTTAAAGTGTAATTTAATTATATTTTTATCACTTAATAAATTTATTTTCATTAGAAGTAATTTCACTTTTAAATTGGATGTAAAAACAAGTCAATCTTTTGATAAATTTTACTTCTTAAAAACCCGTCTTTGGTTGTGACAACGATAATTATTTTTAAATTAATTACTGAAATTTATGTGTTTGGAATTTGTTAAAATGGATTCCA
Organism: Viscum album; assembly: GCA_963277665.1. NCBI lineage: Eukaryota > Viridiplantae > Streptophyta > Magnoliopsida > Santalales > Viscaceae > Viscum > Viscum album. The sequence continues at coordinate 717,977,272 of OY728160.1, forward strand.
TATTTCTAATGAGAAGGTCCAAATTATGTAATTAAGACTCTTGTTTTTTGGACATTATGAATAGTAATGAGGGTAATTATCTTTAATAATCGTGATTAATTAGTAATCTGGTAGTTAAGGGTAATAAAATAATATCATAATAATATAAAATGACCCCAAAATTTTTCCAAATACTCTTTTTTGAGTCATGTCCGACCATGGGAAGAGTTTTACCAAACTTGAGGTCCCATGGAGTCACATAGGATTGATAGTGACATTTATGACCTTATTTTTAAAAAAAGAAGAGAAATATAACGAAGGCTTGTATATCTTAAGTAAAAAAAAATTAATTTTGTTTAAATAAATGATAAATTAGACTATAAATATTAATTGGAAATCTAAAAATATTTTCTACATCATGGTATTTTTTTTATAATTTGTAGACATTAAATAAATAAATTTATTTATGACACCATGATGATGCAGTGATTACATCATTAATGAACGATTTAAATAAAATGAAAAGATAAGGTAAAATATAAGACTTAAACGTGTCTAAAACCTATTGGATGGGTGTATGTATAACCCTTATCACCTTATCCTTGAAATATATCATTTTGGGACCTTTAAAATCTGAAAACCATTTTATAATAAAGTAACATTTCAAGACTTTCAAAAGTGACCCTCCACCCTCTTATAAAATGCCCCCACCTCTACCACCTTACCCACACCTCTAAAGCCCTTGGATCGTCTAAACTCTTATCATATTATCTCTCCACATCCCTATATTACTCCTAGAAGCCTCACTTTGGGCATAAGTCTTTCCAAGGAAGCCTTTGGCTCAAATCAAAAAGAGTCACCCGATTTAGAGGTAATGTCTTCTCTTATGTTATTTTGTTTTATTTTGCTTCTCAAACCCCTTAAACTCTTTTTATTCCTTTCTTTTGTAACAAAAATAGTATCTTAAATATACTAGGATGTTTTTATGAGAAGTATTAGAGCTACAATTTCACACACCGCCATATAATTGGTAAAGAACATACTGTTTTTGTGGACGGTGAACTACTGCCTCACGAAATGATGATTGTTCAATTATCTCCCACCGCCTCTCATGGTGGCCATTAAGATGTCACTGTATTTATATATGATATATATTATGTTTATTGTTTCCTTATGATTCTTTATTTTTCATTTATTCCATACCTTTATGGTTTCCATAATGGGTAAAGGTGATAATTTCATTTTAGGAAGTGCGGACTACCGCCCCTCAAAGTGATTTGAATCGTTAATGCCATATGTGGGATGTATAAAGGATGTAGTTAATGATATTATATATTATATTATACTGGAATTATAATATAACTTTATATCATAATGTTTTCATTCCATTAAATGTGAAATAGAAATGAAAGTAGCGTTCATGCATACGTATGACATTCCGTCTCCAGGAACGGTGCATTTCATTTCTTACCTTCAAATGTTATATACTGGTATAAATACATATATATACTGGATATATATGATATATATGATATCTAAATCATGAATATAATTCTATATATAATGGATATTTTACTACATGAACAACTTGTAAATATAAGAAGTTCACTTTTGACTCAAGTACCAAATATCGACAAAACGACCGTTATTAACTTAAATGATTTCATAATGTTTATAACATAGTAATAAGTGATATAAAAGAAATAAAAAACTTGAAAAAGGTTCTTAATAAAGTATAAATTAACTTATGTTTATCATTCAGGAAGAACAAGGAATATATGAGCGAGTGAAGTCGGACAAGTGGTAAGGGGTTTCTTATCTCGATTTTAATTCTGTGATATTTCCATTGTTTGCCACTTATTTATTGCGTGTGGTGTATTGTATACTTCCATTTGATATATATATTAACATGATTATATTTTTATTCATGGTATTCTATGATTCATTTGGTGCTTGTTATCTTTTGGTCATATGACTCGATTTATTACAACGAGGTAAGGGTTTTTTATCTCACAATTTATTCCTGTGAGATTCATGCTATATTTGTCACGATCACCTTTGAGTGGTGTATGTAATAAATATTATTCTACTCTTTGTGTAATATAATTTCATTTATGGGTATTTACATCAACATTGTATAGTCCTTCTTTCATGGGGTGTACGTTTTGAAAGTTACCCAAATCAGTAAGGGAACCTTTCACCCTCCTCTTTTTAAAAGTCTTCTTTTTTGTTAGGTCTTTTAATTTACATATTATTAATGCTGAGATATGTTCTTATATATCCTTATTGATCTAAATTTTATGTCCAAGTGATGAGATACCCTTTTTATCTCTCATCAACCCATTTTCTGAATTTTAAAGTGACATCGTTAGGCAGTCGAATTTCTGTAAGGGAACTTCTTAACCCAATTTCAATTCTTTGGGTTAAACATCTACTTCCTGATTATGTCATACTATGAATATGTGTGGATGAACTATGATTTTTTTACACTTAATATCCACATATATTGGGTGTATTTATAAATTTCACACATAATTATGTAATTGATTTATCCTTAATCTAAGGATACCGTCTTTGTACGGGACTTCGTCTCAATCTCCTTTCATTAAGGAATATTTTGATTTCTACATGACATTATTTTATACGGTGTATAAAACCCTTTTGACTTTTCATTTCATTAAAAAGGAATATTTTTACACAAAGTGTTTTACTAAACAACAAAAGGAATGTTTTTTTTCTTACGTATGTGGTGACAATGACTTCTTCGCCGCCGTGACCACTATTTGAGTTTTGGCTTCCTCTACAAGCCATAACTTTTTTTAAAAGAAAAATAAATACCATGTTTTAATTTTATTTTATTTGGGTATTGAAAATGGTTTTGATAATTTTTTGATTATATAATTGTGTTGTATTGATATCTTGTGATTGAAATGAGGAAATGTTATGTTTCCTTTATGCATGTTTTATGTGATATGATTATGTTATGGTTCTTGGGAATTGTTTATGAAGTTGGGTGGTTCCGTGATAAACTAAGGGCAGGTGAGCCTACGATAGCTCTCCAATGAATTGCGTGATGCGAATGAGTTAAACACTAAGACTTCTCAGAAGATATTTAGAGAATATACTGTGATGGGTATTCCAAACGTAACCATGAGGGTTACTCCCTACATAATAATGTTATGAATGCCTCAAGTTACCTTTATGTCTTATGATTTCTATGAGTTATTCATAAAACTTATGATTTCATGAGGTATGTTAAAAATCTTATGTTATGTATATATTGATGATCTAATGTTTTCTTTCTTTGTGTATCCCTTACTGAGATTTTTATGCTCATCCCAAGTTTTTGAAATGTTTTTCACAGGACATAAAGTGGAATAGGGTCAAGGATGGGATCAAGGAAATGTCATGCTGTCTAAAACATGGAACTAGACATGAATCTTTTGAAGAGTTTTTATTTTGTAAAAAAAATGGAAACTGAGTAGATATTTCTACTTTGTAATCATTGAGATGTAATAGTTATGTCCTAATTCTCTAAAACTCTAAACCTGAAAAGATCCTCAATGTGAATTATTCATTTAATTCATGATTATGTAATGTTTTAAGGCTGGGAACTTATACTTACTAGGGACATGATCAAAGGATACCATTCTAATTATTTCAATGAATGAGTTTTTCTTATTATGGAATGTTTTCTTTGAATCATGTTTCTCTTCTATGGGTTATACTGTGTAACATACCAACCCAGGTCATTCAAAATAATCTCCCAAGTTATCCCATCATAGGGTGGGGTAAAAAAAGAAAAACAGGGCTCATATAAAATTATAACAAGACATACAAACATAGTACGAAGTGGGAAAAAAAGTGAGATAAAACAAATATAAATAAGAAAAACTCGAAAGTACAAAAAAATTAGATAAGAATAGTCTCTATGTAACCAACCGTCACCTCCAAACAAAAAAAACAACAAAAAGATAATCCTCTATGATACAAAATTCACTTACATTTATTTTTATCCTACAAAAAAAGGTTTAAAAACACCCACAAATAGAAGTCGGGTGTGAGTAATAGAGACTAGTAGGATACCACCAAAGGATCTATAAAATTTCTAATAATAAGAATGCATATGTTCAAGCTTTAAAAAAATATTTTTACAAGAATTTTTATAAATAAAACATTTTGAAATCCTTTTTGAAATAATCCTTGAGTTTTCAGAAATTGTATAACATGTTTCTAAATCTGGAAATAATTTAAGTAAAGATACTAAATATAAATAAACATGTGAGCCAACATCCATAAAATAAATTCTCATTCATTAAACAACCATAAATAATAGCGCACCTTCCATATAGGCTCTAACATATGGGAAAATACCTACTAGACACACAAAAGACTAAAAATGAATATGGTTGGATCCAAATAACATCGAGGCCTTATATAGACCATCTATATATAAGAGGTTAAGAATACCAGGGTATCTTTCTTGATTCACCCAAGGTTACCTCTATGAAATGTTTTCCAAAATATATTTTTAAAAATCATGGTAAATTTTTCCTATAAAAATATCAAATCCAAGATAACTTGCTTCAGGTTTTGAAAATCCATTTTTCTATTTCAAATCAAACAGATTACATTTTGAATGAAAAATTCCGTTTTCAAATGTGAACTCATGGAATTTTCAATTTCAATACATGAAACTACATTTATAATCTCATGGAATCAATAATAAGAACAATAAATTACAGAAATTATAACTCTTAAACAAATCCACCTACCTCAAGAACATAGAAAACCTTACCTCCATTGACAATGGAGATTGTGACCCAAGATAACGACCTTCACAAAGGATGACACACCATGAAACTAAAGTGGATTGATAGAAAAACCTATAAAATCACAAAACCAAAGACTAAACATATTTTTAACCCAAAATAAATTTGAACTAAGAGAAACACTTACGCGGATAATAGAAATTCATCCCCACTGATGATCAATTGTAGAAAGAATCGATCAGAACGGAAGGAAGTCGCCCAAAATCGCCTAGAGAAAGATCTCTAGCTAAAGGACATGGATGAAATGGATAATGAAGCCTCAAACACCCACATGGTACCCTAAAAATTGAAACTTAAGAAATTAGATAGTGTTTAATACCTTTACATATTGTGAAACCCTTTCATATTAAGTTACCAAAAAAACACATCACCTAGAATTAAAAACATGATTCAAATTACATTGAATGTAATACTTATACAATTTGTAAATTTTTCATACTCTGTAATCTAGTTGATGAAATATGTCTAGTGACCATTAAACATTCTGTAATCCTATTACATGTTATGCAACTACCCAAAAGATAGTAAAAATTCATTAGAAAAGAGAAAAATTCCAAAAAATCCTTTAATTATTTATTATAGGTATCCACCCAATCCGAGGCCAAAAAAAACTTTCCCAATAAAAAAAGGAAGCCAAAACTAAAAACTAATACATACCTAATAGAAAGGTAAAAGGGTGTTATAATTTACCCACCATAAAATCTTTTTATCCCCATAAAGAGCTCAAGATCCTGGATCCACAAAAAGAGAGGACCACCACTGCCTCATCAACATCTCCCAATCCCACATCCCATGGTGGTCCTATCTGTACTTCCATAGTACTCGAACTAATGGGATTGTTTTACCATGTAGTGACTTATCTTAGAAGTACTTAATCTGAATTGGATGCTCAACCAAAGTGGTATTGGGCTCAAGACAAACATCCTCCCATCTAATCACTTGAGAGGGATATGATATATACCTCATCAACTAGGAAATATGAAAAAATTCATGCATATATGATAAGACAGATGGTAAAATAAATTGGTAGGCCACCTTCCCTAGTCACTCAATGATGTTAAAGGGGACCATGAACCTCAGTGACAACTTTCCCTACTTACAAAACCGACAATGTCCCAAGAAAGGTGAAACTCTAAGAAAGATCCGATCACCAACCTGAAGCTCCAGCGACTGACGATGATGGTCTGCATAAGATTTATGACAAATTTGTGCCATTATAAAATTCATGTGGATCAAATAACCATCTCTTTAATCTATTATACAACACTCGTCTTTACTAAGGACCTCTCTCCCAACTCTACCCAATACAAGGGAGATCAACATGGAATCCCATAAAAAGACTCAAAGGGCGCCATTCTGATTGAATCATAATAACTAATTTTATATTAAAACTCGACCAAAGTAAAATTCTTGTCCCAAGATACACTAAAATCAAGAACACATGCCCAGAGCATATCCTCATGAACCTAAATATCCATCTTTATCTATCCATCAATCTGTGGATGATAATCAATGCTCAATTTTAAATGGGAACCCATTTACTTATAAGAACCTCTGAAAAACATGTATTTGAACCTGGATTCCCTATAAAAAATCTATATAGGTAACACCATGAAGTTTCTCAATCTCTCAAACATACAAGTTACCATGATATTACAATTTCATAGTCTCATTTATCGGTAAGAAATGCGCCAATTTAGTGAGTTTGTAAAAAATTACCCAAATCACATCCTTCCCACATGGAGTCTATGGTAAACTAGTGAATGAATCCATGGAAATATCATCCCACTTCCATAATATAATGGGAAAAGGCTATAAAAACCTGAAGGTCTCTGGTATTCAACCTAAAATCATCTATAAGTGAGACACTATAGTACAAAATCTACAACTGACTGCCTCATCCCTGACTACCAATACTGATGTCTCAAATCATGGTACATATTTTTAGGTCCAAGGTTTACAGACCTACATGACTAGTGTCTTATATCTAGAAACTAATTTCTCAAGAAAAATAGAACAACCAACCTTCTATGAAAGAACAACGCTCTACTAGGAGACCAATACAACTCACACAAGGTCTCCCTACTATTTAGGATTTCTCTTAAGCATCATCTATCAGTGTCCACCATATTCCTAAGTGAAACTCGATCATAAAAAGAAAAGTCAAAATTTAAAAAATCCAAGAACACCTGCCCTCTAAACTCCTTTAATTCCATGCTCATCTTAGTGAACAAAATCATTAGACACCACTACTCAACTGGTTCTTTCATTGCTTGTGTTAGAAACTTTCTTATAAATGAATCAGTTGCCACATTTCCTTTCCTGGTGGTATATATGATATAAAAATCAATAGCCTGAAGATACTCCACCCATCATCTCTATCATTAGTTCAGATCCTATATCGACCCAAACTTTAATAAATTAAAATTATTTATTTATCTAATTAAATGTCTTATTATGTAAAATGGTTATATAAAATATACACTTCCTTGGTTTTATGGATTTCAAAATACTGTTAAGAATTGTTACCTTTGCTAATTTAGTTTTTGAATAGTGATTAATTGATTAGTATAAATATAGGCATTTAACAAATCCAATTTACTCATATAAAGGAACTGATGACCCCATATAGTAGAATTTCTATACATGAAGCTCATTTGTCAAATCTCAAAAAGGAGGTGGTGTCATTGGGAAACACTCTTGACCAAGCCCAAGTTGAGCTTCAACACCTTAAGCTTAAAATGAACCACCTACTGGAGAAGTGAAAGTTGATCGAGTTTACCACCCGAGCGATGTCATCCGAGCCACCCCAAGAGTCTGTCACCATCTCACACATTACCCTTAGGTCATATGTGGGTGTTATAAGGGGTTATGTAACAAGACTCTAAAACTATGATTATGTGAATTATTTTTATATAGAATAAATAATATACATTTATTTTATTATTGTTACTCTGTAAATAGTTTTTAAAACACAAATAATATTTTTTTAGTTAATATTCAATTAAGAAATCTATTTTGATGAATTAATGTATTTTTTAATTAAATAATATTTTAATAAAATACTATTACTAAATTAATTTTTATTAAATATAAAGGATCTTATAGTTTTTATGAATAAAATTGTGATTTTTTTCTTAAAGCTTGAAAGCTATTTTTGTCAAAACCCATGAATTTTCAATAAATGTCAGTTTTTATTTTAAAAGTAAAAATTCACATATTTAGAAAATTATTTAGATAAAATTAATATTTTTTTGGAATTAGGATGTCAAAATTATCCAACGGTGAATTTTTCATAATTTTTGGAGACCGTCAAATTTTTAGGTAAAAATTAAATACCACTTAATTATATAATGTGTTTTATAACATCATAATGACCCAATAGTGATGTAATAAAATACTATAAATGGTATTTGAGGCCAAAATATGTTTTACCATTAAAATAATATGATTTTAGGTTTGTTTGATTAATTTTATGGTGCCTTAGTGGACCCTTCATGACTTATAAAACATTTTAACTTTTTAAATTGATTTCCTAGAGAATGTGACTCACCTCCAGATAAGTAAGCCTAATATTTTAATAAGTTAGGAAATTTTACTTAGAAAATAATGTTTCCCAATACACTTTGGTGAAAACCATGGGAAAAAACCAAGGGATGGTTTGTGGTTTTGATTAGGTTAATGTGTAGTGCCCAAAACCTAAATAATAAAGAATTTCCTCTTATTTCTTATATAAACCCACCCATGATCCCACTTCCTCTTTAGTAAAAAAAAATTGGGTCTCAACCAACCCCTTCCCACCTCTTTCTAGAATCCTCCCAAGAAATCATCCCATGTACACTCATTAGCATGCCATAATGTTGTAAGGGATTTATTCCTTCGTTATTTTTTTTCAAATTTCATTATGTTGTTATACCATTTTTTCTCAATTAGAAATGTTGGGATATAATTTCAAACCTCCCCCATACTTTCCTCTTTATTTTTTAATGATGAGAGAACTATTTTTCTCTCATTAATGCCTCCCATTTACACACGTTACCATGATGAAATTCTGTAATAAATTTCTCTATTCTCATTTACATTCAAGCAATTATTTTGTATTATGAATATAAATTACATTACATATGTTGGGAAATGTATCTAAATGAACTCCTTAACTTCCATTTAATTTAAATATGATTAGACACCCCTTTTTCTCTCATCAACTATTTTTATGGATTCTTATGTCACACCGTTATGATGTAGAAATAGCACAACGATTTTCCAAGCCAAAATCATTGTGTAGTGAATACCATGGACATTTCTCTATCAAGGGTATTCAAATTTATGAACATTTAATTATTTATTATATAGTTTCATATATGAATTCCACATTACTTTATCGTGGAATAAATGATTATTTTTAATGAATCCATGTTATATGATCCATGTGGCACACTTATGAATGAAATGAAATGATTAAGAAGGGTGCACCCTAATAGCGCTCCAATGCATTGGGTAAAGATTAGTATCATGACAAGTTAAGTGAAATGAGGGTTTAATAACTCTAATTCATGTGAAATGAGGGTTTACTCATGCTCCATGTGCAATGGGCCTTGGATCATGATAATATAATGTTAAATATTGTTTCCATATTTCCATGTTTTGATAATCATGTTATATCATTCCTTTATGTTTATATTTCTCTTATGATCCATTAATCTTCCTATTGCCTAACATGTCATGTATTATTCAAGTTATGCCTTGTTTACTGCTTTACTGGGCTTTATATATCTCCCTTTTCTTATGCATGTACTCATATTATCCCATGCAAAGCTAAGAATGAAAAAATGTGTGTGGTCATGTAAAAAAAATTTCAATAAAGATGTGTATTTCAAGTTTTAAGTTGTAATGTAATGTTCCTAATACCCAAAGACACTCAAAATCTTTATCCTCAAAGTTTTCTTATGTGGAATTTTATGTAATAAATCATGTTTAAGTGTGTAATAAAGATCATGGTTGTTATAGTTGGTATCAGAGGATAGGTTTAGTTATTTTTGGGATTATAATTAGAAACCCATAGTGAAAGCGTTATGGATAAGAATAACTATAATAAAAACATCCCTTGATGTTGGTGAGTATTGAGTAAGTGGTTTATCAAGAAAATACATCTCTATCTGGATACGAGCAGGTAGAGGAGGCTCTAGCACAGATGTATCTAGGGGTAAAACCCTAAAAAACTGCTTGAGCTAGACTTGAATAGGAATGGGTGCATGACAATAGGCCTTGCTGCACTCTTGGTTACGACACACCCAGGGGATATGCTTTGGTAAATTCATGAGCTTAGTATGAACCATTATTAAGGGAACAAAATTCCCCCTAAGAATATATATTGGTAAGTAGATCATGGATAACATAGAATGAAGCCCAGAAAATCATAAGTTACAGAAATAAGTGTAATTTATAAGTTATCTTTTTTTATTTGGACTCTCCGTTTTTTGTCACCCCTAACTTTATTTTTATTCCATCCAATGGTCAATAATTATAGGACTCGGGCTAACAATTGATGTGAAGATCAATGTGATGACTATTCTAATGAGATGCCCAATATAATGGGAGTGAGAATAGAAAACTTTTTCATGATACTCTCTTAGTTGACTCAAGTTTTGAATAAAAACATTTGTCAAGAGGAACATTCAACCCCCTTAATAAATAAAGAGTCACAATTGAGATATTTATGAGAGAAAGGTCTCCTACTTTTAATGGATCATCTGATCCCTCAATCTTCGAACAAAAAATCAACTCCATTAAGAAGATCTTCTCTATCCTTTAATGTTCTGAACAAGAAAAGGTTCTTTTGGATGATTATATTATAGATTTTGAAGCTGATCAATGATGGAAATTGATAAAAAATACGAAGCCTAAGGAAAATATTGAGGTGTTGGAAAGGAAGGATTTCTAGAAAATGTTTTGGCAAAAAATATTTTCCATGCACCCTCTGACATAAGATGGAAAGGGACTTTATTTCCCTCAAGAAAAAAGATGACGAATCCGTCAAAGCATACGGGGAAAAATTCACAAGACTTTCATAATATGCCTCTAACTTTTTTGTTAACCCCAAATGCAAGGTTGACCGCTTCTTTGGTGGGATAAAACCTAGCCTACAGAAAGACCTAGCATTCTATGACTTTGAGAGCTACGAGGAAACTGTCGGTTGTGCCCTGAATGTCAAAATGGAGATCGAATAATTCTAGGGGTATCATGGAGATAAGAAGCATAAGGTGGAATTTAATTCTAGTGGTCTGATGGATAAATCCAATGATGCTGATAAAATCCAACATCCTACTTGACAAAGGTGTAGAAAGAAGCACCCTAAAAATTCATAAAGGGGATGAGGAAATGATTTAGGTGTGGAAGAGAAGGGAACCTAGCCATTAACTGTCGATAAGAAAAACCCGCAGCTACGACAGAGGAGAGGAACAATCCATTCGACCATGAATGCACTGTTCATTAATTCAACTGCAAACCCAAGAACTTTGTAAACCAGTGCCCTAATCCAAGGGTTTTCGGAGGCAACCAACAACCTACAAGGCACCAAGGGTGAGCTTTTTCCATCTCTATCACCGAAGTGAACCCCAAAAATTAAGGGGTGATAGATACTCTATTTATTCATTCAAGAAAAGTGAATTCACTTTTTGATTCTAGTTCTATGCATTCTTTTATATCCCTAAAGTTTAGTAGAAAAATCACAATACCACCAAAAATCATTGAATTATAGATATCGGTGAGGATGCAAAATGAGGAAATCAATGAAACCCATGAATATAACTCCTCCCCTATCACATTTATTGGATTGAACTTCCTAGAAAACCTCATCATACCTAGAATTTGATGCAATTCTGGGCATGGATTGGATTTCCATATATGGAGCCAACACAAATTGTTGTGAGAGGGAAATCACTCTCCATACGGTGAATCAAGACCCGATTCTATAAAAGTACAAGGAGGAGGATGAATATTCCTTAGCACAATCATCTCAAGTGTGGATATTAATTATATATGATCACAGATATATTTCCCAGATGATTGAGTCTAAGGAATCAACCATCCTTGAATACATTCCTATTGTGATGGAATTAATTTAAGTGTTTCTCTAGAAATTTCATGGTCTTCCTCCAAGAAGAGATGTTGAATTATCAATTGATCTTATACCTAGGGCATTTCCAATATCAAAGATTCCATATAGAATGGCTATTGTGGAGCTTGAGGAGCCGAAGAAACAACTATAGGAGAATCTGGATAATGGGTTTATATGCCCAAGTGCTTCACCATGGGATGAACCAGTCCTCTTTGTCAAGAAGAAGGATGGGTCAACGTGCCTTTTCATTGATCATTGTGAGCTCAAAAAAATCACGATAAAGAACAAGTATCCTCTACCCTGAATTGATGACTTGTTCGACCAGCTACGCGGAACATAATACTTCTCCAAGGTGGATTTGAGGTTGCGATATTACTATGTAAGGTTGAAGAAGGAGTATATCCTCAAGACTGCTTTTCATACAAGGTACAGGAACTATGAATTCATAGTGATTCCTTTCAGACTCCCTAATTCTCCAAAATTATATATGGACTTAACGAATAGAGTCTATAGAGATTACCTCAAAAAATTTGTGTTAGTATTTATAGATGATATTATAATATACTCCAAAACCAAGGAGGATTATGAAGAGCATCTAAGAACTGTAATAGAGACCTTGTGAAAGGAGAAGCTCTATGAAAATTACAACAAGTGTGAGTTTTAGTTGAAGTAGGTCTCATTATTGGGTCATATAATCACAATCAATGGGATATATATGGATCCCTCCAAGATAGATGCAATTGAGGGATGGCCAAGGCCAACATTGGTGATGGATATCTGCATCTTCCTGGGGTTAGCTGGGTATTATCGCCAATTTGTGAGAAATTTCTCATGATTTTAAAACCCTCTTACCAGGTTAACTCAGAAGGGAGTCATGTTTTCTTGGTGTGATGAATGTGGAGATAACTTCAAGGAGTTGAAACGGAGGCTTATCACTATGCTTGTGCTCACACTACCCACAAGTGGAGAACATTTTGTGGTATTTAGTGGTGCTTTGAAGAAGGGCCTAGGTTGTGTGTTGATGAAAAATAAAAAAGTCATTGCCTTTGATTCATGGAAAATGAACGTTCATGATAAAAACTATCCAACACATGACCTAGAGTTAGATGCAGTAATTCTCGCTTTAAAAATTTGTTGACATTACCTCTTTGGGGAGAATTGCGAAATATATACAGATCACAAAGGCCCCAAGTATACATTCACATAGAAAGAGTTGAATATGTGCCAATGAAGATGTTTATATCTGATCAAAGACTGACTTCTCAATCCATTATGACACTATGACAACAAATAAGGTGGAAGATGCTCTAAGTAGAAAGGACCCAGTGATTCTATCATTGATGAGAATTGAAAAGGATCCAATCTTCTTAAATTTGATGAATATGGACATGTGAATCATAAAGAAGGGAACATCATCAATCATTTCACAAATGATTACTCATCTATCTCTTTTGGAAAGGTTAAGGGATACTCAAAATAATGATGTGGGAATTTAGAAGAAAGTGGAAACTATCAAAAAAGGGAAATCCCTAGATTTAATGTTAATGAAGAAGGAATTGTGATATTTGGGTCAAGACTATGTGTTCTATCAAATCCAGAGTTAAAGAAATAAAATTTGGATGATGCACATAGTTTAAATTTCTCCATTCATCAAGGGAACACAAAGATGTATCGAGATCTATGAGGGTATTATTGGTTGGATAACATGAAGAAGGAGATCGATGAGTATCATCAAAGTGCCTGGTATGTCAACAAGTGAAGGATGAGAGGCAGAAGTCAAAGGGGATGATGAAACCATTACCCATACCATCATGGAAATGGGAGAACATCACCATGGACTTTTTCACAAGACATCCAAAGACATCTAAAAGAAAAAAATGCTATCTGGGTTTTTGTGGATAGTCTTACAAAGATTGCTCACTTCAATTCAATTCGGGAGGATTTCTCATTGGATCAACTGGAAAAGATATACATCAGAGATGCGATAAATATGTATGGATTACCACTATCTATTGTATCCAATTAAGATCCAAGATTCACCTCTATGTTCTTGAAGAGTCTTCAAAATGCTCTAAATACTGAGCTGGACATCAATAAGGCTTATAATCCTCAAACTGATGGCCAATCTGAGAGGACTATTCAAACACTTGAGGAAATTTTGAGAGCATAATCAATGGTCTTCAAAGGAGGATTAGATCAACACCTTACTTTGGTTGAGTTCTCTTACAATAATAGTTTCTACTCAAGAATCCAAATGGCACCTTATGAAGCCCTGTATGGGAATAGGTGAAGAACAATGGCATGTTGGGATAAAATTGGGGAGTAAAAACTCCTAGGTCCAAAAATGGATGACGAAATGGTGGAGAAGGTTAAGACCATCCAGTAACACCTTAAAGCTGCTCAGAGTCGAAAAAAGAGTTATGGTGATAATCATTGATGAGACCTAGAGTTTGATTTCAGATACATGGTATTCCTCCACATATCAATGTGGAAGAGAGTTATGATATTTGGAAAGAATGGAAATCTTAGTCCAAGGTACATCAGCTGTTTTGAGTTCCTTTATCGCATTGGAGCAGTGGCCTATCAACTAGAACTCCAACCAAACCTATCTCAAGTACATGTTTTATTCCATGTATCACTCTTGATGAAGTACATACCTAACCCATCACATGTACTCAATCTAGAGTTGTTACCATTAGATAATGAAATCTCCTATGAATAGAAGCTGATGAAGATCTTAGATCATAAGGAAAAAGTTCTATAAAATAAGCCAATTCCCCTCATCATGGTGTTTTATAGAAACAACAAGTTTGAAGAGGAAATGTGGGAATCAGAGGAACTGATGAAGCAGAGTTACTCACATCTATTTTAGCGTGGGAAAAGGAAATTTAAAGGGTAAAATTTCTTAAGGGGGAAGATTATAATGACCCAAACTTTTATAAATGAAAAATCATCTTGATATAATTAAATTTTTTATTATATAAAATGGTTATATAAAATATTCCTTAGTTTTATGGATTTCAAATTACCATTAAGAATTTTTACCATTGCTAATATAGCTGTTTAATATTGATCAATTGATTAGTATAAATATAGGGCTTTAAAAAATCCAATTTACTCAGACCAAGGAAGCGATGACGTCATCTAGTAGAATTGATCTGTATAAATCCCATTTGTCATATCTCAGAAAGGAGTTGGCATCATTGGAATTCACTCTTGACAAATCCCAAGTCGAGCTTTAACACATTAAGCTCGAACGGAACCACCTATGGGAGAAGTGGAAGTTAATAGAGATTACCACCCGAGCGATGTTATATGAGCCACCCTAAGAGTCTATCACCATCAAACACCTTACCCTTAGGTCATCTATGGGTGTTACAAGGGGTTATATAACAAGACCCTAGAACTATGATTATGTGCATTATTTGTTGTATAGAATAAAGAATATACATTCATTTTATTATTGTTACTTTGTAAATAGTTTTTAAATCACAAATAATATTTTTAGTTAATATTCAATTAATAAATAAATTTTGATGAATTAATGGATTTTTGAATTAAATAATATTTTAATGAAATATTATTACTAAATTAATTTTTATTAAATATAAATTATCGTATAGTTTTTGTTAATACAATTATGATTTTTTATTAAGTTTTGAAATCCGTTTTTGGAGAAACCCATGAATTTTTTATAAATGTGGGTTTTTATTTTAAAAGTAAAAATTAACATATTTAGAAAATTATTTAGATAAAATGAATATTATTTTTGGAATCAGTACATTGAAATTATCAATGGAGAATTTTTCATAATTTTCTGAGACATTCAAATTTTGGGGTAAAAATTAAATACCGTTTAATTATATAATGTGTTTTATGACATCATAATGACCCAATAGTGATGTAATAAAATTCTATAAATGTGATGTTTAGACAATATATGTTTTACCATTAAAATAACATTATTTTAGGTTTTTTTTATTAATTTAATGGTGCCTTAGTGGACCCTTCAATACTTATAAAACATTTTATCTTTTTAAATTGATGTCATAGAGAGTGTGACTCACCTCCACATAAGAAAGACTAATATTTTAAGAATTTAGGCTATTTTATTTATGACATAATGTTTTCCACTTCCGTTTGGCAAACAATTGGGCAAAAATCATGGAATGGTTTGTGGTTTTGATTTGTTTAATGTGTAGTGTCCAAAAGCTAAATAATAAGGAATTCCCACTCTTTTCCTATATAAACCCACCAAATCTTGCACTTCCCCTTCATTAAAAACCTTTGGATCTCAACAAAACCCTTCCCTCATATCTATAGAATCCACCCAAGGTTCCCCAATCTCCCAATAAGCCTCTTCGAAGCCTTTGGGATCACACTTCCAAGTAAGGTATTTCTTTCTTTCTCATTTTTGTCCAAATTTCATTTTGTTGTTATACCATTTTTTTCAATTACAAATGTTGGGGTATGATTTCAAGCCTCCCCTATACTTCAATCCTTATGTATGAACGATAATATACCCCATTATATCTCATTAATTCCCCCCATGTACAACTGTTACAATGCCGAATTTCTGATAGAGATTTCTTCCTTTCTCATTTTTGTCTAAATTTCATTATGTTGTTATACCATTTTGTTTTCAATTAAAAATGTTGGGGTATGATATCAAACCTACCCATACTTCCATATTTATGTTTTAATAATGAGAGGCATCTTTATCTCTAATTAATACCTCCTATTTACACCTGTTACCATGTCAAAATTCTGTGAGGAATTTCTCCCTTCTCATTTATATTCAAGAAATTCTTCTGTATTATGAATCTAAATTCCATTACATATGTTGGGACATGTATCTATATGAACCCATTAATATCCATTTCATGTACATATTATTAGACACACCTTTCTCTCTCATGAACCATTTTTATGAAGTTTTATGTCATGTCATTATGCTACGAAAATTGCACCATAATTTTCCAAGCCAAAGTCATTGTGTAGTGAATACCATGCCCATTTCTCTATCAAGGGTATTCACTTTTAAGAACATTTACTTATTGATTATAGGGTTTCATGTATGAATTTAAAATTACTTTATCATGGAAAAAATTATGATTTTTAATGGATCCATGTTATATGATCCATGTGGCACACTTATGCATGAAATGAAATGATTAAGAAGGGTGCGCCCTGATTTCGCTCTAATGCATTGGGTAAAGATTAGTATCATGATAAATCATGTAAAATGAAGTTTTACTCATACTAATTCAATTTAAATGAGTTTTTAATCATGATGTATATGAAATGGGACTTTGCTCATGCTAATATCATGTTGAATGTTGTTTCCACATTTCCATGTTATGATAATCATGCTATATCATGCCTTTATGTTCTTGTTTCTCTTATGATCCATTGATATGCCTATTTCCTAACATGTATTGTATTATTCATGTTATAACTTGTTTAATACCTTATTGGGATTTATATCTCACCCTTTTCTTATGCATGTCCTCATGTTATCCCATACAATGCTAAGTACGAAGGAATGTGTGTGGTCATGTAAAAGGCGTTTTTAATAAAGATGTGTATTTCATGTTTTAAATTGTCATTTAATGTTCCTAATCCCCAAATAAAGTATACCTATTGATCCCCATAGTTGTCTTAGGTGAAATTTTATGTAATAAAACATATTTAAGTGTGTAATAAAGAACATGTTTGTTATAGATCTTTATATGTGATGATATATTTCAGGTTCTTATGATATGAATATACCATAAAAACTTATCCAAAGAGATAGTGATTCCACATTTTGAGTGCATTCATAACAACTAC
Organism: Viscum album; assembly: GCA_963277665.1. Classification (NCBI taxonomy): domain Eukaryota; kingdom Viridiplantae; phylum Streptophyta; class Magnoliopsida; order Santalales; family Viscaceae; genus Viscum; species Viscum album. The sequence goes on from OY728160.1 coordinate 717,995,032, forward strand.
TAACTGAAGATCACTAGTTGGGTAGTTCTTCTCATGAGGGATTAACTAGAGTGTTATATAAGTCACATAATGTTTCCCCTACACCAAGAAACAACCCAAACCAGTACAAGAAGAATCACATAAAACATCATAACCTGATCCTGGTTCCAGAAGAATAAAAAATGGTGTTGAAGTCAACCTCATATTCAACTCCTTGAAAGATCTATGGCATCAGTCATTCCATTAAAACTTTACACCCTTACAAGTTAAATCTATCATCAATGTCACAATATTGGAGAAGTCCTAAACAAACCATATATAGTAACCTGGTAACCCCAAGAATATCTAGATCTCAAGCATGTTTATGGGATTCACCCAAGATATAACTGCTTGTACCTTTTTAGGATCCACTGATTCACATGCCCCATAATCTTCACTTCTTGGATCCAAAACTCACACTTAGAAAGCCTACAATACTGATAATGTTACCTGAAAGTTTTAAGAATGATATAAAATGGTATCTATTCTCCTCCTCTGTCTTGAAGTACAACAAGATATCCTCCATGAACACAATAACAAAAGAGTCCAGGAACTAATGGAGGATTCGGTTCATCAAATCTATAAACGTCATAGGAGTGTTAGTGAGACTAAATGGCATAGCACAAATCTATAAATTCCCCTATGGAATCTAAAACACCATCTTGGGTATATCATCTTCTCATAATCTCAATTGGTGGTACCCCAACCATAGTTCAATAATAGAAAACCAATGATCCCCTCTTAGTTGATCAAAGTGATCATTAATTCTTGGTAAAGGATATTTATTTTTAACATTCACTCGATTAAAATTACAATATTCAATAAAAATTATAACGCTTCTGTACACCTTCTTAGAAAAGAGTACATGTGATGTCCATCATGACACACTAGGATGAATAAATACTTTCACCCCTAAGTCATTAGGATGGACCTTAAGTTCCACAAACTTTGTAGGTTATTTTAAATTAATTTTCCATTAAATGTATTCTAATAAACCTAAATTCTAGGTCTACTACTTAGTGAATATTTTTCAACTACTCATGGTATCTCATATTTAGTAAAGGGAGTGAGCTGTCTAGGATCATTTTCTACACAAACTATCCAAATTTCAAAGATCCTAATATTTTATACCGAAGACACATAACTAACAAACATAGTGAGGAAACACTTTAGACTAAATAACCTCCATTTGATACCAAATTATAACAAACCAACCTGGGTCACCGGACTAGTCACTTAGGTCCGCCCATCATGGGGTGAGGTAAAATATAGAAAGAAACACAAGTCTCATAGGAAAGGTTAAAAAGACATAAATGTAGAGTATTAAGAATAAACAATGTAATATAAAACTAAGATAAATAGGTAAAAACATAAAGTATATAAAAACTAGATAAAATTGGTCCCCGTGTGATAAATTGTCACCTCTAATCCACAACCATAACATAAATAGAATCATGAATACTAAAAAAAGACCTACCCTTTAATTTTATCCTACCAAAAGGTATATAACTTCCTATAAGGATAATTTGGTGTAAGAAACATAGACTAGTAGGATACCATCAAAAAATTTATACAAGTTTTAATACTAAGAATGTACATGGTCAATCATGAAAACAAAATACTTTTAAAACCATTTCTATAAATAAAACAATTTGAAATCCTTTTTAAAAAAATCTTTGAGTTTTCACAAATTGAATAACATATTTCCAAATCTAGAAACACAGTAGGTAAAGATACTGTATATAAATAAACATGTGAGATAACATAGATTAAATAAACAATCATATATTTAATAACTAGAAAAAACAATGCACCAACTAGTCAAGCTCTAGCCTATGGGAGAATATGTAATAGACACTGAAAATATTAAAAAGGAAAAAGGTTGGATCCAAATAACATCGAGGACCACAATAGACCATCAAAACAAAAGAGGTTACCTCCCTATGGTGTTACTCTCCCTAAGACTACTCATATCTCATTCTCGATGCACTAAGGTTACCCTTGCGAAATATTAATGGATTTATATATTTAAAAACAATGCTAATTTTTTTATAATTTTTTTAAATCCATGACAATATTTTTAGGGTTTGAAAATTAATTTTTCCATTTAGAATCAAGTAAATTTTATTTTAAAATAAAAAAACCCTTTTCAAATGCGGACCTATTCTCATTTCAATTTCAACACATTCAATTCTATTTCTAATATCAAGGAATCAATAGAAATAAAAATCAATTCAAGAAATTAGAACACTTTAAAAAATCCACCTACCTCAAGGAGGTAGAAAACCTAACAACTTTTGACAATGAGGACTGGAACCTAAGAGAACTGTCTTCAAAATGAAAGGAATATTAACAACTAAAGTGGATTTATAGAAAACCCTATCAAATCAAAAAACCACATCCTAAACATATCTAAATCCCAAAACCAAATAAAAACATACATGGATAAGACAAATATGACCCCAATGGAGATCAATCATAGAACAAATCAGTCTTGATGTAAGGAAGTCTCCCAAAATCATATAAGGCTCTAGATCTGGCTAGGAATAGAAGACTACAAAAGAGAATGAAGCATCAGACACACTCACAACACCCTAAAAACTAAAAATAGGGAAAATAAAAAACATGTCATTAATCTTTTTCATTTTAAGTTATTCTGAAAAAAAATTACCTCAAATTAAAAATACGCTTTTTAACATTACACGACATGTAATCCTTATACATCATGTAATATTTTCACGTTATGTAATCCTATTCAAGACGTCTTTCTAGAGATAATTACACAATTTTAAATGTTATTACATGTAATTTAACAACTGAGAGAATAGTTAAATTCTTGGGAAAATATGATAATTCAAATAAATCATTGACCTCACCATTATAGGTATCCTCTCAATTCAAGGTCAAAAAAACTCACCCAATGAAAAAATGAAAACAAAATAAAAGACTAAGAAGTACCTAATATAAAGGTAATGGGGAATTACACACAATGGGGAAATTATAATGAAACAAACTTCTTTTAAAGGGTTATGCTATAATGAAATGATGGAATGATTATAAAACATATATATTTTCCATAGGTTAGGATATGATGAAATGTTTATGAAACCCATTTCATTTAATGAGATATGATATGATGAATGTTTTATGATATTATAGAACACATAAACTTGATTTTAATTATTTGAAGAGTGTGAGATATATCACCCTTTAATGCATTCAGTAAATATTTAAATATAATGAGATAGATGGGACTGAAATGGGGAGTGAAATCAGTTCAGTAAGGGACTTTGTCCACTATGATGATCTTGGGAGTAAACCTTGACAACAAGGATAATTTTAAGAGTGAACCAATTCTATTATGATATCCTTGGTAGTGATACTTGACTTCTATGTAAATGAATATCTATGATTTTTTGTATGATATAAATCTATGTATTATGTTAATGTTGTGATCTCATTTCCCATGCTCTTTGATTTCCTTATGATTCATGTCATATGAACTACCAATATTTATTATATGACTTAATATTATGAACCTTGATATGTAGGGTATGGTTTTCAGTTGTTATTATCTTGTTCTCAAACCCTTATGCACATGTTAGGCTTATGTATCTCCCTTGTATACCCTTATCGAGAATCTAAATTCACCATTTATTATGGTTCCTTTTCCTAGGAAATGAAGAAAGGTTTTATGTAGGGTATGTCTAAGAAGAGTAATATGTGGGAAAATATTTATGGGAGATGTTTAAGATATTTCATGAAATAAAAATATTTTGTGCCTAGTATCAAAAGGCACTACACCCTTATGATAGTCATGCATGTTTTTGTAAAGTAATGAATATTCCTATAAAATATATAATATCTATGTATGGAAATTTGTATCATACAAAATTAAATTGTAGGAAATGTTTAGTTAACATTTTGACAATTGGATGATAGAATTTTATTGATATACCTAAGGATATTTCTAAGGATATATCCAAGGACATGCCTAAGGATAATTTTATGGATGAGTAAAAGTATATGAAAATGTCTTGGAATTTTGGTAAAGGATAGAGTGAGTGGATCCTATGTAATTACATAACTGTTTGTATAATAAAAGTGGATATGGATCCGAAAAAGAGGTAACTATGGGTAATAACTCTTAAAAGGGTACATTGAGATGGACTCGATCATCACCTGGTATATGACAACTAGCCTCGCTACACTCTAGGTATGAAACTCTTGGGGGATATTCTTTGGAAATTCAAAAAATCTTTATGAACCATCATTAATGATTTAAATTTATTATTACTATAAATGACCTAGGATAAACCTATAGTGTCATAGATTAACAAGTAAGGTTTCATGATTTATTCAACCTATAAATTATTTTTCCCATTTATATGGTTTTCCACAGTGAATATTTTTTTCTCACAATATGCATTTTGGTTTTAGTATATAGAGGTAACAAAAAGAATCTATATTAATGTTGAATGTGATAAGAATGTGTTGATGAGAAACCAAATGGGATGATGACTAGAGTTAAGGATATTATGATTATTCCTAGTCATTTATAATGATATATGATTAAAAACTTTCACTTTAACCAACTCTTGGACTCATCAAACAATTTAAGGATAAAATTCATTGAGAGTTTGGGTGGTGGTGACCATGTGGGAAAGAATATTTATTTTAATATAGGTTGAGAATGTGGGAAGAATCACTCCAGGTAATGTATGAAAGTAATGAGATGATGTTTTATATTTTGAGGAGGACACCAAGTATGCGACTTCTAATGAAAAATAAAAATTTAAATTAATTAAATTGATAGGAATAATAGTTTCCCTAAGGCATAATAAATGGTTGAATATTATAAATGTGGAAATTATGGTAATTATAAAAATAAATTTATATGGGGAAACCTAAATTAGATGATTAACAAGGTGGTATAAGTAAATTTTTAATTGTTGTTGATGAAGAGTGTACAACTGACATATGACAAGGATGTGAGATGATTAAAGTGTTTGAGAAAGATGTGGGATGATATAATTTTGTATATATTATAATTCAAGATTTATTTTATATGAATAATGAATTATAAAAGTATTATTCTCTATAAGTTTCTCATTAAGGATATTCAAAAATATGTTGATTAGTACTGATAACCTAGAAAAGTGATTTATTAGATAGGTGATATTTTACAAAAAACCATGGGATTAAAGGAATATAACACTAAATATATTTCTAATGTTGAGATAATGATGTTGGGACAAAGATACTATGTATATGAATAAACTAAATTGGATAGTATTATGACATTGGAAGTATTTAATGATTTATTAACAAAGTGGTATATGTTTTCATTTATGGAGTCTACAACATTATTGGACTTATAGAAAATATTCAATAATATAATGTCTTATTCAAGGAATGATAAAGTATGTATGTTATCATTAATGTTTTATGGTAATTATGATTATTATCACATTTCATGAAAATATTTAACCAAGGTATTCACATATTTGGTAAGTGAAAATTATGAGTTGCTTTATGATATTTGGGAGATTAATGTCAAGCTTATTTTGAGAAATATAGTGAACTTATTTATGAATTTTGAATTTTTAAAGGTTCTTATGGTTAAGAATTTATAAAACAATTAATTTTAACATTGGATGATATTTTAGGGAATTATTTATTACTTCACCATAAGAATATTTATGTATATTGGATAGCTTAGGCCAACCATTTTGTTGTGATGATAACTAGAGATAAAATGATTGACTTATCATTCTATTATGAATCTGGTGATACATTAGTGCTTTAGGAATTAAAAATTAATCTTCATTAATTAGACTAAGAGGTGAAATATAAATCGATCAAGGAAAAAACAAATGATGATATTTTTCTTATGAACTTGAATGAAATTATATAATTATATCATATTGTGAAAATTCTTCAACATAAGGAAAAAAATTTTGAAATAATTTTTTTACCATTATTTCTGATGATATAAATAAAACTTTTCATACCTTATTAGTTTATAGTTTTGTGTTTTTTTATTTTCACATGATAGTTCCATTTCTTATGAGCAATGTTCTCTGTCACTCTCCATCATTATTTGGACATAATGCTTTTCTTTCATGTCTAAATCTTTACTTCTCACTTGTGTTCTCATATTTTGAAACTTAGTATGTGTTATTCCAAATGACCTTCCCACATACCTATATATATTTTCAATTGGATGTTTTGATAAAAAAATTTGTATGTGGGTTTCCCACAAATGAATTTTCAAATGTTAAACCATTTTTTATTGAGAATAGTTTCAAATTTTGAGGATCTAATTTATTTTGGGGTTGGGGTAGAATGTAACACCCTAAGATTTTGTAAATAATTATTATTTTAAAATAAGCTTGATCGCTTAAATATTTTTCATCACACACAACAATGCATTAATATTGTGTTACCTAAAATACTTTTTTATCTTGTGTTACACATATCATTGAATGTAGCCTGTGATACACGCAACACTAAGTTTAACCAAACTGTGGCATACTATTAAAATTTTATTATTTAGTATGATAGATATCACCTAGACAATAGCGTAGTTGGTAGGAATATTATTAACTAAATTATTAAAATATATTATCTATACATGTTTATAAAACAAATTATTTGGTGACCAATTATTTAGAAATAAAAATAAAATCTATTTGAAAATAAAAGAAATCTTCTTCCAAAAAACTATTTTTATGTGAAAAAACATGTTTTACATTAATAAATTAATAAAATAAATTTTGGTGAATAATTTTAATGAAATATATATATTATATATTGAATAAAATTTTATAACATCGGCTTTATGTGTTTTCTATTCAAGAGATAATAATAAATCCAATTTTATTCTTAAAAACTGTATTTTTCTAAAAAATAGTTTTATCACCTTTTGAGCACTTATTTCTAATTTTTTTTTATGTTTTTAGAAAATTAATTTTTAATCATAATTTTAAAATTATGTTGGTGTTAATATTTGGAATTTTTTTGGAAAGAGTTATTTTTTGATGAATAGTGAAAAATACATGTTTCAATTAATTTTTTTTATTTTAAAGAATTTAAAAACATAAAAATTATTTTAAGTCAGATTTAAAGGTATAATTAGTTCAAATATATATCAATTAATACAATTTTTTTCTATTTTAATCAATTTTATATTGAATTATGATATGAAAACTTTTTAAACTTTTGAACATGTTCTCTTTAGAAGGATTCTTTCTCGTGTGTCTGTGAGGATAATTTTAAATCAAAATTTCCAAATTATATTAAAATAATTTGTGAAAAATGGATTCCATAGTTTTAATAATAATAGTTTATATTATATAATAATTTCAATTTTTTTCATAATTATTAATAAAATTTTAATAATTATTTACCACGGTTAAAGTAAAAATGAGTTTACCTAGTGGTTAAACTGAAACAATAATTGTTAAAAATGAACCAAAACTTATTAAAACCCAATTTTATGGAAATATTTTGGCATTATATATTCTATGATATATAATGGTCCATTTTTGAGCCTTTTGATCTTTGAAAAACATGGGTAAAAATTTTTCGTTTAAAAAAAATACAGGCGTGCCACTCACCTCACTTATGAATCGAAACCCCTTAGCATTCCGATTTTACTTTTCCAAAACCCTTTTTAGACCAAGAAATACCCATATAACTTACTTAATTAGATAATTTCATAATATAAGAAGTTTTTTTTTCAGAATTATATTATATAAAGGCTTCCAGTGCAAACCTAAGGAGGTCACCCGCAGAAGATGCAACATTCTTCAACAAGCGTTTTTACTTTATTTATTCCTATAACTCCTTAAATTATTATTAAACCATTATGATATAATAATATCAATTTATTAGAAATACTGATGTTTTTTATGTTAATTTTATGACCTAAAATGATCTCAAATTCCGTCAAACGGGTTATGATATCATCATTTGCGTGTACGACGAACTACCTCCTCACAAACCGATGTCATTCATTTTTTCCATTACCAACTCTCACAGCTGGATATAATGATGGAATAAATATTTATATTTGATATTTATAAAATTATTTTACAAATGGAATTATTATATCTCATATAAATTCTTATATTCTATTCTATTGGAAAATGATAATGTTGCCCGTGTCTATGACGAACAACCTCCTCGCAAAGCATTGTGATTCATTCACTCTTTACATGGAGGGTAATAAGGATGGTTTTAAGTAAAATATGTGATATATATAAAATAAAAATGATTATTAAATGGTAATATATTATTTAACTTTATTTCTTTCAAACTATTTAGAAAATTGAATTGGCGTTCATGCATACGTACGACCTTCCATCTCCATAATTGATGCATTTCATTTTTTTCTCAAAATTTTATGTTTCACTATAAATCTATGTATAATGAATATATATGATATTTATAACATTTTTAAATTATTTATATGTTGATACCATGTTTAATTTTATATTACTGAAAAATAAAAAAATCAAAATATTTAAGAAAAATAATGCAGTTATTAGTCTAAATGTGATTTTAATGAGGAATTATTGATAAATAAAAAATAGAAGGCAATAAGTAAGTAATATATGATATGATATATGATTATGGTTATATATTATTTGTAAACTAAAATTATATTTATCATAAAGGGTATTTTAACATGTATGAAGGAAGTCAAGGACCGAGGTAAGGGATTTTTAGTCGCTCTTTTATTTGGGTGAGACATATGAAAATTCAAAACATATTTCTTTTGTGTGGTGAAAATACTGCCCTTATGTCATGTTATACAACGAATATAATTATTTTCATGATATTTAAAGTTTTATTTGATGATTTATTTGGTATTGTGACTCAAAATATTACTACTGTGATAATGGATTTCGGTCTTAATTTTTTACTTATTTAAGACACATTCCATATTCACCCATATTTCTTTTATGTGGTTTATATAATTACCATGAATTTAATTTATTTTTATTATACTTAAAATTATATTTATTTACATTTGAATTTTAGGATATATATTTTATTTTTAATTTGATTCAATTTTTCCAAAGTGGTAATGGTTTGTTGTTACATCTCATCGTTTATCAGGATTGTTCATTATTATAATTACAATGATGAAATATTATTGTATATATATTAATAAACTCATTCAATTTATAACACTATATTATTTTAATAGAAAATGTGTTTTAACTTCATTTTACTCTTTGTAATTAATCATGAGTTCAAGATAATGTTTTTAGGAAAAAGCGTCTTTATTTATCTCTTCGGCTAAAAACCCCATTTTCTTCCAAATCCATATTTTCTAAAAATGTTTTGAAAAATGTTTTAAAATTTTCCAAATGATTTATTAATTTTATTTTACCAATTTTTGATTTTTGACAAAAATTATTTTAATGGAATATTCATTTTATCTTCCAAACGATTCCCACTTTATTTTTACCTAAAACGTGTAAGAAATATTTGTTTTAATATGTATAACATGAACAAAATTATCTATCATAATGACCATTATCTTAATTGAATATTAATTTATAATATTCCAATTTTATATTAAAATAAAAGGTTTTTCAAAAGGTTTTATGGTTTAAAAAGTGATTTTCAATGTGGAAAGGATATTTTCTTCTAGAAATATTTTCAATGATTTTAAAAAATTCCTTTATAATTTTTCAAGATTATTTTCAAAGAAATGGATTTCAAAAAAATTTTATTTTTTTATTTATTTTTAAAAAGTAATTTTAAAAATAATTATTTTCTTCATGTAATGTTTAATTGATATTTAAAATCCATTTTCCATCTAATATAACATCAATTGATGTTATATATACATTAATAGGGATATTATCAAAGGATACCATTTTATTATTTCTCTGAATGGGTTAGGATTACGATAACATGATGATTATGAAACCTAGTTCTCTTATAGATGTTATAAAATGAGGAGATGATTATTAAATCTACATATTTTCATGATTTATGATATGATGGTATGATAAAATGATTATGAAACCCATATCTTTTCTAGAGGTTTTGATATAATGAAATGTTTATGAAACCCATTTCATTTAATGGGTTATGAAATGATGAATATTTTATGATATTATGTCACACATATGTATGATTTTCATTATATGATGGGTGGAAACTATATATGACTCCAATGAATTGGGTAAATATTTATATATCATGAGATGAACAAGACCTGAATGAGGTGTAAACCCACTTTAGTAAGAGAATTTGTCTGCTATGATGATCGTAGTGGTGATCCTTGACTAATATGATGGTTTGGGGAGTGAACTAATTTCACTATAATATCCTTAACAGTGATCATTGACTACTTTGGAAATAATTTTCTATGCTTATGTGTATTCCACAAATCTATTTCTCATGATAATGTTATTCTATCATGCATAATTTTATTTGATTAACTTATTATTTATATATTATTAACTTCTAATATTATTTCCATGAAACAAGATTATGATCTTTTATATGTATTTTATGGGTTTCAAATGTTATAATCATGTTCTCATACCCTTATTCTCATGTTATGCTTATGTATCTCTCTTGTTTACCCTTTTTGATAAAATTGAGATCACCCTTTCTTATGTTTCCTTTCTCCTTGTTATGAAGAATGGTTTTAAGTAGTGTATGTATAATAACAGTACTATGTGGGAAGATCTTTATGGGATACGTTGAATATATTTCCAGAAATAAAAATATTTTGTGTCCAGTCTCCAATGGAACTAAACTAATATGATCCTCAAGAAAGTGTGATGTAATGAATATTCATCTAAAATTTGTAATATATATATTTATGAAAAGTCTATGTTATTATAAGAAAGGTCTCAAAAAACCATTTATGACATGTTTTAAATTTTAGGTCTTTTAACTCGTTTGGTTTAATCTGTTTCCCATTTTTTTACTTTAACCATGGTAACTAATTTTTACCTAAATAATGTGTAATTCCCAAAAATAAAATATATCTTATCACATAATTTGGACCTTATGATTCCAAATATGAAATAAATTTTATTAGATACAGATTCTAAAATTGATAAAAAAATAATTTAAAAATAATAAATCTATAATACATTAATTTTTTTAAGAAAAAGTATATTTTTATTTTTAGAAATGAGTTTAGGATAAAATTTTGAATGTATTTTATTTGAATGAAATTAATTAGTTTATTATTAACTAAATAATAATTATGTGGATTTAAAATCAATCCAAAATTAAATTCCATCATATGAATATTTAATAAAAATAAAAGGCTAAAAATTGTTTTTAATATTAGAGTAAAATATTATTTATGTTTTAATATTTTAAATATATGTTTTCTAAATTAAAAAAACTATATTTGAATGAATTATATTTCTTTTTTTTTTGATAAAAACGATTTATAATTTTTAATTCACACTTACGTCTTGATAAATTCAAAAACTCTACAGTATTGGTGAAAACATTATTTTTCACCATTTAATTTAAAAGGAACTTTTTTTATAAAAATCACAAAAAATCACACTAATAAAATATTGTTACGATTAATAAAAAAATTAAGTTCATTTTTTTGAATTCATATTCTCAAATTTAAGAATATAACTTTTATATTAAAACATAAAATATAAAGAATTTTTTTAAAGAATATGAAATCTTAAAATATTAACCCTATTTATTCTAATTTCATTTCAATTTTGAATTAAATTATTATTAATATATTATTCACATAAAAAATATATATTTTATCATTATTTAACAATAATAAACTTAATTACTTAAAATATAAATGCATAGATCATAAAAATATAAATTTATAAAAAATACATTTTAAGCATAAAATACTATTATTTTTTATTTAGTTATAGTAATTAAATTTCCTCAATATGATAGTATTAAATGTTTAATTTATTTTTCTTTCTTTTAATGTATTTCATAATTAAGTTACTTCTATTCATGCCAACTAATTACGAGTCATGTAATCTCTAAACCTACGGTCCTTGTAAGGGTTCCCCCTCATCCTTTGAAATGAGGTTAACAAAAAATCAATAAAAAGAAGGCCTTCGGGCCCTTCGGGGCATACCAACCAATTACATGTTTAATTTACAAGTGTTATATTTATCTTAATAAAACATGTCACAATTCATTTTAGTTTAGTATTTCATGTGAAAGAATATATTTGCAACAATATATATATATATATAGCATTTACCTTCCTTAAATGTACGTGTTAAATATTAAGAAATGTGTTATTGCATAAAACACACTTATAACACTCTATTTCATTAATTGATAACATTACATCTCATAAATTACTAAACCCAGGAAAACACATAATATTACAATTGGGAAATAAATAGAAAAAATGAAAAATAACTAGAATTAAAAATTTTGGACCATATTGATGTACAAAGATTATCACATAGTTATTCAATACAAATAAAGGACACAAAATCTTAGAAATGTATTATTCATTTTTAAATTCAATAATATAAAATGTTTATAGAAATTGAAGTAATATATGAATGGAAAAAATAAGTTGTATTTATAGTAAGTACAAAACCATTGTGACTATTGAGCATTATGATCATTGGGAATTATGATCATTGTGACTTATGAAATTGTTTAATTATGACCATTTTGGCTTATGAACATTGATAATTATAACCACTAATAATGTATCCATTATAAAGTGAAAATTAGAATCACTTTATATTAAGGGTAATTCTTAAAAAATTGATATAAAAGGGAAAAATCATGGCCTCAACCTATAGAATCATGACATATGAATCCCATTTATCCAAGATTAGGTGGGAGGTATCATTATTGGGGTTCAAAGTTGATCAATATTAATTAGATCTTCAACGAGCCAGGTTTGAGTGCAACCACCTATAGAAATATTTCATGTTATAAGAAATCACTATTATATCGATGTTATTTGAGAGACCCCAGGAATTATTTAAAATCTCACACCATACCCTAAAGGTGTATTCTAGTGTAACAAGAGGTTACGTATCTCAACCATAGTATTATGGATATGTAATTTTTATTTTTATAAATAATATTATGGTTATATTAATATTGGTTTCATTATTATTTTATATAAACTTCATTATAGAAAGAATTTGATAAAAATTAGATATTTATACAAAGAAACCAAATTTTTATTTTTTAATATAATTTAATGAAGTCCCGTGTTTTTGGAAATGTAAAAACTAGTATTTTTTAATAAATTAGTTTTTTATTTAAAATAAGAAATTATGATATTTAGAAAATTATTTTGATAAAATAAATCTCATTTCAAATCATCATGTTGAAATTAGCCAATGGTGATTTTTTTTGTAATTTTCTTCGACAATCAAATTTTTGGTTGAAAATTAATTATGATATAAATATATGGTATATATTATGTGATCATAGTACCCCAAAGAGTGATTTAATAAATACTATATAGTAATTATCAATTAAAATGGGGGTCTTCATTAATATAATATCATATTAAAGTAATAAGATTAATTTTAAAAACCTATAATGAATCTTCTATAACCTATAATATATTTAAATGTTTAAAAAATTATTTATGAAAAGAATACCCTCTACCTAAAGTAATACAATTATTTAAAGCAGTTCATCTCATTACCCTTTATAATATTTAACACCACTACCATTTGGAAAAATCAACGGGTTAAAACCATAAGAGATCCAATGGTTTTGAATATTTTACGACTTAGAGTCTAAAACCTATGTTTATATATTTTTAGTTAATATTATCTCTTTGGATATAAATATAAACCCATTATCCCACGTATCTTCCCTCTAAATCATTGAATCATGAATTTACTCTCATTTTACAACTCTAAATTCCTCTAAAGGACTTACCATTTTATTAAGGAGCCACTTCGATGATTTTTGAAGAAACCTCTCATTCTCTCTCATCAATTAATTCTATGAACTTTTATGTACATTCATTATGATGCCAAAATTATGCCTTTATTTTCTATACCATACCCCTGTGTTATGAATACCCAACCCCTATTTTCATTCAACGGTATTAACCTACATATAAATATCTTTAATTGACCAGAGACTTCTATATTTGAAACCAATATTCTTTAATCATGGAGTTGAAATTATGATATACATTCCTATGTTATATGATTCATGTGATACACATAAAGTTTATAAATATTAAGGGTTTACTCTGATAGCTTCTAATTTATTAGTTAATATTTCTATCACATGAGATACAATGTATAGTGCATGGGTAGTTGAACCTTATTTTATGATGTCATAGAAGTTATCCTTCACTTAAGATTATGATGTCACATTTTATATTACTTACACATTCCCATGATAACATGATTTTATGATGTATTTTCTAAATTCCATTCCTCTATATGAGTATGTATGATTCTTACCTATTTTGGTTATCATGATATTCCTCTTGGATCACATTTATTATTAGTCATAATTATTTTATTTGATTATTCCATAACTAAGATTTATATCTCACTAATTCCTTTTGTATGTCACTGATTTATCTTTGGAAATATTAATAGTTCAAAGGAAATGAGACTCAAAATATATAGTTTTAAATTACTATGTTGTTTTTTATTTTATGTTAATAGTCAATGAATGTAATTTTCCAAATACACTAGTCATTTAAATTTTTGGGAATGTATTATATGGATATTTATTTTTAAAACAATCAAATAAAATATACTAGAAAAATTGGTTGTTATAGATTCTATCAAAGAAATATCTAGTTATTTTTGGGGATTAAGATTGAAAAAAAGTAAAAAAACCTACATATATGTCTAATTACAAGAAATTATCCTAGAATTTTGGTAAAGTATAGAGTGAGTGGTTTCCAAATAATGAAATAATTATCTAGATACTATAATTGGATGTGGATTTGTAATTAATGTACTAGTGGTAATAACCCTAAAAGTGATGGTTGGGTTTTAAATTAACTCATACCTAGTACATAATAAAGAGGTCTTACTGCACACCTGGTTTCACACTCATGGGGATATTATTTAGTAAATCCATAATATTTTTCAAACCATTTTAAAGACTTTAATATATTATTAGTTTAGAAAAACTAATAGAAAAAGTAACATGAATAAACTATATTGAATATTAGTGATTTAAAACTGTAGGTATATATGTTATTTTATCTATGTTAATTTTATTCCACTTTTTATTTTCTTATTGAATCACATATACTCATCCTAAAACCTCATTCATTTTAGAAAACGGTGATAAATAATAGGATTCATGTCAAAAACATATGCTATGGGATATATGATAATTACCCTAATAAAATTTCAATTATGATGAGAGAAGTATCTAATAATTTTATGGAAGAAATATCACAATTGACTTAAGCTATAGGTATTAACATGAATAGTGTTGAACACACTCTTCCACTAATAAAGAGAAAGGAAAATTTGAGTTATTTATGTGGTAAAGGACTATGACTTTTAGTTGATCTTATATCCCCCTAATTATGGGGAAATGGATTAACATTGTCGAGAATACATTATCTATCCTCAAATTATCTGGAAAGATAATTTATTAAAATATGTTTATCACCAAGAGGGAGAGGATGATCATTGTTAGACCCTAATCATGTATAAAAATCCCGAGGAAATTGAATCCATGGAATGAGATGGATTTAAGAAGATACTTTTCAATAAAAATATTCCCTACACACCCCATCTTAAAATGGAGAGGGAATTCCTTGGAATCAATAAAAAAGAAGACTGATCTATTAGGAATTATGATATAAATTTCAGAAGAATTTTATGGTATGCCTCTTTCTTTTTACTGGATACTAAAAGTAAAGTTGAAATATCTTTAGTGGGTTAATGCCAAGTCATTAAAAATAATTGTTGAATTGAGACTTCAAACCCTTCAAAGAAATTGTTTGATATTCCCTCAAAATCGAGATGAATGTTAGTGATTCTCTGTGGTCCCATGGGATTGAAGATAAGACATGATGAATGAAGTTTAATTTTAAAGGAACATCAGATAAAACTCATAAAAATAAGTTAATCTAGCATACCATGTGTCATAAGTATGGGAAGATGTATTGTTATGAACCCTCCCTCCAAAGGTACCCCTCCTGGTCCAGTAGTGTAGAAAGAAAGATAATGATTCATGTTTCCCCCCTCTTATAGGACATTGGTTGGATAAAAGAACCTAGGGTATATAATAACACACATGAGAGACATTACCATGAAAATATTTCAGAAGTAAGAGATAAAATGAGAACACCTACCAAAAAAATCTCCATCATAATAAATAAAGAAGAAATCCAATTACATGAATGCAATGACATACAATTCAAACAACTAAAAATAATAAAATATATCCTTTCTAGAGACCATGAAAATCCAAAATCTTATGAACAACTCCTTAAACTAGTAATGTCTATCTCAATCACTTAATAGCTCATTTTATCCAAATTTTTTTATATAAATATGGTGAGTGTAACATGTATACTCAGTAGGATACCACCTCAAAACTCTTGTGAAAAAACTAAATGAAGAATACTAAAGATCTCCGAGAATATAAATGAAACTAACTCATCACCAAAATAGTTATACTATTCATTTACCATCCTCACTATGGATCACTCAACAAATAATGATAAAAAGTATAAACACAAATTTGAGAATTCATATATATATATATTGAAATGAGTACCCCAGAAAAACTTCCCCACTGGTTTTATTATATTACTCCCCTATATCACAATTCAGGTTCTTCCATCACTTCAATGAATCAAGTTATCGCTATTCTGATTTGGGCCTAGACTCTACCTACTCTAGTCCCACACATAGCCCAAAATCATTTTTTGGCATCATACCACATATCCATTTCACCATTATACCATCCAATCCATTACCAATTGTATGTCCAAAACCCAATACTACCCATGTTAATGAATTATACCTCACTACATCACAACCCAAGCATGTACACCCATGAGAAGCTATATCCACCATGACTAGATAAAATTATGCATCATAACCTTAAGCTATCACATACCACATTACACATGTAAGGGAAATCACCACCATGCATAACCATACATAATATTACAGCTTAAGAGTGAGTGAGGGAGATGAGGTAGTCCGCCATATGTATCCTCACAAACATGGATATTGGGGAAAACATCCCCAGAACTGTTGATTATTATTTTACCATATGACATGGGTGGGGTTCATATAAAATAAAAAACATATAGATTAGAAATATCTTAGAACTACACTAAGGGAAACTAACTAGTATTATACATATCTATCACTTTTGTCACATATAACACAAGGCTTCCACCACTAAGTTATAAATATCAAATAATCATAAAATAATCAAGTTCAATATTAATTAATTCATTATCCATTAATTAATATTATTCCATTTTATTTTTCCTGAATAATATTTTAATCTTCTAAGACATGTGTCAATGAAACTATTAATTATTTGATTTTATTCTCATGTATGTCATCATCATATATAAGAATCAAGAACCAACCTCATTATTTATCAATTTAATTATTAATTATTTAACATCCTTGTACTAAAGGAATCAGTCTAAGCAACCACTTAAAAGATACACTCATTGTGTATAACATTAAACTATATCCTATAGTTAGAAATTGGTCATATAAATAACATCCTAACATCAAATATCAATCATGAATCACGTTAGAAGTAAGAAACAATGAGAAATACCCACTTTATACTCATCATGACCACCATAGTTTCCCACACCATTGTATATATTACCACATATGACATCTTATGCCAATATCATCATCCTAACCAGTACCCCATGCCAGCATGATAATCATAAATAGAACCCTGTTCCACCACTATCATAATAATAGGAACCCCATACCATAATCATCATCATAACTAGAACCTCCTACCACTAGTATAACCACAAGCCTCCATCCCATTTGTCATCAAATATTCCAACCACACAAGGTTATCAATCAATTATTTCATTGTTCTCAATCTAGATAGTATAAACACATTTTAAATGTATTTTTCCAAATATAATTTCAAAGGAAACTATGGAAAAATCAAACATATAACTCTGGAATTTATCAAACAATGATGGGATCACTCATCCTTAAATAAATGATTTAAAAAATAATTTAAAAATTCATTACCATATTTAATTAACTGATTTATAATATATAAAACCCACATTCATTATCCATATGAATTTCCTAGGATAAATATTGTTTATTTAACCTAGAATTATACCATAATTTGTTATTTCTTATATCAATAATCTTGATGATAATTATTTCAACCTGCTTATTTTATCAATATAAATAATTATAGCTTTAAAATTTTATTTTATTTATAATTATATCAATCATTCCTAACATATATAACAATAAGATAGTACACTATCTAGTAAATATCAAGATGGAACGGATAACACATCCAATCCAAAATTTCCAACTAGTAATTTAATCTATACAAAAAATATATAAACAAGTAATAATTCTCATTTAAAATCTCTAAATGAGATCAAGAATTATAAAAAAAATCTCATCAATATTATTAAAAATTTCAACACTATGTCTTGCTTCCATTTGGATTTTATCAAATAATAATTATAGAATGACATGATATTATCTATATCACTACCTTAAATAATTTCTAGAATATTCATAATTATTATACAACACGTAACAATTTGTTTGTACTTTCCTTCGATAATCTTATAGATTATTATATATTATTTCCTACAATACATGATAAATCACTAAATTATATTCTTGTAATTATTATCAACATTATTAAATATAATTTTCAATATAAAATTTTTAGAAACTAGGATAATCATAATCATCCACAACATGAAATTTTATTTCTAATTCAAATATTGAAATTATAAAAATAATAAGTAAACCATAATCTCTTTGAAAGAATTTTTTATTTTCATTTCCTTAAAATTGTAATGACAATTTAATAATATTAAATTATAATAAATTTCATGTTTATAGTTTATCCACATTAATATACTACATTTTATATTTTTAATGGGAATAAAATAATCAATTTGATACATATATTAATAAACCTTATGTTTCTTTAGTTGTATTTATTGACTATAATAATTAAACATATTCACTAATTTAAAGCATCTACTTTATATAATTGGGAAATAGTCCTTAACATTCTAAAAAATGTATGAAAATATTTTTAACAATAAAAAAAATTAGGAAAATTTATTATCATGTTTCTTTTTATTAGATGATTTAAAAGTCATTATATACATTATTTCATCATGTGATTCACATATTCTGGATAAAATAATTAAACCACTACATGATCTTAAAATCTATCTCATTTTATATATTTCCAAATTTGAAATAATATTATTAATTTAATTTATGTAGTTTTCAAATTGTAATTCTTCATATATGATTTTACATATTCTTAAATTACCATTATTCAGGTGATTATTTTCCCAATTATTCTCTTATTAATGTTAATTTCATGCAACTAAAAAAATAATCTTAAAAAATGATTAATTTAATATTTCACATAAATAATAGGACAAGTATCAGATCACCTACCATGATGAAATGAGATTTACATGATTTTACGCCAACAAAAGGGGCTATGGTAGGCTTGGAAACTCCGCAGGAAAGAACATGAATAGGGGTATAGGAGTTCACACAACTCTAAGGAAAAGTTTTAGAAGATACAAACTAGACAGAAGGTAATAAAAAATGAATTAATGAAAGATCTCAATATTATATTTAATGACACGAGCCCCTCAAAATTTTTTGATTTTAGGTTTTGTTTTAATTGAATATTAATTTAGTTTCAATTTGATTCCCTACATATCCCATTAAAAACTCCCAAAAAATTAACCGGATTTAGAATCTCGCATTATGAATTCATATATTATTGTAAAACCACAATTTTCCACTTTAATTACCATTAATCATATTGAAAAATAATTATATTTTAAAAGTTAAGGTTAAAATAAGGTTCTATAAAAAACCCTTATGCAAGAAGTATGCATTGTGTAAGGGAAATGTTCTTTTACCCTCACCTGAGGTTTAGAAAATTCTGTTGAATCTTATGTAGATTATTAAGGACCCTTACATGAGATTAATGATTTTTATAAACATAAAAAACCAAATATAACCCATCTTGACATTTACATGAGCTTAAGAAGGCCTTTATGTGACCTAATACCCTTACATAAGGTTCAAGCAACCCTTACGAAAAGAACTGACTACCTTTTTGAAAAAAATGAAAACTCACCTTATCCTTTACATAATTGGAAACTACCCTTATTGTAGTTTGGGAAACTCTCATAGACCCTCATATATTATTAAACTACCCTTATATAGATTTTTTTAAAACCCAATCTACCTTTACATAACTTTATGAAAATCAAACTTACCCTTACTCAACTAATAAAAACCTATGTCTACCTTTTTATAGACTGCAAATTTATTCATTCCATGAAGGTAAATAGTTATACCTTTATGTAAAATGGGTTTCCAACAAAAGGGTAAATTTTTTTAAAATATAATTTTAATTAAAAAAAGTAAACATAATTAGGTAAATTGTTTATAATAAAAGTAAAAAAATTCAAAAACTCATTCTAAAAATAATTTAATCACCTTAAAGACTTACAAATTAATTTCAAAATATACTTTTTAAACATTTAAATTAATTTCATATTTTGAAAAACCATTTAAATTCAAAACAAATAATAAATAAATCATTAAAACTGCTTTATAAATGATAAAATAATTTTAAAAAACTTTTAATATTTATGAAACCGCTTTCAAACAACAAGAAGACCCAAAATAGAAAATGAAGGCCTTAGAATATTATAAACCTTTATAACCATCCTAGAAAATTCATCAAGAGAACAAAAGAGGGTTTTCAAGTGTATAAGTATAGCGTATTAAGATATGGAATCTTAGAAGAAGATAAAGTATCCTACTAATGTGATGGAAGAAAATAAGGTTCCTATAAATCTTTATCCTATGTTCCAATGTTTTGACTATAAGTAATGGAAACATAATGTGAACTAATTCCATAATATAAGGGTTTTCAATTATAACTAATGATGAAAACCACTAAAAAAAGGGAAAGGGTTGAAATATGCTCTCACTATTACAAGGTGGATCATGATAATGAAGTTGTGACAAGTATAATGCTTATCTAATCAATAATAAATAATATATTATTTGAATTTGGTTCTATTCATTCTTTCATATCATAGAAGTTTAAGAAAACTAATCAAACACCTCCTCAAAACATGGAGGCTGTTTTATGAGTGATAATTAAAAATGGGGTAGTTACTATAAACCAAGCATATAAATCCTCTAAATTTAATGTTTTTGGGATGAATCTCCCAAAAAACCTTGTCATAATCCATTCAGTGGAATTCAATACTATCTTGAGCATGTATTGTTTTTTTATATAGATCCAAAGTCAGTTTTCATGAAACATAAATCACCTTTTGTATCCCAAATCATCCTATGGTTTTATAAGAGTACCTGGAGTAGGATTAATTTCCTTTGGAAAATTCTTCTCAATTATAGATAATTTTTCTTTATGAGAAAGAATATATTGCTCAAATGATAGAGAAAAAGGATATAATTACTCTTGGAGACATTACCATTACAATGGAATATGATGATTTATTCCCCAAAGAGTTTCCTACACTTCCCCCAAATTTAGAGTTTGAGTTCTCCATTGGTCTTATTCCTAGATCTATTCCAACATCCAAGACTACTTTAGAATGAACCCAATTGAACTGGAGGAACTAAATAATTTTATATAAGATAATTTTGAAAAGGGATTCATATGGATATGTTATTCACCATTGTATGTCTCGATCCACCTTTTCAATTATAAGGATGTTTCATTACTTCAATGCATTTATTACCATGAGCTTAACATGATCTTGATAAAGAACAAGTATCTGCTTCCATGGATTGATGAATTATTTGATCAGTAATATGGGGCCCAATAATTCCCTAAATTGTACCTTTAGTATAGATATCACCGATCAAAGGTAAAGAAGGATGATATTCCAAAGACCACCTTTTATACTTAGTTCAAGAACTATGAGTTCACATTGAAAATTTATGACTCACTAATTCTTTAAAAAATCATGGATTTAATGAATAGAGTCCTCAGATATTACCTTAACAAGTTTTTGATAGTATATATAGATAATATTCTAATATACTACAAAAGTTTTGAGGAAAATGAGGAGGATTTATGTACTATACTACTCACTCTAAAAATGGATAGATTATATGAAAAGTACATAAAATTTGAGTTTTAAGTGAATTAAGTATCATTAATGGGGAATGTTATCTTGAGAAAGGTGATATTTACAGATCCTTTGAAGATAATGGTGGTTGAGTAATTTTATAGAGAAAACTCTGTAATTGACATCCATAGTTTCATTGGATTATCTGGGTACAATCAGTTATTTGTGAATTTCTTTTCACAATTTTCAAACTTGATATCATAGCTAACTAGGATGGGATTTATATTTGGTTGGTCTTATGAATGTGAATAGAGATTTAATGATTTAAAGAAGATAAAAATCACTACACCTATAGTTACACTACCCAATCATGGGGGAGGATTTGTGATCAGGCATGATACATCCAATAAGTTATTAGGTTGTGCCCTCATAAAAAATGATAATTTGACTTTCTATGCCTCTTGATAGTTGAAGGCGCATGAGAAGAATTATCCAATGCATGATATGTAGTTTTCTATAGTAATCTTCATATTGAATATTTTATGACATTAACTCTACAGAATAACTTGTGACATATAAAAAAAAGATACTCTAGTATATATTCACATAAAAAGAGATCAATATTTTCCAATGAAGGTGGTTAAATCTAATCAAGGACTATGACTATTCAATACTTTCCTATCCTGTGAAGAAAAATAAAGTGTAAGATTATTTTAGTAGAAAGAATCGTAAAACCAAATATATGATCAAGATTGATAGGGATCAAGTCTTCTTGTATATCCAAAGGATGAACATGGGAATCATTAAGTAAGAAAAATTATCTTACTTTTCTCAATGATTTCTCAACCACCCATTTTGGAGAATATTAATGAAGATAAAAATAATGATATAGATATATAGAAGAAGGTGGATACTATGAGGAAAGGAAATCCCCAGAATTCAATATTGGTAAAGATGGAGTTGTGAGATTTGGGACATGACTTTTTAAATCACCATTGTTTAATATAAATTAGGAGATATAAAATGATGCTCAAAGACCTACATTCTCTATCCACCCAGGGAGAATATATATGTTTAGAGATATCTAAGAGGACTATTTTTTGGATAATATTAAGGTGAGATTATATAATATACATTAATGTTATTTATATTTCAATAAGTTAATTATGAAATGAAAAATTCTAAAGGGATGATGGAACCATAACCTATACACACATGGGCATAGGAAAACATCACTATGGATTGAATCATGTCTCTTCCAAAGACAACCAAATGAAACAATTACATATGGGGTAGTTTTCCATCTTATAATGAATTATCATCCCATTTTCATTTGGTAGGACTTCTCACTAAATTAAATTGGAAGGACACACATCAGAGAAGTGGAATTGTTTTATGGAACACCATTTTATATTTTATCACATCGAGATCAAATATTCACCTCAAAATTATAGAAAAGTTTCCAACATGATCTGATCATAGAGTTTAACTTCAGTATGAACTATAACCCTCATAATAATGGTTAATATGAATAGACTATCCAAACACATGAGTATATATTGGAAACTTGGTCAATAGACTTCAAAAAAATCTTGGATCTACCACTACATTTTGTTGAGTTCTGATACAACAATATATTTCACTCGATCATTTCTATAGCTCCTTATAAATCCCTACATGGAAAGAAAAATATAACTCCAACATGTTGAGATGAATTTAGAGAACACAATCTATTTAAAACCAAATCAATGGAATAAATAGTTTAGACTTTCAAGTACATTAAATAACACATTGGAATACCACGAAGTCAACAATAGAGTTATGATGATAACCATCGATGAAACCCAAATGTCATGTTTGGAGATAAATTGTTCCTTCATATATCTCCATAGAATAAAGTGATGAGGTTTTGGAAGAAGGGAAAACTAAATCCTAGATTCATTATCCCCATTGATATTTTTAATTTCATCAGATCCATGGGATATTCAATTTCACTCACATTGAACTTGTGTCAAGATGATGATGTATTATATGTATCTTTCTTGAGGAAGTATATACTATATCATCCATATGTATAGAATCCAAAGGTGACATAGTTAGAGAATGATCTTTCTTATTAGGAGTAGTCAGTACAAATCTAGATTATATATAAAAATTTATATATAAAAATAAAACTCACATATTCAATATTCTTTGGTGGAACCCTAAATTTTAAGAGGAAACATGAAAAAAAGAGGAATTGTGAAAATAGGTACCATAATGTTTTTCAAATTATAGAATGAAATGAAATTTCAAGGGTGAAACTGCTTATGATACTAAGAATTTAATGACATATATCTATATATATAATTTTCCTTATATATATGTATGTGTGATATATTTAGTATTATATTATATTATAAAATAAAATAATAACACTGTATTTATTTAATTTAGAACATTAATTTTTTCAATATTTAAACCCAGTAAAATACCCAATATTATAAAGAAAAAAACAAAAATAACTAGAATTAGAAAATTTAAATCATCTCAATATCATTGG
Organism: Viscum album; assembly: GCA_963277665.1. Classification (NCBI taxonomy): domain Eukaryota; kingdom Viridiplantae; phylum Streptophyta; class Magnoliopsida; order Santalales; family Viscaceae; genus Viscum; species Viscum album. The sequence continues at coordinate 718,019,922 of OY728160.1, forward strand.
ATTATTGTACTCATGAACAACACTATAAAAAGGAAATAAAAAATTAGTATTGTAATATTCATTTTGAAAATGAAGAATATAAAACATTGATAAAAATTATAGAAATAGATGAATGAATGAAATATGAGTTATTTATTAAAAGTATATAACTATTATAATAATTAAACATTATGATATTTTGGAATTATGACTATTTTAAATTATTATTTTTAGTAATGTAATCGTTATAATGTGATCAATAGAATCAGGTCATATTAAGGGTAATTAAGAGAACTAATTGATGAATAATTGAAAAATGATGACATCAACTTGTATAATTATTCATTATAAACCTCATTTATCAGTTCTTGAGAGGGAGGTACCATCACTGGGGTTCTCCGTTGACCAAGACTAAGTGAATCTTCAACAAGTAGGCTTCAAGAGGAACTACCTATATGAATATTTCAACAATGTAGAAATCAACACTAGATTGATGTTAGCTACAAAACCCGATGAAAGCACCACCATCACATACCTTATCCTTAGGGAGTATGGATGTGTAATCAAAGTTTATATATCTTAATAGTAATATAATGAATATATTTTTTTAAATAAGATAATGGTCATATAAATCCATTTTTAATCATTATTTCATATATAATTGAGTATATACTGATTTTAATAAAAATCGGGTTTCGATAAAAATAAAGCAATATTATATTTATGGAAAATATATAATTTCAATTAAAATAATATTTTATGATGAATATATAAAATTAAAATAAAATTTATTTTCATAAAATATTCTTTTATAAAAATATTTATTTAATTATAAATGATAATATAATTGAATTAAGTACCATGTAATTTTTAAAATGGTAAAAAAGTTTTTTGTGACGTTGAAACTAGTACTTTTTCAATAAATACATATTTCTAATTAACAAATTATAATATTTATAAAATTATTTTTATTATATAAATTTCATTTTTTAAAATAATTACATTGAAATTATCCAATGGTGAATTTTTAAAATTTCTTTTGACAAAGGAATTTTAGGTAAAAAAATAAATATGTTATAAATATATTATAGGTATTATGACATTAATAGCCTAAAAAGTGATGAAATAAATTCTATAGAGGCATTATGAACTAAAAATTGGGTTTTCTATTAAAATAAAGTGTTTTTAATGTAATAATATTAATTTTACAAAACTGTAATGAATATTAAAAAACCTATAATATATTTAAAGTTTTAAAAACATTTTATTGTGAAAAGAATACCCTTACACCTCTAAGAAAACTAATATTTTATGAATTTCATCCCATTACCCATTAAAAAAATTAAACCAACTCCTTTTAGTAAAAATAATGGTTTACTACTATGGGAGAGCCAATGGTTTTGAATATTTTATTACTTAGCATAAAAACCCATGTTTAGAAACTAATAAAGAATCCCCTCTCTTTTTCTATAAATACCCACCCATTAACCCCCTCCTCTTCACTAAAAATCGCTAAATCATGAATTTATTCTAATTTTCCTTCTCTAAATCCCCCTTCCCAAAGGAGTTCCCAAGTTCTTAAGGATACCTCCCAAGATTTTAGAAGCTATCTCTCAAGGTAAGGGCTCTCACCGTCTTCTGTTCTATTCAAACACATCCTTTGTTATAAGATTTTTCATTTCCATGTGGTTATGTTCTCAGGTGTTTATAATCATCCTTTTATATCCAAATGATTCCCTATTAATGAGACACTACAATTATCTCTCATTAATCCCATCTATGAACTTTTATGTACACCCATTATGATTCCAAAAATATCCCTTGATTTTTCTTTCTAAACCTTTGTGTTTCATATACCCAACCATAATTTCATTCAAGGGAAATCAAATAGATATTAATATTCTTCGTTTTTGGGGGAATTATATATATGAAACCAATATTCCTTAATTATCACACCCACAATTTTATTTTAAGGTATTTTTTATTTATTTTCTTAGTATTTATTTGGTTCCATATATTTTTTGGGATTTTCAATAAAGAGAGAGGTTTTTGTTGGAAATAGGATGAAACACGGTTAGTAAAAATGATGAACTAATTCTATAAAAAACTATCCAACCCAAAGAGTGGGTCTATAAATAAGGCATGACTAGGTGAAAAACTATGCACTGGGCCCCAGTAAACTATAAAACCTTCCCTTGTCTATAGAAAGAGGCACCACACAGTTAACACATAGTCTGGTAGACCATGCATCCAAAATAGGTGGTCTACATAGGTTACTAAAAATTTGAAATTTCTACTTTTCCCTTCCCTATTTTTTACCCTTATCCACCACTCTTTTCTCCCATTCATTCCATCTATCCCTAGGCACACCTCCTCCACTTATCATCCCTTTAATGGTTCAAATACATTGGTGATATAATCTTGATACTTCAAGATTTCATTAAGTAAGTCCCTTCTCTCTTATCCACATGGGCGATTCTCCTTGTCTTCTTGGGTTTCCTCTTATTCATGGGTTTTAGTGACCTAAAGTAGGCTCAATATGAAATTTTTGGCATTGATATTGATGTTGGTGGTTTCTTTTCTCTTTTATAGGATCCCTTCATTATTTATATTGTTGTTTCAAGCTAGTTTGTGGGGATTTAAAAGAAAGTGGTTGGTGGTATTTGGTTTTTCTATTGTTTTATGATTTAAAATTGACTTACTTCTTTTCTAAATGTATTTTAAATTATGTTTTGTGTGTGAATGGGTTATTTCAAATGTGTTGGGGCGTGTATATTTTTAAATTGGCTAAAACACCATGGAAATGATATGATTTGGTATGTGATTTCTTGGTTTTTGAAAGAAGGGGGTTTTCCTGGTTTGATAAATGGGTTAGAGCACATGGGAATCTTGGGTATCTAGGTGGGTGGACTAGGACAAGTATGCTTGGTATGAATTTCTCTACCAAGCAATATTATTAAACAAGAAAAATTAAAATTTTATGATGGATATTTTTTAGCTTGATTATGAGATAGAACATCACATCTTGGATAATCAAAAAGAGTATTAGGATCCTACATCTCCACTAATCCTATCTAATTAGTTATTTACATTGTTTATTATACCATGTTTTACATATTTTCATTTATTGTGTCATAATTACATTTAATTCAATGTGAAAACATGTTTTATAAATGAAATGGTTTTCTTTTTGTGAAAACCAGTATGTTTATTTATCTTCTATGGAAATGCATGGAAGAGATAATGGGATCCTACTATGAGAGTGAGATCCAACCCTAAATAAACCCTTGTGTGTATGATGACCTTTTTTTCTAACATAGGTAAAGTATATTATTTCTATAGAGGTGGTGGAGTATAATATTTTTAGAATAATCTTTCAGTAGGTGTTAATGGTGGTGGCATGATGGGTGTCAACCCTCATGTCACAAGGAGTTTTTTGTTTATTTAGTCTGTCCCATCCCCTTTTTGGTTTATTTTGGTTTTTTGTTATAAATATAAATGTTAACTTTACTTAGACCTTGTAATTACTTTATTTTTATAAGGAATGTTATGGATGATGGATATGATGTTATGAAAATATTGTATGGTCATTGGTTATTGTTCATAGGGGTAAATCATTACCAAAGTAGTTCATTGATGTCTAAGCAGTAGTTGATAACACATAGGGATTGAAAATTTCCTTGAGGCCACACCATGGGCCATATTGGGGATAGGTTTGATGGAAAACTAGACTAGTTCATAAAAAATGGAATTATAGGTGAGTTTTTTTCCTACTTTTGGGTCGTATTATTTGGGAAGTATGGATAGGAAGAATTTGGGACTCTCAAGGCTTGAGGTTTTGGTTGTGAGTTGGGAGTTTATCCAACACACCTAGTGACATGCCTTGGGTCACCATGGGATGTATGAGATTTGGTTGAGTCCTCCATCAGGTGTAGTGTACAAGATACAGATGAGGCATGGATAATGAGGTAGGGTGGAGTGATTTATGTTGTTTCTTGTGATTTATGCTATTTTATTTTGATTCATGTGGGAATTTATGTCATGTTGTTGTTGAATTTATATGGGCTAATATATTGAAAGTTTCCTTTATATTTGTTGGATTGTGTAGCATCATGTATCATAAGAGGCCTCTTATGAAACCATGAGAGGAGGATCAAGATATTTCTATCACACTAGTTGTTCAAATATTAGTCAAGGAATTGGTTCAGGATATCCGATATCTAGATCAAGTAGAAACCTCTAGTCTTTCTCAATTTAGGGAATCCAAACCAGGTTCAAAAAGGGATCATGGTCATTATTTTCTCAAGAATAACCATCCATAATTCTAGGGAATCATGGATCCCTAGTAAGTATAATAAAGGATGGATAATATTGAAATTATATTTTGGTTCCTTAGGGATACTAAATCTATTAAGTTAAAGTGTGATGCATTTATGTTGGAAGGAACCCATCACATGTGTTGGGAGTTAGTGGTTTAGGTAGAAGAACATGTGAGAGTTGGATGGAAGGATTTAAACGTTTTATTCGATGAGAAATACTATCTGGAGACCATAGAAATTTCCATGTCTTTAGAGTTTATAAAACTCTATTAGGCTGATAACTTAATGATGGAATATTCCAATTGCATTATAGAGTTGGCCCATTTTTATTTTGAGGTAGTCAGTAATGTGAAGTTGAAATCTCAAAAGTTTGTGGTGGGATTGATATTGAACATTCGAAATGAGGTTTTGTATATTTTTTGTAAGAGTGTCCTCTCCTCTCAGAGTGGTGCAGGTTCAAAAACACTTATGAAATTAGCATCTTAGTCTCAATCATCTAAGGCCTTGGGGTCACATTCTATTGGATGTGATGGAAAGGTCAAATATTCTTATGGGAAAAGCTAGATTAACGTAGATCCAAAGGTCCATATTCAACTGTATGCATAGATATAGGTAACACACCTCCATGATATGGATCAATAATAAGTGGAATCAGATACCAGTCCTATAATAGTTTGATGTACCATTATTATTACACCACCCAAAAAAAATTACCTATTATTTATTTGAGTTATTCTAATTCATTTATTTCCTCTCACATCATGGATCATTTGAAACACTCAAATGAGCTTATACCATATTCTATGGAGTTAGTTACACCCCCTAGTAGAAGAAAGGATAAAAGTTTTATATAACTATCTTATGTAATATTCTATTTTGATATTGATAAAAATAGGGATTTTATTGTGCAGGATATGGACCTCTTTGATGTAATCCTAGGTATGTGATGAATGAAATTATTTAAGAATAATATAGATTTCTATCATCAGAAGGTGAAATTTATGGCCACTGATGGGAGTAAAAATGTTCTTAATGTTGAATGGATCTATGGTAATGATGATATAAACCCCCAATCCTAGAGTTAGGATGAATTAAATTTCATGTAACTTCCCTAAGGATGATGTATGATGAGAAAGGCATAGAGAACATGTTTTATCTAGTAGTTTATGAGTTTACTGAGGTGTTTCTAGAGGATTTCATAGGCCCACCTATAGAAAAAGATCTAGAGTTTACCATTTATTTTTCTTTTGGTAAATAATAAATATGTCCTCCCTTAGATCATATATCACCCATGAATTGAGGTAAATAATGATACAACTACTTCATTTGTAATATAAGGTGTTCATTCACCAGAGAGATGCTCCTTGGGATACTCCAATGATTTTTTATATAATGTCTGATGAATCTCTAGGGTTGTGTACCAACTACCGAAAGTTGAATCAGGTCATGATCAAGAAAAAATATCCATTTTACTATACCAATGACATATTTTACCAAATTAAAGGATAAAGTTGGTTTTTTAAGATCAACCTACATTTAGGGTATTACCAAGTCAGGGTGATAGAATAAAATATTCCCAAAATAGCATTCCAAATAAGGTATAACCACTTTGAGTATCTGGTTATTCTATTTATATTGAATAATTCTCCCATTATCTTTATGTAACTTATGAAATGGGTGTTAAATATATACCAGACTCCATTTTCTTAGTGTTTTTTGGATAACATTATATTATATTAAAGATTTAATGTGGAGTACAAACAACACTTGAGAATTGTTTATGGCATGTTAAGAGACCATTATGTTTATTGTAAACTCTCAATGTGTAGTTTACGAATCCTATAGGTTATGTTTCTTTTCCATGTGATCTTAGAGCATGGTGTTTTATTTGAACTAGAGAAATTAAATATTTTTATGTCATTAGAAGATAAAATAAATTTCATTTATATTATAAGTTTTCTAGATTTTATAGGGTACTATAGGTGATTCATTAAAGATTTCTCCCATCCTAGTTCACCAATGAGAAAACTCACCCAAAAAGAAGTGAAGTTTATTTAGAGTGTATAATGTCAAGCATCCTTCAAGGATCTAAAGATATAGCTGACCACTAACATTGTCTTGATTTTACCTAAGGATGGATAGGGTTACATGTTTATTGTGATGCTTTAGGTATGGGATTGGGTTTCATGCTAATTTAGGGTGACCATGTTGTGGCATATTGATCACTCTAACTCTGACCACATGAAAATAATTACCTATCATATGACTTTAATTAGGTGGCAGAGATGCATTACCTAAAATCCAGGTTACATTATCTCATCAGGGATAAATTTATGGTCTAATTATAACACAAAATCCAGAGCTACATTTTATCCTATAAGTATTTGAACCTGTGGCAAAAAAGGATGATTGAGAACCTTAAAGGGTTTGACTTTAATACTTTCCCTACCCCAGGTAATGGGAATGTGGTTTCAGATGCCTTGAGTAGGAACTAGCCTACCCGATCTTTGAAAGAGTCCAGTTAAGAGTGGGATTTGATGGGGTCTTTTCACTTAGATGAATCTAGAATCCAAGGAACAAAGGATTGGTATGTTCTCTGATAGAATGAAACTAACACCATCTATATTAGAGATGATTTTGGATGTGTAGTTAAATGATTACTTATAATATCATTTTAAAAAGTTTCTAATTAATGGAGAGGATCCTAGTGAGTGGTCTTTGTCCCATGAGGGGATTATCTAATTCAAGGGACACTCTATTGTGTCTTCATATCTGAGGAAGCTAGTGATGTAGGACTATCATTAGTATGAGTGGGTTTCTATATTTCTACTACCAAGATGTTTTGAGATGTAAAACATTGATTTTGGTGGCCAAGTATGAGATCTTTTATATATTATTTTACATTTCATTTCTATACCTATAAATAGGTCGAAGAAAATCCCTTGATACCCTTAGGATTATTTCTGCGACATCCCATATGTACCTAGAAGTTGGACAAGGTATCCATGGATTTCATCATTGGGTTACCCCATATGTCTCAGGGTAGGAATGTGATCTAGGTGGTAATTTAACATATGACCAAGTCTTCCCATTTCATTCCAATCAAGGAATCAGAAAAAGTGGAGGAATTATGAAGGACTAATGTTTAGGAGATCATGAGGCCATATGGTGTGTTATATTCTATCATCTTTAATAGGAAACCCATTTTAACTCTAAATTATTGGAAGGCCTTAAGAAGGAAATGGGTTCACTGGTTAGGCTTAACATGAAATAAAACCTCCAAATAGATGGCCATACAGAGTGGTTAAACCAAATTCTATATGACATGATCTGTGCATGTGTGTTGCAATTTGTAGGATCCAGGTAAAACCATCTTGGATTGGTGTAATTTTATTACAATACTAGTTAACAATAATCGAACAAGATGTACCCCTCAATGAACTATAGGTTCATCCATTCCAATATTCTTTATGCTGGATGAAAGTGTGTGAAACTTCATTACTAAGACCAAGAATTGTTCAAGAGATGACTAGTAAGGTTAAAATGATCAAGAAATGAGTTTTTCTAGAAAAAAATCATCACAATTCCTATTCTAATCAAATAATATAATATTTGGAGTTTACAATGGGTGACTGGTTATTTTTTAACATAACACCTCACTTGGTTCATCACCATCTTGGTAAGTAGGGGAAGATTACACAGAGGTATTCTAATTCTTTTGAGGTCACTGAGAGGATCAATAAGGTGGCATAAAATCTATAGTTTCCATCATAGTTAACTTCAATACAAAAAAAATTCCACATGTTTCCATTAAATAAACACAAATCCAATCCTTCCGACGTACTGATTTGGGAAGAGCTTGAGCTATAACCTGATTTTTCATTGATTGAGAAACCATAGAAGATTTTGGATTACTTGCCGAAAGTGATTCAAGGAATATATACTCCATTATTTTGGTTTTCGTGGTAGTATGGAAACGATGAGAACAAGACATGGGAGAGGAAGTCTTGGGAAGATGAATGGTGCCCCCTCACTTGATCTCTTATTAGAAAACTATTTAAATTTTATTGGATAAACAAGTTTTTTTGTGGGATGAACTTTTTCATCCATAGTGATATTTTTGTGTATTCTCATTTATTTTATTGGTATTTATCTGATTCCTTAGTCTTTTAATGATTTTCCATGAAAAAAGTAGGTTTTTATACTTGACATAGGATGACACAAAATTTTATCAAGGTTAGTTGAAACAGTGCACCATCCCAATGTAAACCTTGCATCCTATATAATGTGTCCATCAAGAATATATTTCTAGGTGAATGACCATTAATCATTCCCTTACAAATAGCGTGGCCTCCCCTACCCTTGGATAGGGGTGTCGTGTTGTTGGGCATGGACTTTAAGACCATGTTTCAAAACATTTCTATCTTTCCAGATCTTAAATTTTTTGAAATTTCTACTTTTACCCATTCTTATGTTTACAATTATCCATACCTAACTTATTCTATACAATCCTTCCAGCCCTAGTCACGCATTCTACTATCTTACTTCCTTCCTTGGATCAAATTCTTGGTTTATTAAAGCTTGGTTCTTCATGATTTCTTGAAGTAAGTCCCTCCTTTCTTCTTTTCATGACCTATTATCCCTTTCTTCTTGGGTTCCCTATTCGTCAGTGGCTATAATGACCAAAAGTGGGTTAAATAAATTTTTTTGGCTTGGATATTAATTTTTGTGGTTTGGTTTTTCTTCAATAGGATCCCTTATTACATTGGATTACGATTTCTAATCAGGTTGTGCATATTTCAAAGAAAGAGGTAGGTGGTTTTGTGTTTAGATATTGTTTGATGATTTAATTTTTCTTTCTTATTTTATAACTATATTCTATATTATATTATGTTTATGAATGGGTGGTTTCCAAAATTTTGGTTTGTGTGAGGTTTTGAAATGTATAAACCCCTATGAAAAAGGTATGATTTGGTATGTGATGGCTTGATATTTTAAATAATGGGGGTTTTCATGGTTTCATAAATGTGGTTAATTAAATTAGAATCTTGGGTATTTAGGTGATTATAAATGAAAAATATTCTATGCATGAACCACCCTACCTATCAAGATTACGATACAATACTTACTAAACTTTGATGATGGGGATTAGTTGGATTTAATATGAGAAAGGACTTCATGTCTAGTATTTATCACAAAGAGTATTAGGATCCTAAGTCCCCACAAACCCTATCTAATTTGGGAATTCACATGGGTATTATATTTTTTCCATATTATCATTTATTCTTACAACCTCACCATTATTTTAAAGTTTAAACATGTTTTATAAATAAAATTGTCTACTTTTTTTCAAAAAATGACACATTTATTTCTAATATAATGGGTATTCTTGGAAAAAATAGTGGGATCCTACTGGTCATGTTATCTTTCACCCTATAAACATGATTGGGTGTATGCAGACCATGTTTAGTCGAAAACAGAAAAAAGGAAAGGTTTTATATAGAGGTGGTGGAGGATACTCTTGTTCGTGACTTCTTTTAGTAGGTGATAATATTAGTTTCATGGTGGGTCTCAACCCTCATGTCATATAAAGGTTTTCGATTATTTAGTTTTTTCCCTCCCCTTTTTGGTTTATTTTGGTTCTTGGTTAGAAATGTAAATGTAAACTTGACTTTGAAATTATAATTTCTTCCTTTTCATAAAGCTTTTTATGTATGACATATATGATTATATGGAAATCTTTTACCAATGCTGGTTATTATTCAAATGGAAAAATCTATCCTAAATGAGTTATTTGATGTATAGATAGTAGTTTTTAGCCTATGGGGATTGGAAATGCCCTTAAGGAATTGAATCAGGCCTGGTTGGGTGTTGGATTGGATGGAATCGTGGATTGGTTTGTGATATTAATCATGGGAATGGAATAATGAAAAATGTTCTTATGTTTTATTATTGTTGCGGTACACATAAAGTTAATCCATATAAAGGGTGAACCCTGATAGCACTCAAATTCATTGGGCAATGTTTTCATCTCATGAGATACCATGTATGGTGTATGGGAGATTATCCAAACTACACCATGTTATTATATCTTGGAAGTTATCCTTGACTTATGATTATGTTGTCACATTTTATATTTTTGCCACATTCCTTTGATACTATGATTTTATGATGATTTTTCAACATTCCAAGCCTCCATGTGATTATTTATAATTCTTACATATTTTTGTTATCATGATATACCCTTTGAATCAGAGGTATTATTTTTCATCATGTTATTATTTGATTTTTTTGTGGGCTGAGATTTTACTATGTATTTTCATTAAATAAATATTATTTTCAATGTCTTACTTCATACACATATCCAAACTAATATAATTCATACAATTTTAGATGAATATTATTATGAATATAAAATAATAATTAAACCTCTACTAAATAAGAATATTTTAGTCAATAAGAAATTTATACAAAATATGATTACAAAAACATAAATTGTTATAAGGGAAGTTTTAAATAAAAGAACATTTTCTTTACATATTTTATTTTCATCTAAAAAATAAATTTTAATTTTTTATAATTTAAAATTTGTCAAATTAATTTCCTTTTTTCATCATATAAAAATTATCTTAATTTTTTTTTGTATTCTTATACAATAATTGATTTTTAAGGTAATGGTAAAAAATATAATTTTTTACCAAAACTATAAAATTTATGAATTTATAAATATATGAGGAAAATTTATAAGATTATAAAATATTTTAATTGATTATTTATTTATTTATTTACAAAACAATGTATTTTAAAATACAAATTTTAACTTAGAAATCATAAGTTCAACATTTTCGAACCTAAGCAACATTTTATTCTAATTTTAAAACTGTTTTTAATATTTTCTTCCATTTAAATGATTTATTAGAATTATTTTGTTTTGGATTGATTTGGAAGAAAAATAAATATTTTTTTATTTATAATAATCCATTTCTCATCATGAAACTCAATGAGATTGATAATATTATACTATATAAATTTTATGCTTAAAGTCACACATTTTCTAGAAATGGGTTTTATGTGTCATGCATGCTTTTATTAAAATTAATTTTTATAACATTTATAAATTGAATTGGATAAAATTATTTTAACATTTTAATAATATTGAAAAAATTATATAATGGGGTAAATTTTAACTTTTATTCATAAATTTTAAGTTATTATGGGTAAATATTATTTACCCTTGTAAAAGGGTAATTTTTTAAAGAATACAACTTTTATAAATATTTTGTATTTTTTAAAATATCAAATGAATATATTTTAAATTATGTTTATAATATTATGTTTATATATATACATATTAATTATCAGTAATTTAATTTTTAATCAATATCAAATAATATTAATAATTCTTAATGAATAAAACAATATTTTTGTACAAAAAAAATTCTCAAAACATTATATGTTTTAATTTAAAAGTAATTTTTCTAATTTTTAGAAATATAATTAATTTAAATAGATCCCAAATCAATATTAATCATATAGATATTTTTATTAATGGCGTTCATAAATTTTTAGTAATAAAATAATTACATAGTTTAATTTTTAATCAAGATTAATAAGGGAAATATGAGTAAATAATATATCTCAAATTTTTAATAATTAAAAGGCCACTGAAACGATTTATAAAGAATTTTGTTATTAAATTAATACACAAACGTCTCACCTACCATTTATTCAGCTAATTCACCTATCTCAACAAACCCACATAACACCCCATGTGATTCCTTTCTTACCCCTTTCCTAACTACAATTTTCCATGGAAAAGAATCTATTTATTAACTACAATCAAAGCTCACTTCCACCCATTATCTCATTAATCTACACCAAAAAGGTCTTGATCATTAATTTAACTTTCCTATAAATATATAAATACTTCCTAAGTACTTCATATGGTTCTAATTAGTCCTCCCAAGCTTTAATAATCTTCTTACTAAGGTAATGGTTCTCCTCCTCCTTTTAATTCAAGTACTTATTTTGTGATAATCCCTTTGAGGTTTAATGAATAACGATTTAATATGTCAATAATCAACTATTTAATATCCAAATTATTCTTTATTTATCATATAATAACATTCCCTCTCATTAAATTCATTCTATAAACTTTTTAATATATCTGTTAAGCTTCCAAAATCACTCATTGACTCTCTCACACTTCTTTACAATTCAGTCACTTCATTTTTTATAAGCCTTTTATTTCTATGTTAAAATGATACCAAATGTTATTAATAAATAATTTTATATCATAATAATATCCTATTGATGAGATAATATCTTTATCTCTCATTAATTTATTTTATAATCAATTTTCTACACTTTTAATGCTACTAAAATCATTTTTGGGCTTTTCATCTTCATGTTGGAAATACCCAACTCTAATACCATTAAAGGATATCCGTATAAATGACATTTATAAAAGGTTATATAAATTAAAAAGGCTCTTTAATAAGTGATTAAAAAACTTTTTTCTATTAAATATGATGTTATAGTGTGACCAAAAAAGTTATAATTCAAGGTACTTTTTTTTCATCTCAATTTCTCTTTATTGAGACATGCTTTAAGGTTATGAATAAATTTATTATCCACATGGTGTATATAAAACCAAAGAATTAATTTTATAATAATACATTATTTAATTAATGATACTTGTAGATCCATATGATTTTCATGCTTTCAATTTTTTTCGGTTTAAAATTTTATAAAACTATAAGGGTTTTGATAACTCAAATACCTTTCATTGAGTAATAATCATCTTTATTGAAATTTATCTTTAAAATAAAGATATAATAATCCCTATGATGATGTTATTTTATAAACCATTTTTATATTCTAGGTAATTATTATTTATTTCTAGGTCTTCTTCCAAGATGTTTTCATTTATAATGTATGACATTTCAAATAATTATTTCTATATTTATAATGAACATTTTTTTACGTATATATATTCATTTTGCACCAAATATTTCATTATTATTTTGAAATAAACTGTGTTTTATCTCTAAAGAAAATCAGATTTTTTGTTACCAATTTTTAAAGATTTTTTTCAAATATTAAAATGATGTGGGTTTCAAAATTGTTTAATTTTTTGTATAAAAGGATTTTAATTTCAAGATATTATATTTTGTCTTATAATCCACATTTTATTATCCAATAAAATTAGTCATTCAAGATTCTTTATTTTAAAATATAATTTGTTAAAATTCTCATTGAAACATTATGGAAATTATTTTGGAAATTATTTTAGGATTTGTTTTGTGTCCAATTTATATGGGTTTTAAAGAAACACATTTTAAAAGTTTAGCTTCCAATTTCTTATCAGCCTCTAAAATATTTAATTCTAAAAGAATCTTGTTTCATGAAACTACTTCTATGTTCTCTTATAATTCATTTAATTTGGGTGATAAAGTTTTTTATCATTTTATTTTATTTTATAATCTATTTTATGAGACACCATTTCATAATTTCTTGGATTTTTTTTCTTTTTATATGTTATTTTATAATGTGATGATTGTTTTTAAAGTGGCCCAAAAATATGTGAATTATAATATTGGTTGGACCTATATCCACCAATAATTTATTGGTTAAATGATTATATCTAATGATATAGAAAATTTATTTGAATATTTTATTGATAATCTAGTTTAAAAAATGATGAGTGTGATGAAATTTTTCTCTATTGACAATTTTACATGTTAATAGGATAAAAATTAGCTGGGTTCACAATGGGTGAGTGTGATGGTATTTAACTACACTCAAAATTTAAGTTTTTAATAGGTTGGTGGATATCTAGGTTCATAATGATAAGAAATAATATATTTATTATTATTTTACTTTCTTTACTATGTTACATGGATCAGGTTTTATGATTCATGTTTTATTTTCTCACGCCATGGAAAAAGTTTAATTGTTTGATATGATATGTATATTGTTATCGCCAATTAATTTATGTTATTTTAAATGGAATATTTTTTATTATTAGTTATTTTCCACATTTTTATGATTTCACTATCACAGTATTTGTTATTTTATGCCTTACTGAGTGTTTGATCTCACCAATTCTTCGGTTTTCCCTTCCAGAGTGTTTGAGAACTGTTCACAACATGTAAGATAAGTTTTTTTTTTCTGTTTCTAGCCTCTATGAAACTAACTCTTTTAGTCCTTAGGTTTTGTAACTATTTGTGAGATGTATTATTTAAATGATGAGATTAATTTATTATTTATGTATGTTTAGTTTAGGCCACTTCATTTGGAATTAGATTAGGATTTATTTATTTTTAGAGATTAGTTTATATACCTTTGGGGTTAGGTTTATAAAACCTTATTCAAATCCTGAGGGATGATTCTAATTATATGTTGTTATCCTAAAATATTGTTAATGTATTGGGTATTAGATTTTACATACAAAAATATCATTTTAGAGGTACTGGTGAGTGTATGCAGTTGTAGTACATATGCACCCAATGGTAATCACCCTAAAAGGGTTGGTGGAACATTGACATGATCATCACCCTCATACCTGATGAGTGTTCCTAAGACTACACACATGGATAGAAACTCCTAAGGGACACACTTTGGATGATCATATACTCTTTAGAAACCAGTATAAAAGATTTATTTCTTAGTCACTCTGAGGTATTATGATAAGTAGTATGAGAAAACCGAAGCTAAAGATGAACAAAGAGTGATATAGGTTGAATTGAAATTATATTATTGAAAATATGGGTATATTATACATTTATAATATGGACCATTATAAATTTATATATTGGTATAATTCGATCATATTTAGATATTTTTGATCCGTCATGAATAACTATATTTGGTTTGTTTAGTTATATGGTAAGTAGTTCATTTAATGTGTTAATGTTTTTTATTTTAATAGATTATTGATCTATTATCAAGAAAAACGGTATGGAATATCACATGAATCTTTAATCTTTCCTAGATGATTTAATTAGAATCATGATTGAAAAATATATTTTGATTGATCCTGCCACATTTTATAGAATTCATATCACTTGAAAGTTACTTAATAACATATAAAACTCTCATATTCATTAATATTTTGATGTGATATGAAACTATTTTATCCATATTTTAAAGACTCAACTATCATATATTAATCAATTGGTAAATTACCACTATAGAATTTATTTATATTTCATAATGTCAAAAAAAGAAAGTGGTATTACCATCCTTTATAAAGTCATATTGGAGGATGATATCTAGGTGGAATATATCTACCTTATTTTAAAAATTAGAGGATGTTTGAAATATTTATACAACTATTCATGTTTTCAAACATTTCTATAATATCTTATCCAAAGGTTTTATGGAATTCAAGTCCATAATGACATATTGAAACTATATGTTCAAAATAAAAAATTGAATGAAACAATTTTCCATTGTTCAAAAACATTTCAACAAAGATGTTACCTCTATTATTGGGCACAATAATTTTTATAATTCATATAACTAACGACGCACTATGTAAACTCATAGATGTGACCCGATGAACCTTTGAGCCTTAAAACGCAACAACAATATTGGGGCACCTATGGATCTTCATTTTAAAAACCTATGCCTCTAGAAACTCTAATTACTCATAACACTATATGGAATAACATTTGGATGAAATGTTTTAGAACTATAATTTATGCTTAAAATAAGAGAAAAGATGTGTTTCTTAGTTATACCAAAGATATTAAGGGGAACTCCTCATTTGAAAATATATCTTGAGTTATGACTTTCTTTTAGATACCCTTAACTAATGTTATTAGTCAGTGATGGTTAAAAATATGATGATATAATTTTTTTTGGGAGTAATAAAATGAGATTTCACTATTTATTTTCCATAAATAAATATTGTGTTTAATAGCTTTCTTCACATGAATTACCAAAATAAAATGATCTATGTAATATTATATGAATATTATATGTATAATATTATTCATATTTAATAATAATAAAACTAGTAGTAAATAAAAATATTTTAGACAATTATAAATTCAAACAAAATAGGATTACAAATATTTAAATTATTACAAGTGAAGTTTTCAACAAAAGAATATTTTCTTAACATATTTTATTTTCACCTAAAAGATATATTTATAAATTTTTGAATTTGAAATTTTTAAAATGAATTTATTTTTTTTTAAGATAAAAATAATAATAATAATATTTTTCTATTTTTTATGATACAATTTACTTTTTATTTATTTGTGAAAAATATAGTTTTTACCAAAATTTTAAATTTTAAGGATTTATCAATACATGAGAATGACCAAGAAATTTATAAAATATTTTAATTAATTATTTATTTATTTATAAAAATATTTATTTTAATATATTATTCTAAACTTATAAATATTACATTTAACATTTTAGAACATAGGTTACATTTTATTCTAATTTAAAAAATATTTTAAATAATTTCTTTTAATTAAATGATTTAATGGTAATATTCAGTCTTGATTTCTTTAGAATCTACATAAATATAATTTATCTTATAAAAAATAATTTTTTTTCATGAAATTAAATGACATTGAAAAATTTATACAACATAAATTTTATTCTTAAAAATAAACTTTTTTAAAAAATTGTTTTTTTTTCATTATGTACACTTATATTAAAATTATGTATTACCAGTTTTAGAAATTAAATAGTATAAAATTATTTGAATATTTTAAAAACACATTAAAAAATTATTTAATGGGGTTAATTTCATTTTTATGCATCAATATTAAATTAAACTTGGTAAATATTATTTACCCTCGTAAAACAGTTATTTTTCAAAGAATAATACTTTTCTAAATATTTGGTATTTTTTTAAATTAAATGAATATACTCTATATTAAGGAACTAATATGATGTTTCACCATATATAAAAATGAATTAAAACTCATTTAATTTGAAATAAATGTTAAATAATCTTGAGAACAATTAATGGTTAAAATAAAAAAATTTCTATAGAAATAGTTTTTAATACATTTTATGTTTTAATTTAAAGTTAGTTTTATCCTATTTTAATAAATGAATAAAGATGAATAGATCCCAAATTAGTATTCATAATTTCAAAATTTTGTAACAATATTCATCTCATTATTTTCATAGTAAAATAATTACCCTGATTTACTTTTTATCAAGAATAATAATGGCATAAATGAGAAAATAAAGTATCTCAAATTTTTAATAATTAAAAGGTCGGTTAAACCTTATAAAAATAATTTTTATGTATTAAATTCATATACATAGTTCAAACTTACCATTTATCCATTTAATTTTCCTAAGTCACCAAAACCACTTAACACCTCATGTGATTCCTTTCTTACCCTATACCCAACACTATATTTCTATAAAAATCCCCTCTTTCTCAACTATAAAAGGATCTCATTACCACCCATTCTCCCTTTCATATCCACCTGAAGGCCTTGAAAACTAATTTAACTTCCCTAAACCTCTATAATGTACTATCATGGAGCTTATAACAATCTAATGAGTCCTCCAAATCCATAAAAATCTACATAGCAAGGTAAGGGTTCTCCTTATCCTCTTTTTGATTTAAGCACTTGATTTTTGATAAGCCCACTATGATTCAATTTATTATGATTTAATATGTTTATCATCAAAACATTAATGTAAAACTTACTCTCTATTAATGATACAATACCCTTATTTTTTATTAATCCCATTCTATAAATATATTTTTTAGTCATTATGATTCAAAAATCACTCATTGACTCTCTCCATCTTCTTTTCAATTTAAGAACTTTCTTTGTAATAAGCAATTTATTTCCATGTTAATAGAATCCTATATATTCATAATCAATAATTTATTATCCTAATGTTTCCCTATTTATGATATAATATATTTATATCTCATTAATTCATTTTATAATCCTTTTTCTATAGTAATCATGCTAGGAAAATTATCCATCGATTTTATGTCTTCATATTGTGAATACCCAACTCTAAGATAATTCAAGGATATCAACATAAATGAATTTTATGAAAGTTTATTGAAATGAAAAAGGTTATAAAACAAGTGAATAATATAGTTATGTTTTTTATAAAGCAGGTTAGATTTTGAACATATAGAAACCAAAAGCTTTTGCACATATTATTACATGATTTTTAACTTAAACATCCAATAAACACAACCCAAAGATCCTGAGGCCTAGTGTATTTGGAAGACTAGCTTTATAATTTGTAAAAATGAAACTAAAACATAACATATTTTTTTTTTCTCATTAATGAAATCCTAAATCCATTTGATCTCCTAAAACATTGTAGGATAACCTGAATAAAACATAAAAGAAATGGGTGAGCTATAAATACCAGTAAGTGAATAAACATGATAATAAAGCTGAACATGTGAGTCAAATGACATAACATGATATCATAAGAGATAATAATTATTAATAATAACATGTAATAATAACAAAAATAACATGGTATCATAAGATTACGTCAATATATGAAGGTGGTAGCAAAATATAATATGATATAGTTAAAAGTAAAGGCTGATAACCAAGTCACATAACATAGTGGAAAGAGTACCATCACAGATTAGTTTTACTCCCTAATATGATATATAATGTCTCATGATAAAAAAAAATTACCCAATTAATTGGAGAACTATATGGTTTTAACTATCATAAAATTTAAATTATTATGTGTTCTACTAAAGGAAATCAATTATAAGGAATATACATTATAATTACTCATAGAATGAAATGGACTGCATAATCTTTACTCATATCATAAGAAAATAATATTTCATGTAGATTACTTTGAAAAGAAGGAATTAAATATTTTGGAAATTTCCTATCTTATTACATTGTCATTTGGAATAAAGGATTTTAATGTGTGTTATATAACAGTATTAAAGGATAGAAAGTTCCCCTTAGTTGAGTTATATTTTGAAGAATGCATTTGAGAAATGAACATAAGGCATGTATTACCCCATAATAGGTAGGGAGAATGAGATATGTTTTTTTAATAGACATATCAACATAATTTATAATCATTCTATAATATAAAATAGTGAGTTAATTGATTAAGATATAGAATTCTTGTAATCCATAGAAAAATGGTGGTTCAAAGAGATCCCTTACATTATGTTCCAAAATCATTCTTAACATACAATTAATGTCCTAAATAATAAAAAAATCAT
This sequence comes from Viscum album, assembly GCA_963277665.1. NCBI lineage: Eukaryota > Viridiplantae > Streptophyta > Magnoliopsida > Santalales > Viscaceae > Viscum > Viscum album. Next base: position 718,039,446 of record OY728160.1, read on the forward strand.
TAAATACTTAATTAATATCATTGTGCATCAATATTTAATTTATTATAATTTTATTATGTTCATTTTTGACCATTTCAATGAGATATAAAGTTTAATTTTTCTTTTCTGAGGGTGATCGTTTCATGGTTCCATGGTCAGATCACTTGTGGATAATTTTTGATGTTTTTATAAAACATTACTACAACTACAGAATTGAAATTTAATGGTATTAATATCCTTATATAAATTGAAATGGTCCCAAATATCCTTTTGATTCCAATATAGGGATGATTCATTTAGTTAAAACATTAACATTATACGGTTTGTTCATTTAAGTGGTTTTATCAACTGTTATGAACTAGTTTCATTTTAATTAATATTTTGAATCTACAATAATTAATGACAATAAAATAATTTATAATATTTTTATTATCATATTATTTACCATAACAATATTTTTAGGACCTTCCTTGAAGGTGGTGGAGAAAAATGATGTATGTTGTTCATGGACGTGGTAAACCAACCATATTATAAACCTAATCTTCATTTTAGAATCAATTGATGGAAGGTAAAGAAGAAGGATGATATATATTGAATTAAAATAAAATAAAATTCCAAAATATATAATACTATATCAATTATTCCTTTTTATATGGAATTTGTTTTGGAGGATGAGGCAGAAGAAAAATTAAAATAATCGGCTGAGAGAATTACCTCCTCTTTTTGATGTATCGTCTTGGGATTCTACTTAAGGAACCTTGGATTAATATTTTTGTGAGAATAGAAGCACTATAACATGGGGGAGATGATTTTTTAGGGTATTGGGACTAATTTTTGCAAGATCCATGTATTATAAGTTGTGCTAAGAAGTGGTTGTGAGGGTTGGTATTTATAAGGGGAGGAGAGGGGTGTTTTGTAATATTATATTCTTTAGTTTACTATTTTGACTCAAGAGTACCAATAGTATTAGTTAATGCTATAATATATATTAATCGTTTCATTTTATTTAGAAATAATGGTTTATTACCTAAAAAATTCATGAATTAATCTTATAATTTTAAATATCGTATTTTGTCAAATTTCACTATTCGTAATAATTTAATCTATTTTAGAAAAATACTGAAAATTCACCATAATAAGTTTTCTATGTTTAAATTCTAAAAATGAAATCTATTTTATGAAAATAATTTTCTAAATATGATAAAATTAAATTTCAAATAATATCATTATTTATTTGAAGAATACCAATTTTCATATTATGGTCATTTTTAGACCCTTTAATATATTAATTAAGCTATCATAAAATTGTATTATCATTATAATAAAAAATAATATTAATTTATAAAAAAGTTTTATTAAAATAACATATTTTTAAATTATTATATTATTTATAAAAATAAAAACATAACAAATATGTTTAAAAAAATACAAACACTTATTTTATAAATTTGAAAATATTTATTTACATTTATTTTGATACAAAATTTTCAAATTATCCTTTTATAAGGCACATAAATATTATTTTACACTTACATAGGTGAGGTTACTATTCTTAAGAGTCATATTACTATTACTAATAGTCATATTTCTATTCTAATAATCATGTTACTATTCCAACATTCAGATTTGTAACAATCATATGGGATCTAATTTTTTTTAAATACCTCATATTTAATTTATTTTTAATTAACTTCTATTTTATCTCAATGTTACACATATTTTCATTTTAAATATGGATATTAAATTCAAAGTATTTTTCTTCATTTTATAGTGTTGTTTGTGAGTGCGATTATTATGGGGGATCAAGCAAATCTAAATTTTATGATTATTGTTATCTTATTCTCTATTTTTATCCCATTATAATACATTTAATTTTTATGGACATATTTATTCTCTAAATATAATTTTAAAATTATTTTAATAAAACATTATTGGTTTTATCATTTAGTGTGTGTGAATTATATAATATTATATTAATAAACATGAAATAATTATATATTCTTAAGAGAAATTACATTGATGAAATTCTTGGTTGTTAAAGATCAACAAATAAATAATTCACTATAAGGATTTTTCATCTCAATTTCTCTTTATTGAGACATGTTTTAATGTTATGAACCGATTTCTTATCCCTTTGATGTATACACTTTATTATAATTTATTTGGGTTTATTCTATGATTTAATTAATTATATTTATATATACATATGATTTTTTATCTTATAATGAATTTTGACTTTAAAAACTTCTAATGCAATAAGGGTTTTGATAGATTAATTACCTTTCATTGAGTTATTCTCCTATTTTTGGAATGTTGTCTTTAAACTTGGTTCCAATCATCCCTATAATGATATATTGTTAAAACCCATTTTTTTCTCAAATTTAATTTTATATCCAATACTTCTTCTATTATTATTTTTTATAAATTATGAGATTATATAGAATAATTTCCCATATTTTTTTAATGAACCTTTATTTTTCTATGTGCATATTTTCCATTTCTAACAATTTTTTCATTATTATTTGGAAATAAATTATGTTTTATATCTTGTGACCATTATATTACGCATTATAACCTTTTAAAAAGTATTTTTTACTTACTCTTATAACATTGTGGGTTTTAGAAAAAGTATAATTTTTTTATATAAATGGATTTTAATTTCAAGATTTTATATTCTAACTAAAATTTTATTATACTAGAAAATTATTTTCCCACAATTATTTATTTAAATAAATATCTTTTTAAATGTATCTTTGAAAATTTATGAAAAATATTTTGGAAATGGTTATAAGCTATGTTTTATAAACAATTTATAAGATTTTTAATGAAATTATTTTTAAAAGTTTTGATTCTAATTTCTTTTCAGCCTCTAATAGATTTAACTATAACAGAGTTATGTATTAGTATTCATATTATATGTTATATTATAATATATTTAATTTTTGGAGAATTTATTTTATATCATTTGATTTTATTTTTAAATCTCTTTTAGAAGATACAATTTGATATTGTCATGAAACCTATTTTTCTTTCAATGGGTAATTTCCAGAAGTGATGATAATTTTTAAGTGGCATAAAATTGTATATATTATGATATAGTTATGAAATATATATCATTTCAATGAATTGGGGTAAAGTATTATATCCCATGAGATATAAAATTTATTTGAGTTGGTTAATGTGTAGGAAGGTTAACAAAGGGTGACTATGATGATGTTTAGTTATAATAATGACTTTATGTGTGAAAAAAGTAGTTAATAGATAGGCTCACAAAGGGTGAGTGTGATAGAATATTAATCTACTCAAAATTATATTCATGGATAGGTTGTTGGTAATCCAAGTTCATAATTATTATAAATATTATGTTTTCAATCATGAAAAGTTCTTTCCTACATTCCATGGATCATGTTTTATTCTTTATGCTTCATTTTATAATGCCATGATAAAAGTAATATCCTTTTATATGATAAGTCTATATTTCATTTTTATAGTTAAAAATTATTGATTTTTGTTATTTTAAAATGTATATTTTTACTTATTAACTCTTTCCCATATGATTAGGATTTCACCATCATGGCCTATGTTATGTTATCTCTTACTGAGTGTTTAAGGTCACCCCTTCTTATATTTTCCCTTCCTCGTGATTTTAAGACAATCATATATCATGGAATATCTAATATGGGGTTTAGTTTATAGAGAAATTCTCATGGTTTATAAAATAAGTGTTTTCATATTTGTAGTCTCAAAGATTAAAACAATTTGTATTTGGGTTGTGCGACTATTTCTGACATGTATTTTTTAAACCATGATATTACTGTATTATTTATAGATGTTTAGTTTGGTTCACATAAATTATTAACTTAATGGGATTTAGAAAACCCCTATCTCCTTTTTATACCCCCAAGTTATATTATGAAGTATTAACAATTAAAATTATATTAAGAGGATATTATAGAGTTTTAAATAATGATGTTTTATTTTTATTTAATGTTAATGTTTTATGTATGTTATATTATAAATACACTAGAACTCTTGACTTATGTGAATGTTTTATATAGATATTTATATAAAAAAAACACTAAAATTATTTTTATTAGAAATATGGACTATTATAATATTTAATGCATTGATTATTTTAAGGAGGAATATTAACTAAAATTGTGGGTTTTTATAGGTATTTTAATAGGCACAAATGTTTAAATCATCCTAGATACACCTCATGTGAAATTGAACTCGAGAACCCAACCCATGTTTAATTAACTCAGGTAGACCACTACTACAAAGGAATTACATAATAAAAATAGGGTAGTAAAATCCAATCTAAAATAATATATTTATCATGATACAAACATTGAATCATCAAAAAACACTGAATCATCATGAATTGGTTCACAATATTAGTTTTTAAATTCCAATAACAATTGAAAAATGATTTCTAATCCTTTGATAATTCCCATGCACATGTTTCAACCATTAGTTATACTTCATTAAAAAAAATATTATTATTATTTTGGTTTTTCCATGTTACTGAATAATAGTGAAATATCCTTGTAGCATATATCGATATTTTCTAAGGATCATGTGGTCACCAAAAATCCCTTAAAATAGAATACAAGATGGGAAAGAGATTCTATAAGTAATCTATGTGTGTGCATCAGAGATCAGTAAGAAATTTTGAATAAGGTTTATATGGTTTTTTGAATCCATTGAAATTATATTTCTTGCATTAGCTAATGAAATCAATCATTTTTAATTTTATTCTTCTTGCTTTTAAGTTTTTGTGATGGCGTTCTGGCTAATATTACCAAGCTTAGGAGAAACCCCCATACACAATCTTGAATATAATTTTTTCTTTATATGTTCATCTATTCTACTTAATTTTCATGAGATATTGATAATTTTAAATAGATAGTTTATGATTATCAGTATTCTGATGTGTATCTCCCAATATGTTTATATTTTATTTGGTTTGAAAATAGTTTCCTCTCAACCATCCCCAGTCCATATATAGTGGAATGATGTGATAATAAATACAGATAGATCAAGGGTTCTTGATTAATTTGTTAAGGATGAATTAGGGTCATGTGGTAGTCACTATATAAAAAATAATATTTTTTTAAAGAACACTATGTTTAATAGACTACAATATATCCAACAAAAAACTTAAACAAACCGTGAAATATTATTATTTAAATTTGACTATTTTAACATAACTGTTGAATTGGAATGTTTAAATAGGACTAAAAACATTATGAATTATCTATGAAGTTCCTAATAAAGAAAAATTTATTGATAAAGTTTTAGTAAGAAAACACCCAATTTTTTAGTAATATCATTTTATTCTTCAAAAATATGTTTTCTACAAAAATGGGTTTTTATTGATTTTTTAGGGAATATTATAATTATTTTATGTAAATTTTAGAAATTATATTTGAAAAAAATATAATTTTGGAATTTATAATTTCAAAATTTTCTAATGATAAATTTTATAGAATATTATAAAATGTATTATTTTTCAATGAATATTGGAAAATACCGTTTTTTATTGAAAATTGTATTTTTGTTTCAAAAATTTAAATTTTCATCCTTTTAAAATGTTTTAAAAGTTATATTAGTTCTCTTGAATTATGAATAATATAATTAAGTTCATTGGTATCAATTTTATGGTCTAATTTTTAATAAAAACATTTTTATACTTAAAAATATATTTTTTCTGAAAAACTATTTTTGTTGTGTTTTGAATTTCTATCTTAAATAAATTTATTCCAATTATAGAAATGGAATATAGAAGATTTTATTTAATATTTGGAATCAGAGGTCCATTTTTTTAAAATACCCCTTTTATTTTTAATCATTATTAATATTAACCTTGATAAATATTTGTTACTTTGGTAAGGGTAAATCAAGTTAAACATGGATAAAAATTTTGGATAAGAATTTAAAATTTCAATAAAACTTTCATTTATCCTACTGGATGAGTGGAGTTCATAAATTTCATAAATATTTTTAAACTTTATTCTTGTATTTTTTTCCTTTGACATTTACGATATTTATGTAAAAGATAAAGAGAAAATTATTACTTTCTTACTTTTAATATATTTAATATTTTGTGATAGGGATAAAAAATTTATATTTAGTTATATATTTTTATTTGATATATTCATTATTTTTTATCATAGTAATTTATTTTTAAATTTTTGTGATGAAATAAATACCTTAAATGTTTACACAATGTTGACACAATTCTTGTGAAAGTAGTAGAAAAATCAAGTATATTATTTCAAAAGAACTAAGAGTAATGTTGTTTGTCTGAGTTATAGTATCCGACTAATTTTATAGATCATTATAAAACCTTAATGACATTTTAGAGTTTTAAAATTTCATTTCATTTTTGTAATATTGTTTTAAAAGTCAAATTATCTTAATAGTGTCAAAATGAAATAAAGAATATTTTATTTTAAAGTTATTTTATTAAATTATTTATAAATTATAAAAATATTTAAAGAGGAGAAATATGATTATTAATGGTATAAAAATTCAACCATTTTTTATTAATTATCAAATTTCCAACTTATAATTAAAATTATATCTCTTCAATATTGAAAATGGAATTACCATAGTTAAAGTTAAAATTAGTTTGCTAAGGTGTTAAACCAAAATATATGGTTTAAAATGATGTATAAACCTATTTAAATTTGGTTGATTTATTATATTAATACAATTTAATCCTTTCATTCTAATACAGGTCATTTTAGGACTATTTTACATGAGTTAGTCACATATTATTTTATAATATTTCATGTATTTCCAAAAATGACATTAATGATATTTTATAATAAAAAATAATTTATTAAATGATTTAAAATTCCTAAAAATATTATCCTCATAAAATTTAATATTATAAAGATTAAAATATTAATTATGGTGTATTTATGGGTCACTTATACTTTAATAGTTACTTTTTTACACCTACATAGTAAAAAACTATTTTTATCATAGTAATTGCCAAAATGGTTAACGAGGGTAAAAATAAAATGATAAGGGTAAAAAAATCACCTAAACTTGTCAAAATTTTCTTTTTTGAAAGGATATAGAATAATTAAAATATTCTATTCCATTTTTTTAAAAAACCATTTTAGAATAAAAAATAATTTATATTAATTTAATAATTTAACAAATTCTAAGAATGCTCTTCTCGCACATATAAAAGGGAACCCAATATTCTATTATATCCATAGTTCAATAGCTATTTGGTTATGAAAATAACTACCATAATACCTTCTTAGATTCATTCCCAATATCTTTGATCTTCTATTATTTCTAAAATATCATCCCTTCAATGCTTAATATTTAAGCCAAAAGTGGCTTCTCAACAAAGAGTTATAACTCTTAACCGATCATTTTTAGTATTATTTATTATTATACCTCCTCTAAATCCATGGAATCCATTATAAAAAAATTAAATATGTATGTAAAATATAATGAATTATTATTTTGACTATTTAACAATCATAATCCACCTTCTTCCCAACCGTTGGAAAATGATAACATCGCTTATGTGTAAGTGTGGACTACCACCACCATGATGCGATGTGATTTGTTTCTCAATTTTTTTTTACATGGATGGTAATAAGGATAAATTTAATGAATATATAATAGATATGTGATATAAATATGATCATTTAAAGGTTAATTATTATTTACGTTGATTTTTTCCATCCACCAAAAAATGAAAATAACGTTTATGCGTACGTACGACTTACCATCTCTATGAACCGTGTAATTCATTTTTATATTTATTACTTTCAGGGATAAATAAAAACATATATATATTAAATATATATAACATTAATTTAATGATAAATATTATGGGGATGATGGAACCATGATCAAAGTAAAAATACCAGAACTACAGAATAGAAATTCTCATGAAAAATGAAACAGTTAACACTTGAAAATAATTATTTTAATATAGAATATTTAATAAATGGTTATTGAAATGTTATAATTGGATAATAAATAATATTATATGTATTTAAATGACTCTATTATATAATTATAATAAAATTTAATTTATTATACAAGATTTTAAAGTGATTTCAAAACAAGTTGAACTCAAGGAAAGTTTTTAGCATCTCAAATTGTCTTATTTGAGAAATATCTTATGTTATACACATTTATTATTTTATGTAGTATATATAAAACACATTTTACATGTTAAATAATTTATATCCTTTTTTAATTATATTCAATGTTTAATTATATATTATTATTTCATGGTGATTATGATTCTAATGTTACCAAAGTGGTAAGAGTTTAATGTTACAATCTCATTGTTTACCAGGATTATTCATGAGTAAGTTTTCGATGATGTCATTTTATAATATACCTCTGAATAATACCAAAAAATTTCCCCTCACCAGTTTATTTTTTTAGAATACATTTTTACTTTAATTTTCCTCTCTTTAATTACTCGATAGAAAAAAGGAATATTTTTATAGACAAATCTAACTTTTTTCACTTTTCAGTCAACAATCCTTTTGATTCCATGCCAATGTTTTATAAAAATGTTTTCAAGAATGTTTTTACTGCTATATTATTAATGTTTATAGTAATTTGTAACAAATTTTTTATTTTTGAAAATTGATTTAAATTTAATATTCCTATCATTGTCCAAATGAGGAAATTTTGAGTTCTTACAGAAAATGTTTAAGGAATATATTTTTTTAACAGACAGGGAATAAGATGAATTTTATAATTCAATGATCACTCGATTAATTGAAAAATACTTTAAAAGTTTCCATGGTCATTTTATAATAAATATTTGTTCACAATATTTTGGAAAATTTTAAATTTTAAATATTTTTTTTCTAATTTAAAAGTGTATTTTACTCAAGAAATATTCCAAGTAATATAATAAAGTAATTTTCATCTAAGATAAATTCTTTTGTTGTTACTTATGCTTCCGTGGGGATATGATATAATGATGACACCCATATTATTTTTCTTGATGTCTTATGATTATGATGATAAGATATTTATGAAACTCGTTTCCTTTCAATGGTTTATTATACGTGATAAATTATTTAAAATCTTTTGGAAAATGTATATATTATTTTCATTATGTGATGGGTGGGATAGACATTATATATCCCTCTAATTAATTTGGTAAATATAGATATCTCATGATATGAGAAGGATTGGAAGGGTAGTAAACCCAATTTAGTAAAATAGGTTTTCCACTATGATAGTCTTAGGAGTGAACATTTAATAAGGACATGATGTAATTGGTAGTGAATCCAACACACTATTATAGTATTGGTTGTGATACTTGAATACGGAAATTATTTCCCATAATTATGTGCATTCCGAAATATAGTGTCTTATTCCTATGTTATGACTTCATAGATAATGTTCTTTGGCGTTTTTATAATTCATGTCTTATGAATTGCCAAGGATCATGTCATGATTAAATATTATGATATATGATATGAAGGGAGTGGTTTTTAAATATCATTATCATGTTATAATACCCTATTATTTGTGTTATTTTTAAGTGAACATTGATATCTCCCTTGTTTACCCTTACCGTGGATCTGATCTCACCCTTTATTATGTTTTCTTTTCACAAGGATATGAATAGAATTATTAAGTATAATGTGTATAAAAAGGGTTATAGTTACAAAAACTAAGTGGGAGATGATGCAGATCATTTATAAACCTGTTTTTTATGCATCAAAGTTTCCAAAGACACTAAAATTATATTATTATGGAATGGATCATTATATTATGTAATGAATACTTGTGTGTTATGATGTATTATCTATGTATGAAAATTATGGTTTTCTATACACAACATCCAAATTTATTAACCAAATCAACCAAGGAGTGATTTGAGTGGGTTGTTTTCATAGATCACTTAATTAGTGATTTAAGAGAGTGGGTAAATTCAATTAAGGACTATGATCGAGTTATTGGGAGGAAGTCAAAGGTTCAACACATTTCTCAATCCCTCTATTCCATTTTCATTTCTTTCCATTCATTTTTTGATTCACATTTTCACACAAACCATATCCTATAGTATTTAATTTTAATGGTAAATAATAAAATAAATTATAAAAATTAGTCTAGAACATGATTAAGTACCCCCTTCCATGGTAAAATGATCCCTGACTAGATTTCTAAACTACATTCTAGGTGTTTCAAAAATTATTTTTTATTCGAGTGGCCCATGACAACCTTGCATAACTAGAATCATTTCTGGAGTGTATTAGTTATCCATATCATTATTTTTCATATTCTAATATCCTTTATCTATTTTTTTATTTTTTATTTTTACTAATTATATTGATTTCCACGACTATGTTGAGAATAATGAATAATCAATTTACTTCCTAATATATTAATATCATTATTCCTAGTTATATAAGGATGATGGGTTCATAATAATAATTAAAAAATATTGAATAACCATGATATAAAAAAAATATCTACCCTTAAAATATAGAAAAAAATGTCAAACAAGAAATTAGTTTGAATGATCTAAAGGAACTATTAGATAAATACACTTTGAATTTTCAAATTTTAATGGCACAACATGTAGAATAGGATCATGAAATGGTTGAAGAAAAATAACCTAATGTAAATAATTTAATATGATTGATAGTAAAGTTGGAACAAAATTTTCAAAAAATTAAATTACATGAGTTCACATATCTTTTTCCATAAAATACACAAGAGAAAGTTTGCTAGGACAGATTTCTTGATGAAGTAGACTTTACATTGGATTACATGTTGTCATATTTATCCTTTCCTAAATTTCTTAGTAAATTCCATCAGTTGGATTATGAAAATTTAATGGATCTACTCTTAGTTATAGACGATGAAGAGGATAACATAATAGATTAAATATTCTTAGAAGAAGATATTGGTGATCACCTACCCATATCTTTCTCATTTTACTTCCTAGATGAATTGAGTATAAAGAATGAATTATGAACTCACATACAAGAGGTAGCTAACTCTAAACTATAACAATTTCATCCATATTTTAGTCAAAATACATTAGGAACTAACTTATTTTATGTTGTAATTATAGACTAGTCTGACTAGATATTTCCATGGAACATGGGTAGGATATAGCCACTACTATGGATATGGAATGATTTTAACCATCCTTTTAAATTTCCATTAAATAAATCCTGATAAATAACAAGAAGAATACAAGGATTGTAGTAAAGGGGAGATAGGTAAGGAACCCTACACTATAATTCTAACCCCACTAGACTATAACATTTCTGATTAACATGAAGGGAGGTGGAGACATTGAAATACACTAGAAATGGGAGAATGCTAAAAAAATATGTCCTTAAAGAGATCTATAAGAATAATAATGTTGTGTTTTTCATTATACAAACTATATCACCAACTAATCGGTGATTCCATGAAAGTTATATGAATATGGAAAGTAAAAAAACAACCTCTATTAGGAGATATAACCCAAGACACTTCCCCTAATACATTTATTTTTATTATAATATTATTAATAAATTTCTCATGTTTTATTTTTTTTATTATAGATTTTTCAATGTGAAAATTGACTTTGATATAAAATTAAGATCATTTTGAGAAAATAAAGGAGTTTTCCACCCTCTTAGTTAGGTTGTGCCCTTTCATTTCACTTTTTTATAACACTCCTATATTTTTCTTTAATTTTTATAACATTTATATGTTGGAAATTAGGGGAAGTAGTGTCATGAATAAGTATTGGGGAAGGGACCTACTAGTATAGGTTGAACATATTTTTCATTATGTTTACTTTATTCTGATTTATTTTTGTTTTATTAGTGTCTTAAAGATAAAATAAAAAAAATTATTCCCCTTAGTGAAAAATAAAATTCATATTGAAACTATGGAAAAATATTTTCTTACAGCACATGATATATTTTATAATATAATAAACATTAATGGAATTATTATTTAAACATGGGTAAATTATAATTTTTTATAATAATGCTTGGTTACGTTTATTTTTTAAAAAACAACACCTCAAGGTGTCATCCGTAAAAGTAAATCACATAATTACTTTTAGTCTAAAGTAAAATAGGAATCTAGGATCACACCTGTTGTTTTTATATGATTAGGCACTAGGTATATGAGTAAAAAATAAATCCATTAATAAATTGAATAATTTAGTAGCACATTTCATGATATAAAATAAAAAAACAATATAGTTCCTAATTATAAAAAAGGAATAGATTTAGGTGAGAGGAATATTGAACACATATTAAGAAAGGAGAAATTTATTTATAATAATTTCCTTTGGATTGTATCAAGGAATTAGAAAATGTTGCAGTGGTTCACAGAACCCCAAAAAAGGAATTAATGAGGGTTCCACTTATTTTAATTCCAATTCCATTAAGTTATACTCTTTTTTGATTCATTACACCGAGACATTGTCTTAGAAAGAAGTGCGACTATTATGAAATAGAGTAAAATTTCTTGGTCAAATATGGGGGAGTGATCAATCCATAGTTTCTTAAATTTTTATTATTTCTAAATATTTTTTTCACCTTTTCCCTTAAATTTTATAATAAATACTATATTTCATAGAATTATAATAAAATTAGAATCAAATGTTTAATGGGTTAATTTTTTGGTTTTAATAGAAATTATTAATTTTTAATATTCATAAGAATGTTTCTGAATTTAATTTTTAATGGTTTTATATATTTTGATAATTATTTTTATGAGTTTGAGGGATTTTGGGTAGTTATGGAATATTAAAGGAGTGCTCTGGTTGCTACATAAGAATCATTAATCCCCTAGATGCACATAGGATAAAATTTGTGTAACTTTCACTATATAAAAATTAACCTCACATCATTATGTCACACATAAGATTAAATAGGAAATACGTGAGGAATATAATATTAATGAAGAATAGATATGCTTAAAAATTCCAATAAATCCCCTATATATGATTAAATCATTCAACTAAGCACTATAGAAGAATGAATTAGCCACAAAAGGAACTTATTTATGAATGAAATTTATCGCCCAAGGATATCATATGAGTCACAGAGTTGGAATTGGAATAATTTAATGTTAACATTTCCCAAATATCTTCAATATGAGATTAAATCCAGTACCTAAATTTCCACATCAAAATCAACACACTACCAACCAGTTGTATAAAAATGACTGATGCAGGAAGAGAACCATGTTGGATTAAACACTTAAATTTCATGAAATTATTTACAAGGAGTTAATTGTGTGATGAGAACCAGGATGAAAAACATGAAAACTAGGGATTTACCCTTCATGGATTATGTAAGAATAAAACCTTTTATATATATCTGTATAATATTGAAATGATTAGGTTTCCTCCTACATTTTAATAACTCAACAGTATCAAATCCATGTAAAATACTATTGGTATAGCCATACCTTTCATGATATTAAACCATATAACCCATACCAAGTTTTGTATCTCAAGGATACAACTACTATTTATGAATGACATAATATGAAAGGGGATCTTGTCCCCAATCTACAATACTCTATTTATCATGATGCAAGGCTCATATCATAAAACACATTTTAATAATCACAAACAAGTTACATGAATTTGTATGGGAAAACCAAGAAGTATTTAAATTCACTTTCTAATCTATTGATAAATCGCATGTACAGTTTTCATTCTTATGCATACCTTCTCACGTGAAAATAATATTCTCGTTTTTTTGGTTTAGAAAAATCATGAAAGAAATAGAGAAAGCTTCATGTAGTATATATTAATCTTACCTCATGATCATGGGGTGATTGGAAATACCTTATAGGAGATGAAAATAAAGAATGTATATTTTAGATGTAATCTACATCATCACCAAACGAAGCTTTCCATGTGGATATTATCAAGAAATAAAAAAAATAGAGACAGTTATTTGAAGCCTTTGAAATTTTAGTTCACCCACTTGAGTATATAATTGGACATTTTTCATTATTTTTTATATATTGGTTAGCTATAGTGATGAATTTCCATCTACATTAGTCAATATAAAGAGAAATCATCATACCCATTTTGGAATCCAATTGTTTTCATTCTACATCTACTCCTTTGGATTTATTTTCATTAGAACTCGATAGTATATATGAGATCATTGATTATTATCTTTTTTCTCATGTGTGTCTATAAAAGTTATTTTTTTATGGTTTTAAAAAATTCATCTTTATCCTACTTCATTCCATAAATGGTGGAATGGAATGAGGATAGATAAGGGGTGATATTGGTTTTTTGATTACCATGGGGAAGACAAGCCTGAGGTATGTGGTGGTAACTACATGCTTCTATCATTATCAGATCCACTAAGTGGATAAGTGATTTATTTTGGGTTTTAGATCAATTAATATGTGATGTAAGGGAGTGAGGAAATTCACTAGAGGTTTTTTAAAGAGCATATATGAGGTACTCTAAGAATCAAAATGTTACCTACTCTTAGATATAACTATCAGTTAATTGCGGGGGGGGGGGGGTAAATTTAGCATGTTTAGTTATTAAAAAATATGAGTTTTGGGTAAAAATATGGTGGAAGGAAAGTGTATGCGTTTTCAAATAAGACTATTTGGGTGACCAAGTATGTGGGTTTCTAGGGCTTGTGAAAATAATGACACGTATGGAGGATCTAGGTTCTATGTTATGGGTATAGTTCTGGTCCTTAAACTAAATTTTTTATGATAATAGTTATGAGGATCTCAAGTGTATAGCTGAGAATTTTTTTTATTTTATATCATAAAAAACCACCAATGGTGTATATTGTTAGTAAATATTTAAATACATTAATGATTCTGGAATTAGTGCATATTCCAGGAGTAAGGGGTTATGGTTGACACTATGATGCATGAGAAGTAATATTTTGAAAGTAGTCAGTGCATTGTGATACTGGAATATATGTTTGGAGTGCTCTCAAGTACAATAGATCTAGGATAAATAAATACTTATCAATAGTCAGATGATGTGACTATGGATTTAATGAACGTATTTCCATGTTCATGTCATAGTAGTGATGAATTGTGTGTTATCATGGATAGGTTTATAAAGGTCACACATTTCATATCATTGTAAGAGACCTATTTAGTCAATAATTGGGGCTAGATATATATCTAGTATATAGTGTGTCTACATGAGGTGCCTAGGATAATTTCTTCTAACTGAGATAGATGTTTCACATCATTCTTCTTTTTAAGGCTGTAGAAGGTTCTTGATACTTATGTGAATTTAATAATTTCCTTCCATCCTCAGATTAATGGGTTGTCTAAGTATACCATCTGGGTATTGTAGGACATGTTGTAGAAATTAATCCTAGATTTCAGTGGTTCATGGGGAACTATTTTAGGTTTATAAATCATACATACAATAACAGTTATCAAGAATCAATTCGGATGTAGCCTTTTGAGGTTTTTTAAAGTAGACCATACAGATCACCTCTGTGTTGGATAGAGGCTAAGAATTCAGTGATTATCTATAAGAGTCTCATATAGGAGGGATTGGATTGTATTCAGCTAATTTGGAAGTGGTTGGTGAGAGGTTATATTAGTAGAAGGTTATATACTGACCGGTGATTCCATTATCTGGATTTTGAGGTGAGTAATGGAGTATTTCTATGAGTATGAAATTGATCGAGACACCAAATTTTTTGGAGATAGGTGAAACTAGAAACCAGGTTCTCAGGTTCATTAAAGGTTATTTATAGGATTAATATCATGGAATATCTGTAAGTTATTCCTTATAAATAAAGGATTTGGATAACTTACTCCGCATATCTTTGTTTTAAAGATACCACCCCAATCCTCCCCATATGATCAACATCACTGAATTCACAATCGAGCTGAAAGTTTCATTTGTGGAGTGACCATTTTTATAGTGCATTGGAGTGAGATGTGCCTATATAGAAAAATAGTCCCTCTGGTATATTTATAGTGGAAAAATATTTTCATCAATGTGGATCTATAATTCTAGATGATGAATCTCATTGATGATCTGCTATATGGAAGGGTGGATGTAACACACTGAATCCATAAGATGTAAGAACTAGATTTAAATATTCAAAAAACCTAGGTATTTTAATGTCTTTGATTTTTTATAGTTGTTTCCATAGGACCCTGGGATCAATTTTAGTATTCAGCCTCAAGTTCAGGCTATTATAATTCTATTAGGGGATCATCATACCATAACATTGGGGGTTATATTTCAATGAGGATTTTGAAGGGGACCATTTCACAAAAATTGAGTGGTTTGTGGTGTGGAAGGGGTTTTATATGAGTAATTTTGGAACATATAATATTAAAAGGCTATAGTGAACCAAGGATCACCCTATAGTGAAGTTGGTATGCATCTTGAAAAGTGTGAATAAGAGTAGAAGTTATGATGTGTGAGATTAAATTTATTATAGAATGTTGTTCATGTGTCACATTGTAATGCCTTACTTGAGTATGGATGTTCCATGCCATGGTGTGTGTGGGATATATCATAGAGGCCGATTATATTGGGATAATTTTCTACATAATGGTAGTGGTTGAGCCATGAATCAAGCCATAGAGGATCAATTTTTCATGAAGGGGTTGGTTTGATCTGGAGGCCCAGGACTCGGATCTCTAAAGTCTAACATGGGGAAGGTTATTGCGTCATGGATTGATGGGAAATTCCATGAGAATGACCCTGATAGGGGTACTACACCACAACTATTTTGGTTATGCCACAATCCTTTTTCTATATATATTTTTTTAAATTTAATTTCATTAATTTAAAAGATGAAATATAATAAAATTGGGTCCCTCTCTGCTTAATAGTGTGTTCCTTCATCTTTTAATCTATCATGAATTATTATGATATCCATTTTTATTAGATGGAATGAAGTGTTTTTATCATGGTAGATCACCTCAAGTAAGTCGTACAATCATGTTCTATCATTCCTTTATTTTTCTCATTGCCTTAAAGTGTATAATTGGCTATGCTCTAATATGGGTTTTTTTATTTTCTAATTTTATATGTTGGAGGCTGAATTATCTGGTGAGTTTAAATGAGTTGGATCCTTCAATTACAAGGTAGGTGTTACATTAATTTTCTAAAATATTTTACTTGGTTTTCATACATTATATGAAATGAGTGAAATGAATCTATGTTAAATACGGGAAAAAATTAAATAAACTGGTTTTATTAAATATCTAGTGTTAGTGGAAACTAAAAGGCCACGAGTGGACCATATGAGGAGTTCATTGACATAATTTTTCACCGATGAAAAAATTTTATTTGGAATTTTGTATGAAACCTAAACTTTGGAACTAGGATAGTTATTGACCCTAGGGGCCTAGTGTAGTCCCCTAGGGTATTCATTGGTGAGTAATTTTATGAGATTAATCTATGCTAGGGGTGAGTAGGCTTGGGAACAAGTATTTGAAATGGATGGTTGTCTTGAAATCATAACCCTTTATGTGTTTGACAATTCTAAATTCATTAAGTTTCTTTTAAAAAATTATTTTTTTGGTATTGATGACTCTGTGGTATGATGTGGTGTCCTATTCAAATTTGAGGCATTAATTTTATATTGAACAAAATGAGTAGGTTTTTGTTTCATAATATTCTTAAAGGGGGGTGATAATATATCATTCACCTTGAGGATAATATAATAGTGTAACCTCATCAAGTCGGGTATGTTTCACAAGTGTCATATCCTCCACTCAAGCTTCATTTTTTGGAGTATAATCCACTTATGCAAGATGTCCCTGTGGTGGATCACCCACTTTGGGACTTTCTTCAGTATTATACCATATTATTATGAATTGATGTAGATGGTGTATCATCCACTCATGATGTGATACTTGTGGTTCATTATTCACAAAGAGGATGGTATTGGTGGTGAATCATCCACTCATAGATGTTGTATCGGTTGTGAATCATCTATATAGAGACTTATGATATCAATGGTATATCATTCACCTAACTAAGATGACTTGGTGGTGTCTCGTCCAATCAAAATACGAAATATTATATTTCCATCAACTTGTGCATGTATAGATGTGTCATACCATTTGTAGGTTATGGTCATAGTGGAAGCGTGTGGATCATTGTACCCAAAATTAATTTTACCATTAACAACGATCAATCCAAGATCCTTCGGGATAATAAAACGATAGATATTCAGAATAGAATGAAGAATGAAAAGGAAATATCATGAACCATAGATAGTATCATCATATGTTGGTTATAAATAATTTAATTAAAAGAAATGAATTACCTCGATGGAATTCTCTCCCAGTTGATGTTTCCAGTCATGATTCAATGTGATCCATCATTGCATTGTAGAAGCTAAGGGTAGGATTCCTATAGAGGCTATCCTAACATGATCCATTTATCTTTGGACATTTCCAAAAGTATCTCCATGTGCTAGCACGAAAGAGCCTTCTTTTGCGATGTCTGCCTTCGATCACCTTGAGAGATGCTTCCAAAGTGCTCTCCTTGATCTGGTGGAGGAGGATATCTCTTGTAACATGAGAACGTTATTGGGGAAAAATAATTCTCTCTTTTATTGAGATATTTCTCCAGATCTATTGTGTACAACTAAAAAGAATGGCTAGATCAAATGAGAATAATGTAATTGTGATTTTATTACTTAGAATAATAAAATGAATGAATTACCTGAAAGCATTTATTCATTTCATTTAATTCTTTTTAAGGCCCCATGTCTCATAATAGTAGTTGACTATTATTATCACTTGACATGCACCCATCGAATTACACCAAATATTATTTAATTAAATAAATAAAATTATTTATCACAAATCCCCATAAAAATTATATGGCATGTATATATATTAATATACACGACATGTACTTTTGCTTTCCCATTTTCTTTATTTCCTCCAACACATTTATTAGACGTCGAATAATGACTATTTATTTCTTAAATAAATATCACTACATTACTCACTAATAAAAATATTATTTCACTCATAATATATTATCTTAAATAACTAGTGTCAAAATAAATGTGATCATATATCCTTTAATAATTATTAAACCATAATAGGGAATAATCATTATTCAACTTGTTAAATGAATATTTAACTCAGATACTTGGACACACTTAGTGCGTAACCCACTAGGACTCTTTCTTAGTGGAAATAGGCAGAGCCTACCTAAAGTTCAATATTTGTGTCTAGAAACATGAAAAGGAACCCATAGAGAAATAAGTTAATGTTGTAGTGATGTGTCACCTCCTACGAACGCTTTTTGTGTAATGTAATACCTATCTCCTGATATCTCGAATCAAGTAGGTTTCATGATAGTGTCATCAAATAATGTGCTCAATTATTCTTTCTTTGACATCCCAGAATTGAACTTTCCCATTCTTCACCATGTCCATGGATTTATTTAGGATATATCAGTTCCATCAAATGGATTGAGATATCAACTTTCTTTATGGAATAGAAGGGGAAAATCTTTCTCACATTATCTATTAATGTAGTATTATTCATAATGCACCCAACATATCATACCTCACATCGAATTGTGTGTCATCATAGTTTTTGTCAATACATCTAAGTGCACAAGTTTTAATACCCATTATTAGTAATCTTAATGTCTAAGGACCAACATAAATGTCCATAGATAGGAACATCCAATGACAATATGAAATGTGGATTTCTTAGTGGTGGGTCTCGTTCTCATAATATCCTCCTGGATACTACCAAGGGAGCACACCATGATAATGTGACTCAATGTTTTATGATTCCTCAACCATAATGGCCTATATTATTTGGTCCATCAAACAAAATCATCTATCTATAGAACATATACTCAATAATAGTGTTATGGAACTTTTGGGTTCTCATTAAATCAGGGATCCGATATGACCCATTAGTGCAACAACTATATTTAGGACATTATCACATGCATTGTCACACATAAGAACAATAAAGATGTGATAAGTTGTTTTTTAATATTAAAATACATGAATACAAGCTTATCATAATGTTCAAATTAGTTCATTCTAGGCCACTAACTTCAACAGACTCCCACTTGAACTAGAGCCAACTGCTAACAACCTTTAACCCGCTAGCTCTCACGTGATATTAATGCTTCTGCTCAAATAGTCCTTTAGTCATGGGGTCTTTGACGTTCTTTTCCGTGGACACTGTGATGACTAAGACTTCACCCCTTTGATAGAAATACCTCAAGAGGTGATACTTCCAGAGAATTTTCTTTATACATTGATGCGACCATGGTTCTTTTGCAAGATTCACCGTTGTAGTATTATCACCATACAATGTGATAAGATCTTTACTACTAGGCACCACATCAAGCTCCTAGAAAAAGTTCTAAATCTAGAAATCTTCCTTGGCTGCATTAGAAGTTGTTATCTATTCAGACTCCACTATATAATCGGCGACAACTAGATACATTGAACTCTTGCTTCTCACATCTCTTTTGTTGATATAGAAAACATAATCGGATTGGGACATCATATCATTCAGATCAATCTAAAAACTAGCATCAACATACCCTCTGATGACAATCTCTTTATCTCCTCTATAACTAGTAACATATCCTTAGTTCTTCTTAGATACTTAAGGATAGTCTTAATAGCAATACAATTATATTCACCTGGATCTTCTTGATATCTACCTACCATGCTCAGTGAATAGGCAACATCAAGCCTAGTACATAACATGGAATACATGATGGATCCTATAACCAAAGATATGGGATCTTACTCATCCTATCTTTCCCATATTGTGTTTGAGGACATGTTATCTTAGAAATATGTAGTTCATGTGACACTGGAACCAATCCCCTCTTGGATTGTTCCATACTAAATCTCTTTAGTAACTGGTTAATGTATATACCTTCACTTAGTCCAAGTAGCCTCTTGGATCTATCAAAAATGATCTTGAACCCTAGAATGTAGGATACTTAACCTAATTAATTCATAGAGGAACACTTGTTCAAGATGTCCTTAACTAACTATAAGAATGGTATATCATTTTGAATGATTAATATGTCGTCAATATATAATTCTAGGATAACGACCACATTCTCATTAAAATGTTTATAAACCCATGGCTCACATTCATTATAAATGAAACTGAATTCTGTTATGGCTTCATCAAATTAAATGTTCCATGACATGGATTCTTTCTTTAATCCATAAATGGATTTCTATAACTTTCAAACCCTTTTGGCTTCACATGGTGTCACAAACCCTTTTGGTTGTGTCATATAGACATATTTATGAAGGTTCCCATTAAGGAATTCTGTTTTGAAATCCATTTTCCAAATCTCACAGACATGGTAAGCTACTATGGAAAGTATGAATCTTATGGATTTAAACATGGAAACTGGGAAGAAGGTTTCATCATAGTCAATTCCTTGACATTATCTGAATCCTTTGGCCACTAGCCTTGCTTTATAGGTTCTAACTTGACCATACATTTCTAGCTTTCTCTTGAATAACCATTTTCATCCAATAGGATTTACATCAATAGGATCATCGACTAGAACCTTAATTAGTTCTGATACATGGAATCCATCTCAGAATTCATTGCTTCTAGCCATCATGCAACTTCTAAACTATCTAATACTTCCTTATAAGAGAGAGGGTAAAAATTTTCCAACAATAATGATTCCCCATCCCCGGTGACTAGGAATCCAAATCTCTATGGTTCCCTTACGTCTCTTGTGCTCATATTCATTACTTGTATTTCTATAACCTCTTACATGGGGACCTGTGGAACTTATTCCTATAAAAAATCATGTGTATCTCGATCATCAACTTCATCAAAGTCAATATTGCTCCAACTATACTTTTTGAGGATGTTATCCCTCTCAAGAAAGATGTCTTGTCTGGAAACAATCACTTTCTTGTCTGAAGGGTTAAATAGGTAATATCCTTTTGTTTCCTTGGGATATTCTATTAAGATACACCTTGTTCCATGGGGTTATAGTTTATTACATCAAAAGGCCTTAACAAAAACCTTGCATCCCCATCCACATGTGTGTGAGAAAATGGGTTTCTTTCCATTATAGAACTTAGAGGGAATTCCATTTTCCACTATAGTTGTAAATCGGTTTAATGTGTATGATGTAGTTTGTAATGCATATCCCCAAAAGGATAATGGATGATCTGCATGACTCATCATCAACCTCACCATGTTCAAAATGGTGCAGATCCTCTATTTACTAACACCATTCCACTATGGTGTATAAGAGCAGTGAGTGGAGATAGAATCCAAGATTCCCATAAAAGGTCGATGAACTCTTGGTTCAGATATTCTCTACCTCGATCTGATCAAAGCTTATTTATCTTATTACCAAGATGATTCTATACTTCTTTCATGAATTCCTTAAATTTCTCAAAGGAATCTGACTTGTACCTCATTAACTAGATATATCCATATCTACTAAAATCTTTAGTAAAAGAAATGATGTAAGAATATCCACCTCTAGCTTGAACTAGAAATGGTACACAAGCATTTGTGTGCACACATCATAGAAGCTCTGTGGCCCTTTTACCTTGTCCACTGAAAGGAAGCTTCATAATTTTACCTTGTAAGAAATCATGACATATATCAAGTGGTTTTATCTCATTAGAGTCTAAATAACCATCTTTTCATAGATTTTTCAAGCGATTCTCATTTACATGTAAATGATGGTGATGCCACAACTGGGTGTTGTATGAGTCATGTAAGTTTATCTCATTATCGATTTCCAACAATTGGTTTTCATAATTTAATACATACAAACATTTATTTAAATGTGACATTCCATAACATATATTTTTCTTATAAAAAACTACCCTTATTTCCAAACTTGAAAATAAATCCATCCATATCCAAACATGATACAAAAATTATGTTCTTGGTAACATGAGGCAGATAATAACAGTTATGTAAAAACAAAAGAATCCCAGTTGGCAATGAGAGATGTTAATTTCTAATGGCCAATGTAGCTAGCCTCATGCCATTGGAAGAAGAAAGATCCACCTATCCTTTGGAAATATTTATAAATCTACTTTGTTTCTACATTTTAATACATATGTGAGCCCCACATACTGTATCTAATACCTAATGTGTAGAAATGGAAAGATTACATTCTATAAAAACACACCTTTAGTGTCCCCATGCCTCTGGGTGCAGTTCCTCTTCTAGTGGATTGCTTTCCAAATGAAAACATACTACCTCCCATTCCTTACCCTACCTCTAGATATTCTACTTCTTAGAGGGATGATGCTCAGTGCCTTTAGACTGTTTATAAATCCTTTCCCCATTTTCCTTGCCCTTCCTTTTCTTATTCACCATAACGACTGTGGGTTTGTGCTTCCCCATATCTTTATTTACCTAGATAATTATGGTTAGAAGTTATGATAGAATATTATCATTCTTTCTCATGTTTTAGTTGACAATAAATCTAGATAGGGTCTTGGGAAGTGATGATATGACGAGATTTGTATTCAACTCATTTGAGAACTTAATCTATAAGATGTACAGGCATTCAATGTAGCCACTGAGCTTCAAAAAATGAGGCCCAAATGGTAAATACTATCCAAGTGTAGTTGTAAAAAAAGTGTTATAGATATCATATATATCATGTTTTTTCTTCTCTTGATAGAGATCTTTAAGGTTATACATCATGCTATACGTGTCCATTTTTTCATGTTGCGTCAAGAGCTCATTAGACATAACCGATAGCATGAATCATTAGGCATCTGTGGAATCATCCATATGTTTCATAGAGAGAGATATTTCATCATCATTGGACTCTTTTCCAGGAATAACTGGAATAGGGTCCTCCAGCACATACAATTTCATCTCGTGGAGAAGGATGGCACATAAACGCCTCTGCCACACCTAGAAATTGGTTCTGGTGAGAAGGTTTTCGTCATCGAGTATGGTTCACCTTGATATGTTTGAATTAATTTTTCTTATTATTTCTAAAAATTAATATGAGAAAATATTTAGTAAATTTTCAAGATAAAATTAAGAAAAATAAATTAATTAATACTTATTAGTCTCCCACTATATTATCCAAATCCAATATCCCTCACAATTGAATTCTGAATATTCTGTTTCCAGAATATTCTAGTGGAAATGATCTATATGCGCTTTCTCATTACCCCAACTAGTGTTGGTCAAGAAACTTGAATGGTTTTAGGTAGGAATTCCAAATTCTAGCTGCATTAACTCACAACTCCTTGATCCGCTGAGTGGACTCCCCAATCTTAAAATCCTTTTATTTTAGATTTCCTCAACCTTTGCCTCTAGGTCACACCAAGTCCTACTATTGTAGTCAACCTTTGATATGAACTAATTAAAGTCAATCCAAAACCTTGAGTTAGTATTCCCAAATAATTTAAATCACACCAACTAGGGTTCTCCAAGCACTTTGAAAAATGGTTCAATTCTAACCAATATTATGGAAGGCTATACTGACTTAATATTTCTTTGAGGGATTTTATCCTTATACGTAATTTTCATTTTTTTCTAAATTTGATTATGTGATTGTTAATATTTAGTGGGATATAATTAAGTGATTAACCACATATAAGATAATATTTAAACATAATATAGTCTTATTTTAGTTCTATCTGGCATGCTTGTTTAATTTTTTAATAGTGTGATTGTGACAAGACACCCATAATAAATAAACCATGAAACTGACAGAAGTAAAATAAATGGTATTATCATGAGATTGTTCTATTAATTATTTTATCTAGCGGTTGATAAACTAACCCAAGAAATTGGTGAGAAACACCTTGAACCTTTTAGGTTCATGTTTAGATCTTTCCACTTGTCAACCTTTGTATCTCCTTGGATAGGTTTCACCTTGGATCCTAATTTGAGCCTCCTCCACTAGCTTGGGAGCTCTATCAATTATATATGCTTTTATCTCACATGAATGTGAGGGGTAAAAGGGGTTTTACATAAAATAAACCATGGGCACGCATGCTCTACATATTAATGAGGAAAAGGCTCGCAATCTAATAAAATTAATTTAAATAAATGAATTAAAAGAAAACATCCACATACAAAGGTCTTGTTCTATCTCAAGATCATCCATACATGCAACGATATTTATGCATAGATAAAAATATAATTCAATTATCTAATCATTATTGTTTAAGATAAATAATGCTCAAATAAATTAATTATCTTTAATTAATCAATCCCTTTATCTTAAACCATTTTTCTGAATTTACTTTAGATTATCATTCATAATAATTTTAAAAAAATAAATTCATTTAAAATTATCTTTGTATGTAACTTTTACCCTAGAGTAAACTCAATGAATTCCCATTTATAACTACCCAATGAGTAAAAATGAACACTACGCACAATTTAAATTAAACACATACATGTAAAACACCTATCACGTGTTGTGCCTCAGATTTATGCCTGCACCATGGTACACGTATCAAGGGTTTGTATAATATAATAATAAATATTAATAAAGCCTCATAATTTGGATGAGTGCATGGAGTATAGTTCCAAATATATGGTGTGTACTATCATTCACCATCCATACGAAGTACATGCTTGGGGAAACAACATGTAAATGTACTTCGTAAATCATCAGAGTAAACAACATGTCCAGTGGGCCACATGTTGTGTAGTATCCACATTACATGGTCTCCAACAGGGCAAGACTTATACAAGGTACATGGTCCAACCCTAACCCAAAGGGACTATACACGGTGTACAATGGGCCACACAACATGTAATCCAAAAACAGAGAGCCATCTATTCTTCATGAACACACAAAGTCATTAAGACTTAGACAAACTCTAATGACATGGCTTGTTTTGGAGGACCAGTCCCGATGAATAGAACCTTGATACATGGTGTATACAGCCAAATACATGCCATATGTTCTAGTGTTGTACGTACAGTAGCCTTTGGCACCTCCAGATGATATCATCTATTTTATTTTAATCAAAATCAAAAGAAAAAGATCGTTTTGTAAGGTTAATGATAAAAGAAAGAGGAGGAACAGATCTAGAAATTTAGATATGCATAATGACTAACTTGATTTGAAACAACTAAATTATTAAATAAATAAATCATAAACAAAAAATAAATAATTATAATCAATGATATGACCCCTATAATACCACCTGTAGGTTCAGGTCATAGGGGAAGCACGGGGATTGGTGTACCCAAATTTAATTTTACTGTTTACAACGATCAATCCAAGATCCATCACAATAATAAAATGCCAGATCTTTGGAATAGAACGAACAATGAAAAGGAAAGAGGGAAATTCCAGAACCATAAATAGGATCACCATATGTTGGTTGTAATTAATTTAATTAAAATACAAGAATTACCTCAATGTATTTCTCTCTCTGTTGATTTTTTTGTCCATGATTCAATGTGATATGTCATTGTGTCATAGAATACAAGTGTATGCTTCCACTAGTAGTGATCCAAAAATGATCCACATATCTCTATAAATCGCTGAAGGGATCTCTGGGTGCTTGTGTTTAGGAGCCTTTTCTTGTGATTTCCTCCTTTGACCTCCTTGAGAGATGGTTCCAAATCATTCTCTTTGATCTGGTAGAAGAGGATATCTCTCGTAACTTGAGAGTGTTCTTAGAAGAAAGGAATTATTTCATGGCATTAGAGCTTTATCTAGATCCATTGTGCATAACCGAAAATAATGGCTAAATCTATTGAGAATAATGTAACTAGGATTTTATTACATAGAATAATAAAATGAATTAATTACCTGAAAACATTTATTCATTTCATTTAATTCTTTGCAAGACCCCATGCCTAATAATAAAATTTTACTATTATTATCACTTAACATGCACCCAACAAATTACACCTAATATCATTTAATTAAATAAATAATATTATTTCTCACAAATCACCAAAAAAACTACACGGTGTGTATATATATTAATATACACGGAGTGTATTTTTGTTTTTCCATTTTCTTCATTTCATCCACCAAATTTATTAGATCTTGAATAATGAATATTTATTTCTTAAATAAATATCAATTCATTACCCAAAAATAAATATACTATTTCACCCACACTATATTCTCTCGAATTACTAGTGTCGAAATAAATTCGATCAGACATCATTGAATAATTATTAAACAATAATCAGGATTAATATTTATTCAACTTGTTAAATGAATATTTAACTAAGATTCTTGGACACACTAAGTGTGTGAGCCTCTAGGCCTCTTTCTCAGTGGAATTTGGAAGAGCCTCTCTAAAGTCCAAGGTTAGAATCTAGAAACATGCCAAGGCACCCACATGGAACAAATTTAACACCGTAGTGACGTGTCACCTCCTCTGAATGATTATCGTGTAATATAATCCATTTATCTCAATATCTCGAACCAAGAGGGTTGCATGCTAGTTTCATCAACCCATGTGCTCGATTATTATTTATTTGACTTCCTGGAATTGAAATTTCCCATTCCTCACCATGGCCATGGATTTATTTAGGCTATATCAATTCTATTAAAGGGCATGAGATATCAACTTATGTTATGGAATAAAAGGGAAAAATCCATTATCGCATTATCTATTAATGCAGTATTACTCATTACAAACCCAACATATATTACCTCGCTACGAACATGTGTCATCATAGTTTTCATCAACAAATTTAAGAGAAAAATTTTTAATAACAAATAACAATAATCCTAATGTCTAAGGACCAATACATACATCCGCATATAAGAGTATCCAATGACACTATGAAATGTGGATTTCCTACTGGAAAGTCTCATTATCATAATATCATCTTAGATTATACCAAGGTAACACACCATGAGAAGGTGCCTCAAAGTTATATGATTCCTCACCCCAAATTTCCTGTATTATTTGTGTCCCTCAAATAACATCATCCGGATATAGAACATGTATTCTAGAATAGTGTTATGGCACTTCTGGGTTCTCATCATAACAGGGATGCACTATGACCCTTTAGTGCAATAGAAATCCTTAGGACATTATCACACACATTTTCACATAGAATAACAATCAATATGTGATAAGGTATTTATTAATATTCAAATCCAGGAATACAAGTTTATCATAAAGTATAAAGTAGTTGGTTCTAGGCCACCAACTCCCACACCATCCCTCTAGGATAGGTGATGCTCCATTCACCAAGTGATGTTTCATGTTAGAGTGTTATCAAATTAGTGAAAAATAAAACACATAGTTGGATTTTGGCAGTGATAAATAATTACCTTATGATGTGTGATGGTGGTAGATCATTCACCTTGACTATTATAAAAGGATTAATATATCATTCATCTTTGAGATGTGTGCTAAGACCCTGGGTATATTATCTTATTATGGAACTGGATGAAGTTGGTATCATCACCTATGGTTTGGAAGAAGCAATCCACTAGTTGATAGGTTATATATTTATCATTCATAATTTTTTTTAGGAATTATTTACTTGATATACTTACATAAAACTATGATGGTATCCTACTGATTTGTTATCATGCTCTATTTGGGTACCCTAGTCCTGGAGCAGACTCCATGTATCTTGTCCTAGGTAAGGGTTAGAGACCTGCATATTTGGATGGATAACCTAGTGTAGATTGGTGGTATTAATGAGATAGTATTGGTCTAGGACCCATTACCTTTTGTGGACATGTCCTTTACTTTTTAGTATTTTGGACCCAGTTGTATATGATTCATTCATATGGACCCCTATTTATTCTTGTTCTAATTTTATGAAATGTATAGTTGTTTACATTGGTATATTTTTTTTATTTTCACCATTTTATGGAATTTATCTAATATATCTATTTTTATTAATGTTATATTATTGTGACTATTTCATTGAGGTTTCTTCAACTATATTTTGAAAGTAATTTGTACATGGGGGTATAGTCTCCCCTGTTTATTTCATCCCTCGCCACATATTGATAACCTCTAGAATATTGGGAGGCACACGTGTGGTACATATCTCTCTAGTTTAGTTTTGGAGGAGGTGAACCAGATTTGGGATAGTATATCTTACATTATAAGAGCCCAGAACCCACAATGATAGATCCAATGTTTAAATCATAAACACTACATTTTCAGATTTGAAACTAATAAAGGTGAACCGATTATCACCATCCAAAAAATAAAATATAAAAATAAAATATTAGATCACTAACATCATCAAGCTCCTTTTAGGTTTATAGTTTTATAGAATTAGGAAAAACTCTTACATAAACAATACCCATGTATTCAAATGATAATTTATCTCATTTTACCAGACTTTTATTATTTCACATTATGTCACCATCATCAGGCATATAAAATCCTTATAAACATAATTTTTGATGACCAGGGGAAAAAAAGAAGGGTGACCTCAAATGCTCAGAAAGGGTTAACATAAAAATTAAGAAATGAATGCACCAATGGTAATGAGAAGTTCATAAGGGTATGAAGACATAATCAAAGTGCATGAGATAATAATAAAATAAATAATACTCATCAATACATGAATCATCAATCATAAAACATAGAAGAATGATTAAATAGATGAAAGATTCCTAATAATCAATAATTATGATATATATGATCTTAATCTTTATCATATAAATAGTATAAACCAATTTAAAGAATTGAAGAAATGTATTGGTATCTTAGAACATCATCATCATAGAACCATTATAGAACCACTATAATTGGGAAAACCATACAACCAACTTCCAATTTAATTCCCAAAATAACATAATCATTATCCAATTCATTAGGGAGCTATAATGGGGCTCACCCTTTTAATAATCTATATCAGGATCACTCTTGGGATATAATAGGGATATACCCATTCTACAAGATATATCGGGCTCAAAAATTTAACATATATAATAATCAAGTACCATTTAAAAAATAAATCATTTTATTCTTTAACTTTTTAATTATAAAACAATTGAAAAACTCTTTTAAACCCATCATAAAAATAGTTTCGAATATAAAAATACACTTTTCTTATAAAAACCCATTTACAATAAAAAATATTATTTTATTCTAAAAAACATTGACTAAAAAAGTGTCTTTTATAAAACATTAATTTCCATATAATTACATTAATAAATCAGTTTTAAAACATATACATGGGAGAAAAATATAGGTTGAAGGAAAATATTAAAAATATTTTTTTAAAGAAATGTCCATTATCAATTTGGAAACATTTTAATCATAATACCCATGATGGAATAAAATTAAAAAAACATTAAATATAATTAGAATAATTAAATTCATGATATTATATTTAAAAGGTCCATTATATACACCTCATAAAATAATATAGGTTCATAACATCAAAATATTCCTCAATAAAAGGAAATTGAGAGGAAGTCCATTATGACTTTGGTAATCTCTCGATAAAAATCACATGAAATATAGAAACTCATATGGATTTATAAATGAAAATAATTTTCGAGAAAATAATCATAAAATACACTATTGTTCATTATATACTCTACATAATAAAAATAAGTGTTGAACATGGCTTATGTATCATAGATGTAAAATTGAGATGAGAAAACCCTTACATCGAGACTCGACTTTCCTTGTATGTACTTTAACCCTTGTATAATTTTATTAAATCAATTATTTTTTTTATTAAGTAAATTTTAAAAGTTTTAGATCATATACTTAAATAATTTATTTTATTTATTTTTAATGAAATATTCAAATACACAATCATTTAAGTCCATGTCACGTGTTTTGAGGGCGTTCAGTTTATTGTTTCAAAATGGATTCGGTGTGTTGACCATGCTCAAGGAGGTAATTATTAAAATATATTTAGAATAATATTAATGAACTATTTATTATATTTATTAATAAATTATATTTTTAAAACCAATAATTAAAAATAGTTATTAAAAATGAACTATGTTACGATCATAGATATGGTAGGTCGTTCGTACAAATGAGTAAAATTTCTATTTTTCAATGATCATTATGGAAAGATGGTTTGA
Organism: Viscum album; assembly: GCA_963277665.1. NCBI lineage: Eukaryota > Viridiplantae > Streptophyta > Magnoliopsida > Santalales > Viscaceae > Viscum > Viscum album. The sequence continues at coordinate 718,070,443 of OY728160.1, forward strand.
ATTATTTTATATTTAAATAATGGCCATAATATCTTAAATACCATATTATTTATTTAAAAAAACTTATATATATCATTCTTGTGTCGTGGTGATGAAAAATGAATCACATCGCTTAGTGGAGGCGGTAGTCCCCACGTACACAGACGACATTATCAGTTTTTTAGTGTAAGAAAGAAAATGATGTATTATCCATTAATAATGATAAATATTTCAGTAATATAATTATTATTTTATTTATATCAAATTTATTCATAAATTTTATCCTCATTAACTTCCATTTAATGAGTTAGTGAAAAATTAATCACATCGCTTCGTGGAATGATACTATACCGTACACATGAGCGGCATTATTATATCCCCCACAAAATAGAAATTAGAAGTTATATGTGAAATCCTAACTAAATAAGTATAAATATGTTATAAATATCACATATATATATATTAAATATATCATTATATGAATTCATAAGAGGCGATGATGGAAAACAAATAACATCGTTACGTATGGCGATAATCCACCATACACATGAATGATGACTTCATATCCCAATTAATGTAATAGGAGATAGATTTAGGTTATTAAATTAAAATTATAAAAAAACTATATATCAAATAATGGTGTTATTATATTATCATATTTTAAGAATACTTTAAGGAGGTGGAAGAAGAAGTAAAACCGAAACATATAGTTTAGAATTTTACCTCTTCTTTGATCACCTTTTTAGGATTATACTTTAAGTATTACAAGAATGAATTTATAATAAAAAAGGATTCAAATAATATGGTAGGTAAGTTGTTAAGTTATTTTTATTTTAAGTTTCTAAACCAAAAGTTTTTAAGGTGTATAGAGGATAGGATATGAGGTATCCTTTTATTAGTGAGGTGAGTGACAAACTTGTATTTATTGAAATGAAAAAGGTGTACCAACATTTTTCAACTAAAAAATTGATCCCAAATGGACCAATATTTGTAATTACCCATTATAAGGTCTAAATATTTCCATAAAATATATTTTAAAAATGTTTTAGGTCATTTTACCCATATGTTTTTAGTTTAACCCATTGTAAACATATTTTCACTTTAATTGTTATAATTAATTTTTACTACTTTAAATATTCATTAGGGTAAAAAACTATTTTTACCATATTACTTAATATAAGTTATGATTATTCCTAATACTTAATAAATTTTATCAAATTTAATTCAGAAAATTTGAAAATTTTATGTTAAAATTAATCTCACCGATGGAACAAAAAAGCGGGTTTTGAAGAAGTGTATTTTTCAAGAAAAAGATGATTTTATATTAATTATATGACTAATAATCAGTGTTTTATGAATATATATTAATATTTATGGATATATTATCTATAAATTTCACTTTAATAATTATTAATTATGGGTTGTCTTAAATAATTAAATGGGTAAACATTATACACTTTATAAAAGTTTTTAGAAAACACATTTATAAAACCAAATTTTACTTATACTTAAATACAATACAAATATGATTAAAATTTGATTAAGTGGATTAAATATACTAAATAGTGACTATTTAATTTTAAATTAGATTAAAAAAATAATGGGACTTTGAAATTTAGTTAATTTATTTAAAAAAACAATATATTTAAAAAAATTTGTATTTTTCACTACTCATTGAAAAATCAATATTTTCCGAAACAAATCACAAAATTAACCCAAAGTAAATTTTTATATTATTATTTTAAAAATTAAGTTAATATTATCAAATATAATTTCTAAAATTTCTAAAAACTATTTATAATATTTTATTTCAGGGAAATAAATAACAATCATTTTTGAAGAAAATATATTTATGAAGAATAAAAATAACTTTATGATAAATTGATTGATTTTTTAAGAAGAAAATATCTATAAATTATATTTATTATGAAATTATATATATATTTAATAAATTACTTAATAATATTTTTACAATCCAATTTAATTGTAATTTTATAATGGTTATATACTTCACCAGTCGTTTAAACTTACTGTTGCATTTCGAATATGCTATCAAACATAGTTTTATTTGATAAAATATTAAGGTGTTACTTAATTCACACACTAATACATTTAATCCTCAAAATTTTAAATTTTTATCAGTAATGAAAGCTTGTAAAATTTAGAATACCTTTTTTGGAAAACCACATCATCAAAAGGGTTAACAAAACATCCTCTGGATAAGAGAGAAAATGATGCTTGGAGGTTATCTATAATAACAAAACTAGATTTCAAAATAGGAGAACATAGGTGGAAATTGAATTTTTGGACATGGAATAAAATGATAAAGTCCAAATAATTATATTTAGTGACTAAGATCATTGATCGGATGAATGTGAATGATCAAGAAAAAGTTAACATCCAAAAAATCATAAGCCAAAGAGGTGTGAGAAAGGTCATTGATATCATCAAAAATGATAGTAATAGAACCACATTTTGTCTCCAGATCCTTTTAATAGATTTTAGGAATTAATTTTCTGTATATAAAAAAGATAATAAGAAAATATACTTACTTTATGAGTATAATTTTATACTTTTATCAATTTCCACCAAAATATCATCTTTTTCTCTAGACAATGAGTATTCATGATTATTTTGTTTCAAGCTTGAATAACAAAAATAAACATTTAAAGGACCAAAAAATCATATAATGGATAATAAAGGTGTTACACCTGTCTTTAGACATTAACCAAAACCAAAATGGTCAGGCCTTGGTAAGATGTTTTCCAAAATCAAAAAACCATCATATGATGAAATAATAAATTATCTCCAAACTTCAAAAGTAATACCAAAAGTTTTTAAAAAATAATTCATAAATATCCTCAAAATTAATGGGTGTTTTAACATAAAATTTTATCTCATAACTTTTTTCTTTCAAGCCAAAACATATGGTGATATTTTTTTTTAAATAAAATTAATCACTTAGTCCCAAAATAACTTTTCAGTCCTATGGTTATCTATATGACACAACTTATGTTCACATAACTACATAAATATAAAAGATCATATAAACAAAAAAGTTATCGATACCTTAAATATTATTTCCAAAAAATTGAAATTCATACTTCACATTAATCAAAATATTTACATAAACATTAATATAATAAAATGCCTCCTAAATTTTTTTAATCATGTTAAGATGTCATCACTTAAAACCTCAAAAGGATTTCTAAGATATTGAACATAATATTACCCTTAATATTATATACCTATGTTGATATTCAAAATGATTAATATAAAATATAGTGAAAAAAATCCTAATCCACATTGTTTTAGAAACCCTAATTTGATACTAACAATAATAGCATTAAACCCACACTCTCAGATCTAGTGATGAAATCATAAATGTTACATTTATGAATTTGAAACTGATGAAGGTGACCGAATTTTTTCCATACAAAACATACAATTTCAAAAGGAAATATTGGATCACTTACATTATCAATGAACATTTAGGTTTTTAATTTTTTATAATTAGGAAGAACTCTTAAATAGACAATATCCATATCTTTAAATGAGAATTTCTTCTACCTGATCCATATTTTCTTATTTCACATTAAGTAATCTTCATCATCCATATGAAATACTTCAAAAAAATAATTCATTAAACATCATTATTGATAAAAATGGGGAAGGAAACACAATAAGGGTGATCTTAAATTCTTAGTAAGGGAAAAAATAAGAATTAACAATTGATTGTCATCAATGAGCCAATGAAGTGAATAAGGGCATGAAGATATAATTAGAGTTCAAAGTGAATCATAAAAGAATTAATACCCATAAATAAATGAATAATAAATCATTAAACATGTAATAAGTATTTAATAAAGGAAGTATTGATAAGAATAAATAATCACGAGCCACATGATATCAATCCTGATTAAAGGAAATATTATAAACCTAAAAAATCATAGATGAAACATATTGGTATCTTGGAACATCATCATCATAGAACCCTTAAAGAACCCTTTAAATTGGAATAACCATATGGATGACTTCTAATATAATTATACAGATATTATAATCATTAATCATTGTATTGTAGATTTATAATGGGGCTCACCAATTGTATAAGCACTATTAGGCTCACCAATGAGCTATAGTAGGGTCAACCATTCATATAATCTATATCAATCTCACCCGTTTCTCACATATAATTTTAAAGTTCCATTTAAAAAACAAAATAGATTATTATTTCACTTTTTTCATCATAAAATTTTAAAAACTCTTTTAAACCCCTATGAAAACCACTTCAGAATATCAAAATAAATTTTTTAAATACCATTTTCAATAAAAAATAGCATTTTATTTTAAAAACTTGTGAATGAAAGAAAAAAATGACCATTATAAAACAATCATTTCCATATAAGTAAATTTATAAATTCATTTTAAAAAAATGTACATGGATGAAAAATATAATTTGAAGGAAAATATTAAAAGAGGGTTTTGAATGAAAAGTCCCTTATCACTTTAGAAATATTCAAATCATAATCGTAATAAAAGATAAAAATTTATAAAAAATTTGATATAATGAGAATAAATAAATTCATTATATAATATTTCAATGGGGATTAAAGTATATATCACAAAATAATATATGTGTATAACATCAAAATATTCCTCAATGAAGGAAATTGTGACAAAGTCCCTTAGAACTTTGGTAATCTTTGGATAAAACCCCCATGAAAATGGAGAGCCTAAAAATCATTTTTTAAATCAAAATAATTTTCATGAAAATAATAAATATATATTATTATTTAGTATATAGACCACACAACAAATATAATTTTTGAATCTAGTATATGTATCTTAGAAGTAAAAGAAAGACAAGAAAACCCTTACCTCGAGCTCATATTTTCATGGTATCTTCTTTAGATCATATATAATAAGTTTAAATATATTTTTTTATTTATTAAGAATTCTATATAGTTTTAATACCTTATACTTAAATAAATTTTTATTTATTTTAATGATATATTAAAATTCATAATCAGTTAATCCCACATCATGTGTGTTGAGGATGTGCAGTTCATTATTTAAAAAACAATTCGGTTTGTTGAACATGGTAAAATAGGTCATTGTTTGAACATATATAGAACAATAATCATGAAAAAATTATCAAATTTATTCATAAATTATAATTTTAAAACCAATAATGATGTTTTTTTATGAAAACTAACATATGTTACGATCGTGGAGACGGTAGACCATACATACACATGAGTAACACTTCCATTTTTCAATTATCATTATAGAAAGAAGGTATGAATCGTTTTAAATTTATATAATGATAATTATATCAGAAATTAAATATTATTTTTTAATTAACTTATATATATCATCCTATTTATGTGATAATGAAAAAATAATCACATCACTTTGTGGTGGCGGTAGTCCACAAGTACATGAACAACATTATCATCTTCAGTGTAATAAATAAAACAATATATTATATTTTTAGTGATAAAAATATTATTATTATAATTATTATTTCATTTATATCATATATATTCATTAAATTTATCCTTATTACCATCCATGTAAAGATTCAGTGAAAAATGAATCACATTGCTTCGCGAGGTGGTAGTCCTCCATACACACGAGCAACATTACCGTATCCCCCACAAAATAGAAAGTAAGAAGTTTTATGTGATATAAATACTACATATGTATAAAATGTTATAAATATCACATATACACTTTAAATACATCATTATATCAATCCATGAGAGGAGATTATGTAAAATGGATGACATTAGTTCGTGAGGCAGTAGTTTACCGTACACATGAATGATGATTTTATATCCCTTTTGATGGAAGAAGAGATAAATTTAGGTTATTATATTTACAAAGGAACATATTTATATATGTTAGATACTTTATATAATTTATTTTCACTATTGATGAATATTTGAAGGATTTTGAAGAATAAATAAAACAAAGAAGCATATTTAGGAATTTTACCTCTTCTTTGAGCACCACTTTATGATTATACCTAAAGTATTACAAGAATGAATTTATTACAAAAAAGGATTATATGATTAGGTTAGGTATGTTGTGAAGTTATTTTCGAATTTATTTTCCTAAAAAAAGGTTTTTATAGTGTGAATAGGAGAGGAGATGGGGTGTCCTTTTATAAGTGAGGGGAGTGGTACACTTGTAATTTTTAAAAAGAAAAAGGTGAACCCACATTTTTCACGTACAAAAAGGATAAAAAATGGACCATAATCAATAATTATAAATTATAAGGTTAAAATATGTCAATAAAATTTATTTTGGACATGTTTTTAGTTTATTTGTTCTTTTATCTTTTTAGTTTAACCCATGTTAAACCTGTTTTCACCTTAACCATGTAAATTAATTTTTACTGTTTTCACTACACATTATGATAAAAAAATTAATTTGTAATTTTTATATTATATTAGATATTTTAATTCCAAATATGGAATCTTTTTTTACAATTTAAATTCATATAAGTGGAAAATTTTAATCTAAAATTATCCCCGTAGTGGCGACGAAAAAGCGGGGTTTCAAGAAGTGTAATTTTTTTTAAAAAAAATATAATTTTATATTAACTCAATGAAAAATAATAATTATTTTATGAACATAAATTAATATTTATTTATATATAACTTATAAATTTAATTTAAATAATAATTAATTAGGGGTTATTTTAATTAATTAAATGGAAGAAATATTATACACTTTAAAAAAGTTTTAAGAAAATCCCCATTTTAAACCTAGAAATTTACTTATGCTAAAATCCAATATAAATATGATTAAAATGTAATTAAGTGTATTAAATATAAATAAATAATAATAAATTAATTTTAAATCATATTAAAAACATGATGGTAATCTTGAATTTACATTATTTACTGAATAGAAATGATATTTTTTTAAAATCGGTATATTTCACTATTCACTAAAAAAGAATATATTTAAGAAAATCACAAAATTCCCCCCAATGTAAATTATGATATGATAATTTAAAAAAACTAATTTAATTTTACCCAACACATTTTCTAAAATTTTAATAAATTAATTATAATATTTTTTCATGAAAGGAAATTAAAATCATTTTTGAAGAAAACACATATTAGAAAAATAAAATTACTTTACTAAAAAATGATTGATTATTTATAAAAAATTTATCAATAAATTATATTTACTAGTAAATATATATATTTTTTATAAAGTATTTAATACTACTCATACCCACCGTTTTAATGTCAAGGTTATAACATTTTTATATTTCACACGTCTTTTAAGGCCAATGTTGCATGTTGAATAAGAAATCGAACATAGTTTTATTTTGTAAAATACTAAGGTTTTACATCCTCCTCCATTTCAATAAACTTTATCAACTAAACATTAACATTATTTTGGTAATTAATGGTTTTAAATTTTAAAATACCTTGTTTGGTAACCCGTATCATAGAAAGTGTTAGTCAAACATGCTCTTGATGAGAGATAAAAGGACGTATGAAGGTTATCATGAATAACACATAATATATTTAAAAATTAGATAACATGGGTGGGAGGTAATTATTTTTAAATGGATGAAATTTGAAAAGTATAAATAATGGTATTTAGTTACATAGACCATTTATCACAAGAAAGTGAATGGTTATGAGAAAGTTAACAACCATAAAACCATAACCCAAAGAGGTATGAAAAATAACATTGAAAACATAAAAAATGATGGTAATAGGACAAATGTTTTTTAAAGATCCTTTTAATAGATTTTAGGAATCAATTTACCATATAAAATAATATAACAAGTTAATATACTTAATTGATAAGCATAATTTCATCATTTTATCAATTTCCACTGGAATCTAATTGTTTCTCCAAATGATGAGTTTTAAAAATGATTTTAATTTCCAGACCGAAGACCTAAAGTCAAATATTAAAGGACAAAATTACCATAAATGGGATAATAAATCAATTCCACCTATATTTATATATTAAATTAACCAAAAATTTTATAACATGATAACATGATTACCAAAATGTTGAAACCATCATATGATGAAATATTTCATTAATCTCCAAAATTCAGTAATTATACCCAACATTAAAATTAAATCATTCCTAAATAACATCAACATTAAAGGGAGTTTTAACCTCAAATTATATCACATACATTTAATCTTTCAATCCAAAAAATATGGTGATTTTTTTGAAATAACATTAACCACTTAGTCACTACATCACATATCAATCTCATTGTTATCTATATGATAAGACTTATGTTTTCATAATTACCTTAATATACAAGATCAAATAAAACCTAAAGGTTATAAATACCTTAAATAATATTTCTGAAATATGCAGATGCATGATTCATTTTAAGAAAAAATATTTACATATACTTTAAATAGATAAAACATCTCTTAAAATTTCATTAATCACTCTATGGTCCCATCAATTAAATCCTCAAATGGATGTCTAATACTTTGAACAAATAATCATCCTTAATATTAAAGACCTATGATGTTATCCCTGACTCTTAAGAAAATAATACATGAAAACATCATAATATCCAAAGTTATCTAAACTCTCATTTGTTACCAACTATAACATCCTCGAACCCACACTCTTAGATCTGTTATTGAACTCATAAACATTAGATTTTCAACTTTGAAACCAAGAAAAGAGACTCAATTTTATCAATAAAAAACATGATATGTCAAAATGAAATATTAGATAACTCAAATTATCAAGAACCTTTAGGTTTATAGTTTTATATAATTAGGAAGAAATCTTACATTAAAAATACCCATATCTTTAAAAGAGCATTTATTCTCCTTAACTCGACTTTTCATATTTCACAATAATTCATCATAGAAAACCATATGAAATCCTTATAAATATAATTCATTCAAATTATTACTAATAACATTGGTAAAAGGATACACAATAAGGGTGAGCTCAAATGATCAGTATGTGTAAAAATAAGTATTAATAATTTAATGTCACCAATGAGAATAGGATATACATATGGGTATGATTATGTAATCAAATTGAATGATAGAATAATAAAATAACATATACCAACCAATACATAAATCCTAAATCATTAAACATGTATCAAGGCTTTATAAAATTAATGATTCATAATAATCAATAATTGTGGTTCATGTGATATCAATCATGATCAAATAAAGGATTATATACTGATAACAGTCATAGAAAAAATGTGTTGGTATCTTGTAACATCATCATCAAAGAACCATTATAGAACCATTAAAATTGGAATAAAAATATGTAAAAATTACAATATAATTTTAGAGAGAAAATTATAACGACCCTTCATTGTATTACACAGTTTGAAAATATTTATAACATAAACATCACTTGATACAACATAGAAGATCGAGATCTCTAGTGTCTTTGGGGATTAGGATCATTAAATAACAACTTAATATATGAAATACAACATCTTTATAGAAAACCTCTTTTACATGACCACTACATTCCCTCGTACTTAGCATTGCATGGGATAACCTGAGGACATGCATAAGAAAAAGGTGAGCTATAAAGCCCAGTAAGGGAATAAACATGGAATAACATGAGAAATACAATACATGTTAGAAAATAGGAATATCAATGGAGAACAAGAGAAACATGAACATAAATGCATGATAAATCATGATAATCATAACATGGAAATGTGGCAACAACACTTAACATGGAATTTAGCACTAACTAAGGCTTATTTCACATGGAGCATGAGTAAACCCTCATTGCACATGAAGCACGAGTAAAACCTCATTTCACTTGAATTATAATGATTCCAAACTCATTGCACATGACGTATCATGATACTATACTTTACCCAATGCATTGGAGCGTTATCAGGACACACCCTTCTTAAACATTTCATTTCATGCATAAGTGTTCCACATGGATCATATAACATGGAATCAATCAATGTCATAAGTTATTACATGATTAAGTAATGTAGAATAAATATATTAAAGTACCATTAAATATGTATATTTTCCTAAATGTGAATACCCTTGATAGATACATGGGTATGGTATTCACTACACAATGATCTTGCCTTGAAAAAATGCAGTGCAATTTCGACAGCATTACGACATGACATAAGGATTCATGAAAATGTTTTATGAGAGAGAAATGGGTGTCTCATAATATTTACATGAAATGGATAGTAAGGGGGTCATATAGATACATGTCCCAACAAACGTAATGGAATTTAGATGCATAATACAAAATAATTATTTGGATGTAAAAGAGGAGAGAGAAATCCCTCACAGAATTTTGGCATGGTAATGGGTGTACATGGGAGGCATTAATGAGAGTGAAAGGGGTATCCCATCATCCAAACATAAATAGGTAAGTATAGGGGAGGTGTGATTCCTACCCAACTTTTTTAATTGAAAACAAAAGGGCATAACAACTTAAATAAAATTGGACAAAAATGAGAAAAGAAGAAATCCCTTACGTGGAAGTGTGATCCCAATGGCTTGGGAGAGGCTTGAGAGAGGCTTCTTGGGAGCTTGGGTCACCTTGAGAGAATTATAGAGAGAGGATGGTAGAATTTGGTAGAACTCCAAAGGCTTTAAGTGAAGAGGAAGTGGGAGCCTGAGTTGGTGTATATAGGAAAGGAGAGAGAATTCTTTATTATTTTGGTTTGGGGTACCTCACATTAAACTAATGAAAACCACAAACCAGCCCATTATTTTTTCCCATGGTTTTTGAAAAAGGGGATTGGAAAACAATATTTTATGATGCCAATTTCCAAACTTCTTAAAATAATAGGGTTTCTTATGTGGAGGTGAGTCACACTCTCAAGGAAATCAATTTAAAAAGACAAAATGTTTTACAAGCTTTTAAGGGTCCACTAAAACATTGTAAAATAAATAAAACAAGCCCAAAATAGCATTATTTTAATGTTAAAAGATATATTGTCCAAACATTAGTTTTATATTATTTTATTACATCACTATTCAGTCATTATGATTTCATAAAACACATTATATATTTAAAAGGTATTTAATTTTTAACCAAAAATTCGACTGCCTCATAAAATTATGAAAAATTCACCATTGGATAATTTTGATGTCCTGATTCCAAAAATAATATTCCTTTTATCTAAATAATTTGATAAATATGTTAATTTTTACTTTTAAATTAAAAATTTATATTTACTAAAAAGTCATGGGTTTTGACAAAAACAGCTTTCAACCCTTAATAAAAATTACAATTGCATTCATAAAAGTATACGGTAATTTATATTTAATAAAAATAAATTTAATAATAATAATAATATTTTATTAAAATATTATTTAACTCAAAAATCCATTAATTCATCAAAATATATTTCTTAGTTGAATATTAACTAAAAATACTATTTGTGTTTTAAAAACTATTTACATGGTAACAATAATAAAATGAATGCACATTGTTTATACCAAAATAATGTAGATAGTCATAGTTCTAGGGTATTGTTACATAACCCCTTATAACACATGCATATGACCGAAGGGTAAGGTGTGCGATGGTGATAGACTCTTGGGGTGGCTCGGATAACATCGCTCGGGTGGTAATCTCTATTAACTTCCACTTCTCCTGTAGTCAATTTCGATCAAGATTAATGTGTTAAAGATCGGATTAGGCTTGGTCATGAGAAAATCCCAATGATTCCAACTCATTTCTGAGCTTTGACAAATGGGCTTTGTATGGGGAAAATCTAGGGGATGAGGCCATCGCTTCCTTTGTCTGATTAAATTGGATTTGTTAAATCCCTATATTTATAATAATAATGTGATCACTGTTCAATGACTATATTAGAAATGGTCACAATTCTTAATAGTATTTTAAAATAAAGAAACATAAAACCAATTAAGTTCACATTTTATATAACCATAATAAGAGATTTAATTAGATCAAGAGTAATTTTCATTAATGAAAATTTGGGGTCATTACAATCTTCCCCCCTTAAGAAATTTGTCCCTCTAAATTTCCTTTTCCCATAATAAAAAGATGATTGTAACTCTGATTCATCATTTCCTATGATTACCACATTTCTTTTTCAAACTTTTGGTTTCTCCACAACACCTTCATGAGGGGCATTGTCTTATTTCGTAGTACTTTTTCTCTATGATCTATGATCTTCAATGGTTGTTCCTTTTTAGAAATATCATCCTCCAATTGTTCTACCTCTTAAAAGAGTACATGTGAAGGGCCTGGTATGTACTTCTTTATGAGGGATACATGAAAGACATCATATACTTTGGCCATGGTAGGTGGGAGTTCTAGTCAATAGGCCATAGCCTCGACACGATAAAAAATCTCAAAGGGGATGATGTACCTAGGAACTAACTTCCCTTTATTTCAAAACCACATGACCTTCTTCCATGGAGATATGCACAGGAATAACATGTCTCCATCTTTAAACTGAGGGTCTCGTCGATGGTTATCAACATAACTCTTCTGTTGAATCTAGGCTACCTTGATATGCTGCTGAATGGTTTCCACCTTCTCAACTATTTCTTCAACCATTTATGGTCCTAGCAGCTTACGCTCAACGACTTCATCCCAACATGCTGGTGTTCTACACCTCTTCCATACAGGGCTTTATAAGGTTTTATTTAGATGCTTGAGTGGAAACTGTTATTAGTGGAAAATTCAACTAGAGGAAGATGTTGATCCCATCCTCCTTTAAAGTCCATTAAATGTGATCTTAACATATCTTCCAATGTCTGAATAGTTTTCTCAGATTAGCCATCAATTTGAGGATGATAGGATGTACTGATGTTCAGTTCAGTATCCAGATCATGTAGAATAATCTTCCAAAACTTAGACGTGAATCTTGGATATTGATCAGATACAATAGATAGAGCTACTCCATGCAGCCTTACCACTTCCCTGATATATATCTGTGCTGGTTGATCCAATGAGAAATCCTCCCAAATTTCAATGAAGTGCGCATACTTTGTAGGAAGATCCACAACAACCCAGATTGCATTGTTTCTTTTATATGTCTTCGGAAGTCTGGTGACAAAGTCTATGGTGATGTTCTCCCATTTCCATGCTGGTATGGGCAATGGTTGCATCATACCCTTAGACTTCTTCCTTTCTGCCATCACCTACTGACACACTACGCACTTTGATGTATACTCAATGATCTCCTTCTTCATATTATCTAACCAATAATGCTCTCGTAGATCTTGATATATCATTGTGTTTCCTGGGTGAATAGATAAATTTGAACTATGTGCATCATCCAAAAGTTCCTTATTTAGCTATGGACTTGATGGAACACATAGTATTTTACCAAATATCACAATCTCTTCTTCATTAACATTGAAATATGATGATTTCCCTTTTCTGACAACTTCCAATTTCTTTTGAATTCCCACAACATCCTTTTGATCATCCTTTAACATTTCCAAAAGAGACAGTTGAGTAATAATTTGTGAAAGGATTGATGATGTTCCCTTATTTATGATTCCCATGTCCATCTTCATCAAATATAAGAAGATTGGATCCTTCTCAATTCTCATCAATGATAGAATCGCTGGGTCCTTTCAACTTAGATCATCTGCCACCTTGTTCGTTTTCCCAGAGTGGTAATGGATTGAGAAGTCATAGTATTCATTCAGCTCTAACCATCTTCATTTGCGCATGTTCAACTCTTTCTATGTTAATATATAATTGAAGATTTTCTATTCATTAAATATTTCACACTTCTCTCCAAAGAGATAATACTGCCAAAATTTTAAATAGAAGATCACCGCGGGCAACTCCAGATCATGTGTTGGATAATTCTACTCATGAACTTTCAATACTAGAAATTCGGGCTATAGCCACGGACCTATAGCCACGGTTTTATAGGTCCGTGTCTATAGCCTTTATTTTTCCACGGTTAAATTTTTTGTCCGTGGCTAAATCTGTGTCATTATTTTTTCTCCTGATCTTTTATCGGGCTCCTCATCCTCCCCGATCCACAGCCCTCCTCCTCCCCTGATTCTCACACCGCGTAGCCCTCCTCCCCAACCACATCTTCTCCTCCCCACAGCCCTCCTCTCCACCTCCGATTCGCAGCCCTATCTCGCGCATCCCTCCTCCCCGACGGCATCTCCTCCTCCCCGCAGCCCTCCTCATCCTCCCCCGGTTCGTAGCCATATCCCTGCGCAGCCTCCTCCCCAACAGCGTATCCTTATCCCGACAGTTACCCTTTCCTACGTGCTCCCTGACAGCCTCCTCCTCATGCCGAACCTCCACCCTCGCTGGCATCACCTCCTCCTCAAGCCAGACCTCCTCTCTCACTAGCATCTCCCCTCTGATGTGTGACCTCATCGACATTATCCCCTATCTAGCACGTAGCTTCCCCTTTGGTGAGATTTCTTGGATTTCTTTTTGGGTTTTTACTCATCTTGTCCAAACCCTAAGGGTTGAGGTATGATTTTTGTGCTTTATTGGATTCCAGGGGGTTCACTTCATCCATCAGGGTGTACTCATCCATTTATGAGAGTTTCATTGCATCCGTGCATGTTTGAGGTAGGTGTTTTCATGTTTTTTCCTTTTATATTGAAAAAAAGTAGTTCTTGAGTCGATTAAATTAACTTTTAAATATGTTTCAAACCTTTATTATACTTGTGGCTAGTTCATGGTAGTGTTTTCTTATTGGTAGAATTTTCTAAAAATAGGTTTTGAGATTATTTTCCATTTATGCCTATGTGTATGCCTATCCAAATTGGGTTAGATAAAATGTAATTTTAGTTTAATTATTTAAGTTAGATGATTAGGGTAGTGTTTTCCCAAAAATGTATTTTATTGAAATTGTTTGTCTGGTGTTGGGTTGGCTTGATGAAACATGTTGGTTTTCATGAAATAAATTTTGGGTTAGTGGAAGGTACGCGTTGTTTTCCTTGAAATATTGTTTGGGGAAAGACTACATGTGCCATGCCATTTGACATAGGCACATCCATGGGTGATTGGAATGAATTCATGTATGAGACTTCAAATGATAATATTGTTGGAAGGGGTTCTTTTCTTGAAACTTTTTTTAAATAAAGTGATTCATTATCTTCTCCATATCCCTCCCATTATTAAAAGGTTCTATGACTTTTCAAATGGCTTGTGTAATTTTCAAAATTGGGTGGGAAGTGATGACCTCTTTGGTTTTTTATGAATTGAATGGTTTCCTTATGGTAAAAATCCCATTTGGAACTTCTCACTTTAAAAATACTGTTTTACTTTAACATTATTTTTCTTAAATGTTTTCTTGGTTTTTGAATCGTATATTGATTACATTTTTTGAATTAATTTTATTTTAGGTATGCATGGTGTTTTTGAGTCCTGGGTAATTATGGTAGGGTGTTGCGATTGGTTTCAAAGGCACGCGCTCATATTCCTAGGTATGGATATGTATGTATGTATGTATGTATATATATATATATATATATATATATTGTGTGCATGTTTCCTCATGGTATGGGGAACACATTCATAGGTTTAACGATATATATATATATATATATATATATATATATATATATATATATAAGTGTGTGAGTGTGAGTGGGCTACTGGTTGAGTGATAATGGTTTGGATTGACCATCCTTTAAGGTAGGATTTCTCATGCACTTTACTTTTTAATTTAAGATCTATTAGTTTCTTGATTTTTGAACCCTCTTATATTTATAAATATGAATGTATGAGCCTTGGATTAGATTTTTTGGTGTGAAATTAGTGTATTAATCCTTATTTGTGATAAATGGAATTGTCTTGGTAAATAGCACACACTAAGTGTTTGGTTAAATTCCTGGTTGGATTTTGTGGGAAATTTAGGACGTAAAATGCATGGTTTAGATTTATATATGTATTGGAAAGATACAAAATGGTATTTGGGTATCCTTTAATGGTTTTCCATTGTGTTTTTAATTTTTATAAAAATATGAATGTTGGTTTTCTTCTCTAAAATTTGTCGGGCTCCTCCTCCCTTCTCCTCCGCGATACTGCGCGCGTGGATATCCTCCGGCCCCCGATACTCCTGAACCTTCGGTGGCGCCCTTCTCCCCGATACGCGCGATCCCCACCGCCTTCCTCCAGTGCGCTCGTGATCCCCACCCCATTTCTTCCCTACTCCCCGCTCGCGATCCCCACCGCCTTCCTCCCGTGCGCTCGCTACCATTCTACTCCGACGACGTGGCCACCCACCTTGGGATGATTCTCCTCCGATGATGCAATCACCCCACCTCCCAGTCGGCATTACTCTTCCTCTCGGTTCGTTCGCTCGCTCCTCTCTCAATCCCATGGCGATCTTCCTTACGCCTGGGCGTTTTGAATCTCATCATTTCATGATGTCGCAGATGACACGTTTTCCCCTTGTGCACAATCATTCCGTGGCTACGCAAAATGTGGAGACACTCGAAGATATCTCCCGCAACCATCCTTTTACCAGTTGAGTCCAAGGGATTTCGTTCCTGGATGCTTTAAAAATCTCTAACCAAGGAAATGATTTCATGGTGAAGCCCCCTCTGGTAAAGCGATAGGATGATGGTGGTTATCTAGTTTAAGCGGACCCAGACGCCCTAAAATAGTGCGCACAACTATGAAAATTCTCAGTGATGGGTCGTATCTCTTACCACAAAGGTAACTACCCTTGGCCCCTTACTGAAATTCACTCTCGTATTGCACAATGCTAGAATACTGCAAATTGGAAACTAATCCCCATAGGAAAAGGATATTTTCACATACTGTTAAGATCACAAGATGATTTTGAAAGAGTTTTGAAGACTTGTAATCTCAACCTCAAGTCGGGTTTACTTAAAATTTCAGAGTGGGACTCCACATTTAATCTGCACACACACAGAAACACTTTGGCACAAGTATGGATCAAATTGCATGGACTTAACTAGTTTTTTGGCACCCAAAAATACTAAATGATATTGTCTCATGCATAGTAACCGCTCTTAAAATTGATCAAAGGACCTTACATGCTGACTTGGATCTATTCGACAGAGTAATGGTTGAAATAAACCTTGACTCAAAACTTCCCAGCTCAATTAACTTCAATGACAATGAATACAAAACTAAAGATATAGTGGAATATGAGCGAAAACCCCCATTTTGGGATCACTATAAAATCATAGGGCATACTATCTTCAACTGTAGGGTGATTAGGAAGCAGGTAATACAACCATCTGAGAATGAATGGAAGGAAATGAGGATACCTAAAAAAGACAAAGCCCCCATGATAGACATGCCTGAAATATCCAAAAATAAATATGAAGTTTGGGTAAAACAAACTCACACTTTGACTCACATAAGAGATAGTTTAGGAACCAAATGGGTGGATGAAGTGGAGGAAGAATAAAACTCTATTAATGATCAAAACCTCTCAATTGAAATTAAAAACCTTTTACTAGACACTATTAGAGTATCAACCGAGTAGGAAAAGATTTCTAGCTATCAACATGACCTAGAAAAGCATAATCTCTAGCACCCAATCTTGGATGGAGGGAATTTTTCTACTAATGAACTGAAGAAACTAACCTGTACTCCTAGTACTTCAATCCACAATAATGATGTTTGCACTAAAGAAAATGATGTGGCTGAAACTCCATACTTAAGCGCCAAGAAGACCCATATTACTTCCACACCTAAATTAGGTATACAAAAGGAAAATCAGGAAACCCCCTATTCTTCTAGCTCCATGGTGAAACCTGCCTCCATAGACCTAGAAGCTCGAGCAGGCATGAAAAAGATTCCAGCACCTATTTTACATGACAATTCAGTTTCGGTTCTCGTACCCTAACATATGTAGGGTTTTAATGTTCACCCGGAGCAGAAGTAGAATATCTATCAGAACTCTATCGAAGAACAATCTTCTCTAGATCCTGTTAATCCAGGTACTTTTCCTCCTCTTTCTTATGCTACTAATAACTATTCCATTCTGTCTAAAAAACTGCGTTATGATCAAAATGAATCTTCCTCTGATTTTTTCTCTAAGAATTCTGCTTCTCTACACTGATGCAACCTGACCACTATTATCCCATCCCATATTGCTAAAAAAACAATGCCTCTTTTATGAACAGTAGCCTGGTTTTAACTACAGGTGACTCCACAATGGGAAAGTAGCATGAGACCAAATCACAGGTCCATAATCCAACTCCGACTCCCGCGGCTCACACTGCCCACCTTAACAGGGTTGTTCTTTCTGAGCCCCAAAATGCTGAGCACACACCTTATGCTAACAAGAGATTTGAGCCTAATACTCATGAAAATCCACCCGCTGTTCTGTCATCTGATAGGCAGGAGACTAAGGACTACCTGGAACAGAAGCATACTACCATGTTGCTATCCACAGTGAATACAAAGTCTCCAGGGGGAGGGGCGTCCGACAGGGGGGAGGGGCGTCCGGCAGGGAGGAGGGGCGTCCAGCAGGGGGGAGGGCTGTCCCGTAGGGGGGCTGTCCAGCAGGGGGGCTGTCCAGTAGGGGGGAGGGGTTTCCAGCAGGGGGGAGGGGTGTCCAGCAGGGGGGAGGGGTGTCCAGGCAGGGGGCGGGGCTATCCAGCAGGGGGGAGGGGTGTCTAGCAGGGGGGAGGGGTGTCCAGGCAGGGGGCGAGGCTGTCCAGCAGGGGGGAGGGGTGTCCAGCAGGGGGGGAGGAGTGTCCAGCAGGGGGAGGTGTGTCCGGCATGGGGGGAGGAGTGTCCATTCGTGTCATTGCACGACCCCTTCATTTGGTTGTTTTAAATTAAAATTCTCATACTGTGTCTGGTTATCTTGAACCGTTTCATCTATGATTATAACCTTCTGATAGTTACTGCATGCGGAAGTATTGCTAGATCGCCTCTATCCGAGCAATGGAGTCTTGGTTTATCCGAGCATCTCGGTCGGTGTATTTATTTCTGAACATCCCCCCTGCCCACAACAGCCCCCCTGCCGCCTTCGAATCAGCCCGCACCATCCCCCCAACACCTGTAACCAGCCCCTTTCCACCAGCATTCCAGCCTCCTCCTGCTCCCTTCGCTCCTAGTCTGAAGATGTTGCTCTGAAGATGTCACTGGATCGGGCCAACACGCTGCGGTCACGCTGCGGTCACGCCGCGGTCACGCCGCGGTCACGCCGCGGTCACGCCGCGGTCACGCCGCGGTCACGCCGCGGTCACGCCGCGGTCACGCCGCGGTCACGCCGCGGTCACGCCGCAGTCATGCCGTGATTTGGTCCTACTCCAGCCA
Organism: Viscum album; assembly: GCA_963277665.1. NCBI lineage: Eukaryota > Viridiplantae > Streptophyta > Magnoliopsida > Santalales > Viscaceae > Viscum > Viscum album. The sequence continues at coordinate 718,089,685 of OY728160.1, forward strand.
CATCCAGCCCACACCAGCCCCCTTCCACCTTCATTTCAGCCCGCTGCCACCGACATTCCAGCCCGCAACAGCCCCCCCTTCCACCTTCGAATCAGCCCACACCATCCCCCCAAAACCCGCAACCAGCCCCCTTCCACCAGCATTCCAGCCTCCTTCTGATCCATTCGCTTCTCGCCGAAAAATGCTGCCCCGCGGATGTCGCTGGACCGGGACAACACGCTATGGTCACTTCGCGGTCACGCCGCGGTCACTTCGCGGTCACGCCGCGGTCACGCCGCGGTCACGCCGCGGTCACGTCGCGGTCATGCCACGGTCACGCCGCGGTTATACCGCGGTCACGCCGTGATTTGGCCCTGCTCTAGGACGACACCCTGCGGCGGTTACTCCTCCTTAGAGAAACATTGAATGGTTAGCTCTATAATTTTTCATATTTCCTCATTCTTAAACTATATCTCCTCTCAGCGCTGCCTCTCATCCATCTTTCCACAAAACGTGCATAGCAGGTGGTACAAAGGCTCAATTCAACTGAAAACATTTGTTTGGAATTGTCTGGCATATTTTATTGTACATGTATCACATAATATTTGTTTGGTAATTCTTCTTTTTCCTCATCCTATTCACATGGTGTCCGAACTAGATCATCCTCATCCTCTGCACATGTCGTCTAAACTGAATCAGCCTATTGTGATGGAAATTCAATGTCTTCTTTTGGATGTTTTAGATGAAATTCCTTCCATAATTCCCTCATCTCATGTAGCACTCATTGGAGGAGGATGATCACTGCCAAGTTGAGGGGGTGGGTGCGGGGGGGGTGGGTGTCCAGACAGGGAGGGTGTCCAGATAGGGGGGTGTCCAGACAGGGAGGGGGGGTGTCCAGACAAGGAGGGTGTCCAGACAGGGGGGAGGTGTGTCCAGACAGGGGGGGTGTCCAGACAGGGTGGTGTCCAGACAAGGGGGGGTGTCCAGACAGGGGGGAGGTGTGTCCAGACAGGGGGGGTGTCCAGACAGGGGGGGTTCCCAGACATGGGGGAGGGGACTGGTAGTCTACACATACCCATATCATTTTATTTGAAACTAAGTGGAAGATGTTGCCCCGCGGATGTCGTTGGACCGGGCCAACACGTTGTGGTCACCATGGGGTCACATCGCGGTCATGCTGCGGTCACGCCGCGGTCACGCCGCGGTCACGCCGCGGTCACGCCGCGGTCACGCCGCGGTCACGCCGTGATTTGGCCCTGCTCTAGGATGACACCCTGCGGCGGTTACTCCTCCTTAGAGAAACATTGAATGGTTAGCTCTATAATTTTTCATATTTCCTCATTCCTAAACTATATCTCCTCTCAGCGCTGCCTCTCATCCATCTTTCCACAAAACGTGCATAGCAGGTGGTACAAAGGCTCAATTCAACTGAAAACATTGGTTTGGAATTGTCTGGCATATTTTATTGCACATGTATCACATAATATTTGTTTGGTAATTCTTCTTTTTCCTCATCCTCTTCACATGTTGTCTGAACCAGATCATCCTCATCCTCTGCACATGTCGTCTGAACCGGATCAGCCTATTGTGATGGAAATTCAATGTCTGCTTTTGGCTATTTTAGATGAAATTCCTTCCATAATTCCCTCATCTCATGTAGCACTCATTGGAGGAGGATGATCACTTCCAAGTTGAGGGGGTGGGTGCGGGGGGGAGGGGGTGGGTGGGTGTCCAGACAGTGAGGGTGTCCAGACAGGGGGGGTGTCCAGACAGGGAGGGGGGGTGTCCAGACAAGGAGGGTGTCCAGACAGGGGGGAGGTGTGTCCAGACAGGGGGGGGTGTCCAGACAGGGTGGTGTCCAGACAAGGGGGGGTGTCCAGACAGGCGGGAGGTGTGTCCAGACAGGGGGGGGTGTCCAGACAGGGGGGGTGTCCAGACAGGGGGGTGTCTAGACATGGGGGAGGGGACTGGTAGTCTACACATACCCATATCATTTTATTTGAAACTAAGTGGAAGATGTTGCCCCGTGGATGTCACTGGACCGGGCCAACACATTGTGGTCACGCTGCGGTCACGCCGTGGTCACGCCGCGGTCACACCGCGGTCACTCCGCGGTCACGCCGCTGTCACGCCGCGGTCACGCCGTGATTTGGCCCTGCTCCAGGACGACACCCTGTGGCGGTTACTCCTCCTTAGAGAAACATTGAATGGTTAGCTCTATAAATTTTCGTATTTCCTCATTCCTAAACTATATCTCCTCTCAGCGCTGCCTCTCATCCATCTTTCCACAAAACGTGCATAGCAGGTGGTACAAAGGCTCAATTCAACTGAAAATATTGGTTTGGAATTGTCTGGCATATTTTATTGTACATGTATCACATAATATTTGTTTGGTAATTCTTCTTTTTCCTCACCCTCTTCACATGTTGTCCGAACCAGATCATCCTCATCCTCTTCACATGTCGTCTGAACCGGATCAGCCTGTTGTGATGGAAATTCAATGTCTTCTTTTGCATGTTTTAGATGAAATTCCTTCCATAATTCCCTCATCTCATGTAGCACTCATTGGAGGAGGATGATAACTGCCATGTTGAGTTTTAAAGGCTGAACACAATCTGTTTGATGCAATTCCAAAGAGGTTGTTCTATTCTGAGGGCCTATTTCATGCTAGAGTTCCCACATTTCCCCCACAAGCTGGAAAAGGGAGGTCTGTTTGGGCCTATGAAAAAAAGGATTGTTTGTTATGGACAAAGATGAAACTGGAGACCTGGTTTTCTTGAAGAGTTTCCATGAAGGGTCTTCACTGTAGAGGAGACTAGCTCTGGTCTGTATTTGGTAGTTGCTTCCATGATGGTTCCCACAACCGTTTGACTGAATTTCAGACCAAACCAAGCTCTGCTAGTGACTCTTTTTCGATGCACTATAAAAATCCCATGGCCAACCCACCAAAATCAAACCAGATATTCCAGGGCCATCTCCACTCTCACTAAAAAATCCAAACTCAAGCCCTACTACAATTACAAGCTCCCACTTCAATTTAGCCACTATGAACTCCTTCCCAGTCCCCCACTATTTTTCAATCCACCTAGGAAACCCATCCACAACTTGACCACCAATCAGGCCTACCCACCTCTCAACTTCTAAGACACCAACCCCACATTTTCCACTAGGAATCCCACTTTAAAACCATTCCAAACCTCACCCAATTCTAACCAATTAAACCAGACCCCTTAACATTTGAAGACCTCATCTAAATTCCTGTTCCAACTCACTTATTTTAGACCCAATCAGCCCTGCCACTTCAGAAAAACAAGAGCAGCCTACTTAAAATCCAGTCCAACTTAGTTTCCTTCATGCTTGCCCCCATGAGTCCACAGCCTCACCTCAACCAAATTATCAACCACCTGGACACCTGGAAGTCACAATAGGAGAGAGAAGGTTTATATATATTTTTTTTAATATTTTATTCCATTGGAAGAGAATTTTTTGGATGCTGCCACTTGTAATGAGGTACTTAATTTCCTCTCCCTCTTTCTTCCATTAAATATTAGACATATCCTATGTAAAAAAGTCATTCTCCACCTCCGGGGAAGGAACTCTCAGCTACCGTTCTTATGTTCTTCTTCCTACTGATGAATAAAATTCCCCAAGTATATTGGGAAAATTTTAATCATTTTTATTCATTTACCTCTTCTTACTTACTGCTGATTTCAGCAGCCGGATTCGGTCTTTTAGCAATAGCCCATGACATCCATCCGTTGTCTAGGGGGTCCAGTGGGGGGGGGGGTCTGTCCTGGGGTGTCCAGTGTCTGGGGGGGGGGCTGTCCTGGGGGGTCTGTCCATGGGGTGTCTAGGGGGTCCAGTGGGGGGGTATGTCCTGGGGTGTCCAGGGTCTGGGGGGGGTCTGTCCTGGGGGGTCTGGGTTTGGGGGAGGTAGGTTCTGGGGGGTGTCCATGGTCTGGGGGGGCAGGATTGGCAGGGGTGTCCAGGGTCTTGGGGGTCTGTCCTGGGGTGGGGTCTGTCCTGGGGTGTCCAGGGTCCGGGGGCAGGGGGCAGGGGTGTCCAGCAGGGGGAGGGGCTGTCCAGGCAGGGGGAGCGGTGTCCAGCATGGGGGAGGGGTGTCCAGGGGGGTGGTCCAGGGGTGTCCGGGGTCTGGGGGGGTCTATCCTGGGGTGGGGTCTGTCATGGGGTGTCCAGGGGCAGGGGGCAGGGGTGTCCAGGGTCTAGGGGGTCTGTCCATGGGGTGTCTAGGGGGTCCAGTGGGGGGGTCTGTCCTGGGGTGTCCAGGGTCTGGGGGGGGGTCTGTCCTAGGGGGTCTGGGTTTGGGGGGGGGGGGGGTAGGTTCTGGGGGGTGTCCATGGTATGGGGGGCTGTCCAGGTTCTGGGGGGTGTTCTGGGTCTGGGGGGGTCTATCCTGGGGTGTCCAGGGTCTGGGGGGTGGGGGGGCAGGACTGGCAGGGGTGTCCAGGGTCTGGGGGGGTCTGTCCTGGGGTGGGGTCTATCCTGGGGTGTCCAGGGTCAGGGGGCAGGGGGGTAGGGGCAGGGGTGTCCAGCAGGGGGAGGGGTGTCCAACAGGGGGAGGGGTGTCCAGCAAGGGGAGGGGCTGTCCAGGCAGGGGGAGGGGTGTCCAACATGGGGGAGGGGTGTCCAAGGGGATGGTCCCGGGGTGTCCAGGGTCTGGGGGGGGTCTATCCTGGGGTGGGGTCTGTCCTCGGGTGTCCAGGGGCAGGGGGCAGGGGTGTCCAGGGTCTGGGGGGTCTGTCCATGGGGTTTCTAGGGGGTCCAGTGGGGGGGTCTGTCTTGGGGTGTCTAGGGTCTGGGGGGGGTTTGTCCTGGGGGGTCTGGGTTTGGGGGGGGGGGGTAGGTTCTGGGGGGTGTCCATGGTCTGGGGGGCTGTCCAGGTTTTTGGGGGGTGTCTTGGGTCTGGGGGGGGGGGTCTGTCCTAGGGTGTCCAGGGTCTGGGGGGGCAGGACTGGCAGGGGTGTCCAGGGTCTGGGGGGGTCTGTCCTGGGGTGTCTAGGGTCAGGGGGCAGGGGGCAGGGGGCAGGGGTGTCCAGCAGGGGGAGGGGTGTCCAGCAGGGGGAGGGGCTGTCCAGGCAGGGGGAGGGGTGTCCAGCATAGGGGAGGGGTGTCTAGGGGGGTGGTCCAGGGGTGTCCAGGGTCTGGGGGGGTTTGTCCTGGGGTGGGGTCTATCCTGGGGTGTCCAGGGGCAGGGGGGCAGGGGTGTCCAGCAGGGGTAGGGGTGTCCAGCAGGGGGAGGGGCTATCCAGGTAGGGGGAGGGGTGTCCAGCATGGGGGAGGGGTGTCCAGGGGGTGGTCCAGGGGTGTCCAGGGTCTGGGGGGGGTCTGTCCTGGGGTGGGTTCTGTCCTGGGGTGTCCAGGGTCAGGGGGCAGGGGGTCGGGGGGCAGGGGGCAGGGGTGTCCAGTAGGGGGAGGGGTGTCCAGCAGGGGGAGGGGCTGTCCAGGCAGGGGGAGGGGTGTCCAACATGGGGGAGGGGTGTCCAGGGGGGTGGTCCAGGGGTGTCCAGGGTCTGGGGGGGTCTGTCCTGGGGTGTCCAGGGTCAGGGGGCAGGGGGGCAGGGGGCAGGGGTGTCCAGCAGGGGAGGGGTGTCCAGTAGGGGGAGGGGATGTCCAGGCAGGGGGAGGGGTGTCCAGCATGGGGGAGGGGTGTCTATGGGGGGTGGTCCAGGGGTGTCCAGGGTCTAGGGGGGTATATACTGGGGTGGGGTCTGTCCTGGGGTGTCCAGGTTCAGGGGGAAGGGGGGCAGGGGGTAGGGGACAGGGGTGTTCAGCAGGGGGAGGGGTGTCCAGTAGGGGGAGGTGCTTTCCAGGCAGGGGGAGGGGTGTCCAGCATGGGGGAGGGGTGTCCAGGGGGGTGGTCTAGGGGTGTCTAGGGGTGGTGGTCTAGGGGGAGGGGTGTCCAGCAGTGGTGTCTATTGCTGGTATTCTTTTTTGGACTTCAACAGATTATGCAAGGACTCGGTGGGGGTGGATAGTGGGGGTGCAGTGGGGGGGAGGGGGACCTGGGTTCAAGGGGTAGTGAGGGGGCTGGGTTTAGGGGGTGGGGGTGGATATAGGGCTGGGTGCAGGGGGAATGGGGGTGGGGCTGGGGGCCTTGGTGCAGGGTGGCAGTGGGGGTGCAGGTGGGGGTGGATAGTGGGGGTACAGTGGGGGGGAGGGGGACCTGGGTGCAAGGGGTAGTGAGGGGGCTGGGTGTAGGGGGTGGGGGGCTGGATATAGGGCTGGGTGCAGGGGGATGGGGGGGCCTGGGTGCAGGGGGCAGTGGGGGTGTAGTGGGGGGGAGGGGGACCTGGGTGCAAGGGGTAGTGAGGGGGCTGTGTGTAGGGGGGTGGGGGCTGGATATAGGGCTGGGTGGAGGGGGGGCTGAGGGCCTAGGTGCAAGGGGCAGTGGGGGTGCAGTGGGGGGGGGGAGGGGGACCTAGGTGCAAGGGGTAGTGAGGGGGCTGGGTGCAAGGGGTAGTGAGGGGGCTGGGTGTAGGGGGTGGGGGCTGGATATAGGGCTGGGTGCAGGGGGGTCTGCAGGAGGTGTCTAGGGGGTGTCTGGGGGGTGTCTAGGGTGTGTCCAGGAGGTGTCCAGGGGGTGTCCAGGGGGTGTCCAGGGTGTGTCCAGGGGGGTGTCCAGGGGGTATTTTTTTATGGATTTGGACACCCTATAGCCACGGTTTTAAACCGTGGCTATTAGTTCATTGCCACGGTTCTTAACCATGGCTATAGACATAATGCCACGGTTCTAAACTATGGCAATATATTCTATCCGGCCTTTAGTATAGCCACGGTTGAAACTGTGGCTATAGGTATACAGCCACGGTTTGAACCGTGGCTGTAGATTTAAAGCCACGGTTTAGAACCGTGGCTATAGTTCTAGGCCTATATCCACGCCAAACTTATCCACAGTTCCTCAAACCGTGGCTATTACCTATAGCCACAGTTTGAGGGCCTATAGCCACGATTTAGAACCGTGGCTATAGCCCAAATTTCCAGTAGTGTTTCAATTTCCCGGAAGCATAGGCAATGACTTTGTCATTTCGCATCAACACACAGCCTAAACTATTCTTCCAAGAATCACTGAATACCACAAAAAGTTCTCCACTTGTGGGTAAAGTGAGCATGGGTGCAGTGATAAGCCTCTTTTTCAACTCCTTGATGCTTTCTTCGCATTCATCACTCCAAGAAAAATTAACTCCCTTCTGAGTTAGATTGGTAAGAGGGTTGGACAATTGTGAGAAATTTCTCACAAATCGTCGATAAAATCCATCTAATCCCAAGAAGCTACGTATATCTATTACCGATGTTGGCCTCATCCATCCCTCAATTGAAACTCTCTTGGATGGATCTATTGATATCCTATTGATTATGATGATATGGCCCAAGAATGAGACCTCTATCAACCAGAACACACACTTTCTGTACATTTCATAGATATTATCCTTCTACATGGTCTCTAACACAGTTCTTAGATGCTTATCATGATCCTCCTTGGTTTTGGAGTATATTAGAATATCATCTATAAAGACTACCACAAATTTTTTGAGGTAATATATAAAGAGTCTATTCATCATGTCCATGAAGATTGCTAGATCATTATTGAGTCTGAAAGGAATTACTATAAATTCATAGTGCTTGTATCTTGTATGAAAAGTAGTCTTGGGGATATCTTCCTTCTTCACCCTTACTTGGTAATATCCCGACCACAAATCCAACTTGGAGAAGTATTGTGATCCACCCAACTGATCAAACAAGTCATCAATTCATGGGAAATGATACTTGTTCTTTATCCTGATTTTGTGAAGCTCACAATAATCGATGCAAAGGAACATTGACCCATCCTTCTTATTGATGAAGGGGACTGGTGCACCCATGGTGAAGCACTTGGGCATATAAAACATTTATCCAGATTCTCCTGTAGTTTTTTCTTCAGCTCCTCATGCTCCACAACAACCATTTTATATGGAGTCTTGGATATTGGCAATTCCCCAAGTATAAGATCAATTGAGAATTAAACATCTCTTCTAGGAGGAAGACCATGTAATTACTCAAGAAACACTTCAGTGAATTCCCTCACAGTAGACATGTATTCAAGGATGGTTTCCTCCTTAGAATCAATCATATGATCCAGATACGCATTCTCATAGGGTAGTAATATCCACGCTTGAGATGATGGAGATAAAAAAGATTCATCTTCATCCTTGCACTTGTGCAGAATCGGGGATCGATTCTCTACATGGAGAGTGATTTCCCTCTCATGGAAATTTATGTTACCTCTATATAAAGAAAGCCAATCCATGCCAAGAATGGAATCAAATTCCACCAGAGGGAGTATTATGAAGTTATCCGGTAAGTTAAATCCACCGATTATGATAGGGGAGGAGTTATATTCATGGGATGCAATGATTACCCCATTTTTCATACTCACTGTCATCTTTACTTCCTTGATTTTTGGTGGTGTCAGGATCGTTCTACTAAAATTTCACGATACAAAAGAATTTGTAGAACCTGAATCAAAAAGTATGTTCACTATTCTTGAATTAATAACTAGCATACCTGTCACCACTTCGTTGTCAGGGATCACTTCAGCAGTAGTGATGGAAAAATCTCTCCCTTGCTGCCCTGGAGGTTGTTAGTTTCCTATAAAAACACTTGGATTAGGTAACTGGTTTTTCAAGTTCCTCGGTTCTTTGAAATTGAAGAAATGAACAATGAATTGAGGGTCGAGTGAAGTGTTTCTCTCCTCTGTCGCAACCGCAGGTTTTTCTTGCCGACAGTTAATAGCCAGGTGCCCTTCTCATCCAAACCAAAATAATTTCCTCATCCCCTTTAGCCAATTTCTGGGGTGCTTCTTTCCACACCTTTGGAAATTAGGGTGCTAGATTTTCTTAGCGCCATTGGATTTATCCATCAGACTGCTAGAATTGAAGTCCACCTTAATATTTTTATCCCTATGATACCCCTGAGATTCTTCGATATCCATTTTGACCTTGAGGGAACATCATACAATTTCCTCATAGCTGTTGAAGTCACAGATCACATGCACTTTCTACAGGCTAGGTTTTATCCCACCAATGAAGCATTCAACCTTGCATTTGGGGGTAATAACAAAGCCGGAGGCGTATTGTGTAATCCTTGTAAAGTTTTCCTCATACGATTCAACAGATTCATCATCTTTTTTCTTGAGGGTAAGTAATTCCCTTTCCATCTTAATCCAGAGGGTGCACGAAAAATATTTATCAAAAAATATCTTCTAGATATCCTTCCATTCCAACACCTCGATCTACTCCTCATGCTTCATATTTTTGATCAATGTCCACCACTGATCAGCTTCACCATCCATACAATAAGCATCCAACATAACCTTCTCTTATTCCGAACATTGAAATATAGAGAAGATCTTTTCAATGGAGTTGATCCATTGTTCAGAGATTGAGGTATCATATGATCCATTAAAATTAGGAGGACTTTGTCTCATTAATATCTTGATAGCGACTAGTACTTTCTTAGTGGGTGATGAACGTTCCTCTTGACCCATGTTTCTATTCAAATCTTGAGTTAACTGAGAGGGAAGTGTGATAAAGTTAATGATTCCTGCTCCCATCGGATTGGGAATCTCATTAGCACAGTCATCACAATGATCATCACATCGGTTGTTAGTCCAAACCCTCCTATTACCAGCCTTTGGCTGGAATGAAAGGAAAGTTAGGGGTAACACATAAAGGGAAATCCAAGGAAAAAACTGATGACTTATAAACAAATTTTATTTCCTTAACTTATAAATCCATAGGATTCAATCTATGCAATTAATGATATATTTTCTATCATATATTCTTAGGGGAATTTTTTAAGTCCCTTAATAATGGATTATACTAAGCTTTTGAATTTACCAAAGCATATCCCCTGGGAGTGTCATAACCAAGAGTACAGAAAGACCCGTTGTCGTGCACTAGTTCCCGTTCGAGTCTAGCTCAAAGCGTTGTTTTTGGGTTTTACCCCTAGGATACATCTGTGCTATAGCCGCCTCTACCTGATCGTATCCAGACAGGGATGTATTTTCTTGATAAACATCTTAATCAATACTCACCAAAACATAGGGATGCTTTTACTATACATAGTCTTGTCTCTAAGGATTCACTATGGTTTTCTAATCCTAATTTCAAAAATAACTAAACCTATCCTCTGATACCAACTACAATAACCCTTCAATTTATTACACACTTAGACATGATTTATTACATAAACATCACTTGATAAAACATAGAAGATCGAGATTTATAGTGTCTTTGGGGCTTAGGATCATTACATAACAACTTAGAACATAAAATAAAACATCTTTATTGAAAAATTCATTTACATGACCACTACATTCCCTCGTACTTAGCATTGCATGGAATAACCCAAGAACATGCATAAGAAAAGGGTGAGCTATAAAGCCCAGTAAGAGAATAAACAAGGAATTACATGAGTAATAAAATACATGTTAGAATATAGTCATATCAATATAGAAAAAGATAAATATGAACATAAAGGTATGATAAAGCATGATAATCATAAGATGGAAATATGGCAACAACGATTAACATGGAATTTAGCATGAGCCAATGCTCATTGCACATGGAGCATGAGTAAACCCTCATTGCATATGAAGCACAAGTAAACCCTTGTTGGAATTGAATTAGCATGAGTCAACACTCATTTCACATGACTTATCATGATACTATACTTTACCCAATGCATTGGAGCGCTATCAGGGATCACCCTTCATAAACATTTAATTTCATGCATAAGTGTGCCACATGAATCATATAACATGGAATCAACCAACATCATAAGTTATTCCATGATTAAGTAATGTGGAATAAATAAATGAAAGTAACATTCAATATGTATATTTTCATAAAGGTGAATACCCTTGATAGAGACATGGGTATGGTATTCACTACACAATGATCTTGGCTTGAAAAAATGTGGTGCAATTTCGGTAGCATAACAGTGTGACATAAGGATTCATGAAAATGGTTGATGATAGAGAAATGGGTGTCTAATCATATGTAAATGAAATGGAATGTAAGGGGGTCATATAAATACATGTCTGAACAAATTTAATGTAATTTAGATGCATAATAAAAAATAATTATATGGATGTAAAAGAGGAGAGAGAAATCCCTCACAGAATTTTGGCATGGTAACAGGTGTACATGGGAGGAATTAATGAGAGATAAAGGAGTCTCCCATAATCCAAACATAAAGAGGGTAGCATGAGGGAGGTTATAAATCATACCCCAACATTTTTAATTGAAAAAATGGCATGACAACTTAAATAAAATTGGAAAAAAATTAGAAAGGAAGAAATCCCTTACTTGGAAGGGTGATCCCAAAGGCTTGGGAGAGGCTTGAGAGAGGCTTATTGGGAGCTCGGAGCACCATGGGAGGATTATAGAGAGGGAAGGTTAGGGGTTGGTTGAACTCCAAAGGCTTTGAGTAAATAGGAAGTAGGATATTGGGTGGGTTTATATAGGAAAGGAGGGGGAATTATTTATTCTTTAGGTTTGGGGCGCCTCACATCTATTCAAAAACACAAACCAGCCCATGGTTTTTGCCCATGGTTTTTTCCAAAGGGGTGTGGAAAAAAATATTTTATAAGGCCAGTGTCTGAACTTCTCAAAATAATAGGGTTTCTTATATGGAGGTGAGTCACACTCTCAAGGAAAATAATTTAAAAAGACAAAATGTTTTATAAGATGAAGGGCCCACTACAACTTTGTAAAATAAATAAAACAAACCCAAAATCATATTATTTTAATGGTAAAACATATATTGGCTGAAAAAATGAATATATTATTTTATTACATCACTATAGGTTCATTATTATGTCATAAAGCACATTATATATTTAAACGATATTTAATTTTTACCCAAAAATTCGACGGTCTCAGAAAGTTATGAAAAATTTACCATTGGATAATTTTGAAATCCTGATTCCAAAAATAATATACATTTTATCTAAATAATTTTATAAATATGTGAATTTTTACTTTTAATATTAAAACCGACATTTATAGAAAATTCATGGGTTTTTGACAAAAACAGCTTTCAAACCTTAATAAAAATTACAATTGCATTCATAAAATTATATGATAATTTATATTTAATAAAAATTAATTTAATAATAATAATAATATTTTTAAAATATTATTTAATACAAAAATACATTAATTTATCAAAATAGATTTCTTAGATGAATATTAACTAAAAATATTATTTGTGTTTTAAAAACTATTTACAAAGTAACAATAATAAAATGAATGCACATTCTTTATACAAAAATAATGTACATAGTCATAGTTCTAGTGTCTTGTTACATAACCCCTTATAACACCTGAATACAACTGAAGGGTAAGGTTTGTGATGGTGATAGACTCTTGGAGTGGCTCGAATAACATCGCTCGGGTGGTAATCTCTATTAACTTCCACTTCTCTCGTAGTCGGTTTCGCTCAAGCTTAACGTGTTCAAGATCGGGTACGTCTTGTTCAAGAGAAAAGCCCAATGACTCCACCTCCTTTCCAAGCTCCAAAAAATGGTCTTCATATGAGGAATGTCTACTAGATGAGGCCATCACTTCCTTTGTCTGAGTAAATTGGATTTGTTAAAGCCCTATATTTATACTAATTATGTGATCACTATTCAATGACTATATTAACAACATTCAAAATTATTAACAGTATTTTAAAATCTAGAAACATAAAACCAATTAAGTTCACATTTTATATATCCATAATAATACATTTAATTAGATCAAGAAGAATTTTCATGAAAGAAAATTTGGGGTCGTTACAAAAATAATCATTTCTCCATGTATTATTGAGATATAATGGTGATCAACCTTCATATAAGATATATTAGGCTCACTTGTGAGCTATAATGTGATGAAACCCTTTGTATAAGCTATATCAGGCTCACATTATTCTCATATATAATTATAAAGTACTATTTAAAAAATAAAACATTTTATGATTTAACTTTTTCTTCATAAACCAATTTAAAAACACTTTTAAACATAAATTCCAAACACTTTTGAATATCAAAATACCAATTTCTTTTAAAAACCCATTTTCAATATAAAAATAACATTTTATTTTAAAACCATTTGAATAAAATAAAAAAAATAACATTATATAACTTACATTTTCATATAATTAAATTTATAAAATCATTTTAAAAATATAGAGATGGAAGAAAATAGAGTTAGAAGGAAAAAATTAATAGAATATATTTTTTAAAGAAAAGTCGCTTATCAATTTGGAAACATGTGAATCAAAACCCCCATAAAATAATGCAATTAAAAAAATTAAATATCACGATAATAAATAAATTAATGATATAATATGTCAAATGGACTCTATATACACCTCATAAAATAATAAAGGTGCATAACTTCAAAATATGCCACAACGAAAAGAAATTGAGAAGAAGTCCCTTAGGATTTTGGTTATCTATGGATAAAAAACCCATAAAAACGAGAGAACCTAATATTTATTTAAATATTTAAATTAACATCATGAAAATAATCATAAAATATATTATCGGTATGTATATACACCCAACAATAAAAATAATTGGTGAATATGATATATGTGTCATAGAAGTAGAAGCGAGATGAGAAAACCCTTACCTCGAGTCCAGATATTCTATGTTTGTACTTTAACTACTATATAATGAAATTAAATCAATTTTATTATTTTTGAATAAAATTATTAATGTGTAATAACTTATAATTAAAACATTTTATTTATTTATTTTTAATGACATATTAAAATACATAATCCATTATGTCCACATTGGGTCTTTTGAAAACATTCGGTTTACTGTTTCAAAATGGATTTGGTGTGTCAACTATGATCAAAGTGGTTCTTATTTGAAAATATATAGAATAATAATCATGAAATAATAATTATATTTATTTATAAATTATAATTTTTTAAAAAAATTAAAAAATGGCTATGAAAAATGAACTATGTTACGAATATGGAGACGATAGGTCATATGTACTCATAAATAACATTTCCATATTTCAATGATTATTGTAGAAGAAAGGTATGTATTATTTTATCTTTAAAGAATGATAAAAATTTCATAAATAAAATATTATTTATTTAATTATAAATATATATATCATTTTCATGATTTGTTGATGTAAAAAATAATCGCATTCCTTCATGGAGGTCGTAATCCATATGTACGCGAACGACGTTATAATTTTTCATTATAGGAAAAAAATAATATATTATCTTTTCATAATGATAAATATGTCATGAATATAATTATTATATAATTTATATAAAATATATTAATTAAATTAATCCTTATTATCTTCAATGTAAATATTTAGTAAAAAATATAATCACATCGTTTCGCGAGGTGGTAGTCCATTGTACACACTGACAATATTATCGAATCCTCCACATAATGGAAGGTAAGAATCTATAAGTGATATAATTATAATATAAGTATACATATTTTATTAATATCACATATATACTTAAAATACATAATTATATCAATCCATGAGAGGTGATGATGGAAAAAAATGACATCGCTTCATGAGGTGGTAGTCCACCGTACACACGAATGATGATTTCCTAAAAAATTTGATTGAAGAGGAAATGGATTTAGGTTATTACATTAAAATAATAGAATATTATAACATAATATATATATATATATTATTATCATATTTTTAAGGATTTGTAAGAATAAATGACACAAAAACACATAGTTTTCAATTTTAACTATTATTTAACAGCGTCTTTTGTATTAAACCTAATATGTTTTTTGAATGAATTTATGAAAAAAAGTATTATATGATGAGGTTATGAAGGTTTTTAAGTTACATTTTATGGTATTGGCAAAACTATAAGGTCTAAAATGTGTGAAGAGAAGAGGAGAGGTGGTGGCCTTTTATAAGTGCGGTGAGTGACACACATGTAATTTTTGAAAATAAAAAGGTTCACCAACACTTTACAAAAGAAAAAATGATAAATAATGTACAATTATCAATACTTATACATTATGTGGTGTATATATGGATATATAATGAATTTTAGAAAAGTTTTTAGGTCATTTTTAGCATTATCATTTTAGTTTAACTCTCAAAAAACTCGTTTTAACCTTAACCGCGGTAATTAATTTGTATTTTTTCACTATTTATTATGGTAAAAAATTAACTTGAAATTATTATGTGATATAAATAATAATTATTAAAAATATGGAATTAAATTTACAAAATTTATTCCAATAAGTTGAAAAGTTTATTTTAAAATTAATACCCACAGATGCGATGAAAAAGTAGGTTTTCCAAAACTATAATTTTCCAGTAAAAGGTAGTTTCATAACAACAATATGAATAATAATTATTATTGCGTTAGTATAAATAAATATTTAATGATATATAATATATAAATTTAATTTAAATCATTAATCATTAGGGGTTGTTGTAATTAAATTAAAAGGATAAACATTATGCACTTTAAAATAGATTTTAGAGAAGCCCATTTTAAACCAAAAGTTTTAGTTATACTATAATCTAGTATAATGATGATTAAAATTTAATTTTTTTTATTAAATATATATAATTAATAATTATTTAATTTTTAATAATATCCAAAATATAATAATACTTTTAAATTTAATTAATTTGTTGAAAAAATTGCATATTTACAAAAATTAATATTTTTCACTATTCAATGAAAAAAATATTTCCTAAAAAATAAAAAAAATCCATTCAATATAAATTTTTATATAATATTTCTAATAATGAAGTTAGTTTTTTAAAATAATTTTTCAAAAAGTATCAAAAATTAAATATAATATTTTTTAATCAAAAGTAATAAAAATATTTTTTGAAGAAAAAATAATTTTGAAGAATAAAATTACTTTACCATTTATTGATTGAATATTTAATAAAAATTTATCAATAATTATATTAAGTATGAAATTTTTATATATATTTAATAATGTAGTTACTACGATTCATACCCTCTAATTTAACAGCTAGGTTGTAAGAGTTATATATTTTTTGGGTCATTTTAGCTCAGTGTTGCCTGTTGAATACACTATAAAATATATTTTTATTTTTTGAAATATTGGGGTGTTAAAAACATACTTGTGGAAATTAACATGTAATTGATAGGATAAAATTTTAGAGAAAAATGTTCTTGTATATTTTATAAGGGATGGATTATTGAATATGTTTTTCCAATGGTTTTGCAAATTGTTTTCCAGAAAATATTAAGGATGATGAAGACTTAGGTGATCTTGGAGTTGGAGAAAGATAACATAATGAAGCCTATGTTTTCATCCCATTATATAAATATGGTATTGTTTGTTCTGGAAAGGATTAAAAATAAAAATATTAAGTCTAGAAGAACCGAGTTATGTATTTGACTGGAGATTGTATCAAAGATTATCTTACATCACTTAAATGACTATACAAAGGTGATGTATAAGAAACTAATGGTTGAAATAATACATGATGAACTATCAAGGTGTGAATGATTTTATCCCTTGATTCAGAGAGGGAAAGTTTTTCCCCAGTTCTTAATTAGAGATAGATCCAAATTGAGGGTGACATTTGGTTTGGTTGGATTCATTTCTTTTTCTTAATTCCCATGATGATCATGAATCAATTAACCAATAGATTGATCCACGGTTCAGTAATCTTGTACGATGGATTTATTTGTTGGATTATTTTGGGAGTTTCGATTGATTATTTTTTATTCTTCATTTCTATTACAATGGTGATGGATTGAGGTGGACACAAACATTTCTCGAAGTTTGTTCCTTGTGTTTGGGGATATTAATTTATTCCATATTTCTTCATTCATCATGGGTGTTATTAATTGAAACATGGTTATAAATCCACTAATAAATTGATATTTGTGCACTATTTTCTTGTGGAAACAATCTGATATTATAGATTTGGTATCGTTATGATGTGACATCGGTGTGATGATGGAAGTGGTGTGAGATTGGACGGTTTGGATAACCTATTTCGTGTTCTTTAGTGCGTAAAGAAGAATGAAAAACAAGACCATTTTCTATATGATTCGAAGGGATGAAATCCCATTATTGGCTATAAAAAGTTTGACTAGGGTAAATCCTCAATTTTTGTCCTGGTTGAGGCCAATATCAAAGGCGATGGTAGTGCGAGCACAAGTGGAAGGAAGAATGAGGTTTTCTGAAAAACCCAATCTACACAACGTGTAATATAGGATTACAAGAATGTGGGACCCTCCAAAAGACAACATGGATTTTAGGAGTAAGTTAAGGATCACATGGTGTGTGACCCTATCGCATTCCTTGTGACCTCTCCCGGGTGGGTCGGTGTGTACCTCAGAGGGTACAAAAACACGATCTGAAGTACATGGGCATGGGAACACCATGTAAACCCACATGGACTTGGCTTGGATTGGTGTATATGGGAATACCCATGTACTAATACATGGGAAGTCGTATTCCATGTACTCTTACATGGATGCATACATGGATATGATCTATTTACATGGGCAGGAACCGAGGTCGAAAGGACACGATGTGTAACCCTAAAACATGCCATGTACTCATAAAAAGTTTTCTTAGATCTCTTGTCCTCTATATCTTGGATAGTTTTCATTAGGTTGTGTTCCACATAACCAATCACTGAGGGTTAGTATGGAATTTCCTCCTACACACAGCACAATGATCCCTTCTATAAGAATTCTTGGATATAGTTTTCAGAATACTCTTTTGACTCATAGAGTGAGATCCTATATTTATCTTCTTTCCCTAAGTTGATTTTAGGGTATCATTGTGACAAACACAACACTAGCATAGATCCTCTACTTATCAGGTTAATCCAGATTTATTGGTTGGTATACCCCATGTACTTGTTTGTTATTCTCATCTGTGTTTCGTATATGATTTGACTTTTAGTGTGTACGTCTAATGGCGAGACCCTACGAGCATTAGGTTTTAGATGGACATCATCAGTGCTATCAGAATCATGGTGTGTGTTCTCCCAGATGAGTGTTTTATGAATCCTTCAATCTAGAATCCTTGGATAGAATTATAGCTACCTTTATAATGCATGTCGTTTTTGAGTATATCTAGATATTATTATTTTATTCACTGAAGAAATATACCCATATAGAGTTGACTATATTATTTTGTTTCATGATTTATAGTTTCAGGTTTTCCTACTAGGTATTTTTATACTCACTCCTACATGATCTTTTGCCTCACATTTCATGTCTTGAGTAGATGATCGACCTTTTGATAGATTCTTTAATGTAATAGAACCAAACAATGCTTTGTGAGACCATACAGACTTAGGTGTGTTCTTGTGGTATCTTGACAACAACCCCCAATTTAACTTTTAGGTTGGAATTGTTTTTAGACTCTTTATGGTGGGATTGTATTTGGACCTATTAACTTTCATTTAATTCTTTTAGTACTCTGGTTTTAGGATTTAGATGTATTTATGCATGTTTGTTTAGTTTTTTTACGTTCAACAATGTATAGGCTCAAAGATATGCATGTGTGTATTGGTACTTAAGCTAAGGCCTAAATTATAGTGACATTCCTACACGTTTATAGTCACCATAACCTGGCCTATTGGAGGAAGGATTTTATATCCATATCACTGGACCCATTGGGATGGGTTTTCAAAGAGTGGTATCATAGGAAGTTAGTTCTACCTTAGGACCAGAGTCTACGAGATTTGTTTGGGGAAATAGTGCTAATTATTTTGAGACTATATTTCTAGCTAGGGACTCCAGTGTTGGTGAAGTATCCAACATATCCATACACCATGAATATAATCACATGGTTTTTAACTTCGTATATGAGAACATTGGTTTCTGGGAAATCAATGGTACATGTATAATTTAAAAATGGGTAGTGGTTTCCATTTATTTCTTGTGTCAGCTCTCCATATATTCTCATTAACTATGGGGAATATTATTTACTTTTAGGATTCATCCATAACATATTCCAACTAGGATTTAGAATCAACATCATTAGGGTGATCCCATCAGTGATGAGGCATCAATACATGGACTAGCCCCAGAGATGTTACCACTAGGTGGTGCACTAGCTATACCAACACATGTAGATTAACAGATTTTACTCACAGTACCAGTAGATGAGCTGCATAGGATGAGTGAACTTCATGATTTCTAGTGATAGAAAACCCTAGGTTTTGAGGTTATCTTGACCCATAGGTGGATGAGGACTTTTTTGAGGTGGTGAACCATGTTTTCCATCTAGTCAAGATACCAACATATCAAATAGAAATTATGGTGGTGAGCCTTCTCTATGGCTCAACAATATGATAGTGGGGGTTAGGGACATAGTCTTATGATTAGGTAACTCTATCATGGTCAAAGTATGAGATAATTTTTAGAGAGGAGTTATATCTATCCACACTGAGGGATGTACATATCCAGGAGCTTCTGCAGGTCTAGCAAGGAAGCACGATGGTAGATGAGTATTCATTGATGTTTACCACCCTCTCTAGGTACTTGATTGATATGGTTCAAGATTTGTTCTACTATGATTGGATTTTTGAGAGAGGAATTCATAGAGACATCCAATAAAGTATTATCCCTCTATTTATTTATACCTATATTGGGGTGATAGAGTGAGATTTAGTGGTTTAGAGATTCTTGGTTGAGTAGACACAACCAGTGGTTTATAGTATTGGGATAACAGGAGAAGAGACCTCAGGAACGAGGAGCCTAAATCAGTATCAGGAAACTATATGTGTGAGATAGTTTAGGAGGAGGTTCTAGGATAGAGGATCTATAATTAATGGATCATAGGATGGGTCCAGTCAGCCCAGGGAGAGGTTATACTACTCATGTGATGACATGTGACATCTTTCCGGAGATTGTACGACCCACTATACAACAGACAGGGAGACCGTGGATGGGAAAATCAGGCAGATCCAATATCTAGAACAGAGAGGTATTCTTGGTGGAAGATGTGGAATAGGTTTTTGGAGAGAATCTTGAGGTGGAAGATGCTTTGAGTTGTTACCGCCACCACCCCCAGGTGGTCCACGCCTGGCTCAGGGTATAGGAGGATATGGGTGGGGATAGTTGTAGGCAGTTGAGTCTTACAACCTAGAGGTTATAATAATGATTTGAGGTAAAATATATTTCCTCTAAACCATATATATAGTATTAATAGAAACAATTTCTATTCATTCCCTTATCAGTACCTATTGTGTTCATGACTTAGTGATTTTGTTTGAGGCCTTAGCTCAACCCTTGTACTTAAAGACTCCTACTTGAGATGACTCAGGGATCACAAAATTGTTCCAACAGTGGGAAATTATTGTTGGAGGTGAGAGTTTATGTTGGGATATCATTGTATTATAAATGAGTACTTATAACATCAACTTAGGTATGGAATGTTTATTAACAATTCATGGCTGGATTGACTACTTTTGGCAGAATATGCGGTGTGTCTGTAGTGACAGAACTGGGTTCTCTTTTTTTGGTGAAAGGGAAACCCATGCAGCAGATGATGGACTCATACATAAGAGGTTTCATCTGATTACACTTTAGTTGGATAGAATGACCCTTGGTTTAGATGATATTATGAGTTTTAAGTTCCCAATAGTGGTTGTGGAGTAAGAGGACGTCTTTTCTAAGGATGTTCCAAGTTTACCTCCCCACTGAGGGATATAATTCTAAATTTATTTATACCCCATAATGACACTTATACCTACAACAGAATATCAGATGTCTCCCATATATCTTTGAGATATGAGGGTGTAGTTGGTGGATTTATAGAGGAATGGATTTAATATATAAGGACATGGCTTTAAACATTACATAATCTTGAATAAAATGAATAATTCACATTTATGATCCTTTTAGGTTTACATTTTTAGAGAATTAGGCCATAAATATTACATTACATCTCAAAAATTACATGGTAGACACTTTTACTCAATTACCATTTTTTATAAAATAAAAACTCTTGAAAAAAAGAATCATGTTTAGTCCCATGTTTTGGATAGCATGACTTTTCCTTGATCCCATCCTTGACCCTATTCATATTTAAGTCATGTGAAAAACATTTCAAAACTTGGGATGAGCATAAAAAGATCAGTAAGGGTTATAAAACAAAGAAAGAAAACATTAGTTCATCTATACATACATAACATAATCTCTTTAACATACCTCATGAAATCATAAGATTTATGAATAATACATATAAATCATAAATCATAAAGGTAACTTATTGCATCCATATCATACTTACATTGTAGCTATCACAGCTACATAGGGAGTTACATTTGGAATACCCATCACAGTATATTCCCTAAATCTCTTAGCAGAAACATTCACGTTTACCTCTATCATGTTACCAAATTAATTGGAGAGCTATCTCGGGCTCAACCACCCTAGGTTTATCACAGAACCACCCATATACGTAACAATTCCCAAGAACCATAACATCTTCATAACACATAAAACAAACATAAAATAAAGATAACATTTACACATTTCAATCGCAATATATCATTTAAATATATTGACATAACAAATCCATTATAAAAACCATTTTCCATACCAAAATACATAAAAGAGTATATGGTATTTATTTTCCTTTTAAAAACATTATGTCTTGTTAAAGAATCCAAAGATCAAATAATAATCGCGGCGGTGGAAAGTTTGTTTTCACCACGTATGTTAAAAATAATAATTCTTTTTATCATTTAGTAAAACGCCTCATAGAAAAATATTCCCTTTGAATGAAATGAATAGTAAAAGGTGTTTATACAACATATAAAAGAAATTCATATACAAAACAATATATGCCTCAATGAAAAGATATTGATACGAAGTCCCTTACCTCATTTCTGATTTTACCCATTCGTTCTTTAATCTCCTGAATAATAAACTAAAGTTAATTTATACTTGCTTAAGATAATTTTTCAAGATTATTATTCCTTTTATATCACTTATTACCATGTTATAAACATTATGTAATCATTTATGTTAATAACAGTCATTTTGTCGATATTTGGAACTTGACTAAAAAATGAACTTCTTATAATTACAAGTTGTTCATGTGGTCAAATATCCATTATCTCCATAATGATATTCATTATGTAGATATAATATATATCATATATATCCAGTATATGAATTTATTTATAATAGTACATAACATTTGGAGATCAGAAATGAAATGCACTATTCATGGAGATGGTAAGTCGTACGTACGCATGAACACTACTTTCATTCCTATTTCTTATTTTAATGGAATTAAAACATAATGATACATAGATATATTATAATTTCAATACAATATCATATATAATATCATTAAATAAATCCTTTATACATCCCACATATGGCATTAACGAGTCATATCACTTTGAGGGGGCGGTAGTATGCACTTCCTCAAATGAAATTATCGCGTTTACACATAATGGAAACCATAAAGGTGTGTTATAAATGAAAAATACAGAAGCATAAAGAAAAAAATATATATATCATATATAAATACAGTTCCATCATAATATCCACCATTAGAGGCGGTAGGAGATAATTGAACAATCATTATTTTGTGAGGCGTTAGTTTTCCATCCACAGAAATAATATGTTCATTAACCATTAGATGGAGGTTTGTATAAGTGTAGTTCGAATAATTATTATAAAAAAATCCTAGTATATTGATTATATTGGTTTTGTTATAAAAGAAAGGAATAAAAAGAGTTTATGGGGGTTGGAGAAGTAAAATAAAACAAAAGAACTTAAGAGAAGACGTTACTTTTAAATCAGGTAACTCCCTTTGGTTTGAACCAAAAGGGTTTGTTGAAGAGCCTTAAGCCAAAGTTAAGGCTTCTAGGAGGAGTATAGGGATATAGGGATCTTAATTGGACAGAGTTTGGATGAGACAAGTGGCTTGGGAGGTGTGAGTAATGGGTTAGTGTTGAGGTATTTTTATAAGGGGGGGATGGGATCTTTAGGAAAGTGAGAAAATATAATTTTATTACAAAATTATTTTCGTTTTATAAAGGTACAAAACTTATTGAGGTCAAATATAAGATAACTAATTTTTGAAATAAAATAATACAATAAGAATTATACAGGTTTCAGATATTATTTTAATCATTATAATCTTATTTATTTAAATCATTTATTAATGAGGTAAACACTATATCATTATTGTGTCATCTATATTTTTATTTATTTGAGGTCTAAAAATTATAAAAAAAACTCCATAATGTTGGAAATATTTTTATCTTTCCAAATAATATTTATAGTTAAAAAGATAAATTATATAACCTTATATAAAAATTAATTTACTAAAAGATATTTGTTTATGTCATTTTTGTCTTTACTTTAAGTTAATTAAAATAAAGTGTCATTATCACTCTTAAGTGTCTCCATGGAGTCCCCAAAATCGGCCCAAGGATGCTCATTGTCGGAATCGTATCAGCCAATAGGATTAGGATACATGTTAAGGTAACTTTATGTTATTATAGTAAAATTTGTTTACCCTTATTTACCAGATTTACCCTTTAACCATGTTAAATAAAATATTTACTGAAGTAAATATTCATAATGTATAAAAATAAAAGTTACCGATTTACAAAATTTGGAACTTCTGATTCCATATATGAAATCCATTTTTCCAAATTCATAACACATAAGTGGTAGAAATTAATTTAAAATTAATTCCCACTATCAAAACAAAAGCATGTTTTTAAGAAATATTAACTATCAAAAAATTAATACTTGTTTATATCCAATTTAAAAGTGAAATTAATTCCAATAACCAACATTGGATTTGTAACGCCCCGACCCCAGTTACCCAGATTCGGTGCATTATTACATAACATTGGCCTGATCACAAAATATCAAGTCTCAAAAGACTGATTAGTTTAGTAGCCTTGGAATCACTAGATACATTCATAAATTTTACATTAAATCATAAAATGATAACTACAACAAAAAATCCTCCACAGTCCACACTCATATCCCCTCATACTATCCCTAAAAGTCATTCATAAAATAATTCTTCAGATTTTGGGAAAAATAAAACATAGAAAGGGGTGAGATCAAATTCCCAGTAAGGATAACAATATAGTGGAAACTTTCATAAATAATCATAAACATTTAAAGCAATTTATAACTAAAACAAAAGACTTTTAAACTTGAACTTCAGCATAATATGGTAGAAATAAAATGAAATAATTCCATTTACTTATTCACATGGATATTTTACTAGTCGAATAATCACATGCAATATCAATAACCACTTTCATAATGATGGAATGCATAATGCGAGACTATCATAACCACATAGTCACGGCGTTGTGCCAATACTACAAATAATATTTTGTCAAGGCCTTGTGCCAAGACACTAGTTTGTCTCATGAGACCTACTGATGCATCGAGGAGCTATAGTAGGCTCCACCCATCACTTATTAAGTCCAATTCATTCCTTATATGAACAGGTTTAAACATAACATAAACATTCGTATTAAAACTAGAATACGAAATGTCAATACTTTCTCCATAAACCATGAATGGTCTAAAAATAACACAACCACAATAAAAAATATCACAAAACCTTCAATACTATATGGATGTTTTTTATCATAATAAATCAACTTCAAATAAGCTTAAAATCCATCAAAGGATGTTGACATAGATGAAATCAAAACTATTTGAGAGAAATATCTCTTTTTTTAAATAATTTAAAAGTAACATAATTATAAAATAAAACATTTACTTTGAAAATATCTTTATAAGATTGTAAGAGAATCTTTGACGATTTTATAATGGCAGAAAATAGTTTTACCCACCGTATAAGTTAAAAAAGACATTCTTAACTTAATTTTGTCGAAAAGGTTACAAAGAACCTTATTTGGAAAATGACTGAAAAATTCCTTTATAAACATCTTATAAAAAGTCTACAAGGGTATAAATGACTTTAAAACAAATTCCATAAAATTGTAATTATTATTTGAAATATATTTTTAAGAAACATGGATGTGGATGATAAAGAGGTCCTAGTAGATAATTACGTATAAACAACCTCGGATAATGAAGAGATTGTGAAATAAACCATTACCTTGTACTTTTCCTTGGTTGAGGGTAGGTTAAACTAATATATAATGGTGAAATAATTGTTATTAAATTATACAAGATTCATATACATTAATATGATATCATATATGATCTTTTAATATTTCTTTGTTAATAATATCTTAGTATTATCGCTGTTTCGGGTGTTAACTTACTCATTTTCTTTTATATGTTTTGTTATGTAAGCTGGGTTTGTTATGGATAAGTTGTATCTTATTCATATAAAGAATTATATCAAGTCCTTAAACATTATTTTTAATCATCAAATGACAATTAGACTTGAAAAGATATGATGGGGAATGAATCTCATCGCGTTCGTGGAGACGATAGTCCGTACGTATGCACGAGCGACAATATCATACTTTTGATATTAAAATAATATATAATTGGATGTTATATCATATATACAGAATAATTATCATTTTATATTTATTATTTACATGAATTACAAAACATTATTATACCCATTCGAATAATAATTTATTGAATAGCAATTACACCACGACGTGGAGACGGTAGGCCGTATGTACGCACGTATGATGACATGTCATTAAAAGGATGGATAGAATACTGAATATGGTTGTACCATATTTATAATAACATCACAGTATATATAATATACTGGAGTTATTATTTTATAATGGAAATAACAAAGAAATAAGAAGTTGAAGAAGAAAGGAACTTGAAAGAGGGTGGTGAAAACATTACCTCTTCTTCGGGTTCTTCCTTTTGATTCGATCAAAAAGGCTCCTTAGGTTAGATTTATGATCAAACTAAGGACTCTAGGTTGAATTTAGGGATGTTGAGAGAATATTTGGTAAGGGGTTAGCCGAGCCAAAAGGCTTTGAAGGTGTTAATTAGAGGGAAGGGGGAGTGCCCTTTTATAAGAGGGGTGAGGGGCACCTTTGGAAAAGCTAGAAATATTATTTTATTATAAATTAATATTCGGTTTCTAATGGCTCAAAAGTGTATTATTTAAAGTTTAAGGTGGGTATGGGTATAAATCCTTTTAACCAATAGATTTTAGATAGGTTTGGGTCACTATATTAACCTTATCATTTATATTTCACTCTTAGTTAAATAGTTTGACATTTACCATGTCTCTTTGTATTTTTATATTATATAGTTAATAAACATACTATATACCTCTAAGAGACCCCCAAGCGGTCAATTAATGATACACCTATCATTATATAAGTCCTTTGGATGAACCTTAGATTTTTAGGAATAGAATATTAATTAATAATATATTATTTGTTTTAAAATCTCTTTTATGTCAATTTTGACACTATTTAGTATTTGATTTTTGTGAAAATCATAACAGCATGATTACTTCGAAAAAACATAATTAAATAAATACTAACATGTCATATTAACCTATAAAATTAGTATAATTCATAAAAAGTCTGAAATTACATTTATTTGGGTATTTATATTATCAATTATTTTAATATTTCATTAATTAAGTAATTATTGCATCATCAATGTGTCATAAATAAATTAAATTATTTAATGTCTAAAAATTATAAATAAAATACCATTATGTAGGAAATATTTTTATATTTCTAATGAATATTTATAATAGAATTTATCTTATGTATAACCCTATATTAAAAATGTTTTAGTTATTAAACTTTGATTTTAACTCTTTTAACTCTTCTTTGAATTAAATAATAATAAATGTCCTAATCTAATACAAGTGGACCTAAATGATAATATTTTATTCCTAAGATTGTTTTTGGTCGAGATACACTTGTCCAATAGAATTATGACTTGTTTTAGGGTAATATTAGTATCATTTTTACCCTTAATTACCCTATTTACTTTTAACCGTGGTAAATAAAAGTAAAAAGTTACTATTCACCAAAATTTATTTTTATCTTATTGAACCACATTTTACTCCTTGATATTAACTGTGTCTCATGGATTTTTGAAATTCCACTCACAGAAGCATTAAAATTAAGTTTTATGTGAATTTCCAAATTCTTCTAGGAGGTGGGTAAAAGACGGTGAAAAGTTCCATAAAAATATTATATATCTAAAATTATTCTAAACTAACTCCAATGAATTACATTGAACTTATATAGGTATTATGTATCTATTTTTACCTTAATTAAATTTAAGTAAAATAAATAATTATTTAAATAAAAATTCGGTTTTAAACTATAACTGAGTGTTTTTTCACTATTCATCAAAAATTGAATATTTTCAGAAAAATACCAAAAACTCACCCTAAGCTAATTTCGATATTCAGAATCCAAAAATGAAGTCCATTTTGAAAGATAAAATTATAAAATTTCAAAAAGTGGGTAATACTATTCTTAATGGCTAGTTTGATTGGTTGTGGTGTGTGTTAGAACTCGAAGTTGCATACAACACGCACTACTGTATTATTCAAAGAGAAGTGTACCATGGAATATTGGGGTGTTACATTATCCCCTCCTTCAAATAATTTCATCCTTGAAATTTCTAGAATATTACCGCATGAAAAGACTCGGGTGGTTCTTCATCATAAGTTTCTCAGGTTCCCACATTGCCTCTTCCATTTTATGGTTTCTCCATAGACCTTTTACCAGACGAGTCATCCGGTTTCTCAGCACTTGTTCTCTTGTATCAAGAATCCTGACGGGCTCTTCGCAATAAGACAGATCGAGTTCCGGTTCTAATTCCTCGTAAGTAAGTACATGCGTTGGGTCAGGCATGTATTTTCTCAACAGTGATACGTGGAACACATCATGAACTTTGGAGAGACTTGGAGGCATTTCAAAATGGTAAGCTACAGCCCCAATTCATTCTAGAATTTCGAAAGGTCCTATGTACCTGGGACTCAATTTACCTTTCTTACCGAAACCTATAACTCCCTTCCATAGAGATACCTTCAAGAAAACATGATCTCCTACCTGAAATTCCAAATCCTTCCTTTGGTTGTCATCATAGCTCTTCTGCTTACTTTGAGCTGCTCTGATGTGGTTTTGGATTACCTTTACCTTTTCCATCATTTCCTCCACCAGTACTGGGCCTACGAGTTTTCTTTCCCCAACGTCATCCCAACAGGTTGGTGTGCAACATCTCTTTCCATATAACTCTTCATATGGTGCCATATGAATACAAGAATGGAATCTATTGTTATAGGAAAATTCCACCAGAGGTAAATATTGATCCCACATACCCTGAAAGTCAAGTGAGCAAGATCTCAACATGACTTCTAAGGTTTGAATAGTCCGTTATGATTGTCCATCTATTTGAGGGTGGTAGGCAGTGCTCAAAAAAAGTTCAGTATCCAAGGCCTTCTTAAGACTCTTCCAGAATATTGAAGTAAAACAGGGATCACGCTCAGAAACAATCGATAGGGGTACCCCATGAAGTCTACCAAATTCATTAATATATAGCCTTACTAGACGTTCAAGGGGTAAATATTCCCTTATAGCAAGAAAATGTGCTGAATTGGTAAGAAGATCAACAATTACCCATATTGCATCGTTCCTTCTAGGAGTATTTGGTAGTCCCATAACAAAGTACATCGTGATATTATCCCATTTCCACTAAGGTATGGGAAGAGGTTGCATGACTCCTCCAGGCTGTTACCTTCCAGCTTTCACTTATTGACAAACCATACATCTTGACACAAAATCAGCAATCTCTCACTTCATGTTATCCCACCAAAAATGTTCCTTCAAATCTCTATACATTTTGGTGCTCCCAGGGTGTATAGAGAATATGGATCTATGAGAATCGTCCAACCATTCCCTTTTTAGATCAGGTATATCAGGAACACAAAGTCTCCTCCCAAATTTCAAAATTCCATCTTCATACTCAAAGTCACTCAATCTCCCATCATTCACAACTTTAATCTTCTTTTTAAACTCTTCATCATTGCCTTGAGAACTCTTTATCCTTTCTAGTAAAGATGGTTTGGAAACCATTTGAAAAAGTATTGATGTTTCACCTTCCATGGTGATTCCCATATCCATCTTTACTAAATCCATGAAAATAGGATACCTTTCAACTATCATCTTGTTCAAAACTCCATGATCATTTCTACTTAAATCATCCACTACCTTATTTTCCTTCCCCAGGTGGTAGTGTATCATGCAATCATAATCCTTGAGTAGTTCAAGCCATCGCCTTTTCCTCATGTTGAGTTCTATCTATGAGAAAATGTACTTCAAACTCTTTTGATCGGTATATATCTCACATTTTTCACCATATAGGTAGTGTCTCCGAATCTTCAAAGAAAATATTATAGCTGATAACTCAAAATAATGAGTAGGATAGTTTTGATCATTAATTTTCAGTTGTCTTGATGCATGGGCAATAACTCTATCATTCTGTATAATGACACAACCAAGTCCTTTATTCGATGCATCACTATAAATAACGAACCCATCATTCCTCGATGGTAGGGTCAATATAGAAACATTGACTAATCTTCTCTTTAGTTCTTCAAATCATTCTTCACAATATTTGTTCCAAAAAAATTTAACCCCTTTACATGTGAGCTTGCTTAATGGGTTATCCAATCAGGAAAAATTTTGGATGAAATGCCGATAATAACCTGCTAAACCAATAAAACTTTGTACCTCAGTTATACTCATTGGGGCTGGTCATTCTTGGATTTCCTTGGTCTTAAAAGGATCAACTGATATTCCATCCTTAGAGACAATATGGCCAAGAAAAGAAATCTCTTGAAGCCAGAATTCACACTTGCTAAACTTCCCATATAATTCATGTCCTCTCAAATTATTCAGGATAATGCGCAAGTGATTTTCATGATCTATATAGCTTTTGGAATATACCAAGATATCATCAATAAATACCACTAAAAAATCATCGAGATATTCATTGAAAAATCTGTTCATTAGATCCATGAAAACAGAGGGTGCATTAGTCAGCCCAAAAGGAATTACTGTAAACTCGTAATGCCCATAGCTAGTTCGAAATACTGTTTTCAGAATGTCTTCCTTCTTCACACACAACTAATAGTATCCAGATCAAAGGACAATCTTTGAAAAGTACTGAGCTCCATACAGTTGGTCAAATACATCATCAATGCTTGGTAGGGGATACTTGTTATTTATTTTTATATCATTGATCTCCCTGTAGTCGATACATAACCTCATAGATCCATCTTTCTTCTTAACAAAAATGACAGGGGTTCCCCATGGAGAAACACTTGGGAAAATAAATACCTTATTACTCAATTCCTCTAGTTGTTTATTTAGTTCCACTAATTATAAAGTGGCCATTCTATAAGGGGTCTTCGATATGGGCCTTGATCCATGAATGAAATCAATGGAAAACTCAATTTCTCGTTCTGTAGGATGTCCAAGTAAATCTTCTGGAAACACATCAACATATTCTCTCACAATAGGTACATCCTCTATTTGAACATTCCTTTCCTTACCCACAATTATTTCATTATCTTCCTCCCCAATAATTGAGTTTAGTTTAGCTATTGGGGGTGGATCTAGATAAGAATTAGGTGGTGATGATTCTACTCTAAGGATAAGGTGTTCCTTATCATCATCATAAAAAATCATAACCTCCTTCTTCTTACAATAAATATTCTCATCATGGTCTAAAAGCCAATCCATACCAAGGATTATATCAAATTCAATCATGGGTATGACGATGAGATCAGTGGATAAAGAACATTTATGTGCTCTAATGGGGACTGATTCACAAAACTTTGTTGCGATGATACTTCCCTTAAGATTTTTAACTGCCAACTCCCTTGTTAAATAAAATTGTAAATATCTAATTTTCTTAGCAAACTGGGATGATATGAAACAATGTGATGATCCAGAATCAAATAAAGCATTGGCTAAACTTGAGGAAACCATTAAATTACTTGCCACCACATCTTTCAGAGCTTCTACCTCAGCAGTAGCGATAACATAAGCTTGGCCTTGATCCCTTGTCCTTTTCTGAGGTAATTTCTCCTAAAACTTAGGAAATTAATTTGAATAATGTCCCATATCCCTACATTTGTAGCATTGAACATCAGTAGCTTCTTTCTTCCCCTTGCAATCACGATCTTGGTGGCCTTTTTCACCACACTTATAACAGACTCCCATTCCTTTCAAGAAAGTACTGGGGTGTTTCTTCCCACATTTACTGCGGGATGGATAATCAAATTTTCCCTTATTCTCTTTATTTACATTTCCAGAGTGATCAATAGATCTCTTCTTCTCTTGCTTTGCTTTAAAGTCGTATGACTTAGAGAATTCTTTTTCTGTCTTGATAGCACATGAGACAATATCTTCGTATGACGAGAAGGATTGTGACACTAATTCTAGATGAAGAAATGGTTTTAACCCTTCAAATAAACGTTCAATCTTAATTCTTGGGTTATGTATATAATCTCTGGCATACCTTTCTAACCTTGTAAAGTTAGCCTCATGCTTTGAGGCATTCTCATCCTCCTTTTGTCTCAGAATCAGAAATTGCCTTTCCATATATGCTAGATGGTCACGAGGAAATTATTTTTCTAACAAAATCTTTTTGAACTCCCTCCATTCCATATTTGATACTTCATCATCTTCCTTTCTGTTTTGAATCAATGACCACCATTGATCAGCATCTCCAGTGAGGTGTTAAACTGTCATGATAACTTTTTCCCTTTCACTACTCCCCAAGGCATGGAATATTTTCTCTAAGGAATTTATCCATTGCTCAGATACTAAGGTATTTTTACTCCCATTGAATGTTGGTGGTTTTTGCCTTATGAAGCGATCTAACATTGATCCTCCACGCTATGGATCTGGGTGCTCCATACGGGTAAGGTTATTATTCATAACTTGAGTGAGTTGGCCCAGTATGGTGATTAGCTGATTAGCACTAGTTGCATCACCAGCTCCACTATAATTATCTTGAGTAGGAGGGAAATCCCTACATGGAGTGAATTCATTGATACAGTTTAAATTTCTTCCACTAAGCGTTATTTCTAAACAATGGCATACACTAGATTAGTTTATGAATCGCAATACATAAATCCAAACTTGCAAAACACTTAGCATAAATTGAACAGTGTGTGGATATAATCCATAATCATAAAAATGTTTTCTTTGAGATAGTATATACTAAACCCTTAATAATTGTTTGTAAAGAAAATGAGAATTATCCTAATCATATCCCCCAGGAGTGTCGTAACCAAGAGTGCAGCAAGGCCCGTTGTCGTGAACCAGTTCTCGTTCGAGTCCAGCTCAAAGTGGTGTTTTTAGGTTTTACCCCTAGGTATATCTGTGCCAGAGCTGCCTCTACCTGCTCGTATCCAAACAGGGATGTATTGCTCAGAAAACTCACAAAATCTATACAATACCAAAATTCTAGGAAGTTCTTCTATACTAATCCTCAAAGTCCATCTTAGGTGTATGTCCTCTAATCAGAGTTTATCTAAATCTAGCTCCCAAGGTCTGTACTAAACTTCCTCTAATACCAACTGTAACACCCCGACCCCAGTTACCTAGAGTTGCTGCCTTATTACATAACATTATCATGATCACAAAAGATCAAGTCTCGAAATACTGATTAGTTTAGTAGCCTTGGAATCACTAGATACATTCATAAAGTTTACATTACATCATAAAATGATAACTACAACAACATAGTCTCCATAGTCCACACTCATATCCCCTCATACTATCCCTGTAGTCATTCATAAAATACTTCTTCACATCCTGGGAAAAATAAAACATAGAAAGGGGTGAGCTTAGATTCCCAGTAAGGATAACAATATAGAGGAAACTTTCATAAATAAGCATAAACATTTAAGGCAATGTATAACTAAAACAAAAAGCCTTTTAAACTTGAACTTCGTCATAATATGGCAGAAATAAAATTAAATAATTCCATTTACTTATTCACATGGATATTATACTAGTCTAATAATCACATGCAATATCAATAACCACTTTCATAATGATGGAATGCATAATTCCAGACTATCATAACCACATAGTCAAGGCCTTGTGCTAAGACTACAAATAAGATTTTGTCAAGGCCTTGTTCCAAGACACTAGTTTGTCTCATGAGACCTACTGATGCATCAAGGAGATATAGAGAGCTTCACCCATCACTTATTAAGTCCAATTCATTCCTCATATGAATAGGTTTAAACATAACATAAACATTCGTATTAAAACTAGAATACAAAATGTCAATACTTTCTCTATAAACCATGAATGGTATAAAAATAACACAACCACAGTCAAACATATCACAAAACCTTCAATACTATATGGAAGTTTTGTATCATAATAAATCAACTTCAAATAATCTTAAAATCCATTAAAGGATGTTGACATAGATGAAATCAAAACTATTTGAGAGAAATATCTCTTTTTTTGAAATCATTTAAAATTCACATAATTATAAAACAAAACATTTAATTTGAAAATACCCTTATAAGATTGTAAGGGAAGCCTTGAATATTTTATAATGATGGAAAATATCCACACCCTCCGTATAAGTTAAAAAAGACATTCTTACCTTAAATATGTCGAAAAGGTTAAAAAGGACCTTGTTTGGAAAACGACAGAAAGATTAATTTATAAACATCTTATAAAAAGTCTGAAAGGTTATAGATGAATTTAACACATAGTCTATAAAATTTTAAGAATTATTTGGAATACATTTTTATGAAACATGGATGTTGATGATAAAGATATCCCAGTAGATAACTACGTATAAACAACCTCGGATAATGAAGAGATAGTAAAATAAACCCTTACCTTGTACTTTTCCTTGGTTGAGGGTAGGTTAACCTCCTGTATAATGGTGAAATAATTGTTATTAAATTATACAAGAATAATATACATTAATATTATATCATATATTATCTTTTAACATTGCTTTGTTAATAATATCTTAGTATTATCGTCGTTTCTGGTGTTAACTTACTCATTTTCTTTTATATGTTTTATTATGTAAGCCTTGTTTGTTATGGATAGGTTGTGTCTTATTCAAATACATAATTATATCAAGTCCTTAAACATTATTTTTAATCATCAAATGAAAATTATACTTTAATGGATATGATGGGGAATGAATCTCATCGCGTTCGTGGAAACGGTAGTCCGTACGTACGCACGAGTGACAATATAATTCTTTTGATATTAAAATAATATATAATTGGATGGTATATCATATATACAGAATAATTATCATGTTATATTTATTATTTACAATAATTACACATCATTATTATACCCATCCGAATAATAATGCATTGAATAACAATTACACCACGATGTGGAGACGATAGGTCGTACGTAC
Source organism: Viscum album (assembly GCA_963277665.1). Lineage (NCBI taxonomy): Eukaryota > Viridiplantae > Streptophyta > Magnoliopsida > Santalales > Viscaceae > Viscum > Viscum album. The sequence continues at coordinate 718,124,107 of OY728160.1, forward strand.
GCACATATGGTGACATGACATTAAAAGGATGGATTGAATACTGAATATAGTTGTACCATATTTATAATAACATCATAGTATATATAAGATACTGGATTTATTATTTTAGAATGGAAATATCGAAGAAAGAAGAAGTTGAAAAAGAAAGGAACTTGAAAGAGGGTGGTGAAAACATTACCTCTTCTTCAGGTTCTTCCTTTTGATTCGATCAAAAGGGCTCCATAGGTTGGCTTTCTGATAAAACTAATGCCTCTAGGTTGAATTTAAGGAAGTTTAGAGAATATTTGGGCAGGTTTTAGCCGAGCCAAAAGGCTTTTAAGGTGTGAATTGGATGGAAGGGGGAGTCCGCTTTTATAAGAGGGGTGAGATGCACCTTTGGAAAAGCTAGAAATATTATTTTATAATAAATTAATATTCAGTTTATAATGGCTCCAAAGTAAATTATTTAAAAATTAAGGTGGGTATGAGTCTAAATATTTTCAACCAATATATTTTAGACATGTTTGGGTCACTATATTAACCTTATCATTTATATTAAACTCTTAGTTAAATAGTTTGACATTTACCATGTCTCTTTGTATTTTTATATTATATAGTTAATAAAAAAACTATATACCTCCAAGCGACCCCCAAGTGGTCCATTACTGATACACCTATCATTATATAAGTCCTTTGTCCGAACCTTAGATTTTTAGGAATAGAATATCAATTAATAATATATTATTTGTTTTAAAAACTCTTTTATGTCAATTTTGACACTATTTGGTATTTGATTTTTGTGAAAATAATAACAACATTATTAATTCGAACAAACATAATTAAATCAATAATAACATGTCATATTAACCTATAAAATTAGTTTAATTTATAAAAAGTCTCAAATTTCATGTATTTGGCTACTTATATTATCAATTATTTTAATATTTCATTAATTAGGTAATTACTGCATCACCATTGTGTCATAAATAAATTAAATTATTTAATGTTTAAAAATTATAAATAAAATACCATTATGTAGGAAATATTTTTAGATTTCTAATGAATATTTATAATCGAATTTATCTTATGTATAACTGTATATTAAAAATGTTTTAGTTATTAAACTTTGATTTTAACTCTTTTAACTCTTCTTTGAATTAAATAATAATAAATGTCCTAATCTAATCCAATTGGACCTAAATGATAATATTTTATTCCTAAGGTTGTTTTTAGTCGAGATACACTTGTCCAATAGAATTAGTACATGTGTTAGGGTAATATTAATATCATTTTTACCCTTAATTACCCTATTTACTTTTAACGGTGGTAAATAAAAGTAAAAAGTTACTATTCACAAAAAATTATTTTTATCTTATTGAACCACATTTTACTCCTTGATATTAACTGTGTCTCTCGGATTTTCTAAATTCCACTCACAAAAGTGGTAAAATTAAGTTTTATGTCAATTTCCAAATTCTTCTAAGAGGTGGGTAATAGACGGTGAAAAGTTCCATAAAATTTTTATATATCTAAAATTATTCTAAACTAACTCCAATGAATTACATTGAACTTATATAGGTATTATGTATCTATTTTGACCTTAATTAAATTTAAATAAAATAAATAATTATTTAAATAAAAAATCGGTTTTAAACTATAACTCAGTGTTTTTTTCACTATTCATCAAAAATTGAATGTTTTCAGAAAAATACCAAAAATTCACCCTAAGAAAATTTTGATATTCTGAATCAAAAAATGAAGTCCATTTTAAAAGATAAAATTTATAAAATTTCCAAAAGTGGGTATTATTTTTCATAACGGCTAGTTGGATTGGTTGTGGTGTGTGTTAGAACTCGAAGTTGGGTACAACACACACTACTGTATTATTCAAAGAGAAGCGTACCGTGGAAGCATGGGGTGTTACGAGATTAAATGGTAAAAATATAATCTAATTACACTTTAAAACCAATTAAAAATATAATCTAACCATATAAATAAATTATATTAAAAGGTAGTTTGGAATTAAAATAAAGTATTTTCCACTATTCATCAAAAAATGAATTTTTATCAGAAAATACCAAAATTTTACCCAAAGTGAATTTTGAATTCCCGATTCTAAAGAATAATATTTTTTTCTAATAAAACATATAAAATTTAAAAAAACTATATTTAAAAATGGTTTGTCATCAAAAGGCGGTAAATCAACCTTTTAAAGAATATAAGAGTATTTGTGATTAAAATTGGATTCATTCACATTTTAACCCTCTAACTTTTATTGGATAAATGTAAAAACATTTAACAAACATGTATAATCATATTGTATTTAGTTATATTTATTCCCGCCATTACAACAGCTAGGTGTTAACTTCCATTTAAAATAATAATATTATATTGTCAGTGTGCAACGTAAGATTTCAAAGAAACCCGTTGTTGCGTATCGGGTATTCCATCGAACATAGAAACACCTTTAAAGTGAAATTAATATTTAATTCACAAAATATTAATTAAAAAGAAAATGTATTATTTCTTTATTTACCTGGGATGTTACATCCTTCCCCCCATTTGGAAATTGCATCCTCGCAATTTTATTCACTTATAAAATAATTTGGGGTATTTATCCCTCATAGAATTTTCATATTCCCACGTTGCCTCTTCAACCATATGGGTTTTCCACAAAACCTTTACCTGGTGAATTACCTTATTCTCCAATACTTTCTCTCTTCGGTCAAGAATATGGACTGGATGTTCCTTATAAGAGAGATTCTCTTCCAATTGAACTATATCTAGACTTAAAACATGAGAAGGATCCGGCATATACTCTCTCAACATTAAAACATAAAAAACATTGTGTACTTGGGATAAACATGGAGGTAATTCCACTTTGTACACAACTGATCCAACTTTCTCCAGGATTTCATAAGGTCCAATGAACCTCAGACTCAACTTTCCCTTCTTACAAAAATGAATCACACTTTTCCATAGAGAAACATTGAAAAAGACATGATCACCTACCTCAAAAGAAATATCCTTCCTCTGATTATCCGCATAACTTTTCTACTTGCTCTGAGTTGTTCTCATGTTATTCTGAATCAATAGAACCTTTTTTGTCATGTCTTGTACCAATTTTGGTCCCATCAGCTTCCTTTCACATACTTCATCCCAAAAAGCTGGAGTTCGACACCACTTCCTATATAATTCCTCAAAAGGAGCCATCTGTATACTGGAATGAAAACTGTTATTATAAGAAAATTCAACCAAAGAAATATGTTGCTCCCAATTTCCCTGGTAATCTCATGAACAAGAATGTAGTATATCATCCAAGGTCTGAATTTTTCATTCTTACTTCCCATTTGATCGAGTATGAAAATCTGTACTAAAATTTAATTCAGTACCCAAATACTTATGAAGGACTTTACAAAAGTTACAAGTAAACCTGGGATCACGATCACATACAATGAAGAGGGGAACTCCATGCAACCTATCTATCACTTTAATATACAACCTATAAAGTTGATATAGAGACAAAGTATCTCAAATTGGAAGGAAATGAGCAGATTTAGTCAATCAATCAACAATAACCCAGATTTCATTATTACCTCAAGATGTATTTGGTAATCCCACAACGAAGTCCATGGATATATTTTCCTATTTTCACTCTAGCACCAGTAAAGACTAAATCATCCCTTTCAATAACTATCACTCTTATTTAACCTACTCACAAGTCAAACACTTCACAGTAAAATTATCAATATCTCTTTTCATTCCATCCCACCAGTAATACTCTCGAAGATCACTGTACATCTTAATACTGCTAAGATGAACTGAAAACAGGGAACTATGAGCTTCACATAACAACTCATTATTCAACTATGAATCACAATGAATGCATAATATTTTCCCAAACCTCAAAACACAATCATTATCAATGTTAAATTCAGGAAACTTACCCTTCTTAACCAACTCTACCTTTTTTGTAACTCACTTTCTTCCTTCTGCGCTTGCTTTATTCTGTCTGATAGAGATGATTTCACTTACACCCGAAACAAAACAGAAGAATTTCTTACACCAAAAACTTCTATGCCAAAGTTCAACAAATAAAAAACCAAAGGATCTCATTCCAAATGTAGCATGGTCAATGAATCCTTACTTTTTTGACTCAATGCATCAGCCACTTTATTTGATTTTCTTGTATGATAATGAATCGTGAAATCATAATCCTTGATTAATTACAGCCATCTCATCTATCTCATGTAAAATTCTTTTTGAGTGAATATATACTTAAAACTTTTGTGTCCAGTATATATTTCACATTTTATGCCATATAAATGAATCCTCTAAATTTTTAAAGCAAAACAATAGATGCTAATTTCAAATCATGCATAGAGTAATTTAACTCATGAGGTTTCTACTGACATGAAGCATAAGCAATTACCTGATCATTCTACATAGGGACACAACCAAGTCCTTTCAATGAAGAATCATTGTAGATAACAAACTCATCATTTTGGGAAGGTAGTGCCAAAACTAGATCATTCACCAATCATCTTTTTCAATTCCTGAAAACAATCATCACATTCTTTTGTCCAAATGAACTTAACTCCTTTTCGAGTTAACTTAGTCATTAGACTAGATAACCGTGCTAAATTTTCAACAGACCTCTGGTAATAACCTACTAAACCAAGAAAAATACGGATCTTGGTTATATTTGTAGGTCTTTTCCATTCTTTAACAACTTTTGTTTTAGGAGGATCAACAATTATGCCATTTTTTGAAATAATGTGACCAAGGAATGAAATTTTCTGTAACCAAAACTCACACTTTCTGAATTTCCCAATTAGTTTCTTTTCTTTTAAGGTTTACAAGACAACCCATAAATGACTTTCCTATTCCTATTTACTTTTAGAATAAACCAAAATATCATCAATGAACACAACCACAAACTTATCCAAGAACTGATGGAAAATTCTATTCATAAGATCCATTAATATAACAGATGCATTGGTTAAACCAAAAGGAATAACTACAAATTCACAATGGCCATATCTAGTACAAAATGCGGTCTTTGGAATGTCTTCTTATTTTACTTTCAACTAATGGTACCTCGACCTCAAATCAATCTTTGAAAAATACCGATCTCCCTGGAGCTGATCAAATAAATCATCGATATGAGGAAAAGAATACTTGTTATTAATATTGATGTTATTCAATACTCTATAATCAATGAAAAGTTTCATTGAACCATATTTATTTTTAAAAAATAAGACAGGAGCACCTCATGGTGATTTTCTTAGTCGAATGAAACCTTTATCTAATAACTCATGCAATTGGTTCTTTAACTCTAAAAGTTCAATTTGAGCCATTCGATAAGGGGGTTTTGAAATTGGATTAGTATCAGGAACTAAGTCAAAAGTAAATTAAACTTCCCTATTAAGTATAATACTAGTAAAATCATCAGGAAAACATCAAGGTACTCATTTACCACTGGAAAATAATTAATATGAACAGTTCCTTTGTTTTCAACAATATGTGCAAGGTAACATTCATTTCCATATTTTACTAGTTTCTCAGCTTCCTGATATGTTATCAATAGTAAGGGTTCATTAATGTACACAAACTGAAAATATTTCTAAAAAGAAACCTATTTATCTCTGCAGTAAATCTTATCATGATAAACTGAAAGCCAATCCATACCCAAAATAACATCAAACTCTACTAGAGGCAAAATAATAAGGTTTTCAGGCATATTCTTTCCACACACAAAGACAGGAAGGTTCTTATGATTTATTTTTGTCTAGACATTTCCTACAGGTGTTTTTACCATAATTTTAGGATTCATATCTTGAGATGGAATTCCCAATTTACTAGAAAACTTCATAGAAATGAATGAATGTGTTGACCCCAATTCAAACAACACATTGGAATAATATGAACAAAAAAACATTGTACCTGATACTGCTTCATTTGATGTCCCAACATCTGTTGAAGTAGTTGAAAAGGATTTCACCACCCCTTTCTTCTTGTATTCTGGCTGGTTTCCCTCATTTGAGTTCATCATTGGACACTCATTTTCATAATGACCCGTTTCATTAAACTTAAAACATTTTACTGGTTGTAAATCAGATTTTTCTTACCATTACCCATCTCTTTTTCAGTGAAATTAAGAGCCTTATGTCCCATTTTACCACATCAGTAGTACCTACAAGAATTCAAAATACATTCCCTAACATGATTTTTACCACAATTTTAACAATCTGTAAATTTAAGTTTCTCACCATTAGACTTTTTTGAAGAGTTATTCCCTTTCGCCTGCCACCTCGACCTCTTATTCTATTATTTTTGCAAGAACACATGATCATAAAAAAACTCCATTTCCACCTTCTCCACACATCGATCAAGTTTCTAATAACTTTTTAAATCACAAGAAGATAAATCTCTTAGATACTTTGTCATTAATCATAAGTAAAAACGGTTGATTTTACTATCAAGATCTCGTATGAAATTTGGAGCATACCTTGACATATGAGTGAATTTTTCTTCATATGTAGACACTAATTCATTCTCATGCCTCAATTCTAGGAATTGTTTTTCCATACTAAGACAAACCACCTTGGGTAAATATTTCTCAAGAAACACACCCTTGAATTCATCCCAATCAAGACCGTCAATCTTTTCACTATCCTCGATATTTTTCACCATCGACCACCACTGATAAGCTTCACCATCAAAATGGTAAACAATGAGACTAACATTTTGATGTTCTGAGCACCCCATAACATCGAAAATATTCTCCAGTGTTTTAATCCACCCTTATGATAGCACATGGTCAAATGATCCTCTGAATGATGGGGATATTGCCTCATGAAATTCTCCACTACTGACATGTTCCTCTGTGGTGGATCTGGATGATCTCATGCATGGATACCACCACCATTTATAGCCTGATTCTACTATTCCATCATTGAAAAAAACTGTTCAGTTCTGATTTTGACCATCTCAGGTTTCTGATTTGGAAGGTTGTCTTCCTCCTGCTGTCGTCCCAACAGAGCAGCCCTGTTTCCTCTACGGAAAACCATTCTGAACACAAAAATATCTTAGGTGAAGAAACATGGTAATCTGTAAATTCTATATCACTTAAATATTACCATAAATTAATTTATAGACATTAATTTAATAATATCCTAACTTCTAAAGTTATCTAAACTGACCTCTGATATCAACTATAAGGACCCAGCCATAAACATTACATAATATTGAATTAAATTAATAATTCAAATTGAGGATCTTTTTAGGTTTATATTTTTAGAGAATTAGGCCATAACTATTACATTATATCTCAAAAATTACATGGTAGACACTTTTACTCAATTTTCATTTTTTCATAAAATAAAAACTTTTGAAAAAAAGAGAGTCATGTTTAGTCCCATGTTTTGGACAACATGACTTTTTATTGATCTCATCCTTGACCCTATTCATCTTTAAGTCCTATGAAAAACATTTCAAAACATTAGATGAGCATAAAAAGATCAGTAAGGGTTATAAAAAAAAATAAAGAAAACATTAGTTCATCAATACATACATAACATTATCTCTTTAACATACCTCATGAAATCATAAGATTTATGAATAACACATAGAAAACATAAACCATAATGGTAACTTGTGGCATCCATATCATACTTACATTGTACCTATCACAACTACGTAGAGAGTTACATTTGGAATACCCATCACAGTATATTTCCTTAATATCTTGGGAGAAACATTCATGTTTACCTCCGCCATGTTACCCAATGCATTGGAGAGCTATCTCAGGCTCACTTCCTTAGTTTTATCATGGAACCACCGGTATACATAACAATTCCCAAGAACCATAACTTATTCATAATTCATAAAACAAACATAAAGGAAATATAACATTTCCACATTTCCATCACAATATATTATTTAAATATATTGACATAAAAAACCATTATAAAAACTATTTTCAATACCAAAATATGTAAAAGAGTATATGACATTTATTTTCCTTCTAAAAACATTACAGCTTGTTAAGTAATCCAAATATAAAATAATACTCACAGTGGAGAAAAGGTCATTGTCACCACGTACGTTAAAAACAAACATTCTTTTTGTCATTTAGTAAAACTCCTTGTAGAAAAATATTCCCTTTGAATGAAATGAAAAGTCAATGTTTTTTATAAAACCTATAAAATAAAGTCATATATAAAACAATACATGCCTCAATAAAAGGAGATTGAGACGAATTCCCTTACCTCGTGTCCGATTTGAACCGTTCATTCTTTAATCTCCTGAATAATAAACTAAAGTTAATTTATGATTGAATAAGATCCCTTTTCAAGTTTATTATTCCTTTTATATCACTTATTACCATGTTATAAACATTATGTATTCATTTATGTTAATAACGGTTGTTTTGTCGATATTTGGTACTTTAGTCAAAAATGAACTTCTTATAATTACAAGTTGTTCATGTGGTCAAATATCCATTATCTACAGAATGATATTAATGTTGTAGATATAATATATATCATATATATCCAGTATATTTATGTATTTATAATAGTACATAACATTTGGAGATAAGAAATGAAATGCACAGTTCATGGAGACGGTAAGTCGTACGTACGCATGAACACTCCTTTCATTTGTATTTCTTATTTTAATGGAATTAAAAACTAATGAGACATAGATATATTATAATTTCAGTATAATATCTTATATAATATCATTAACTTCATCCTTTATATGTCCCACATATGTCATTAACGAGTCAAATCACTTTGAGGGGGCGGTAGTCCGCACTTCCTCAAATGAAATTATCGCATTTACCCATAATGGAAACCAAAAAGGTATGATATAAATGAAAAATAAAGAATCATAAAGAAAACATGAACATAATATATATCATATATAAATACATTTCCATCATAATTTCCATAATGATAGGTGTTAGAAGATAATTGAACAATCATCGTTTCGTGAGTCGTTAGTTTGTCATCCACAGAAACAGTATGTTCTTTACACATTAGATGGAGGTGTGTGTAATTTTAGTTTGAATAAATCTCATAAAAACATACTAGTATATTTATTATACTGGTTTTGTTATAAAATAAATGAATAAAAAGAGTTTATAGGGGTTGTAGAAGTAAAATAAAATAAAAGAACTTAAGAGAAGACATTACCTTTAAATTGGGTTACTCCCTTTGGTTTAAACCAAAATGGTTTGTTGAAGTGCCTTATGCCTAATTTAAGGATTCTAGGAGGATTATATGGATTTAGGGAGATTAATTGGTCAGTGGTTGGATGAGACAAGGGGCCTGAGAGGTGTGAGGAATGGGTTAGAGGTGAGGGCTTTTTATAAGGGTGAGGATGGGCTCTTTAAGAAAGCTTGAAAATATTATTTTATTACATAATGATTTTCGGTTTCTAAAGGTCCAAAACATATTAAAGTCAAATATAAGATGAATCATGGTCGAAATAAAATCATCCAAAAATAATTGGATAGGTTTTGGATATTATTTTAATCTCTATAATCTTATTTATTTTAATCATTTGATAATGATGTAAACACTGCATCATTATTGTGTCATTAATATTTTTATTTATTCATTATCTAAAAATTATAAAAAAAACATAATGTAGGAAATAAATTCATATTTACAAATATTATTTATAGTCTATAATATAACTTATATAACTCTATGTAAAAATTAATTTACTGAAAGATATTTGTTTATGTCATTTTTGTCTTTAATTTAAGTTAATTAAAATAAAATGTCATTATCACCCTTAAGTGGCTCCATGGGGTCCCCAACATATACCCAAGGATTCTCATGGTTGGAATAGTATCAAAAAATAGGGTTAGGACACATTTTAGGCTAATTTTATATTATTATAGTACTATTTTTAACCCTTATTTACCAGATTTACCCTTTAATCATGGTAAATAAAATATTTACTGAAGTAAATATTCATAATGTCTAAAAATAAAAGTTACCAATTTACACAATTTGAACCTCCTGATTTCGAATATGAAATCCATTTTTACAAATTCAAAACACATAAGTGGCAGAAAGTAATTTAAAATTAATTCCTGTTGTCAAAACAAAAGGCATGTTTTTAAGAAATATTAACTATCAAAAGATTGACACTAGTTTATGTCCAATTTCAATGTGAAATTAATTACAATGACCAAAATTGAATTAAATGGTAAAACTATAATCTAATTACACTTTAAACCCAGTTAAAAAGGTAATATATCCATATAAATAAATTAGATTAAAAGGAAGTTTTGAATTAAAATACAGTGTTTTTCATTATTCATCAAAAAATGAATTTTTATTAGATTAATACCAAAATTTTACCCAAAGTTAATTTTTAGGTCCCAATTCTAAAGAATGGTATTTTTTTGTCAAATATAACATATAAAATGACAAAAACTAGATTTAAAAAGGGTTCTCCATCAAAAGGCAATAAATTGACCTTTTAAAGAATATTATAGTATTTGTGCTTAAAATTGGATTCATTAACATTTTAAGCCTCTAAATTTTATTGGATAAATGTAAAAAATTTAAAAAACTTCTATAATAATATTTTATTTAGTTATATTTATTCCCACTATTATAATGGCTAGTCGTTAACTACCATTTAAAATAATAATATTATATTGTTAGAGTGCAACGTAAGATTTCAAAGAAACCTGTTGTTGTGTATCAAGTACGCCATCGAACATAGAAACACCTTTAAGGTAAAATTAATATTTAATTCACAAAATATTTATTAAAAAGAAAATGTGTTATTTCTTTATTTTACTAGGATGTTACTTAATATACCTTGTTTTTTCACCCTGGGAAGCCCTACTTTTGTTCTTAAAGAATGCAGATAAGATCTTGAGGTTAGGTGTGGAATACTGGTACTTGATCTAGGTAACCTTGAAATAAAAGTATCTAAAACCGAATATCTATGAATTATTTGATTAGTTGAGAGGGACACAATGGTTCTATAGGGTTGACCTTAGATCATGTTATCCACAGTTACGAGTATAGGATGAGGAGATAGTTAAGAAAAAAATTCAGATTCCTCTACAATCTCTATGAGTACTTAGTGATTCCTTTTGGAATGATGAATTCCCTAGTAGTTTTCATGGGAATAATAAAAAAGATAAGTCATCCTTTCTTAAACTAGTTCATTAGTGTCGTTATCGATGATATCCTGTTATACTAGGTATATGAGGAGGAGTATGCGAGACACTTAAGGATGGTTCTAGATATGCTATGAGAGCACCAGATTTAATAGAAGCACTCAAAATGAAATATCCAGATACATGAGGCCCGTATTCTAAGACACATTATCTCAGAAGATAGAGTGATTGTGGACCCGGATAAGGTCAAGGAAGTGTTAGCTTGGGATCCACCCAAGAGTGTGACATATGAGGAAAGATTTCTTTAGTTGGTAGGATATTATTAAAGATTAATACCAGATTTATCTAGGGTATCATCACCCATGACTTATTTCACACAAAGGGGAATCCATTCATGTTGATAGATTGGTTCTAGAAAACTTTTCTTTAGTTGAGACAGAGTTTGAATATCGCCCCTATCTTGAGATTTTCTAAGGATGGTGTTGAGTCACAGTGTTCTGCGATGCATCTAGAACCATGCTTGGTTATGTTCTAATATAGAGGTAAGTGGGATTTCCTATGGTTCACGTCAGTTGAGACCACATGGTCAAAAAATGAAAGCCATGATCTAAAGTTAGTAGAAATATTCTTCACAATAAAGATGTTGTGACACTACCTGATGGGAGAGAAGTTTATCATCTATAATGATCACTAGAGCATCAAGTATATCTTCTCTCAAAAGGATCTTAATTTAAGACAGAGGCGATGGATAGAGTTCCTCTAGGATTATGAATTTAGGTTTTCTATACATCTAGGAAGGGGAAGAGAGTAGTAGATGCTCTCATCCTGAGATCTTAGTTGTAGTTTCTGAATAAGGCATTAGAGCAGTTGGAATTGTTGAAATTATCCTTTTAGGATGGATATAGAAAATCTTACCTCTAGTTGATGGTTGTTACCCCTCCACTTTTAAAGAGACTTAAAGATGCACAACTTGTGGATACTGATTGTGAGACCCTACATACTCAGATATTCAATAGACATGCTTCTGATAGATTTTATGAAGGTGGGGAGAATAGCATTATTTCTAGAGGATGTGTACCGGTACTAGTGATGTTGAAAGAAGAGGTTCCGGGAGAGTTCCATACATTTCCTTTTGTGGTACATCTAGTTGTGGAAAATATTTATTAGGATCTTCAATGTTAGTTTTGGTGGCTATGGATGAAGAAGAGAGTTGTAGAGTTTGTCTCTCGATGCCTTAATTTTCAGGAAGTAAATGTTTAGCCTAATGTTTCAGTGGTTTATCTCAACCCCTTGAGGTGCTAGACGAGAAGTGGGATTTTATATCTATGGAATTCATGATGGGATTAACACGTAAGTCCCAGAGACACGATTCTATCTGGGTGATCATAGACCGAATAAAAAATTCGGGCTATTTTATAGCTATCTAAGAGAATATTTCATTAAAGATCTTGGGACACATCTAAATTCAAGATATTGTCTGTCTCCATGTACTTCTCTCAACGATAATTTTTGACCATGACGCTCACTTCACATCTTGGTTGTGGAAGGGATCACTGGAGGCCTTTAGAACTCAATTACACTTGAGAAAAACACTTCACCCTTAAAAATATATCCATATAGAGAGGAAATTCAGGTTCTGGAGGACATACATAAAGTTTTCATGTTATATTTGGCCATAGTTGGGAGGATCCTAAACCACTGGTGTAGTTTTCATACAACAACTATATTTACACCATTATTTTGGCACCATTGAAGGCCTTGTATGAGAGAACCTAAATGTCACAACTTTAGTAGACTAACCTAGGAGACTCAGTACTCACGGGCCTATAGTTGGTTATAGAACTACCGAGAAGGTGAAGATCATACAAGAGAAGATGATGACTCAACAGAATAGTCATAAGTTTTATACAAATAAATGATGTTGGACATTGGAGTTAAAGGAGAGAGACCTTGTGTTCATAAGGGTTTATCCTTGTGGATTATAATAGATAGTTTCAAAGTGAAAAAGCTAACTCTGAGATTCATTGACCCTTTCTAAGTACTTCTTAGAGTTGGAGAGGTGGCGTACTACTTAGAACTACCTACACAGTTAGACTGGGTACACGATTTCTTCCATGTGTCGTAGCTGAGGCTGTATATACATTACCCATCACATGTTATCAAAAACGGCATGCTAGACATCGAGGTTGGAGATATTTTTTTTGAGTAATAGGTAGAGATTGAGGATCGTCAGGATATGATCTTTCTTGGATGATTGAATTCTTAAGTGTGTGTCTAGTGGTAACACAAGAATATCCAAGAGATCACATTGGATAAAGAGTCTCAAATTCATTCTTAGTACACAAATATCTTTGTGTGGCCCTTGTTTTGGATTTTCAAGATGTAAAGTACCAAGGGGGATAGAATTTACTGACTCATATTTTCTGTGTATTATTATTATTATATATTATGTGGCTTATTTTAGAGATCATGTGATGAGATGAAATGCGATTCCAAGGCCCAATGTTCCCGGAAAATATAAATACATGAAATATATGAAATATATTAAATAGCATGTGTCACAAACCAGATTAGGTATCCTGGTAACCCGATAACTGATCTAACCCTGACATAGCCCGAAGGGCATTCCTGATCCCCATGGGTCGGTGACTAGCTCCTTGCATCATACAAAATGGATGTGGGGATGATTTTTCCACTAACAATGTAGAAAGAAAAGAAGTAAGATAATATACATATAAAAAGAAAACTTCACTGGGAGTAAAGTACCATAAAAAAAGGAATAAACAATCCCAAAGAACTATAACACAAATACCAAAATAAGGGAAAACCCTGAGTACACAATGACACAAATCACCATGCCATGGTTCAATAGCCGGATGCATCATCAGAAGATACTTTCCCCTTAATCGAACCTGGAAGGAGATAATCTACAAACACCTGAAGGCATATGTAGGGTGTGAGCTGAAAAGCCCAGTAGGGTCTCACCATAGATTCTATAACAAATGAAAATACAATACTAACAAAAATAATGCTTCCAATTTTAATGTAAACATGTTTGTAATTTTAAAATTAATTAAAAAAATCATTCTATACATTTCAGATTATGAAAAAAATAATTTAAGAAAAGGCTTTACAAATACTGGAATATTTATAAAACAATGGATTAAGTAAAATAGTTACATAAAAGAGTTAATGAAAATTTAGAAGGAATGGAAATAATTTCAAAAGAATTGGCATGGATTTATATCTCAAATATAAATAAAAAGTGATCAACAAGGTCATCATCCAAATAGGTCTGATAGTATTTTGGGCTATAGGATTCAGCACTCTCTAAGTGATCATGAAAATATGTGTACACATATGTCCTCTGGACACAGGTCAAAGAGGTCTCATTTCCATAGCCTAAGGGATGTGACCATCTTGATGTATATTTTAGAATGTTTTAGTAATTATAGAATGTGTCTAAAAAACTCACAATCAACTTAAGGATTTCATGTACTCTTACACAATCAATGATGGGAAATTTATTTTAAGAACTCTTAAAATATAATTAAATCCCATACTTCCATTTAAATTCAAATATTCTATTTAAAACAACAACAAGTTTTAATAAAAAAATATGCCTCTTTAACAGGATAAAACCACTGGGTTTTTATCAAAACATTTTAATCCATTTTCACAATTTAACCAATTTCCAACAATTTCATAACAATCCCCCTATTCACTAGGACTTGGGTTTTTAACAAATATTTCAACCAATTAAATTATACAATTAAATTCAACCATTAAATTTCTTCTATTTCCATCAAATCCTAAATATAAATTTTTACAATTTAAATATCACTAATTTAAATTTCCATGCCAAAAACACATTTTTCTCAAAAACCCAAATTCACCAAAATTGGGATTCTCCAACAAACCTATTGAAGTCTATAAGATTCAATTTTAAAAAAAATTATTTTAATTCAAATAATTTAAACTTAAATAATGAAATTAGGGTTAATATAAATTAGGGATTTTGACAGAACCACCTACCCCAGAAGTTAGGAATACCTCTTTACAGTTTTATTATCATCAAAGGAGACAAGTCAATGTCTCTATTTGTCTGTACGTTAATGATCTAGGTTTATCAAGAGTTCCCTATAATCAAAACATTTATTTCATTTCAACAATAAATAAAATATTACATGAGATGTTACTTTATCTTTCTTTAATAATCTCTAGATTATCATTTTATGTCGATGATTGTAATCGTAAGAATTAACCCCAAGAATAATTATAAACTTCATTCGTTAATTATATCACAAAATTAATTTGAGAACTGAGGTGGTATTATGAGTAATTATTTTTTAAAATATATATATTATAACCTTTGATAATGATATTTTTATTAATAAATATTTTCATTTTACTAGAGAAAAATTCATTAATAACTAATCTTTGATAATTTCATGCAAATATCATTTTATAAAGATTCATAATTATCATTTGATAATTATCACACAATTATTCTTTATTAATAATTTAACATAATTTCTCTGGATAACCTTGGTTCTATCATTATTTCATTTCTTTTAAACGTAATTAAAAAAATGAGAATAAAGAAGAAAATAAGAGAGAGGAGATAAAAATAATAATAATAAACAATTAAATTAAAGTATGAACCTTGAAAAAAATGAAAGATGCAATGAGGATGAGGGTAAGTGGGCCATGAAATCTACCAGAAAAGATCAGAGATGCAACCCAAAAACATCATGGTGGTCTGTGGATCCCTGAATGTGATGAGAACGACCCAAACAAATAATTCAGATCATATATTATTTCAAACCCTTAGGCATTACAAAAAAATAACTTGAAAACCTAATTTAATCATCCTCTTAACTTGAAAATAAACTTTGGAGGGTTTTAAATCAACATATTAGTATTTTTGTGTTTAAAACAAGTTAAAACAGTTGGAAATTGAAGGTTTTGAAAACCTTTAGCGTTAAAAAATGAGTTCCAGTGTTTTACAACATGGTTTTAGGGATGATTGAACAATGATATTTTTTCTAATAATGAAATTAATTTAATATAATCAATTATTTAATATAGTTACTAAAAACTACAATTAATTAGTGACATAACCAAACACTCGTTGATAATGAATGTTATGACCCTATTAAGGTAAACACCACATTACAGATCCAACTGTGGTCTCATATTTCTCATATGACACACAATTTTATAGATATTAATGATTTATTATTAAAAAATGGAATAAATAATTAATTAAAATAAAAAGGTTGTTTTTGCGAGAGTGGAGTCCAAACACTCGATGTTAACAAATGTTATACCCAATCTAGTGATGTTTTTTGAAAAGTCATCTCAAGCGTGAAATGAAGAAAATAATTAAATAAATTATTTTATTTTTATTTCATTGAAGCAGCGACTATCGTTTCTTTAAGTAGACCATTTTGATGGAATTCAAAGGTTATCCACATAACACTAGATGCATTGTAGATCCTTTGGAGAGAGATTTGGTTGATCTATCTTAGAAAAACTTCTACCAAATCGTGGATCGATGATCAACATGAGACATAATAAGAGGATCTCACCAATAATCATGAAGTATGATCATTCTTCATTGAATATTGATCAAAATAGAGTTAGGATGTTTTTTTGGTTGGCTTATTTTCCCATTATTAATTACTACGATGAATACGAATCAATCAACCAACAGATTGATCCATGGTTTAATAATCCTATTGGATGGTTTTATTTACAGGGTTATTTTGGGAGTTTAAATTGATTATTTTTAATTCATCACTATAATTATAATGGGGATGGATCAAAGACAACATAAAAATTGGATGAGGTTTATTCATCATGTTTGTAGTTGTGCATTTCCCCCATATTTATTCATTCATCGCGAGTGTTCTATATTGACATGTGGTTTGACATCCACCAAGAAATTGATAATTTCACACCCATTTCTTGGTACAATGATCCAATATTGTGTATCTAGGATCAAAACATTGCGAAAATGGTGTAATGATGGAAGTAGTGGCAGATTAGATGATTTTTAATACCCAATTTCATGTTCTTCGACACACAACAAAGAACGAAAAACAAGCCCATTTTCTGAACAAATCCTAGGGTCGAAATCTAGTGAATGGCTATAGAGAGGTTTGTACAGGGTAGATCCTCAAGTTTTAGGTTGGATGAATATGAAATATAAGGTTATGGTGGCATGGTAACATGCAAAAGGAAGAACCATAATTTTGTTTGAAAATCCTAATCCCCATAGAGTGTAATATGAGATTATAGGGTGTATTGGTCCCTGCCAGCAGTGGCTAGGGTTTCAGGAAGAAGTTAAGGATCACACGATGTTTAACCCTATCACACTATGTGTGGCCTCTCCCTAGTGGCTTGGTATGTACCTCATAGGATATGTAGACACATTCTATATTACATGGTCATGATTATGTCATTTACTCCCACATGGACATAGCTTGGCTTGGTGAACACGAGTATACTCGTGTACTAGTACACGTGTAGAGTACATTGGCAGTTGCATGGCATGTGCTGTTACATAGACATGGACACAGACATGGGCTATTTACATGGAAAGTAGATAGGGTCAATGGGAAACAACATGTAACCCTACAAGACACTGTGTACACCTAAAATGTCAGTTTGGATCCATTTTCCTATGTATCTTGGAAATGTTTTATTTTTTTGCATTAACCATACCCATTACCTAAGGTTTAGTATGGAATCACCTCCTACACCCAAGACAATGATCTCTTCAACATCACTTCTTGGATATATTTGTGGGAATCACTACTCCAAAAATGGGCAAGGGAAGCGCTACCCTTTTATCAGTGCTAAAAAAAGAGCTGATAAAAGGGGTCATTTATCACCGCTAAAAAAATGGATGATAAAGGGTCACATTTAACATCACTAAAAAAGCACTGTTAAAAGTGACCCTTTATCAGAGCTTTTTTTAGCACTGGTAAAGGCCCCCCTTTTGTCAGTGCTTTTTTTAGCGCTGTTAAAGGGGACCCCTTTATCAGTGCTTTTTTTAGTAGCACGGATAAATGGGGTGCTTTATCAGTTCTTTTTTCCTAGTGATAATAAATTTTATGTTTCAAAAAAAATTAATGAAAAATAATATATTGTTATATAAGTGTATTTATATTGATATAAATATAATATATATTTTTTAAATATGTTTTAGATAAGTATAAATAGAATATTACATTTAATATATAATAAATTTAGTGAAAATGGATTTAAAATATTTTAAAAAATATTATTAATTAATAATTTGATAATTATTATTGATTAAAAATCATTAAATAACAATTTGAAGACACAAAAAAATCAAAAAATTAATAAAAGAACTAAAATAAGTTGAAAATTTAACTCAAACTTCAAACGGCCATAACTTTTGATCTGGGTGTCCGTTTGAGCTCTACAGCATATCAAATCGAAGCCTGCGATGAGATCTACCTCTTATGACCTAAGAAAAGCTTCTATAATAGTTTTAGAGGCTAAAAAAGGCCCAAACGTCCTCCAAAAATGAGTTTTTAGTCAGGATACCTCAATTTGTTAACATTAAAACAAGTATAACTTCTGATCTGGGTGTCTGTTAGGCTTGTACCACATATCATATTAAAGATTGTTTCATTATCTTCGATTTGACTAGTTTTGGAGTTGAAAATGGCTTCTGGATTAGAAGTTATGGTCATTTTAACATTCTATGGCTTTCCAAATACACATATATATGTATTTATTCGTAAATATGTGTGTTTGTGTGTGTGTGTGTGTTATATATATGTATTTATTTATTTATTTATTTATTTATTTATTTATTTATTTATTTATTTATAAACACACATAAAATACATATTTTATAAATGTATTTAAAACTAATCTTATAAATATATATTATTATACAAATAAATATATGGATAAAAAAATATAACTAAATATATATATATAAATAAATATAAATATAAATTAATATATGAATAAATATAACTATACTAATATATGAATAAATATATATGTTTTAGTATAAATAAATATATTTATATTAACATGAATATATATTATTATACGAATAAATATAACTATATATATATAAATAAATATTAATATATATTAATATATGAATAAATATATATGTATTAATATAACTAAATATATTTATATTAATAGGAATCTATATTAATATACGAATAAATATAACTATATATATATAAATATATATATATATCATTAAAAAGAAAAAAAACAAAATGGCTTATTGGTAAAGGTGTAGGTGTGAAAGGGGGAGGTCGTAGGTTCGAGTTCTGGTGGAAGCAAGGAGGTGCGCATGGGGGGTCATGTGTTGGACGCACGGGCAAGGGTGGGGCGCAGGAGTGGTCCACCTAGCGATGATAAAGGGGGTCAAGCGCTGTTAAAAGATCCCCCCCGAATTATATATTCTTTTTTATTTATTTTATTTTTTTGACTTTTATCAGCATGTTTTAAAACCGCTGATAAAAGGGGTCTTTTATCCACGCTAAAAAAAGTGTTGATAAAATGGACACCGACTTTATCTTTTCCTCTATTAACATCGCTTTTTTAGCGCTATTAATGCACTTTTCTAGCATTGATAAAAGCCATATTTATAGTAGTGAATCCTTCTATAAGGCCCAGAGTGAGATCCTATTTTCATCTTTGTAACCTTGGTAGAGTTATTAGTATAGTCATGGCCAACACTATGTGGGCACCAATCCTCAACTTAACAGGTTTATCCAAATTGATTTGTTGGTATACCCCATGGACTTGGGTGTGATCCTCATCTGTTTATCATATTTCTTTAAAATTTATGAATGTACTTCTAATGGTGAGACCCATCAAGAATTACCCATCAGATGGATGTCATCCATGCTATCAGACTCATGAAGTGTGTTCCCTGAGAATATTTCTTGGTGGAATGTTTGAGTTGGAATCCTATTCTATCATTATAGTTGTGACATACCTTTAGATTGTGTCTCTTTGTTATGTATATCGGAATATTCTTATTATATGTGCTAGGGAAATATATCTGTTTAGAGTTTATTGTATTCTTTTATTGTGTGCTTTTTGATTTTATGGTATCCTAATTTATATTTTTATACTCACTCATGCATTATGTTTTCCTACACATGTCATTTCTTGTATAGATTATTGAACTTTTAACAAAATCAACGATAGACCAGGACTAAACAATGCTTAATGATACTAGACATATTGGGGTGTGTTCCTCTGATATCTTAATAATAGTATGAAGTATTACTTTTAGGTTTGACTTGTTTGTAGAAAATTTGTGGTGGCCTTGTATTTGGCCCTATTTTGTTTTCTTTACATCCTATCATACTTTGTTTGTGGGATTTAGATGTATTCTTGCATGGTTGTTATGTTATTTTTACATGTCAACATCTTATTGATGTGGCTATATTTTTACATAGTTTTTCCACTTCTTTTTTCTTAAATTTTAATGATTTAATTAATTATTTAAGCACTTTTTACTAAATAATTGCACTTTTGTATTTTTATAATTAAATTTATTAATTAATAAATTTTTATAATTAATTAAGTATTTTTATTCTTTAAATTTATTATTTTAATATTAATTTACTTTTATAATTTAATTATTTATGAATTAGTTTTGTTAAGTAAAATTTGCTTGACTTTTTAATAAATTAACATTTTTATTAAAAAATAATTAATCTTCGTATTTCTATTTATCTAATATAGCCTTTATTATAATATTTTATCCTTTAATTTAGACTCATTAAAATAAATTAACTTTATTAATTTTTATTTTTAATTATTTGGTCAGTTTTTAATTAAATTTATTAACTTAAGTTTTCAATTCAATAATCTGATGTGTTTTTATTTTTAAGTGTTCATCTTGTTATTTAATTAATTAACTTATCAATTTAAAACTTTTATATTTTAATTTAGTATATACAGTATAAATAATAACCCAACTTCAAACTATTTAATTGATTTACTTTTAGTTTTTAATTATATTTTAAATAATTTTCATTTATTAGTTTATTAAATTATTTAATTAACTTAAGTTTTAATTATAAGTTTAATTAATGTAGTTTTAATTTTTGTCTCACCGTTATTCTAATTCTTTTATATTGCCACCGTAAGTTTTATTTTCTGTATTTTATCGATGCGGATTGATTTTTCCATTAGTGACCTTCTATTTTATCTACAATAATGACCTTTTATGTAGTGCAATGATAACCTTTTATTTTTTCTATCGGTGACCTTTTTCATTAGTGGCCTTTTATTTTATCTGAAACAGTGACCTTTTATGCAGTGCATCGGTAACCTTTTATTTTTTTCTATCAGTGACCTTTTATAACAGTAACCTTTTCTATTTTTTGTAACAGTGATATTTATTTGCATTGGTAACCCTTTTTTTCAAATGGTGACTTTTTAAGTTTCTGTTTCGGTGACCTTAATATTTTTTTAAGCTAACGGTAACCTTTTATTTACTATATCGGTGACCATTTTCTTTATCCTTAATTATGAACTTTTCTTATCGGTGACTTCCAATCCCATTTTTCCTGCCCTTCTCATAGATGTATTTCCTTCTATCGATAGCCTTGATACTGATGCAGTCCCCCTGAGACTGACGCAGTATTGAACATCACTTCCACCCTCTCACCTAACAAACCTATAGAAACTATTCTCATCGTGCTGCCCTACCTTTACCCATCTCACCGACAACACAATTATCACTTCTTCGTCCTTCCAAAACATTCCGAACCAGAACCAGATTCAAAGTTCCAAATCAGATTCAAACTCAAATATGAAACCTTAAATCAACCTAGATGAAAACCTTAATAACAACTTTTCAATCATGAGGGTGAAGCATCGTCATCACAGAGGAGTTGAGCCAGTTTTCCTTGCATCTAGTTTGCGATCTTTCCGT
This sequence comes from Viscum album, assembly GCA_963277665.1. Lineage (NCBI taxonomy): Eukaryota > Viridiplantae > Streptophyta > Magnoliopsida > Santalales > Viscaceae > Viscum > Viscum album. Next base: position 718,146,216 of record OY728160.1, read on the forward strand.
CGGAGTTGAGAAAGGAGCCGCGGTTTGCAGAGGAATAAGTTGTAGCTGTTGGATCGAGGGCGTTGCAAGTTGACGATGGTCTCTACTATTAGCCACTAAAGATGAGGAACCATTGTATCTGAGCTACCATCGCTAGTTTATTGAGGGTGAGCTGAGGCTGCGACCAGTCCACTAATAGGAGAGGAATTCAGGAGTCGCGCCAGGCTAAGTTACAAGCTGAGGAGCAAGAGACAGTCTCCCTAGTCTAACAACAAAACCCCAAAGCCTCCCCATGATGTACCATCAATGGTCGGAGGAGGGCTGCTGCTTTCTAAAATCAAGATCATCCTCACGTTGGGAGCATGATGCCATAGTGAAGATGCTTCGGGATGCCACTAGAGAAGAAGAGTGTTATCCCTATTGCTGCACTGAGTGAGGAGGATCTGATCACATGCTAAACTCCTTGGAAGCTTCTTGAAGAAGTTGGATACCCTCCCCCTATTTGCACCAAATTTGTGGGAGGAAGAAGGAAGTTTAAAAAAAAAAAAACTAAATATAAAACTAAAATAGTAAAATTATAATTATTAACATATAATAAATATAAGATATTTAATTTTTATAAAATATAATTTATAATCTAATTAAATTTAATTAAAACTTTTATTAAACTAAATTAATAATAAATTTATAAATTTAAATATATTATTTTTGAAAATTAAATATTTATAATAAAATATATAAAGTAAAATACTAATAATAAATTATAAATATAATTAAAATATGTTGAACAATTAAATTAGAATAGTTAATAATTTTATTTTCTTAATAATAATAAATTTAATAATTATAATATTAACATAACATTTTAATCTTGTGTTTATCAACTAGAGTATTAAAAATTTATATTTTACCTTAAAAATGTTACATAATTAATTTAACAAATAATATAAAAATAAATAATAATAATTAACATAATATTTATTAATTAACATTAATAACTTTTTAAATAAGTAATATGAAATTAAACATTAAAAATATAAATATTATTTAATTTCCTTCATGTTTTATTTATTCTAACTATGCAGGTCCATATAGGAGCTAGAAACATGTCTAAATACATTCAACTAACTCATCAAGAGTTAGCTGCATTTGAAAATGTAGTGCGACGAGTGGTTCATGAAAAACACATGTGTGCAATGCGAAAGAAAGGGACACTTGAAGTCGGTGGAAAACAGGGGGTGACGTGCAACATATGCCAGCAAGATTTAAGAGCAAAGCAAGAAGTGAAATAGAGGGGGTGGTGGGGATAGATAGATTGGACATCCTCTCACACATTAGAGAAAAACAGATCTGAGGAAGATATCTTAGAGACCCAGTGGGCAACCCTGGAGTCGGAAGAGTACAGGAGTAGAGCATCATCTATGGACTTCTTCTTCCATCTTGATTCGAGTATTTATACTCTGTTTTAGTATGTTACAATTTTGGTGATGTTAATGAAAATGTTTTCAAGTTAAATCATTTAGTTCGGGGAGAAATTGAAGTTTGACTGGTTTTCTTTTAATATTATTTTTCACTTCATCATTTTTATGTATTCAATATTGATCGACGAGATCAATACTGAATATGTTCAATTTCTTGTACCACTAGAAATTAATTTCAAAATTTCATAGTTAATTGGAATGATTGATTGTGTAATCACCTTTCAAAAGATACTAAATTCATAAGACTTACGAACTTATGGTGATTTCGTCCTGTTGTCATTTTCAAATAATGACTGTCATAGTTGATCTATTTTAGAGTGGAGAACTATAAAATTGATCAACCTGTCAGAATTAACTTCTGGTGAGGGAATTAAGTCACTCTCTTAAAATGGTGGTATACTGCAACAATTTTTAAGTGAATTGGAATGCTTTTAAAACCAGCAATATGTAGATTTTTCCCCGGGCATTACATTCTAGTAGTTCACTTATTAGCGTTCTATATTTTTATTTTTCACAGCTTTCAATTTTTTTTTCGATTTATCTTAGTCTAGGTCAAAAACCCCAAAAAGTGTAGTTTCTTTACTACTTAATAATTTCAGAAAAAAATATAAAAAGTAATATAAAATAGAATATCTAGTCCACTGCTGACAATAACGGGGTCATTTGAAAATTTTTAGAAAGGTTTTGGTCAAAATATCCTTCTCTGTGGGTTCAACCTTGATTTCCACATATAAAATAGTTAGTAGAAATATAAATAATTAAACATTCATTAAATTCAATGATATTTGGTTTAGGTAAATTTTTCGGCATTGTTTTCGGAAAAGGCACGAGCCATTACTTCTAAAAAAACCTTAAAAAATTGACAAATTTGAAAAGTGTAAAATAAAATATTATTCATTTCTTGTTAAGTGTTTCTGTTTTCTTTACTGTTGAATACTTTCTGTTGTTATTTTCATGAGAAAAAGAACTTCTGGTGTAAGATTAGAGCCTATGAACCCTGAATTAGATAAAAAATTAACTGCTCTAAGAAAGAAAATAAAAATTGAAATGGAAAATCTAGATGAGAGAGTTCTTGCACCAAATAATTTCCAAAATCAACCAGAACTTCTAGATGAAGTTGAAATACCTAGGATAAGGGAGTTCTATCTCCTTCATGTTTCATGAAATCCATCTTCTATTTTGTTATCTCCTAGAGCCCAGAATTATGAGCTAAAACAGTCACACATTTCACTACTGCCTTCATTTAATGGACTATCTAATAAGAAATATCTAGCCTTCATTAGATATTTTTATAATATTGTGCAATAGATACCTCTTCTAGGAATCATATAGAATGAACATAGAATGATATTCTTTCCCTTTTTCCTTAAAGAGAATGCTAATAATTGGTTTCTCATTCTAGATGAGATCATTTTCGAAAACTGGGATCAAGTCTACAATTCATTCATTATGAAATTTTATCCCCAATGAATTAAGGGTGAACTGAGAACTAAATTCACTAGTTTTTATCAAGAGGATAGATAATCTTTTCATGAATCATGGGATCAATTTAGGGAACTTCTTTGGAAGTGTCCCCATCATCAACTCCCATATCACCTTCTCATGGATACCTTCTATGAAGGGTTATTCTCCTCTGAACAGAATCTAGTTAATAAAGCTTGTAACGTCTCGGATTTTCCATTTATTATTTTAAATATTATATGGGATTATTTCGAGACCGAGCGCAAAGACGTCACATCATTCTGAGGTCCAGTGAGCCTGGAATGGTGGTTTGAACATTTTAAGCAAAGTGAGTCGGCACTTGTGAGTGGTTGTGGCAGTTTCCAAACGGATGCCTGGATTAAAAATATGAGGGCACCGTTGCATCCAGGATGATGACTTTACCTAAGAATGATCCAAACCTCGACTGGCGTGGGTCGAGGGAAAAAGTTAATCTTTGGACGTTTTTAGTAAAATAAAAATAAAATAAATTCCTAAATGTTTATTTTATTTTTATGAAAACGTCCGCTGAAGCACTGCGATGAGACGTCTGTTTACTAAATTAATGATGTGTCATAATGACTCAAAAAATGGAAAGTTGGCATCATTATTACTGCCGCGTAATTAAATTCCAACATGTTTCCCTTTTTAATGGGTTAAGCAATTTTGTATCATTGGTGACATTTGAGAGGAACCTCTGCAGAATCTGCGGGGCGTTGGAGAAATTTCTCAGTGACGACTGATGATGAATCGAAATCGAGAATTGATGCACCAACGTTGAAGGATCTCGATGACAACTACAGCGCGACACCTTCATCAACGATCGATCCTTTCGAAAGGTAGGGGTTTGTTATTTCAATTTTTTCTTTTCCCCATTCTCGAGTTTAAACGACGAACGCGGATCAACCACGAATAAGTTGATTCGTGGATTCGTACATTCTAGCGGGAGGGTTTTCTTTGAGATGATTTTGGGGAAATAATTCATGCTTTTATTTATGTTGATCTGTACTCCGTTTAAACCTATTAACAGGAGCGGATCAACGCCGTGATGAATGACGATGGAGGTTCGTTCCTCAATTTTGTTTATTAGATTTCCTCCCCCATTATTTTCTTCGCGCTCTTCGCAGGGCGACGAACAACGGATCATTGCACATCCATTCCACGACGCAACGATCCCAAATGGAAGTCTCAACACTGAAACAAACTTGTAGAAGTGCAACGATGATGGCGGACGACGAATCATACTGGATCAGTAAAGGGCGTTCTTTGAGAATTCTTCGCGTGCGAAGATCAAAACATGTTTTCAAAGCCGATCGGAGGCCTTAAAATGCTGGAAGCGGCTTCGTGGTGTCTGGGTGACCAAAATATGAAGGTTTCTTGGAAATCTTATGGCCGGAACGATGATCGGACTAGCACGAGAGGTGCGTCGGTGAAGAGTTTCGTTTCTGGAAATTTCCAGAACACACGGCGTGTACTTCTGAAGAACACGCCGTGTAGTACTGACGATGGCTAGGGTTTAGGGGGTTAGAGAGGTGTCACACAGCGTGTTGAACTTTCCTCGAAGCTCGGCATGTTTTTGGTAAATACATGGACACGGGATGATCTACACGGCTTTAGGTGACACGACGTGTACAACATGGCAGAGACGGCAATGTGAAGCTCGGTGTGTATCCAGGGGATACATGGACATGGGTTAAAGTACACAGGTTTATAGTCGTGTACGGCCACACGACCAGTGACACGGGGCCAACCCCAGTCACTCAGAACACGGCGTGTACATCGTACTACACTCCGTGTACTAATTTTTTTCAACACGACCAATTCTACGACACAGGCCATTGCACACGGGCAGTACCCGGGGTCAGAAAACACGGTGAGTATCTTTTATACACGCCATTTACTTTTTGGAAAACAGCATGGTCCTCTTGTTCACCGTATTCTGGACATCTTTCGTTCGGGTTAGTGCCCCTTCTTATCGTTTCCCTAATGGTCATACATTGTTTCCTTCTACAGGATTATGATCCCTTCAGTCGGACTTTTTGTGATAGAGTCGGCATCCCTCCAAGAGGCCCGGAGTGAGATCCTCTATCCATTCTTGGCCCTAGGTAGATTCATGAATCGACGTGACCAACTCTACCAGGCGTTGATCCTCTACCTAGCTGGTATACCACCTAACTGGTGAATCTGGATGAGTCGCAGTATCTGCCATGGCCCTGGAAGTGATCCTCATCTGTGTATCGTGATCTTTTCTACTCAGGAGTGTGTCTCCTGTAATGAGTGCTTTCTATCTACCGTAACCTTCCCACTCAAGAGTGTGTCTCCCGTAATGAGTGAAGCTACCTCTCGTGATGGTTCCTGACGAACACCACTTCTCAGACGGACGTCATCAGAGCTATAAGACTCGTGGAGTGTGTTCTCCCAGAACGAGTGCATCACAAAATCTTCGAACAGAATCCCTAATGGGGGTATGCGGTCGTGTGACTTGTCTCTAGACTACGGTCTAGGTTTTGAGTATATCTTGTTTGTTCTATATGTTATGTAGACATATATTGTGCATAGATGACTTTACCTTTACTTTGTGTAATGTGTTGTGGTTTTCGGTGTCCTCTACTGAGTATTATTATACTCACCCCTACACGGGCTTTGCCCACACGTCTGGTGTCTTGTGTATATGAGAATCCTTTCGATAGAGTCCAGGGCAGACCAGGACCGAACTGAGCTTTCTGAGTTCCCTACAGGCCAAGGTTTTCCTACGGCTACGAGCAGCAGTCCCAATACCTTTTGTGCTTACAGGTTGGACTTTGCAGTTTTCAGACTCTTGTTTGTTTGTTTTTGGTGGGCTTGTATTATGGCCAGTTTACTTTTATAGTACTCTACCTTTCATCATACTCTGTTGTTTGTGGTTTAGTTGTATACATGCATTCTGTTCCTTAGTGTTTTACATTTCAGCATTTGTGGTCTTGGAGATGTGTGTGTGTGTACAAGTACTTAGGAAATGCCTCCCATGTTAGTAATATGCCTACTCAGTGCTAGTCACCATCCCCTAGCCTATTGGAGGCAGGCTTGGGGAGTCACGGCGTGGTCCCCACTGGGACGGGTCGTGATAGAGTGGTATCAGAGGTGGTCAGTTCTACCATAGGACCAAGAGTCTGTGAGTTTAGTTTGGGGAAACAATGTTATGTGTTTTGAGTTCGTCTTTCAGGCCAGAGACTCTAGTGTTGGTGAGGCGGCCGATGTATCCATACACCAGGGCTCTGATAACCTGCTTTCCGACTCTGTACACGAAAACACTGGTTTCAGGGAAATAAAAAGGCACATGCATCATATAGGAATGGTTTGTGGTTTCCATGTCCTTTGTGTCAGCTATCCAGATATACTCTTTGACCATGGTACATCTTTTTTCCTTACAGGATTCCTCCGGGACACATACCCACTAGGATTCAGCAGCACGATCACGAGGATGACCCCCTCAGTGATGAGGCTTCGATACAGAGACCAGTTCCCCAGGCATTTCCACCGGGTGGTGCACCTGCTATGCCACCACCAGTGGAGCAGCCAGTGGTACCTACAGTACCAACCGGCGAGGAGCGCAGTCTTAACGTCCTCTATGAGTTCCAGAGACAAATACCCCTCAGGTTCCGAGGTGAGCCCAACCCTCAGGCGGCTGAGGACTAGCTTGAGGCGATGACTAGGGTTTTCTGTCTAGTGAGTACACCAGCAGACCAGATAGTGATCCTAGGAGCGAGCCTTCTTCAGGGTTCAGCCAATGATGGTGGATTCTGACCACACAGACTCATGACGAGGAGACTCTTTCATGGAAAGAGTTCAAGTGACTCTTCCGTGATGAGTTCTCTCCGGTTAATCTGAGAGATGTACGCATCCAGGAGCTACTCCAGCTCCAGCAGGGCAGCATGACAGTGGCTGACTATTCATTGAGGTTCACCAACCTCACTAGGTAGTCGATGGATATGGCCAGGGATTAGTACTTCAGAGCATGGACCTTCGAGCAAGTTTCACGATGAGGCATCCGAGCTAGTGTCATGCCTCTATGCATATCGACTTATGTTGGAGTGCTCGAGTGAGCTTTGGTGGTCGAAAGCTTCTTGGAGGAGCAGAGACAGCCATCAGCAGTCAGCAGTAGGCAGACATGTGCAGAGACCTCGACGGTAGGGAGCCAGCCTCAGACTCAAGGATTAGGATGTGAAAGACGTCAGAGGAGGACCCAGGATAGGTGATCGACAGTCCAGGGGTCTCAAGCTGGATCCGGTCATCCTAGGGAGAAATGATGTCACGCATGCGACGGTAGGGGACATCTTGATAGGGACTACCTGACCCGTCGAACTGCTGACAGGGAAGTGGTGGATGTACCACCAAGGTAGAGGCAGAGAACAGACCAGGAAGACCCGCTAGGCGGCGAATGTGGCAGAAGAGCAGGGAGAGCTGTGGGTGGTGGAAGACGCTTCGACTTACTTCCACCACCACCCCCAGGAGGTCCCCACCAGGCTCAGGGAGCTGGGGGACAGGGACGGGGATAACTGGATGCATTCGAGGCATACAACCCAAGGGCTCCAGGGATGATTCGAGGTACGATCTGTGTCTTTTCTACCTTAGCTGTCGTACTCATAGACATAGGTACCAATCATTCCCTTATAGCCACATGTCTTGTACAAAACCTTGAGATTCTGGTAGAACAGTTGACTCGATCCTTACGCTTGGAGACACCTACAAGATGAGACTCGACGATCACGCACCTTTGCATATAGTGTGATCTTACCCTTGGAGGTGAGAGTTTCGGTTGGAACCTCTTGGTAGTAGCATCAAGGCCTTACAACGTCATTCTTGGTATGGATTGGTTATCTTCGGTCCATGCCCAGATTGATTATTTTAGGCGAAGAGTGCGGTGTGTCCGCCGTGATGGAACAAGGTTTTCCTTTTTTGGAGAAAAGAAACCCAGGCATCACAAAATGGGCTCATGCATAAGAGGGTGCAGCTGGTCACTCGTGAGTTGGCTAGCCTTACCCTCGGAGTAGTAGATGTTGTGAGCTCTCAGTTCCCAGCGGTGGTGGTGGAGTATGAGGACATCTTTCCCGAAGATGTTCCAGGATTACCTCCCTGCCGGGAAATTGACTTCTGCATCGACTTACACCCCGGGACAACACCGATTTCCTCATCGACTTATCGGATGGCTCCCGTAGAGCTTCGCGAGCTGAGGGTGCAGTTGGAGGATTTGCAGATCAAGGGTTTTGTAAGACCCAGCGTCTCACCCTGGGCGGCCCCAGTCTTGTTTTCCAAGAAGGCAGATGGGAGTTTGAGGTTGTGCGTGGATTATCGGCGCCTGAACCAGGTGACAGTGAGGAACAAGTATCCACTGACGAGAATCATTGACCTCTTCGACCATCTAAGAGGGGCACAATGGTTCTCGAAGGTTGACCTTTGATCCGGCTATCACCAACTACAAGTGCGGGATGAGGATATACCGAAGACGTATTTCATATGACGCTATGGTTAATATGAGTACTTGATGATGCCTTTTGGCATGACGAACTCCCACGCAGTGTTCATGGTACTGATGAACCGGATCTTCCAGCCATACTTGGACCGGTTCATAGTGGTCTTCGTCGATGATATCCTCATGTACTCAGCATCAGAAGAGGAGCATGTGAGACACCTACGGATGGTTCTCGACGTACATCGGGAGAACCAGCTTTATGGGAAGCTCTCAAAGTGCCAATTCTGGATTCAGGAGGTCCACTTTATGGGACATGTCATCTCAGCAGATGGAGTAGCTATAGACCCAGCCAAGGTGGAGGTTTTTTTTGGTATGGGAGCCACGTCGGAGCGTGATGGAGGTGTGGTGCTTCCTTGGGTTGGCAGGATATTACCGGAGATTCATTCCTGATTTCTCCCAGATATCAGCACCGATGAAGGCCTTGACCAGGAAGGGGCAACCCTTTGTGTGGACAGAGAAGTGCCAATAGGATTTTGAGTAGTTGAGGTAGAGTTTGACGAGCACCCCAATCTTGAGATTGCCGGAGGATGGTGTCGAGTACGTAGTTTTCTGCGATGCATCAGGGACTGGGCTCGGTTGTGTCCTGATGCAGTGGAATGCAGTGATTGCTTATGATTCGCGCCAGATTAGGCCACATGAGCAGAACTATGCAACCCATGATCTTGAGGCGGTAGCGGTATTCTTCACATTGAATATGTGGCGACACTACCATATGGGTGAGCGGTTTATTTTCTACTCTGACCACAAGAGCCTCAAGTATATCTTCTCACAGAAGGATATGAATCTGAGGCAGTGGCATTGGCTATAGTTCCTCCAGGACTATGATTTTGAGATCATCTATACTCCTGGAAAGGGGAACAAGGTGGTAGATTCCCTTAGCAGAAAGTCGAGCTCACAACTGTTGAGTGAGGAGACACAACAGTTAGCTGCGTTACAGTTATCCTTCGTGGATGGAGGGGATACAGCTTACCTATAGTATATGGTTGTCACCCCTCCACTCTTACAGTGAGTTAGGGAGGCATATCTTGGGGATGTCTACTATGTGGATTTATGTGCTCAGTTATCCACAGGAAATGCTCCTGATGGATATTCACAAGGTGGGGAGCACGTACTTCTTTTTAGAAGATGCACTGTTGTGCCAATGGCGTTCCAAGAGGAGGTCCTAAGGGAGTTTCATGCATCCCCTTTGGCGGTAAATCCCGGAGTGGAAAAGATATACTAGGATCTCCGACAACAGTTCTGGTGGTCATGCATGAAGAATGCAGTAGCAGAGTTCATTTCTCGATGCCGCATATGCCAGCAAGTGAAGGCTGAGCACCAGGTTCCAGTAGGGTTATCTCACCCCTGGAAGTTCCAAAGTGGAAGTGAGATGGAATATCAATGGACTTCATGACAGGATTACCACAGACGTCCAAGTTTCATGATTCCATCTGGGTGATCGTTGACAGACTCACCAAGTTGGACCAGTTCTTGGCTATCAGAGAGAAGAGTTTCGTAGAAAGCTTTGAATGACTCTACGTGCAGGAGATAGTTCGACATCATGGCATCCCCTCGACTATAGTCTCTGATCGAGATTCCTACTTCACGTCCTAGTTGTGGAAGGGATTTTAGGAGGATTTTGGGACTCATCTACGCTTGATCACAGCGTTTCATCCCCAGACTGATGGTCAGACAGAGAAGACCATTCAGGTTCTGGAGGATATGTTGCGAGCTTGTATCTTGGACTTTGGTCACAGCTGGGAGGACCACCTACCACTAGTGGAGTTTGCGTACAACAATAGCTACCACTCCACCATTGGTATGGCACCGTTCGAGGCCTTGTACGGGAGACCCTTCCAGTCACCGGTTTGTTGGACCGACCCCAGAGAGTCAGCACTCATGGGTCCAGAGTTATTGAGAGCTACCACAGAGAAGGTGCAGATCATCCGAGAGCGGATGAAGACTGCACAGAGCCGGCAGAAGTCCTATGCTGACCGACGATGGAGGCCTCTGGATTTCAAAGAGGGAGACCACATCTTTATTCGTGTCTCACATCGACGAGGGTTACAGAGATTTGGACGAGGTGGAAAGTTATCTTTAAGGTTCATCAGACCCTTCCAGATACTATGCATAGTTGGTGAGGTGGCGTACCACCTAGATCTACCACCACAGTTGCATCGGGTACATGATGTCTTCCATGTGTCGCAACTGAGGAGGTACGTTCACGATCCATCGCACGTCATCGACTGGGGTGAGCTGGACATCGAGGATGGAGTGACCTTCACTGAGTACCCGGTGGAGATTGAGGATTGGTAGGAGAGGATCCTTCGTGGGTGATCGATTCCCTTGGTGGGCGTCCGGTGGAAGCATGGGAATCTTCAGGAGAGCACGTGGGAGCGGGAGGCTCAGATCCATGCCCAGTACCCTCATCTTTTTTTATAGCTGTTGTTTTGTCTTTTCGGGGATGTAAAGACCTAAGGTGGGGAGATTGTAATGTCTTGGATTTTCCATTTATTATTTTAAATATTATATGGGATTATTTCGAGACCGGGTGCAAAAAGTCACATCATTCCGAGTTCTAGTGAGCCCGGAATGGTGGTTTGAACTTTTTAAGCTAAGTGAGTCGACACTTGTGTGCGGTTGTGGTAGTTTCCAAACAGATGCCTGAATTAAAAATCTGAGGGCATCGTTGCGTCCGGGACGACAACTTTACCTAAGAATGAGCCTAACCTCGACTAGCACGGGTCGAGGGAAAAAGTTAATTTTTGGACATTTTTAGTAAAATAAAAAAAATTGCTAAATGTTTATTTTATTTTTATGGAAACATTCGTTGCAGCACAGCGACGGGACGTCTGTTTCCTAAATTAATGACGTGTCATAATGACTAAAAAATAGAAATTTGGTGTCATTATTACTTCCGCGTAATTAAATGCCAACATGTTTCCCTTCTTAATGGGTTAAGCAATTGTGGATCGTTGGTGACGTTTGAGAGGAACCTCTGCAGAATCCGTGGGGCGTTAGAGAAATTTCTCAGCGAAAAACGATGACGAATCGAAATCGAGAATCGTTGCGCCAACGTTGAAGGATCTTGATGACAATGGAAGCATGACGCCTTCATCAACGATTGATCCTTTCGAAAGGTAGGGGTTTGATATTTCAATTTTTTCTTTTCCCCGTTCTCGAGTTTAAACGACGAATGCGGATCAACCACGAACTAGTTGATCCACGGATTCATACGTTCTTGTGGGAGGGTTTTCTTTGGGATGCTTTTGGGGAAATAATTCATTCTTTTATTTATGTTGATCTCTACTCCGGTTAAACCTATTAACGGGAGAAGATCAATGCCGTGACAAATGACGGCGGAGGTTCATTCCTCAATTTTGTTTATTGGATTTCCTCCCCGATTCTTTTCTTCGCGCTCTTCATGGGGCGATGAATAACTGATTTTTGCACATCCTTTCCGTGATGCAACGATCCAAAATCGAAGGCTTGACATGGCAACGACCTTGTAGAAGTGTGACGACGATGGCGGACGACTAATCGGACCGGATCAGTAAAGGGCATTCTTCGAGCATCCTTCACGTGGGAAGATCAAAACATGTTTTCAAAGATGATCGGAGGCCCGAAAATGATGAAAGTAGATTCATGGTGTCGGGGCGACCAAAACTTGAAGGTTTCGTGGTGATCGGACGACCGGAATGACGATCGGACCAGCACGGGAGGCGCACTGGGGAAGATTTTCTGTTCGGGAAATTTCCAGAACACACGGCGTGTACTTCCGAAGAACACGCCGTGTAGTACTGACGGTGGCTAGGGTTTCAGGGGTCAGAGGGGTGTCACACGGCATGTGACCATGGTCACACGGCATGTTGAACTTTCCCCAAAGCTCAGTGTGTGTTTGGGAAATACACAGACACAGGATGATCTACACGGATTCAGGAGACATGACATGTACAACGTGGCAGAGGTAGTAACATGAAGCTCAGTGTGTATCCAGGGGATACACGGACATGGGTTAAATTGCATAGGTAGATAGCCATGTACGACCACACGACTAGTGACACGGGGCCAACCCCAGTCACTTAGAACACGGTGTGTACATCGTACTACACACCGTGTACTAAGTTTTTTATACACAACCAGTTCTACGACACGGTCCATTACACACAGGTAGTACACGAGGTCAGACAACACGGCATGTATCTTTTCTACATGCCGTGTACTTTGTGGAAAATAGCATGGTCCTCTTATTCACTGTATCCTGGATATATTTCGTTTGGGTTAGTGCCCCTTCTTCTCGTTTACTTGAAGACCAGGCATCATTTCTTTCTACAGTAGTATGATCCCTTCAGTCAGACTTTATGTGATAGAGTCGGCATCCCTCTGAGAGGCCCAGAGTGAGATCCTCTGTCCATTACTGACCCTAGGTAGAGTCAGGCATCGACGTGACCAACTCTACAGGGCGATGATCCTCTACCTAGCTAGTGTACCACCTAACTGGTGAAGTCAGATGAGTCATGGTATCCGACATGGCCCTGGCAGTGATCCTCATTTGTGTATCGAGATCTTTTCCACTCAGGAGTGTGTCTCCCGTAATGAGTGCAGATACCTCTCTTGATGGTTCCTAACGAACACCACTTCTTGTAAGGATGTTATCAGAGCTATAAGACTCATGGATTGTGTTCTCCTGGAATGAGTGCATCACAGAATCTTCGAACAGAATCCCTAACGGGGGTATGCGGTCGTGTGACTTGTCTCTAGACTACGGTCTGGGTTTTGAGTATATTTGGTTTGTTCTATATGTTATGTAGACATATATTGTGCATAGCTGACTCTACCTTTACTTTGTGTACTACGTTGTGGTTTTCGGGGTCCTCTACTGAGTATTGTTATAGTCAACCCTACACGGGCCTTGCCCGCACGTCTGGTGTCTCGTGAAGAAGAACAGCCTTTCGATAGAGTCTAGGGAAGACCAGGACAGGACCGAGCTTTCTGAGTTCCCTACAGGCCAAGGTGTTCCTATGGCTACGAGCAGCAGCCCCAGTACCTTTTGTTCTTACAGGTTGGACTTTGTAGTTTTCAGACTCTTGTTTGTTTGTTTTTGGTGGGCTTGTATTCTGGCCAGTTTACTTTTACAGTACTCTACCTTTTGTCATACTCTATTGGTTGGGGTTTAGTTGTATACATGCATTTTGTTCCTTAGTGTTTTACATTTCATTATTTGTGGGCTTGGAGATGTGTGCGTGTGTACAGGTACTTAGGCAATGCCTCCCATGTTAGTAATATGTCTACTCGGTGCTAGTCACCAGCCCCTGGCCTATTGAAGGTGGGCTTGGGGAGTCACGGCGCGGGCCCCACTGGGACAGTTCATGAAAAATCTACTGGGGGTAAATATATTGACAAGACAAATGAAGAATATATAATTTTTTTAATAATCATTCCTTGAATTCACAACATAAAAATTCAATAAGGAAAAAATTCAGTAGAAATGTTAATGTTAACACTGGTTCAAAAAATGAAACTCATGCTCATCTGGATGAAATCACCATCCAACTTCAATATTTAATGAACCAAAACTCTAAACAAACTGTTAAACAACTGGGCTATCAAAACACCAATCAATATTTAAGGGAACAATGTGTCCAGTGTGGTATGTTTGGGCATACTGAAATATTTTTTCCTAATTTTGATATACTAGACCAACAACAAGAGAACTCAAACTTTGTTAACTAAGGTCCTAGAATTCCTCATAAAGAAGATCCATTTTCAAATAATTACAATAAAGGATATAGGAACCATCCCAGTTTATCATGGGACGATCAAGGCCTAATTAAACAATCCATTGCCCCTAATTACTGTTATCAATGAAGACCAAACTTTCAAAATCAATAAAGGGGTGAGTCTTCAAATGCACAAGGAAGTAATGATAATCAAATGTCTCCTAAGATTGATCTAATTTTGATCAAAATTAACTCACAAGAGGAAAGATACATGACTCAGCTAACCAAACAACAAAATCTACATGAGTCGGATAAAATGAAAACTGATGTGAGAATGCAAAACATGGAAACACATCTAGGTCAACTTGCTAAAGATTTTTCTTCTAGAAAAAAAGACAGACTTCCAAGTACCACTGAGCTTAATCCTAGAGACAATTCAATGGATATTGTAACTAGAAGTGGGCTGAATACTGAAACTGTTGCTGAAAAAGTCCTTGAAAATTCCCAAAATGAAAATCTACTTGAATTTGGTAATAAACATATGCTTTGTACACTTACTGTAAATTCACATAAAGTTATTGAAAATGATCAAAATCTGAATTTATCACCTAAAACTCAAGATGAAAACTCATCTAAAAATAAAAAGAATAACCAAAAATAAAAAATTGATGAAGAGGTGAGAGATATACCCACTATCATTAAAAATTTTTCCCCACCCATCCCTTTCCATGAGAAGCTAAAACCTTAAAGTAACACAAGGGCTGAACTTCTTCAGTTCCTTGGTCTCCTTTACAAACTTCAAGAAAACATTCCTTTCATTCAATCCTTTATTCAAATCCCATATTACCTAAAATCTCTTAAAAAAATGTTTCAAACAAGAATACCCTCGAAGAATTTGCTACTTACAACCTCACTGAGGAGTACAATGCTATATTCCTAAAAAAAATACCGCCTAAACTGAAAGACCCAGGTAGCTTTTTCATTCCATGTACCTTAGTAAATTCTGATTATCTCAACTATTTGTGTGATTTAGAGGCTAGCATTTATCTACTCCCATACTCACTATTTCGGCCGTTGAGTTTGGGTGATCTTCAACCCACCACATTCATATTTCAGTTGGCTGATAGATTTTTCAGTCATCCTGTGGGTATTATAGATGACTTACTAGTTGGGGTAGGGAATTTTTTTCTACCTACACAATTTTTAGTCTTAGACATGGAGTGTGATCAAGAGGTTCCCATCATCTTGGGTAGGCCCTTCTTGGCCACAGGTGGTGCTGTTATTGATGTCTCTAAGGGTAAGATTATTTTTAAAATTGGGGAACAACAAGAAGAGTTCAATGTGTTTAAAAATGTTAAAGGACCAATTGTTTCTGAAAACTATTTAATAGTAGAGCCTTTAGAAGATGAGAAATCAATTGGAAACTCTGAAGAATCTGAAAATTGATCCTCTACTGAATAAAATAATTTATAAGTTGAAAATCCAATTGAATCTATCTAAGAAGTTCAAAATTATGCTCAAATACTAAATCTTGAAAAATTTCCTGAATGGGACAACTATTCAGTTTCTGCTGTAGGAGAGTCCTCTATTTTTGAACATATGAGCTTTTTGAGTGAGTTTGAGGGTGTTTCTATTAATTACAACATTTCTGAACAATTTGATAATTTTGAGGGAGAACATATAAGAAAACTCGATTATTTTATTTTGATTAATATATTGAATTATGATCTATAAAACTTTGATAGTGTGTTGTCCACTTTGGAAAATAACAGTGTTATTTATAAATCTGAGAAAGAAATTGAAAACCTTTCATCTTTCAATACTCTTTACAAGAGATATGTTGAAGATCTTGGACTTCCCAGGCCTAACAATCTTCCTTCTAGTGTAGAACCACCCACTCTTAAACTGAAACCAATCCCTGCCCATCTGAAATACTCATTTTTGGGTGAGAATTCCACTTTTCCTGTCATAATTTCTACCAAGATTAATAAAAATCAAGAGGAAATATTGTTAAGTGTTTTAAAGAAGTTGAAATCTTCCATAGGCAAGACAATAGCTGATATCAATGGTATTAGTCCCTCATTATTCATGTATAAGATACCTAAAGCCTGACCATAAGCCTAGGGTAGAGTGTTAAATAAGGTTGAATCCAGATATGAGAGAAGTTTTAAGAGAGAAAGTGATTATGTTTTTGGACACTAGAATAATATATATAATTTCTAATAGTTCTTAGATCATCCCTGTCTAGGTTTTCCTCAAGAGGTGAAGTTTCACTATAATAAAGAATGAAAATAATGAAGAAATCTAAGTTAGGAAAGACACAAAAATTGAGAGTTTGTATCGATTATAGGATGCTTAATGAATCCACTAAGAAGGATAATTTTCCAATTCACTTCATGGATCAAATTCTTGAGAGGCTTGCTGGAAATTAATTTCTCTATTTCCTGGATGGGTATTCTGGTTACATCCATATACTTATTGCTCAAGAGGATTAGGAAAATACCACTTTCACATGCCCCTTTGGGACATTTGCCTACAGGCGGATGCCTTTTAGGTTTTGTAGTGCTCCAGCCACCTGTCAAAGGTGTATGATGGCTATCATTTCAGATGTGATTGAGTGAATCATTGAGGGTTTCATGGATTATTTCTCCATTGTGGGTAGTACCTTCGATACTTGTCTTGAAAATCATGAGTTGGTCTTTGAAAGATGCATTGAAACCATCCATGTTCTTACTTGGGAGAAGTTTCAATTCATGGTCATAGAAGGTATAGTGCTTGGTAAAAAAGTGTCAAAGAGAAGATGGGAAGTTGATACTGTTAAAATAGAATTCATTAAAAAACTTCCACCTCCTAAAAATGTTAAAGGTATTAGAAGTTTCTTAGGGAATTCTGGTTTCTACTGGAGATTCATAAAAGACATTTCCAAAAAAACTAAGCCCTTTTGTTCTTTATTGGTCAAGGATTCACCTTTCAATTTTGAAGAAAACTGTTTGAAATCATTTAATCTGTTGAAAGAGAAACTCACTACATCACCCATTATCATATCACCTGATTGGAAACTACCTTTTTAACTTATGTGTGATGCTTGTGACGTGGTTTTAGGTGATGTCCTTGGATAGAGGAAAGATATTAAGTTACATGAGGTGTATTATTCTAGTATATTGCTTGATGAGGCCCAAAATAATTACACCTCCACTGCAAAATAGTTTCTAGATGTTGTGTTTTCTCTAGAGAAGTTTAGAAAGTATTTGTTAGGCTTAAAAGTCTTCATTTTCACCGATCATTCGACTTTAAAGTACTTACTGTCTAAGAAGGAAACTTAACCTAGGATAATTAGATGGATTTTGCTGCTAAAATAGTTTGATTTAGAGATTAGGGATAAGCAGGGAGTTGAAAATTTAGTTATTGACCATCTTTCTAGGATTCCTCTTACTCAATCTGAGATCCTAGGGAGATAAACTCTTCCTTTCCTAAAGAAAAGTTTCTTTTCTGTGTCAATTAGAAAATCTTCTTGGTATGCATATTTCTCCAACTTCCTCGTAGCAGGTGTATTTCCCAAAAATTTATCCAATAACCAAAAAAAATTCATTTCTGAGCTTAAATACTACCTTTGGGATGATCCCCTGCTGTTTAGAATATGTGATAATGGTATTCTTAGGAGGTGTGTTCTTGAGGAAGAGATGATGCCTATTTTAGAGAGTTGTCATTCCTCGCCTTGGAGAGGTCACCATGGTGGTGTAAGGACTGCTCAGAAAGTCCTATAATCTGGTTTTTTGGCCCACTCTTTTTAACGATGCTAGAAGCTTAGTGGTTGGTTGTGATAGATATTAGAGGTTAGGAAATTTGTGTAGGAAGTAAGAGTTACCCCAAAAAGGAATTATGGAAGTTGATATTTTTGATGTCTGGGGTTTAGATTTCATGAGTCCATTTCCATCATCTCATGGAAATGAGTATATTTTTGTTGCTGTAGATTATTTTTCAAAATCGGTTGAGGCAGTGACACTTCCCAACAATCAATCCAATTTTGTAATTAAATTTTCCAAAAAGAACATTTTTACAGGATTAGGAATTCCCAAAGCCTTTATCATTGATAATGGAACACACTTTAAGAACTAAAAATTTAAATATTTGATGAAAAAATATGATTTTTTTCATAAAATTGGCACTCCTTATCATCCACAGTCTAGTGGAAAAGTTGAAATTTCTAATAGATAACTGAAACAAATACTTTAGAAAACTGTGTCAAATTCTAGGAAAGACTTTTCTCTTAAATTGGATGACACTTTATGGGCATATAGTACTATTTTCAAGACCCCAATAAGAATGTATCCTTACTTGATATTGTTTTGGAAATGATTTCATTTACCTATGGAGTTTCAATATAAGCCTTATTGGGTAGTTAAGGCTATAAACATTGATTTTAAGAGTGCTGGTGTGAGAAGATTATTGGAGCTGAGTGAGCTGGATGAGATTAAGAGAGAGAGTTATGATAATTCAAGGATTTATAAAGAGAGGACTAAAATCTTTCATGATTCTATCATACAAACCAAAGAATTCAAAACAGGACAGAATGTCCTTCTCTTTAACTCTAGACTCAAACTCTTTCTTCAAAAACTTAAGTCCAAGTGGTTTGGACCATATACTATAGTGAGAGTACTTAAGAATGGAGCTGTTGAAATTATAAGTGAAGAGAAAAAACCCATGCTGGTTAATGCGCAGAGAGTGAAACTTTATTTTGGGGGAAAACTAAAATGCTTGGTTGCCTTCACTATGTTTGTAAACTAATCTTAAATAAAGTCTGGTTGAGGACTTTAACACTTAGCACTGCATGGGAGGCAACCCATGGTTCTTTTTGTCTTTAATTTTTTTTTCAGTTTAACCTTGAATAAAGTGAAACTTCTATGATTTGTTTTTGGGAAGTCCTTGTTACTGCTTGTTCTTGGTCTCTTGGTTCTGTTTCAAGGTTATAAGTTGCTGATGTTGTGTCATTAAGGGAGTGTAATTCCCAAGCTAAGGATTAATGAAAAACCTATTCAGGGAAGTGTCTTCATTCTTGTATTAATTTTACCGCTCCTATTCACTTTAATTAAATTCACTACTAAGTAATAGTTATTACTATCATTGAGTCAGTGAATGTTACTTTATAAAATTTTGTTGTTGCTGTGAAAATGCTACTTGTATTAGAAAATTCTGCTGCATGTCTTGCTACAGTAATAAAAAATTCTGCATATGCTTAAAATTCTTCTTATATTAGAATGAAATTATGATGTATGTCACTATGTAAATAACAATTCTACATTTAATTCACTATTGAAAACTGAATTTCATTTCTATTAAAATATTTTCACTGCATATAACTAAGTGACGAGGGGTACATGCTTGCTGGTTGTTTTGTTCTTCTTTGAAACTGTTTAGCTAAAGGGTGTAAGTATGAATCTCTTTGAAATATTGTACATTAATCTGATTCATACTTTCTAAAATTTCTTACAACCTTTCCATTGGGTATCCACAAGTTGCATGCCATGTTTGAATTGTAATGGAAATCCTTATTATTAGACTTAAATGTTAATGCATGTACTCATTTTAGAACCTGTTGTAAAGTTATTCATAGTGGAAAACAATATTTTTGAACATCAAAGAGAACCTTTATACATGTCATCGATCTACTAAATTGAAAATCTGTTTTGAACATAAACTGTCAAATTGTTATGCTCCATATTTGGAAGTCGACTTTGGGGAAAAAGTTGGGATTTTAAGTGTGTGGAAGGGGGTCAATTCTTGACTGAGCTAGACTATACTTAATTGAAGTCCCATTAATTCCCACCACAACTTTAAAACTTTTTGTCAAAAAAAGGGTAAAATATTTAATATTTTTTTCAAAATTCTTAAACTATTACTAGTTGTACATTGAAATTAAATGGGTCTTGCTTATAAATAGTGTTTTTTGGTAGTTATGAGTTGCTTTGAGTATGAAATTAATGTTAATGGATGATTGTTGAGTGATTCTTAGTGAATTAATAGAGATTTTGGTTTAGGGCCTATTTTGGAGAATGATATGGGTAACTTTTTAGTGGAGTTTTGATCATAACCCTTGGATGAGATTTTGGTTTAGGGCCTATTTTGGAGAATGATATGGGTAACTTTTTAGTGGAGTTTGGATCATAACCCTTGGAACTGGATGTTTGATCTTGATCCTAGGGGATTCATTTTTACTTTTATTTATTAAATTAGTCACCTTAATGAACCAATAAAAATGGTTTTTATAAAAATATTTTGAAACTAGAGTAGTTTGGGCATCTGGGATCCCATGGTGTATCTCTAAGACCCAAGATGCGGGGTGTATTTATGTTCACTATAAACCCTATGAAATCTTTGAATAAGTTTATTGCATAGTGGTTAACACATGATACATGGCTTGAGAAAAATAAAATAAAGTGTCTAGGGTCAAAATCGAGTTCATTAAGGTGAGGGGAATGATGAACGTCAGACAGAGAAAGGATCATTTGGATTATATAGAAGTCGTTTAGATTGTTTCATTAAGGTGATTCACAAAAAAATAATTATTTATGGAACTTGGGAAAGAGTCATTATACATTGTTCCTACTATTAAATTCTTAACTCCCCTGAATTTTTACCTGTTGTCACTCTTGAGCTTAGAACATAAGCTTGAATTGAAATGATCACTAAGAAGAGTCACGTATGAGGCATGACACTTTCTTTGATTGATGAATCTTTGTTATCTTTATTACCCTTTGAGCACTCATTTGAGGAAAGACTTGATTTGAAAATATCTTTTCAAAAGCCTATTTTCATGTTATTTCCTTTTTTCTTAATTGTTTGATATGTTACAGTTTGAGTTGAATCATAAATACTACAATCTATTTTTCAAAGATAACAATGCAAGAAATTGTTTGAGGACAAACAATGATTATGTGTGGGGGAATTTGATGTGGCTCTATTTTTACATAAGTTTTCCACATGTTTTTACATAATTTTTAATGATTTAATTAATTATTTAATCACTTTTTAGTAAATAATTTTACTTTTGTATTTTTTTAATTAAATTTGTTAATCAATCAATTTTTATAATTAATTAAGTATTTTTAGTCTTTAAATTTTTTATTTTAATCTTACTTTACTTTTCTAATTAAATTATTTTTTAATTAGTTTTGTTAAGTAAAATTTGCTTGAATTTTTAATAAATTAACATTTTTATTAAACAATTATTTAATCTTCAAATTATTATTTATCTAACACAGCCTTTATTATAATATTTTATCACTTAATTTAGTCTCATTAAAATAAATTAACTTTATTAAATTTTATGTTTAATTATTTGGTCAGTTTTTAATTAATGTTATGAACTTATGTTTTTAATTCGATAATCTGATGTGTTTTTATTTTTAAGTGTTCATATTTTTATTGAATTAATTAACTTAGATATTTTAAAATTTTATATTTTAATTTAGTATATGCAGTATAAATAATAACCCAGCTGCAAATTATTTAATTGATTTACTTTTAGTTTTTAATTATATTTTTAATAATTTTGTTTATTAGTTTATTAAATTATTTAATTAACTTATGTTTTAATTATAAGATTAATTTATGAAGTTTTCACTTTTTTCTCACTATTAGTCCAATTCTTTTTTCTTTCTACCGTTAGTTTTATTTTCGGTATGTTACTGATGCAGATTAATTTTTCCATCAGTGACCATCTATTTTATGTACAACGGTGAACTTTTATGCAGTGCAACGATATCCTTTTATTTTTTCCTATCAGTGACCTTTTTTATTGGTGACCTATTTTATCTACAATGGTGACCTTTTATGTAGTGCATCGATAACCTTTTCTTTTTTCTTTTGTTGACCTTTTACAATGGCGACCTTTTATCTTTTTTGTAAGGGTGATCTTTATTTTCATCGGTGACCTTTTATTTGTTTTTCTAACGGTGTCTTTTTAATTTTATGTTTTGGTGACCTTAATTTTTTTTAATCTAATGGTAACCTTTTATTTACTACATTGGTGACCCTTTTCGTTATCCTTAATGGTTACCTTTACCTTTTCTTATTGGTGACTTCCGATCCCATTTTTGCACCAATGCATTTCCTTCTATCAGTAGCCTTGCCTGAGACTGATGCTGATTGAACATCACTTCCACCATCTCACCCAACAAACCTACGAAAACAATTCTTGCCGTGCTGCCCTACCTCTACCCATCTCACAGACAACGCAATTGTCGCTTCTTCATCCTTCCGAAACATTCCGAACCAAAACCAGATTAAAAGTACCAAATTAGATTTAAACTCAAATTTGAAACCTTAAATCAACCCAGACGCAAACCTGAATAAAAAAATTTCAATCATGAGGGAGAATCGTCGTCATCACGGAGGAGCTGAGCCAGTTTTCCTTACATCCAGTTTGCGATCTCGCCACCAGAGTTGAGAAAGGAGCCATAGATTGCATAGGAAGAGGTTGTAGCCGATGGTTTGAAGCTGCTGCAAGTTAAGGCCGGTCTCCATGAGTAGCCACTGAAGAAAAGGAACCACTGTATCTGAGCAACCATCGCTAGTTGATTGAAGTCGAGCTGAGGCCGTTGCCGGTCCACCGAAAGGAGAAAAATCCTGGTGTCGCGCTGGGCTGAGTTGTGAGCCAAGGAGGAAGAGATGGACTCCCTAGCACGATAGCAAAACCCCAAAGCCTCCTCATGACGTTCCATCAATGGTTGGAGGAGGGACTCCGCTTGCTGAAATCTAGATCGTCATCGCGCTGGGAGAATGATGCCGCAGTGAAGATTCTTAGGGAAGCCACTGGAGAAGAAGAACTTTCTCTCTACTACTGCACCAAGTGAGGAGGATCGGATCACCTACTGACCACCTTTGAAGCTTCTTGAAGAAGCTGGATACCTTCCACCTGTTAGCGCCGATTTTGGGGGAGGAAGATGGAAGTTAAAAAAAAACCTAAGTATAAAACTACAATAGTAAAATTATAATTATTAACATATAATAAATATAAGGTATTTAGTTTTTATATAACAGAAATAATAATCTAATTAACTTTAATTAAAACTTTTATTAAACTAAATTAATAATAAACATCTAATATTAAATAAATTATTATTGAAAATTAAATATTTATAATAAAATATATAAATTAAAATACTAATAAAAAATTGTATATATAATTAAAATAAGTTAACCAATTAAATTAGAATAGTTTATAATTTTATTTTCTTAACAATAATAAATTTAATAATTATAATATTAACTTAACAATTTAATCGTGTGTTTAATAACTAAAATATTGACAATTTATATTTTACCTTAATAACATTAGATAATTAATTTATAAAAAAATATAAAAATAAATAATATTTATTAATTTAATATTTATTAATTAACATTAAGAACTTTTTAAATAAGTAATATAAAGTTAAACTTTTAAAAAATAACTATTATTTAATTTTCTTTTTGTTTTATTTATTCTAACTGTACAGGTTCATACAGGATCTAGAAACACATCTAACTATACTCATCTAACTCATCTAGAGTTAGTTACATGGGAAAATCTAGTGCGATATGTGGTTCGCAAAAAAACACATATGTGCAATGTGAAAGAAAGAGACACTTGAAGTCAGTGGAAAACAGGGGGTGATGTGCAGCTTATGACCGCAATATTTAAGATCAAAGAAAGTTGCAAAATAGTGGGGGTGGTTGGGATAGACATATTGGAAATCCTCTCACACATTGGAGAAAAGCAGATCCGAGGAAGAGATCCTGGAGACCGGGTGGGAAACCCTGGAGTAAGAATAGTACAGGAGCAGAGCATCGTCTGGGGAGTTCTTTGTCCATCTTAACTCTAGTATTTGTACACTATTCTAGTATGTTACAATTTTGGTGATGTTAATGAACATGTTTTCAAGTTAAATCATTTAGTTTGGGGAGATATTGAAGTTCCACTAGTTTTCTTTTAATATTCTTTTTCACCTCATCATTTTGATGTATTCAGTATTGATCAGTGAGATCAATACTGAATTTGTTCAATTTGATGTACCACTAGAACTTAATTTCAAAATTTCACTATCAATTGGTGAGATTGATCGTGGAATCACCTTTCAAAAGATAATAAATTTATAAGACTTCAGGACTTAAGGTGAGTTCGTCCTGTTGTCATTTTCAAATAATGACTATCACAATTGATCTATTTTAGAGTGGCGAACTCTAAACTTGATCAACATATCAGACTTAACTCTTGGAGAGGAAAGTAAGTAACTCTCTCAAAATAGTGGTATACTGCAACAATTTTTATGTGAATTTGAATGCTTTTAAAACCAGTAGTACGGAGATTTTTCCCCAGGCATTACATTTTGGTAGTTCACTTATTAGCATTCTATATTTTTGTTGTTCACAACTTTCAATTTGTTTTCTGATTCATCTTAGTCTAGATCAAAAATAAAAAAAAAGTCTAGTTTCTTTACTGCTTAAAAATTTCACAAAAGAAAAATATAAAAAGTAAAAAAAATAGAAAATCTAATCCATTGCTGACAACAATGGGGTTTTTAAACAAAATTGAAAAGTTTTGGTCAAATTTTCCTTCTATGTGGGATCAATCCTCCTTGCCACATATACAGTAGTTAATAGGAATATAGGTAATTAAACTTTGACCAACTTCAATGATAGTCAGTTCGGGTCACTTATTGGCATAGATAGTTTTGTGTGTATTGGTACATAGGATAAGACCTCACATGTTAGTGATAGGCCTACTCTGTGTAAGTCGCTTGCCTTTGTCCTGTTGAAGGCGGGCTTAGGGAGTCATAGTGCATACCCCATTATGATGGGTCATGAAACATATATTCATGAGTAATATATCAATTAATATTTGACATATGGAATATATTCCTTACTTCATAATGATTGAGAGGCCACATGGATTAAGGATAATGAAAGGATTAAAAGGTTTTTATCTACATATTATGATTAGGGATATGGATATATAATAAGAATTTTTTTTTTGTTTTATAAATTAACCTAAATGATCTTAAAATTTTAATGGATAAGATAATAAAGTTAAAGGATCATATTTATTTTCATAGTAATAAATTTTTTTCTACCTTACCTGATGGTTGGATTCATTACTTTTAGGAAGAGTGGGATGTTCACGAGATATAAGGAGGGACTTTTTCTAATATCCTTAGAACATTATCTCATTAATTAGTGAGGATTATTCTGGAATCACTAAGGAAATATGATAGACCTTTATTGCTTGTGGTAGTGCAAAATATCATGGATGTAATTCTTGAATATTTTTCAAGATTACCTCTTAAAAGAAATATTAAATTAAATATTAACTTGTTATTAGAAAAATTTATAAAATTATTACCTTCATAAGGTATGTTGATTATAGATATATGAGATATAATGACTTAATTTGATGATTTGTATGGGAAATAATTTATTTGACTCAGTGTTCCCGATTTGGTAGCTCTAGTTCATTTGACTAAGACTATTGATAGAATATTATTCTTGTGCATTTACTATTGAAATATAAACTAGTTAATGATGAAGAATAGGTATTATTTTACTTCAATTGATTCTATTTTAATTTAATTGAGAGGATAATTTTTTTAGGATTGAAATATTTTTGGGATATCAGTAATTAAGAGAAAAAAGTAAGGAAATTATAAAGACAAATTTTAAGAAGTAGATTTAGATATAATGAATTCATAGTGACATTGTATTGAGTTACTATTTATCTAACTACTTATATATGTCTAATGAATCTAATCATTGAAAAATATGTTATCTCATTTGTAGTTATATTTCAAGATGATATTTTTTTTATTTATTCATTTTCAATAGAGGAGCATATAATACATTAAAGTGTTGTATTAGAGATATTATATAAGAATTGACTATATGAAATGATTTCAAATTTTAATTTTGGAATAATGTGGTCAATTATTTATGAATCCTTATTTATGGGAAAGTAATTTCTATAAATTTGGAGAATGTGGAGGAAATTATGTCTTGGTAGTGTCCCTATAGTTCCTTAGTGTTACTTACTTTTCTCACATTGATATAAAATTATAGGGAATTCATTCAAAATTATTAGAAACTAGCATCATTGATGATAGTGATGACTCAAAAGGATATTATGTTTTAATGGGTTGAAAATTTCTAGAGATATTTTGATGAAATGGAGAGAAGGTTAACTTTGTAATGTCCTAGCCCGAATGACACAAAAATGGTGCCTAGATTTGGTTTTCCACAAGTCCTCAAGTGAACCTCCTCATACTCCAGAGGCTATTGACTAATAATAGGGGTCTAAGGTGGAATTTTTAGTTGTATATAACCTCATATCAATGTTTAGAATAATAAGTAACCAACCATACATCATAAAAATAAAATTATGTGGAAATAATTAATAAACAAAAATAGAAGAATCCTATAATAAAATGAAATAAAATAAAGGCCTGAACAACCATGACATAAATACAACATCGATCACCCACTGGGCCGATCACATATAAAAAATAAAAAAATAAAAAGTAAATCCATCAGGAATGACTTTAAACTATAAGACATATCGCATTCCCTATCTCCAATACCCTATCAAGCAGATCTAGCATGACCATCAGACTCCACATGAGAAACCCACCCAATCATGCAATCACATGCCTTCTTTCAATCTATCATGCATATATTCTTGACCTGAAAGAATACATATGGTCTTATATAAAACCTAGGTTAATTTAGAGGTTGTGAGAAATAAATATCACCAGGAAACCCCCAAATATTGAAACTATAATAAATCACCAAAAGTATATACTCTTGCAATATTCCCGACCTAAGAAAAACGTATCTAAAATAATGATAAAAAACCCACTTTTAATCCTCTGGTCTAAGACCAAAATCATCAATATCATCTTCAAACAATGTTAGGTTTATATGAGAACATATTGATGACCATGAATCCCAAGTAACCCATGAGTACCACCACCATGGACACCCTTACCAGTTCTTAAAACAACGAGGATTCATTCCATGAAAAAACTGTCATTTGGGATCATATACTAAGGAAACCTCTATCATGTCATCATGACTTCATTTTCTTTCTCATTTTTGATACATAGACATATCAATCCCATATACTCATACCACATTAATGTACTACCAGTACTCAGAGAATTAGTCTAATATCAAACCCTTATATAACCACTAATGGTGCCTAGAATATAATTTCCAATAGGAGAACCATATATCATAACAATGGTTCCTGGAGAATTAGATTGACATATAAACTATATATCATAACCAATGTTTCCCGAAGCATTAATCTAACAACTAAAACATATATCATATCCAATGGTACCTAGATCATCAGTATGACACCTAAACCATATATAATAACCAATGGTTCCTAGAGTAGTAGTCTGACACTAAAATCATATATCATAACTAATAGTGATAGGAACATTAGTCTAACACCTAACCCATATATCTCAACCAATGGTTCATGGAGAATCATTTTGATAACTAAACCATCAAATCCTGGAGCATTTTTCTGACATCTAAACCATGGATGAAGAGCGTTAGTTCATCATCACCAAACCATAAATAATACATAGTTCCTAGATCATCAATATGGAACTTAAACCATAAAGTATACTATCCATGTCCAGAACCTCAGTCTAAAACCTAATCCATATAGTATACTACTGATAACCAGAGCCTCAATTTGAAATATCAACCACATATGTGGAATTTCACTTAAATTATCCTCAATTATATCAAATAATGTTAATAGAACCATAGTCCAACACTCCACTATAACTAAACTATCAATATTGATATAGAGCATCATGTCCAACTATCAACCTTGAAACCCATGTCATATCATGACTTACCCACAGGTGTAAACTAGTTCTCAACATTAATAAACAAGGGAATAATTAACAAGGTATGGCCAAAAACCGATTCTCATCCTAAATATCTCAACCTCATCATTTCATTCATCGATTTGGGTCTCAAGGGAATGCATATAACTAATAATACCCAAAAAATACAACCAATCAGGTTTATCCTGTCAATTGGGCACCCACTTGGCTCTCTGTGTCAAAAAATAAATAAATGCACCCCACTTTGGATCCAAAAAACTATCCCTCAAGTATATGAATTACTCTTAGGATCCCCTAGATCAGAAAATAAATGGAGACATCCCTCTCCCAATCCTTGGTAATAACCAAAGTCTTCATACAATTCCTATATCTATGGTATAACACATCCCACCATCAAGCCTATGACATCTCACAACCACATAGGCCTCAATTAAATAATTCTTTAGAATGTATATATTCTCAAGCCCAACCCCTATCCATGTCACCCTAGGTTGGCCCATACACCAAACCTATCTATCACCTCGAGCCAAATCATAGTCCTGATAACAAGGGCAATTCCAAATACAACCCTAATAAAGGTCTCCAATAAACTCATTCTATATCCTCCAATCATTTACATGACCCTCGAGTAGGTCTCATCCCATTAATCACTCTCATAAGATAACTGAACTCACTTTATAGAGTAAAAATCTCTATCATAATATACTCACCCAAAAATATCTCTTAGAAGTCCTCAAAACATCCAAGGGTTTTACAATCATGTTCTATTTGAGAAACACTCAAAATGGACACCTCTTATGTCCAATTTTATATATAGGGTGAAAAATCACCCAAAACTCTAAAAAGGGTAATAATGGGGTAGTACACAATGTGTACCCATAGTACATAGAGTGTACCCGTAGTACACAGAGTGTACTCATAAACCTTCAATATTCCCATGTACTTCTACATGTAATAACACACATGGGGTCTGGTTATGTATTGCTACATGACTAGCGCATACATGGGGTCTAGACATGTATTACCACATGGCCATGTCCTACCAACATGGGGTGTCTTCCCATGTACTCGGCCACATGAACAAGTCCCTGTAGATGTCCTGTACCTCGATTACACGAGTTGTAGACATAAATTTACATCTTCCCAAGCACTTGACCACATGGAGTTGTCATAGTACATGGAGTGTACTCTATAAATTTACATCTTTCCCAAATAGGAAGATAAAATGACCTATGTTTCTAAACTACATGTCATTTGATTGGTATTTCAGATCTAGAAACCCCAATAAACCTCCAGAAACAAACATTTTTCCATGATTAAGAACATATCAACCACTATGTGGTCCTTATAAGTAATAATTTGGATTTAAAACTCATAAAAACTCACCTATGGATATCGGGGAATGAAAATAAAAAACCTCCCTACCTCATGGGTTAAATGTTGAATATTTGAGTCCAAATACACTCTAAGAATATATGACACCTTGATCTAGTCTCAATATCTTCCATGGATGAAGTACTATAAAATATCCTTCACCCTTCCATCTTGCTCCAACAATCATTCTCAAGGGTGAATCCCCTCCCCCTTTCTTACCACTCCTTAGAAGCCAAATGGGGGGGGGGGGTGATTAATTGATCGATTAAATTATTACCCTTGAAATACAGATATCAAGTCTCAATACCCGAAATAGGTTTATAACTCACCCAAGAAAAACCCTTTATTTCAGACGCAATTGTGAAGTCATAAAATAAATCCAACACTCTATTAAAAAGATATCAACACTCTAACTCATTTGAATAATTTAATATTAAATTAAGTAAATTTTAAATATTCAACCAAAAATAAAAAAACTCATAATTACAGAATTATTTTTTTCTATGGTAAATAAAATATTATGAAATGAAAAAATTGGTTATAAAAATTATATAAAATCATTTTATAGGGTAAATTGACCATTCTAACACTCAAGATCACTTGAAAGAAAAAATTAAAATTCGGGATCAAGTTTAGAATATGGGGAAATATGGGTCCTTACAACCTCCCCACTATAAAACAGATCATACTCAAGAAGCCTTAATTTTCATCCAAAATCACCACCCAAATCCACCTTTTTATAAATCCCATGCTCAAAAAATTGGAGTCCACTTTAGGGAGACAACTGAGTTCCTTTGCATAACTGCAAAGATAAGGTGTGCAATCCATCGAAGGTAAAGCCACCACCTACCACCGTCAAAAAACTAAAAATACATTTCTTAACCAATCCTATAAATCACAGTACTTCACAACATCATCCAAAACCCATCATTAGGCTCATGGTTTTCCCCACCATAGAGATCAACCTACAAAACCCAATTCTGATCCACTTAATGTCATACCATTGGATTCGATTACCTAAACAAATCCATAATAATCCACCAATTTTTTCAATGGGATACTCACTGCATCCTTGTCCCTATCCACAAAATGGTAATATCATCACTGATGATCTGATACTACTCACCATATGAGTATCCTTTCCATTGACTGACATCAAAACAATAACTCTACAACACATGTTCCAATCACCACTGAACCTCATATATGTACATTCCCATATCACTCTCACATAGGACACAAATTAAAAAAATGAACTCTCAATTATTCCCAAAAACCATAAACAGTACCTATGTTATTCACTAAAATATTCCCCATTATAAGGACCTCATTAATAAATGTTTTGTGGTGAATTCCAACCATACGACTTCACATACACAACTCTAGGAGAGAAACCTCATAATAAGCCCTTTACCAAACCAAAGTAACATCTATATATTATGGTGTATAGCTGATACTCTCTTAGTATACTTAGTATGATGTGAAGATATTCTAATTAGTAGTCTCTAGACTAAGATTACACAAATATTTCATTAACGAATACCACAAAAAATTCACACATTCCTCAAACATCTCCATTATTTCCCAATGGCCTCGTGTCACCATGCTGAATAGCCTCTCATAAAACCCATAATGATTCTCTACCTACTCATATCTATCTACTTAACTGAAGAATCATGGGAATAGAATTCAGTAGCACCCAATACATACGACAAAAAACACAACACATCACTAACACTCAAGCCTCCAAGATCCTATTAAAACTTAACCATTATATGCTCTTTTTTAACCCAACCACATAAACTAATTTCAACTATAAAGAGTCACATGTAATAAACACTAGGCTCCCAAGACCTAGAAAAAATCCATTGAGAAACTCATATGATCTTGATCTAGTTCAAAAACACCTAGCACAACCCAACTATATAACAATTTCCTTGGCTAGGCAGCTAAATGAACCTTCCCCTCTTGAATCCAACCATAAGGCTGAATCACTAGGTCAAAAGTTCTTTTTCTCCAAATAAATAAATCCAACATTCCCAAAATTCACACTAGGATACAAAATTCACGAACCATTTCCCAATGGTATCAAAAAATACATCTATGTATCACATACCAAAAGGCATGCATAACTTATTTGACCTCTCACATGGGTTACCCATGAAAACACCAAGGCACAAACTCCATAAACTAGAGTAATGTAAAGAAATAAAATAGGATATCCTACCAAGGACTAGGTGAAAAAAACATGGAAAATACCCATGGGGTATCCAATATGATCTCCTCAAAAATTACTTGACACAAAATGTCAAAACACCTATCTTTTGGGTCTCATATACAATGGAAAGCATCTCCCAAACCAACTTCCCACAACAAGGGAACATGTCCTCTCTGAGAATTTGTATCTTAGACCACTCTTTAGAGGACTAGTACACAAAACCAATCTAAAAAAAACGTCCAAAAAGGGTCATATAATCATTTAATTATACAAAAATAACTCACCACGGTCATTACCCCAACTATGCATGATGACCACACCAACTCCATCATCATTGAGTGTCACACCGTAGATCGAAAAAACCTTCTCTCAATAAGAAATATGTAAAATCACTCATTAGTAAGACTATAAAAAGTGGATCCTACATTCCTTACATGATTCATGGAATGCCTCTTTCCTCTATAGGCTAGAAGTTATAAAAAAATCAAAGGCTTCTTTCCAATGGTCCAAGTGAAAAAAACCCATCATAAGTCACCAAATCCAAACAACATGTGAATTTACCAATATAAAAATCACAAAAAAATATTACATAAAATACCAATATCATCAATACCAAGCCTTGGTAACATGATATTCATACTATAAAAAGTGTTCATGATGCAACAATCTGATATCCATTATAGTCTCCAACACATTCTTATATATCTGGTATACCAAATCCCAAATAGTAAGACAAGAAAGTAAAGGATCTGATACCACTTTAAAATATTCTGTCATTGATTCCACTAAACTAGCTCCTTGATTTAGTTTCCCATAAAACCATAAAAGTGCCTCCTCATATTCTTTTTTACTAGAAACAAGGGTCTATGTTGGAACTTTGAAGAGACTATACCCCTTATCAGAGTTTACAACCATAAGTAAATATCCAAACATCATACACATCAGAGTATGTAGACATAATTAATAAATTGAAATATAAGAATGTTTTAATAAAGTGAAATATAGAAAAGGATGGAGAATCTATACCATACATATAACATCGATCACCCACATGGATCATCTCATAAAAAATAAAATGAAAAAAATACATCAGGATCAACTACAAACTCTAAGACATATCATATACCTGATATCTAAAACCCTATAAACCATCTCTACCCTGATCATCAAAATCCACATGAGAAACCCACTCAATCATGTAGTCCAGGGACTTCTCCCTATCCATCATTCTTCCTTTCTCAACTTGGAATCAAACATAAGGTATGTGTTCACACCAAGGTGCATGTACAAGGGGTGAAAAATAAATATCAGTAGGCCAACCCCAATGGTGAAACTATAAAAAGATTCCATAAGTGAATGATTAGTAAATATACTCATCCAAGAAAAAACATAATTGAAATAAAGATAAAACAACCAACATCGAACCTTAATTCCAATAAAAAATTCGACCATACTTACTTTAGCCAATATCAGGCGTCTTTGAGCACATCCCGATGACTACTCATCCCACGTTACCTATGAGTGCTACCTCCATGGAATTCATAAGCAATTCTCTCTAAAAAAGGAATCATTCCATAATAATCCTATCATTAAAGATCCTAATCTAAGGAATCCATTTACTATCTCATTTTTGATACATAGGCATATCAGTTCCAAGTATTCATTCCACATTAAAGTACTATTGGTACTCAGAGTTTCATTCTAACATATAACCTGTATATAACTACCCATGGTTCCTAGATCATCAGTTTGACACCTTAACCATATATCATAACCAAGGTTTAATGGAGAATTAGTTCAAAAACTAAACCATATATCATAACCAATGGCTCCTAGAGGATCAGTCCAAAATCCAAACCATATATCATTACCAATGGTTTTTGGAGAATCAGTCCAAAAACTAAAATATATATCATAACCAATGGTTCTGGGAGCATAAGTCTGACACTTAAATCATATATCATAACTAATGGTTCAAGGAGTATCAGTCTAACACTTAAACCATATATCAAAACAAATGGTTCCTAGAGAATAAGTCTAACTCCAAAATTGTATATCATAACAAATCATTCCGGGAACATCATATTGATTCCTAAACCATATATCATAACCAATTTATCATGGAGCATCAATATGATACCTAAACCATATATCCTAACTGATGGTTCATGGAGAATTAGTCTGACACCTAAACCGTATGATCCTAGAGAATTAGTCCAACTTCTAAACCATAGATGCAGAGCATCCATATGTTCTACCCAAACTATACATAATTCATAGTTCCTAGAGTGTTAGTCTAGAAATTAAACCATAATGTATACTATCAATGTCTAGAACCTCATTTTGACACCTAATCCATATAGTAACCTACCCATTCCTAAATCGTCGGTTCTATATCTCAACCACATACATGGAATGTCAAGTCCCCTATAATCAACACTATAAAACCACATTCCTGGAACCTCAGTCTAATAATCAACCATATATAACTATTAGTACATTTATATAACATCATGAACATATCTCAACTATGGAATCCATATCATATCAAAACCTCCCCATAGGCATAAAACATTTATCAACCTTAACAAAAAATTCAAAAAATAATAAGTTCGGATAAAATCTCATTCCCATCATCAAAATCTCAGCCCCATTGGCTAATTCATGAATTCAAGTCCTAAAGGAACACCCATAAATAATACCACCCAAACAAAGACACCACTTAGTGTATTACTATAAATTAGTAACCCACTTGGCCATTTGCATCAAAACATAAATATAGGAATCCCTCTTTGGATCCTCAAAACTAGAAATCATTTAGTGGAATCCCTTTTGGGATCCTTGGGATTAGTACTTAAGAGGAGACATCCCTCTCTCAATCTTGGTTAGAAACCAAACAAATGGGAGACACCTGTATCCTAGAGATCACACATCCCACCTCCTAGTCTCTAACATCTCATGTACTCAGATTCCTTAATAGTAAAATTACTCATAAGGAAGATTTTTCTAAGAATAAACCCATTCCATGTCACCTCAGGTTGTCTTAGACACCAAACCTATCTATCACCTTGAGTCTCAACTCAGTACCACTACCCAGGGATATTAAAAATCCAAAACCAACCAAGGCCTCTATTGAAATCATTCCATGTCCTCCAATCATTCTCATGACCCTCACTTAGGTATCATAACATGTTTCACTCTCAAGAGATAGATGAACTCTCTTTCTAGAGGAAACATCTCTATCATAACATACTCGCACCAAAATCACTCTTAGAAGTACTCAAAAATACCCAAGGGTTTCAACATCACTTTTTATGCAGAAAAAACCCAAGTGGACCCCTCATGTGTCTAATTCTAAATTCAGGGTGCAAAATCACACAAAAAACTCAAAATGTAAACAAAGGGGTAGTACACAGTGTGTGCCTTAATCACATAGTGTGTAGTCCAAAAACTTGTATATTCATATTTACTTCTATATGGTTTTGATCATATAGATTCTGTCCATGTACTACTATATGGCCATGGAATACTTTGGGTATAGCCAGGTACTACCACATGACCATGTCCACCCTAAACGGGGTGTTTTCCCATGTACTTTGCTACAATGCTAATTCCCTCTAAGGACTGTATACCTTGAATACACACCGTGTAGTCCCCAAATTCCATTTTCCAAAGCACTCATTCGCATGGAATTTTTACAATACACAATATATACTCCAAGTACATGGATTGTAATTACAAAATATCCATATTCCCTTAATGGGAAGATCACATGGCATGTGTTCCTAAACTACACACCATGTGATTGAGACTTCTGAATGGGAAACCCCTAAGAACCTCCCAAAACCCCTGTTTCACCCTATTCAGCATAGATAAATCCCCCATGGGGCCTTTAACAGTCATAATATACAATGAATCATATTTGCATGTATTATTTTTGGATATTTTATCGATTATTTTCAACACTAGGAGCTGAGAGGACTTTGATTCGGAGGTCTGGTGTGCCCATAATAAATATTTTAAATATATTAAATATGTTAGACAACACTCATACACAATTTTATTAAAAAAGTAAATTAACATTTGAGTAGGATCTCATATCAGAAATATGAGGGCACTATTTAGTTCATGAAATGGGGTTTACCCTAGGCATGACATAACCTTGGCCAGTACACAGTGTTTGTGGAAAATTCTAAATGAGAGTTAAATGAATAATATAATAAAATAAATTATTTTATTTTATTTTGTTGACGTAATGACCTAAACTCTTATATTAATAAATGGTTATGGGGAATTTATAGTTTTAGATGCTAAAACCTAGAGATCCATATGACTAATTGAGATCTATTAAATGAGATTCTATTGGTTTACGGTGGATGTATTTGATATCAACAACCGATGTGAGAAGAAATCAATGCATCCCACAAACAAAAACAATATTAGATATTTTGTCATCAATGATTGGTCCCTCTCAAGGTAGGAAATGATTTAATTTGGTTTTCTTTCCTCATTTTGGATTCCATGACCAACATAGATCAGTCAACCCATAGATTTATCCACAAATCATGTGTATTGTAGGATGGGTAAGAATAATAGAGAATTGGGAGAATTCCTTTGTGATTAATTGTTATATCATCATTTTTCATTATAATGGAAACAAATAGAGAGAAAAATGAACATTTTTGGCACTTAAAGAATGTGCTTGGGTCATTCCACATATTTAATGATGCGATCAGAGGAAGATACCTCCTGAACGGGTTGAAAAGAACCTCCAAGTCATCTCAAAATGGCCATGAACGAAGCACTCTACGTGGTGGGAAAAGTTTGCATGGACGCTTCCAAAAGAGGCTCCATGGTATCCCTACCTCGCAGGAGTCTGACACGGACTGAGGCCCCTCCGCGGAATCAGGACTCTCCACAACGTGCTTCATATCACCCGCATCAATGAATCTCTATGTGGCGTCACGCCCCCAATGTGAGGCCCACACAGGCTGATGGAATGACTCTTTTATGTGGTATATATTGTCTCTACTGCGAGATATACACCCCTTCGACCAGGGTTTCCTATAAATAGAAAGTGCACCCCCCTCTTCCAAACCACTTTTACTCTGACCTTTCAACATCCCAACCCCCGTTTTGCATAGACCTTCATGAAACCCTCAAATATATTATAAAAGGTACTTGGACTTTGTGAGTTGTACCCATTTTCATTATTTTCATCCTCTGACTATAGGGTAGATACCCTTCGTGAAGGGTTATTTCCTTCACAGAGGAATGGGCCCCTTCAGGGTGATCGAGGTTTCACGAAGTGTAGAGCCTTCACAAAATTCTATCAAAACAAAGAGGTATTCACTAAGGCAAATCCTTTCTTCCTTGCGGGAGGCTCTTCGCGAATCCTTGGTCTTTCACGAATACCCCCCCTATTCACAAAGCCCCTTGAATTTGTAAACCCCCTCCAATATGGGCAGTCTTTTCCCTTCGTGAGGGCCTTCCTCTTCATGAATCCCATCCTCTTCGTGAAGTGCCTCTTTTTAAGACTAATTTTTTTACACACCCCTTTCGTATACGACCCTCCAAGTTTGTATGAAGTGATTTCAATGTCCATTGGGTAGTGCATCATGTGGCGTTTTTTAGCCTTATTCTTCTTCACATAGGCATGCTAACCACTATTTATTCTTCGTAAAGCCACACTAACGTGCTCCCCTCAATAGATCAATCCACAACACCCCCTCACCATAGCATTATTGATGGATTCCATTCACCAAGGGTGGGTTGGTATCACTGATGTAAGTCCTAGGGGTTCGCAGTGAACCCGCCTTATCTGAGATAGATGACGTTAAACTGCCAAGCATCGTCGTCCTCATCACATGACGTTAAATTGTGGTATCGCCTAGTGCATCATACATGGGGTGCCTCATCTCGATCATTCTCCACACCTACTGGTCTCCACAAGAGTGAAATATTCCTCACATGGAATGATATCCTCTTTTTTGGAGCGACCTCTATCCGCGGGGAAGGAAAACCATCTTGATGTAAGCCCCTAGCCTTTCTTGTAGGAGGTAGCACCCATGCTCCTCCTATCTTCTTCCATTCCAAAGACTTGAGTAGATATGGGCATAGAGACCTTCGTTACCCAATCCCTCTCCCTTTGGGATTTTCCTCAATCGAGCCTCCATTATAGACTAAGTCCCAATCTCCATCTCCCTGGGCCGCTAACCACACATAATCCCTTGTTTTCTCTTTGGGATTCTAACCATGAATAAGCCCCTATATCCTCTTTGGGATGCTGACCATGCATAAGCCCCTATTTCTTCTTTGGGCCACTAACCACATATAAGCCCCAGTGCACTTCCCACATATGAACCTTTCGTGATGTGATTGTAAGGTCTTTATTCCCTCTTGTTTCTCACACTAAGCATGACTCATGCGGGATTAGAGTAAGCATTGACAATGACATCCATTAGGTGACTCTATAGCATGTAAGTCCCAAAACCCAGCCTACATTACATATAATTTGATCCTTGTCTCATAGAAAATGTGAATAGGAAGCCTCCTTAAGGTTCATTCCCAACACCTACTCATCCTAACCACTTCATGTCGGTTCACCCTTGTCCTATATGATTTTAAACTGTATCCCCATTTTCATCATACATGATGCTAAATTGTACCCATTCGAACTATGTGGGCTTTGATCCCTATCTCATAGGCAGGGTATATAGGAAGCTTCTATGAGGTTCAACCCCATCCTACAGTAATCCATTATACCCCATCCAATAGTAATTCATTGTACCCCATCCAACAGTAATATGTTGTACCCCATCCAGTATTAAGCCATTTTACCCCATCTAGTGGTAAGATGTTGTACCCCATCCAGTGGTAAGCTGTTGTACCCCATCTAGCGGTAAGCCATTGTACCCCATCTAGGGATAATCCATTTTACCCAAACCAGCGGTAAGCCATTTTATCCCCCAATTTCATGTGAACTACATGGGTTTGATCACTGTCTCCTAGACATGGTATGTAGGAAGCCTCCCTGAGGATCAACCAAAAACACTGGTAAACCTTGGTGTCCTCCTTGTTGGGACCCACATCTCTGGTCTACCCCTCGACCATCAGACCAAACTAGGCTGCTAACCAGGAATAAACCTTAATATATCATCAGGTTGTTGTCCTATGTGTACACCCTGATTCTATACCCCCTTCCTGAACTATGTGGACTTTGATTCCCTTCCTCTAGGATACGTAGGAATCCTCCCTGTGGTTCAATCCCATCACTTATGTCCCATCGTGGCCTTTCTCCCTCGAGACTATGTATTTCGGGAAGGTCATGCCCCAACCTAGAGGTTCTACTTCCTCTGGTTCTCATCCATGCGTCCATTCTCATGGGTTGCCTCCCCAGGTGCCTCATCACCCCATCGAACTACATGGACTTTGATTCCCTGTGATGGGGATATGTAGGAATTATTTTAGAGGCTCAATCCCAACATTACTGTCATCATCACCTCTGTTCCATATCATTCCCCATCCAATCTCAACCATACATATCCATCCTAATTCTTACCCTATCCACCACATCTCAGCGAGATCTAGTCAACCACTTTCTCACTACTCCTAGCAGCAATCGGGTAACTAACCACGCATTAGCCCCAACATCAGTGTTCCCTCCTGGGGTTTCACCTGTATGATTCACTCTTATCAGTGTTCTAATCAGTCTAATATGTCTTTTCTACAAAATAAATTTATGAAATACATTGCGTTAGACATGTGAAGTTGAGGAAAAACTCATAGACATGCCTATGGAATATAACTCCCTACACTCGAAGTGGGATGCCTTGGGTTTCCGCACCCTCAAGAAGCCCTATCATAAGGGGAAGAAACCCAGACACAGCAGTGTTCCAGTTTACATACATGAAAACAATGTCCAATATGACTACTCCCCTAACCGAAGGTTTCTACCCTGACTTGACCCCTTGGAACATCCAGATTAGAGCATCGTAATTAACCGGCATCCATGAAGACATGGCATTGAGAAAATTTTCATGAATAGTGTCTTAAGTCTACGAGGGAGACCTAGATCAGGAAATGATTTTTGATGAAGAATCCACAAAAGGTGCAACAAACATCCCATCATCCCATTTCGATCAAGGAGAAAACTTCCCTGAATTAGCAATGGATGCCACCTGCCTTTGGAAAGCGGGAATGTGGGGCAACATTCAACACGTCCTCCAAAACAGATGAATGTGCACCCCGACGAAAGTGTTAGAAATAGAAATAGAGATCCTGATGTAAAGATATTCTCCTTGATGTGGAGATTAGTAAAGCTCGAGAAATCAGTGGATTAGCATGTCACCAGATCCAGTTATCTAGAGCCAGGTCCCGCTATGATAATAGTTGTCCTGGCATGAAAATCACCATAAATTAGGGTAGTTGAAAATTTGACATCCCAGTTTGGGAAATTTTTAGTGTGGGTACTTATTACTAACCATGGAATTCAGAATGACCCTGGGGAACTAGATGTATCTTTCCTTGTTTCAGTACTAATGGATAAATCTCCCAACTTTGTAGGACCCAATCTGTCATGATTGGAAACCAATCATTGCAAACCCGTCAACGTAGGGGTAGGGGAAACAACAACTTGGAAATCCCGTGTAGCCTCATCACCTCCAATGTGGCCTCCACAACCATGATGTCTAGGTTCCCATGCCCCATCTCCCCATCTGAATTCATTCAGAGAAGGGTAATTAATGACTTCATTCGACGATACGAGGAGGGAACTATCCCAACCCGGGATATGGCCCGACAAGACCTAGAGGATTCCATGCCTTGTCACTACCACCACCCCCAAGGGTTGTTAAGGGAGACACTTCTCTCCATTACAACGCATAATCATTTTGGGATCCTCTCCAAGGAATGCTTCGATGACACCATCCCCTACTCAAATGAGGTGAGGGATGTCCGGGCCAGCCTAGTGGTAATCCCATTATAGGGGCTCCCAAGGAGTGCTCCCACCAGGCCACATCAAAAACACCACATAGACCTATGGGATGATGAACATGTGAGTTATGTACATGCACCACTAGCCCGAGTCTGGTTAACCTGATGCCAGTGTCGGGCACAGGCTGAGGAAGACACCTGCCGAGGGGCATGAACATCAAAGGCTACTGTGGCCCATTCCACCACTAGTGCAAACAAGTAGTTCTCTATGTATGATGAGCAGGGAACACATAATCCCAACTCGTATCAAGTCCCCAACCACCCCATGGGAAGTCTGGGTTGACTCTTCTGGTTGTCAACATATGTGGCTTCCGTCACGGGCCAACCCGTGGTGATGACATTCAGTATGGAGGCCCGCCTCAAGCCACCACTAATGAGAGTGTAGGTCTGTCCTGCTACCAAGCTCAACATGGGGGTTCTCCCCATGCCACCATCAATCCAAGAAAAGGTTATCCTCACTGCATTGACACCCCGTACAGAAGCCTCTTTGGAACCTATAACCTCAGGTATGAAGTCGTTTCTCCTGTCACAGGTCGCTGATCTGAATATGCTACCCATCTACTAAACCGTCAGCATGGGGGTCTTCCCCTTATCCTTACAGTAATCGATGAAGGTCCTCCTCATCCTGGAAACCAAAGAAGCATAGGTTTTCCTCACTTCATGGGCAACAAACATGGAGGTCCTACCTGTGGTCATCTTGTCCAGTATGAGGACCCTCCTCGTACCGACGCTGCCAAAGGTAATAAGCATGGAGACCTTGCCCATGCTCATAAGATGTACAGTGTAGGTCCTACCTTCTCCAGAACTTCCCATGGAGATTCCCTCCACACATCATCTAGTGGACACAGAGGTACTCCCTATGTTCCCTTTAAAATTTTCCCAAGTGCTCCTCACACCCCATCTCATCCAGACAGAAGTCCTCTCTACCTCAACATCGGTTCAGCCAAAGGTCCTCCTTGAGAAAAAAACCCATCCTATCTCGAGGAGTCATTCTGTGGAAAGAGGTCTAGTCACCGAGGCCACAAGAAGAATACCGAGATGTTTCAGACCACGGTTAAGCCTGTCTGCTTCTCAGATTCTGACACAGAATGTGATTCGAAAATGGAACCCTCACCCCGATCCTCTGTATCGAGGGTCGTGGTAGGAAAGAGGCATATTAGACTCATACTTCCAAAATGTTAGGTCCACTGGATTCCCACCACCCTCCGAAGATACATCTAGGAGGAGGGAGATGTGGCCTCTTTCCATGTCGTGGTTGTGCAATCCTTCTTATCATCTACATGGTCAGTCTTGACCATGACCAGAGATCCTGGAGAGTTATTCTGGGGACCAGTAGAGGGAGAAAAACCACATGGCCCACCACCAGTAACCACATACCCTACACCAGAATCCATGATCAGTAGTTCATCTTAACAAGATGTGGTGCCTCAGTCATTTCATTCGTCACAGGACAACCCAAGATGCAGTGGCTTGTCAGCCCATTCACTGTATTTTCCACCGTCCAGTCTACCATTTCAGTGGTCTGATTCGGTGCTGCTACCGGTCCCCCATCCTCCCCTAGTTGATGAGTTGGAAAACCAATGGCCGGATCCTAATTCTGAGTCAAGGAGCTTGTGGTACATCCTGGTAGAAGATCACTTCCTAGAGATGTTTTGGCCAATTGCGTCTGCGAACATCAGTTCGCCATAATCGCTTACTCAGGAGGAAGTCTATTTCTTCAAACTCTCTAGGTGATGGACTTCTATCTCCATTATCATCAAGTGTCCTACCTAAATATTTAGGCACACTTTGAAGATATTGATCAGCAAAGATGCATGGTCGACTTGGATGCACTCCCTATGGCCCTGTGGCCCAGCGCCCTGAGTCACCCGGTCACCATCAGACTCTCCAGCAATGATGTGTTCAGATATTTATGGTGCTCTACCGAATTATAAAGGGGTATTACCCCCATGTTCATGGATGTGGTTGGTGGTAGTATGATTCCCTATGTTTCAGTTCTATCTGGCACCATACCGACTTGACAAGCAATATTGAGGATAAACCTCTAGGTAGAGTCGCAGTTAACATGGATGACCTACTAGGGGGAGGTAATGAGATACAGCTACTTGGGTAGGACTTAAACCCCAAGAAAGTTTCACACCTATTGGATACATTGGGAATGATCACTCACCATCAAATAGATTTACTAGGTCTTTTTGTACCTACCAAGTCATTAGCCCTCGTTCAGAATCCCAATAATGGAAAAGAGCATCTTGAGGCCATCAAACCCTCTGAACAATCTAGTTTAGTGAAGAAGATAGAGGATGATCCTAAAAAAGCAACATTGTGCCAACATCTTGTGAAGCACAAGAATATGGTTGATGAACTCCTTGCTGAACACGCTGCAGAGCAACAAACAAACAACAATGATCCTTGGATGGGGAAGATAAAACATTCCCCTAGGAATTTCCTTCGAGTGACCTTGACCATCCTACCCACATAGACAGGATAAAGGCTAGAAATTATTTAAATAGGGTGTGATATGTGTCACCAAAACCACATGAGCAGCATGATAATCCCCAGGACCCAGCTCAGGTTCCCCCAGTCGCTCCACAGGTCATACCACTAGCCGATCCACGAGCCGCTTATCCTATTTATCATGTCGAAGAACCTTCTAATGTACTAGTGGTCAGGGACCCACTTCAAGACATGAATCCCCACCCAGATTATCTGATGGTGGAACTCATTGCTTTCCTCGAGGCGTTGGAAACTCGATAGGTGGAAATACCACACGATGGAAAGCCATATCCGGCATGGGTCAATGAAATGCTAGTACCCTCTGTTTTAGAAATCCTACCTTTCCCCTATTAATGGGATGGTTTCCCTACTACAGCATCTGAACCACTTCATCTCAATGTGCAGACCCATGCTGGGAACTTTGGCATAGCAAGAGGCTACCAAACTCTGGTATTTCCTACAAACGTTGGAAGGGTATGCATTTTTCTAGTATAGCCAAAAACCCATCGAGTTAGTAGTTGGCTGGGAAGATCTAAATAGGATTTTTATTTACCAGTTCAACTCTACCACCCATTAGATGAGTTTTTCATACCTCTTTAAGTGTAAGAAGAGGACCGATGAATGCGTCGCAGACATTGTCTCCTGGTGGAAAGGCCTCACCTTCTCCTTGGATATTCCACTAACTCAGGAACAACTACTGACAATGTGTGTAGGGAATGTCAAAACCAAACTAGTCCCCACTCTTATTACTCATAATTACCC
Organism: Viscum album; assembly: GCA_963277665.1. Classification (NCBI taxonomy): domain Eukaryota; kingdom Viridiplantae; phylum Streptophyta; class Magnoliopsida; order Santalales; family Viscaceae; genus Viscum; species Viscum album. Next base: position 718,190,105 of record OY728160.1, read on the forward strand.
TATGGGATTTTGAGATTTCTCTAATAAGGCCCAGCGTCTAGAGGATGCTTTGCAGTAGGCCAAGCAGGCACGTCCGTTACCTCCTAAAATTCCCACAAGAAGAGTCGCTAAGGTTGAGCCTACCATGGTAGCACAAATAGAGGCCCTTAGTTAGCTGGAGTTGTTTCTAGTGGAGACAACTTTACAAGCTCGTAGAGTCATACCACCTTAGGTTCCACCTCCGACACATCAGCTCCCACCTCAAAATCGGCAGGCACCCCCACGTAATGTGCCACCACCGCTGAGATGAGATAACCAGGTTCCACCTCCTCAACAAGCTCCTCCATCCCCTCGTCAGGTCCAGACTCCTAGAGCCCCCTTCCCAGACATGATAAACTAGTCCTAATCATACAAAGAGGCTCAAGTCCCTAGTTATTTCCGATGTGCCTTAGAACAGTGAATTCTATGATTACCTGAATGCAGGAGGACCGAAGAGGAGGATCTCATTGATCACCCCAATTACTGCCCCTATCACCAGATCCTGGGGTCACCCTCAAACTGTGTAATGTCTTTAAATAATGGCTTCAAGACAAGGTTGATAACAACATAGTCAGTTTAGGCCCAGCTCGTGTATAGGTAGCTTGTATATTCAGGAAGCCGGACAACGGCAATGACAGTGAAGTTGAGTGGAATTAGGTTTCTAACCACGGGTCCCAAAAGTATGAAGACTGGATGGATCATAAGGAAATCACCCATGTCCATTTTATTATCTGTGCATGTCTGAATCGGACTGAGCCGTCTAAATATTCCACATCACTTTTAGCCACTACATCTCTATCAACATCTCATCCCCCCTCTGCTAAGAAGATTAAGCATCGATGATGCAAGGGAAACCAAAGTCCCCCACTGATGTTGTCATCATCCCATACTCTCGGAGACTTCATGCCCCTAGAGAGAGAGATTCACCCTTGAATCCATCCAGTGGTGGAGGATTCTTCAAGTGATGATAAAGGGTATTCTTTGGTTAACACCTTGGCTCTAGTAAACCCATACATGATTCTTGATGACGAGGAAGGCCAGATGAATCCTTCCAATATCCTCAGCCATCGCCAGCACCAATGGAGTCGTAGCTATATGGGTCGTTGGAGTACCTCATTCTGTACTTCCATCTAGTTTGTGCAAGCCACCAAAACCAGATAGAGGGCCCAACGCAGAGCTCAGCACACGCATCCTTCTCACCTGGTGTCACCAGGTCCACATTTGCCGCTATTTGTGTTACTTGATCAGGCAGATCCACCCCGACCATGCCGCAATCAACCACAGTCTGTTATAGACCGACCTCAGTCATCTAGCCCACATTCGGTAGTCACTCCATGAGCTTTGACTAGTGAACAACGAGATAGCCCCAACACTAATCAACCACCGGTTCAGCCAGAAGGTTCCATCATGCCTCCTGCAGTAGAATGACCTCTTGTAAGCAGAATCTCACACTTTGCACGAAATCATGATATCATTAAGAATATTTATAGAATTCCTACAAGGCTCTCTATCCTTGAGGCTTTTCACCTATCATATGATATGTGTGAATCCCTCAATGAGGCTTTAAGAAGCCCCCTACAGTTTGAGACGGAGGTAGTAGCTGCAGAAGCCTTTCATACCGAGGAATCCAAGCATGAAGAATATTAGGCCATCATCTCTTTCTCTGGAGAATATGAAGGATCTCCCCTGAAGGGGCGAATTCTCCCATTGTACATCACCTAAAACTTCAATGGCGTGGAGGTTCATTGCTGTCTTGTTGACCCATGGTCGGGGATCAACCTAATCTTGACCCAGACACTCTGAAATATGGGGCTATCTGAGGATGACCTGAGTCCCTATAACCTGAAAATACAAGGTTTTGGTAGGATGGAACAGACACTAGTTGAAAAAATATACCTAAAGACCCAGTTTGGGGGTCTTGTATCTAGTAACGAGTTCATGGTTGTCTCCCAGGACACTACCTATAATGTATTGATGGGTAGGTCATGGATTCACCTTAATGTAGTGGTTCCTTCATCGTATCACCAATTCCTTAAGTACTCTTTTAATGGTCAAGTGGGCGTACTCCAAGGTGATGCATCTCCATTTTCCTCTTGTAAAACCCGCTACCTAGATGCCGACTATTACAAGAGAAAGGAAAATCAAATTTAGGCTAAATAGGTTGAACATGCTACGGCTGTGATCGACCCGTGGATAGACCTAGATAATGCTTACATTTTTCTGATCCACTGATTGGAGGCTACGACCCTAGATATGGGGAAATGTTTTGTTTTTTCTAGAACAAGGGGGAAGCCCATTCCCAAGTCTAGGGGATACTGGAAGATCACCATGTATTCCTACATGAATCAGGCTCGGGTGATCCCAGAGACCCTACCCCCATAAGGTAAAGGGATGTCAACCCTATGGAAACAAAAATACATCATAATTTCTTGTTTTGATAAGTTGGGATAAACCGGCTCAAGAAGATGTGCCAATAATACTTTTATATCATCATACATGGACCCTTGGGCTGAAGATCAGTTGGGATTAGTTCTACAACACTCATTACTATGGTTTTGGCAGCACATGAGTCCCCTGATGCAGTTTCCACCACCACTCAGGCTGGAACAAACTTCCTATCCAGATTTTTTGACTCAGAGGAATCTCCCCCACTGAGGATCCATCCTCCATAAGTGAAAGAGATGATCTTGAAGATGAACCTCCTACATTATAAGAGGGTTTCTCCACCACAGTTGATGAATTAGTATAGGTGAACCTTAGTAGCAAGACAGACCCGAAACCCACATTGATCAGTGCCGCTATGCTTGTTGAGGAGAAAAAATAGTACATGGACTTCCTAAAGCAACATTGTGATGTGTTTTCCTAGAATTATAATGAGATACTAAGATTTTATCCTCATATCGCCATCCACCACTTTGGTCTCCCAAAAAATCATCGTGGGTTCAAACAACCTCTCAGAAAGATGAATCCTTTTCACAATGCCATGGTCGAATCAGAAGTTGATAAGTTAATCAAAGAAAATTTCTTCAAAGAATTCCAGTACCCCAGGTGGTTAGCCAACATTGTTCCCATAATAAAAAAGAACATAAAAATCAAAGTCTTCATTGACTTTCAGGATCTCAACCATCACTATCCGAAGGATGATTTTCCCCTTCATATGATGGAACTATTGACTAATTCCACCGCTGGGTTTCATGATCTCTTTTTCATGGATGTTTACTATGGGTATAACCAAATTCAAATGGTGCCCGAGGATAAAGAGTCTACATCCTTCAAGGCACCACAAGTTACTTTATGCTACCTGGTAATTCCCTTTTGTCTAAAGAAGGTTGGTTCCACCTATCATCGTGCCATGCATCACATACTTAATCCAGGACATTAGTGAAATTCTACGTGGACAATTTGGTGGTCAAATCTCACCAACTTCGGAACCATATCAAAGATCTTAAGAAAGTGTTCAGCTTCCTCCATTATCACCATCTGAAGATGAACCCATTAAGTGTGCCTTAGGGGTCACCTCTAAAAAGTTTCTTGACTTTGTTGTTAGATATAGAGGTATTGAGATCGATCTGGAGAAGATTGAGGTCATCAGTCAGATGTATCCTCTAAGAAACATTTGGGAACTTTGAGGCTTTCAAGGACACTTGGCCTAAAATCACTGATTCTTCACGAATATGTCTGTTAAGTGTAATCCCTTTTCTTGGATCATAAAGAAAGGAACTTTTAATCAGTGGGATGAGGAGTGTCAGACTACTTTTGAGGAAATCAAGAAGTATATGTTGCAGCCTCTAGTCTGGATGCCACATATTTCCAGAAATCCACTGGTCTTTTATGTGACTTCCCTATAATGATATCTCAGTTCCCTTCTCACCAAGAAGAACAATGATGGAATGGAGAACCGTTTATACTATCTCAGCCACATGCTCCTCGAAACAGAGACTAGATAATACTATATCGAGAAGATCTGCCTTGCACTGGTATTCACAGTGCAGAAATTGTGACATTACTTGAAGAACCATGAGATAAATCTAGTGCCATAAGTGGATCTGCTGAAGTACATCCTGAACTTCCCCATGTTGATAGGACATCTAGCTCAGTGGGAAATGATTCTCCAGTAGTTCGACATCAGGTTTGTCACCCAAAAGGCTATTAAGGTACATACATTGGCAGACTTCCTTGCCACCCATCCAGCTCCCACAGACCAGTTCTTGGACTTTAATTTTCTAGAGGAGGCAATACTCTTGGTAGACCATGATTTTCCATGTTGGAAAATTCACTTTGACGATGCTTCCCAAAGCCCTACCAGTAGAAGACTCAATGAACCCATACTCAATAGAGTGGGAATGAGTATCATATTCATCACTCCAGAACAAGATGTTCCTCAATATTAATTCTTGTTTTCGGAAGGATGTACCAACGATGAGGTGGGGTATCATTCTCTCATTACTGGAAAGGAGCTGGACCTCAAGATTGATGTTCCCCACCTGCATGTGAAAGGGGACTCCGAAACTATCCATCAAGCAGATCAATGGTGAATATGTTGTTAGGAATCCAGATCTCATACCATTGTTGGAACATACCCTATAGTTGATGGCCCAGTTACCATCTCAGCAAGAGGTTACTCATGTCTCTTGATACTAGAATGGTCGAGCTGATTCCTTGTCTAGCTTGGCTGCATCTCTTCCAGAGCCTGATCAGGATGATTTGATTATCCACGTGGCACACCATAGAGTCATCACCCCTATCACTCCAGAAAATGTTGATATATCACAGGTAATCCACCTTACCACTAGTGCCTCCACGTTAGGACCCTAAGGTACCCCTATCACAGTGATGGAAGTGAATCCCGACTGGAGGACCCCCTATATAGAGCACCTCTAGCAGGACAGTCTCCCAGCAGATCAAGCCAAGCGTGAGTGAATCTGATGTCGTGTGTTGTAGTTTACCCTCCAGAGCGGTCCTTGTCTTGAGAAGATCCTCTACAAGATCTGGTTTTATGGGGTTCTCCTCCATTGCATTCAAGGAGGCGGGATTTGTTAGGTCATGTAGTAGGTTCATTCCGGTTCCTATAGGTCTCATCAGATAGGGTTGAAACTATCCCACCAAATCCAGAGATTGGGATATTTTTTTCCCTCTATGATCCAGGATTGCATTGAGTTTTCCAAGAGGTTCCATGAATGAAACATATATGATAGATTTGTGCATCGGACACTAGAGTATATACAAACTACAAAGTAATCTTATCCATTTGCAGTCTAGGGACTCGACGTTGTGGGACCATATCTACCGACGATAGCTCGCTAGTGCAAGATCATCCTGACCACTACAGATTTCTTTTCCATGTGGGAAAAGGTAGTTTGGGTCAAAGAGGTCAAGGCCTGTTCTATTGTAGAATTTGTGAGATCCAATATCATCTACCTATTTAGAGTCCCTCACACCATCATCACCAATAGTGGTACCAACTTCCGGGCAGCCGAGTTAATGAAATTGTACTCCAAGTACAACATCCGTTCTAACCATACGTCCCTCTTTCATGCGCAGGAAAATGGGAAGATCAAGGCATTCAACAAGACCCTCTCTAGAATTCTACAGAATATGGTTGGTCAGAATAAGAAAAGTTGGCAAGAAAAACTCCCCAACCCCCTCTAGGATTATCGAACAACGACTCGCAATTACACCCAAGTGACCCCATACTCCCTGGTGTATGAAACAGAGGTTGTCCTACCCATTATAATTCAATTGCCTTCATTACGCACAACTGTCTATGATCAAGAAGCACCACATAAGGTAGCTGAAATCCATCTGGATGAATTAGAAGCACTTAACGAGAAGAGCCTTCATGCCCTACACAATCATGAAAGGAATCAAGACAAGATAGCTAGATCTTTCAACAAGAAAGTTCACCTCCTCTATTTCTTTCAAGGTGACATAGTGTTTTACCTGAGAACACCAGTGATACTTGGTAGGAAACCACCCAAGATGAAGCCCAAATGGGAAGGACCTTACAACATTCACAAGGTCTACCCCAATGGTGCGTATTCCCTGGTTACCATGGATGGTGAGCGTATAAATCCTCCCAAAAAATCCAAATTCATCAAGAAATACTTTTCTTGAGTAAGATGTGGTCTTATATGAACATAAACTAGTACTTCCTGTATGAGATTAAACTACTTGGTCTTCCCACATAATGATAAACTGCAAAACGGTCTGTGCTCTATGACCATAAACTAAGATCTATATGGTCCCTCATGACCTTAAAATATTACGTCTTCTCCAAATGATGTTAAAATGAGTGATTTATCCAATATAAGGATGTTAACTACTCATCATTTGTCATGCATGATGTTATATTGTGAACTACATATATACCATTATAGTCTGAGCTCTATGACCTTTAACTAAGATCTCTCCATATCTATGTCCTTTCCGCATGTAATTAAACTGCACAACATCCTTCAAGAACTACATATGGATTGATTCCAATCCTCATTGGATGCAAAGGAATGCTCATAAGCCTCATCATAGAGTCCATCCCCAAATTATTCTCTTTGACTACACCTGGGTGTAGTTCTATAGGAGGATCCAACATGGTGCAATGTAGGCTTCTTTATCCCCCACTCATGTTGGGATTATGATTATCACACCATGTGTCCCTCCTTATTCTTCTATCCTCCTACGTCCTCACTGCACAACATTAAACTACATGGACCTTTTATAACTACATATGGATTGATTCACATCCTCATGGGATATGTAGGAACGCCTACACATTTCATCTGTAGGCCCATAACCAAACTTCAGGATCTCTTCTTGGGGTGAAACACATGGTGTGGTGCATTATTTTGACCTCATTCACATTGAGTTCACCATGACCACACCATGTATCCCTCCCCCGGAGATCTCCACCTATTTCATTGTCCTGCATGATGTTAAACTACATAGGTGCATTCATGATTCACAAATTACATTTATTTGGGTATCTATCATCATTCGCATCCAAAAGGACCCCCAAACAACATGGATGCTAGGACATAGGGATCTCCTACCATTATGGACAAAATCCTCAAGGATATCGAATGAAAAATTGACACAAGCCCCGCATTGTGAATATGGTCAGTGGTCAACACTCATTTGTTGTTCCCATTTCAGGTCGTGTGATGTGGATGTTGTGTTTCAAACGCGGTCAATAGCTATCCCCCATCATTAGCACCACCCTTGTATGTCCCAAGTATTGGGTGTAGTGGTTCATTTTCCCTACTATCCCTTCAAACATTCATCTTCCATGCACATGAGTATTGATTTGGTCTGGATTGACACTGCCTGATCTCCTTACCTGATTACTGTACCCTTATATGCTAGGGAGAGCCGAATCACATTCCCTATTTCCCACTCCAAGCATTTATCCTTTGGGCTTAGGATCTTTGGTAAGGTAATACCTGCATAAGGGGTCATGTCTCTATGGTCTGAGCCCTATGAACTTAAACAAAGATCAGCATCGTCCTCACTACAAGATGTTAAACTGTAAATTGGTCGAGAATTCCCATATCAGGTCCTTTGACCTTTTCATCCCCCTGTCCTCAGTTCTCACATAGGATTGTGCGGTGTGGTGTGGAATCTTTTTCCTCATTCACATCAAGATATTTTTTTCATGCCACATACATCCCCTTGAGACACCCCTCCATCCATCGTCCTTCCCACAAGATGATAAACTGAATAGGTCCCACCACTCTTCTTGAGTACCATCATTTGGGTTTCCATCATCATTCAAACCCAAAAGGACCCCCGAACAAAATGGATGCTGGGACCTAGGGCTCTACCACTGTTTCAGACCAATATCCTCCAGGATTTTGGGTGAAAATTTGATACAAGTCCAGTGTTACGAATATGGTCAAAGGTTGATGTGCAATTGTTTTCCCCATCCATGGTCACAGAATACAGATACTGTGTTGCAAACATAGTCATCTATTTTCCTCAATAATTTTTGCTGTTATGTGGTCTCCCACATAGCAGGCACAATTATTCACACTTTCCACCCACTTTTCCCTTGAACATGATATTAAATGGGGCATTTACAGTCCGAGCTCTATGACCATAAACTAGATCTATTATATCCTCTCTGTATGATGTTAAACTGCACTGCCTCTCCTATACCTACATTTTTATTGGTTCCCATCCTCATGGGAGACATAGGAAAACCCATACATTTTGTCTACGAGTCCATCCCAGGTTCATTTATTCTTTCTCTCAGCCTCATGGACCATTTTCTCTCTGCAATTATGAATGGTGTGGAATATATGGCCTTATTTCCTCATTCACATCGGGTTATTCAACATGACACACACATTACACATCGAGATACCCCACTCATATCTACGTCTTAGACATATGACGTTAAACTGCACAACATCCTCCAAAACTATGCATGGCTTGATTGCCATTCTTATGGGATATGTAGGACTTCTCGAACGTAGCCTTTAGGTCCAGCACAATTTCATAAAATCCTCCTTATCTTCCTGGCCCCCTGGCCTGAGTTCTTCTAGGAGTGGGGTATGCAGTGTGGTATGGGATTATGTCCTCATTCATGTCTAGTTTGTAACAACCATGTCACGTACCTATTTATCCTAAGAGATCTTCGTCTGCCTATCCTATAATCATATTTTTGAGTGATCTGCTCTTCAAATGGGTCCCTCAACCCTTTTTTGGAAGTTCAGCAATTTGCCTAGGAGAACTCTAGTTCGGGACCTAGAATGTTGGATTCTACATATACATTTTGTCACCCATTTTCAAGCTTCATGTCCCCCTTAATTTGTACTTTCATCATCTTTCACATCATAATGAACCTCCGAACCACATGGATGCTAGGACCTACGGATATCCTACCACTTCCGACCAAATACTTGATAATTTCAAAAGAATAATTGATACAAATCCCGCGTTGCGAATATGGTCAGTAGTCGAAGCTCATTTTTTTCCCATTTCAGGTCACACGATATGGATACTATGTTTCGAACATGGTCCACAGTTATCCTCCATCATCACTCCACCCCATACAACCCTAAATTTCGATTACATGATTCACATAATTTTTCAGTCCATCATGTCCAAGTGGAATTTTGACACTCTTGGAACAATCCCTCAGTGCATATTTTCACATTAGGATTACGAATCCACGGTGATGCATCATTGAAGGCTCCGCACTGATTTCACCTTTACATGTATTCCATGTGTTACAAAGACCTTCTCTGTGCTTATTTTCCACATAGAGCATAGCTCACATGGGCTTTGGTATTTGCATTAGGATTGTGCCTATTCATAAGAGTCTCTCTTATCTGTGGTCCGAACTCTAAGACCTTAAACTAAGATCTATTTGTGTCCTTTCCATGAGGCGTAAACATTCCACTTCTGAAACTATGTATAGATTGATTCCCATCTTCATGGGATATGTAGGAATGCCTGGGAATCTTGCCTTTAGGTCCAGCTCAGGTTCCACTAATTACCTCCTCTATTCGGCCTTTTGGACTTGACATCCATAGGATTATGTGGTGTGGTGTGGTGTGGTGTGGGATTACATCCTCATTCAATTTGGATTTTCAATACCTGCGCCACATAATACCTTTATAGAAGCTAGTCTCTCCTGCCTCTTGTCTCGCATGAAGTTTGTTTCCAATGCTTTCGTCGGGGCATGCATCTATCTGTTATTCAGAGGAGGACGTGAAACTATTTCCCTGCATTCCCTCTTTCCAAAGGTGGGAGACATCCGTCGCTTATTCAGGGATGTTTCCTCTTTTATTGAAATGGGATGATGGGATGTCGATTCCTCCTTCTGTGGATTCCTACTCAGAACTCGTTTCCTAGTCCGGGTCTCTCTTAAAGATTGAGTCATTGTTCATGAATCTCATTCCTAGTGCTATATCTTTGTGGATCCCAGTTAATTATATTACTTCCATAATGAAATTCCATGGGGGTCTTAACATGGAATCAACCTTCGGTTGGATTATATGACAACATCAGGCATATAGAGGCATCTCTAGATGCATGGACATTGGGGAACCTGTAATTTTCCTTATAAGAGGTGATCTCAAGGGCATAGAACCCAAATAATCCCACATAAATCGGGGGGGTATCTTATGAAAAAGGCATGTCTCTGAGGTTTTCCTCAGATTCCCATGTTAAACCCAGGGTATTCCATGAGTTTAACATCTTTCAGAGGCAGTTACACCAAAGGCGTGTCTTATGAGGTTTCCCTCATGCATCTCACATTTAACATGAGGTAGGCTGTGAGTTTAACGTCTAGCAGAGATAGAATAAGAGTGATCAGAATGTACCATAGAGATGGATCGAATTTGTACACCCCTAGGAGGGAACACCTGGAAGATGGATGGATCAGAATGCCCAATGAGGACAGATTTGAGGAGGTATCTCCCATGGAGGGGAGATGTCACACCATGATGGATGATCTGAACATGAATGATGGCGGATCAGGGAGAGTGAACCCCATAATGGGGACACAATTATTTACCATTGGCTGGGATTAAACCTCAACGAGGTTTCCTACATACCTTTTGAAGAAGATAGAGATCAAAACCTACGTAGTTCAAAGGGTTGATGAATCGGGGTGTACACAGAGGAAAACGACCCGAAGACACGTTGGAGCTTATGCATGGATATTGGCCCATTACAAGAGGTATGCTCTAGGTTGGATGGTTATGGATTGTGTGGGGATTATTCATAGTTAGTTGCCTGAGGGAATGTCATGATCCCACCGAGATGTGGTGTCCCAGTTAAGAATTAGTATGGGTATGGACGGTTGAGAGTGAATGGAGAATGAGGTAGAACCATCATGAGGGAAATAGTGATGATGGGCTTGAGCCTCAAAGAGACTTCCTACGTATCCCCTGGTAGAGAATCAAAGTCCTCGTATTTCAGTGAGCCGATGGGACACATGAGGAGGTGGCCCATGAGAATGGATGTATGGATGGGATCTAGAGGAAGTAGAACCTCTAGGTTTGGGTATGACCTTATCTAAACACATAGAATTGAGGGAGAGACTAGGATGAGACATGGGTGACGGGATTGAACCTCTAGGAGGCTTCCTACATATCCCCATGGCAGGGAATTAATGTCCACGTAGTTCGATAGTTTGATGAACCGACGTGAAGGGGGTCGGAACCAATGGAGGTGTGGGGATTGAACCTCAGGGAGGATTCCTATGTACCTTGCCTTGGCAAGGATAAAATTTCATGTAGTTCATGGAAGGTGTTGGTGAACTGATGTAAAGAGGGTCAGAACCATTGGTGGTGTTGGGATTAAACCTCAGATAGGCTTCATATGTACTTTTACTTGGAACGGATCAAAGTCAACGTAGTTTAGGAAAGGTGTTAGTGAACCAAAGTAAATGGGGTTAGAACCAATAGAGGTATTGGTGAACCAAAGTGAAGGGGTCGAGACCCATGGTTATTGGGATTGAACCTCAGGGAGGCCTCTTACATACCTTACCTTGGCAAGGATCAAAGTCCATGTAGTTCGGGAGTGTTTGGTGAACCAACGTGAAGGGGGTCGGAAGCAATGGAGGTGTTGGGCTTGAACCTCTTAGAGGATTCCTACGTACCTTGCCTTGGAAAGGATGAAAGTCTACATAGTTTGGGATGGTATGGTGAATCGACGTGAAGGGGGTCAGAACCAATAGTTGTTGGGATTGAATCTCAGGGAGGATTCCTACATTCCTTGCCTTGGAAAGGATAAAATTACACATAGTTCGGGATGGTTTGGTGAACCGATATGAAGGGTTTAGACACCAATAGGTGATGGGATTGAACCTAAGGGAGGCTTCCTACGGACCTTTCCATGGAAAGGATCAAAGCCCACATAGTTTGGTATGGGGATTGGGGATTACACGCTAAATAGGTTGAGGTAGGATACCATAGTCAATAATTTCTACTCTAAGACCATGTGAGTCATGTTCGGTGTGAGAAACAAGAGGCAGCAAGGACCTGACAATCACAGTGTAAAGGTGAGTCCATGAAGGGTGGGAATGAGGCTTATTCAAGGAAGATGCCCAGGTGCAGCTATGGAGCGACAATGGTAAATGGGGCTTATGCAATGAAGTTTCTTGGGTCACACTATGGGGCGACAATGGTGAATGGGTATTACACAAGGAAGCTGCCCGGGTGCCACTATGGAGCGGCAATGGCGAATAGGGATTATGCAAGGAAGCTTCTCGGGTGACGTTATGAAGCAACAATGGTGAATGAGGCTTAGGAAAGGAAGCTTACCGGGTGCCGCTATGGAGCGAAAATGGTGAATGGGGCTTACGCAAGGAAGCTCCCTGGGTGCTGCTATGGAGCAACAATGGTGAATGTGGATTTTGCAAGGAAGTTGTCTGGGTGCCTCTATGGAGTGGAAATGGTGAATCAGTATTATAAAAGGACGATGCCCGAGTGCTGCTAAGGAGCGACAATGGTGGATGGTGCTTATGAATGGAAGCTTCCTGGGAGCCACTAAGGAGTGAAAATTGTGGATGGGGCTTACACATGGAAGTTTCCTGGGTTCCACTAAGGAGTGTCAATGGTGCATGGTGCTTACACATGGATGTTGCCTAGGTGCAGCTAAGGAGTGGAAATGGTGGATGGGGCTTCCACATGCAAGCTACCCGGGTGCCATTATGGAGTGAGAGTGGTGGATATGGCATACTAATGGAAGCTATTCGGGTGCTGCTATGGAGCGACAATGGTGAATGGGGCCTAAGCAAGGAAGCTGCCCGGGTGCTGCTATGGAGCAGCAATGGTGAATGAGGCTTATGCAAAGAAGCTACCTGGGTGCTGCTATAGAGCAGCAATGGGGAATGGGGCTTACGCAAGGAAGCTGCCCGGGTGCCGGAATGGAGCAACAATGGTGGATGGGGCTTACACATGGAAGTTGACCCGATGTTGTTATAGAGCAACAATAGTGGATGGGGATTACGTATAGAAGCTACTCGGGTGCCGCTAAAGAGAAGAAATTTCTTCCTCATGTCTATGCATGAGGATATCCCAACTCACTGGTGGGTTGAGGCATATAATTGAGGAATACACCTATGCGATTGTGCACAAGTGGGACAACACCAATGGCATTGGAATCCGTCCGAACAAAGGGAGATGAAAAGTGTGAATCACATGCCTGACATTCAGAATGCGGTGAGGGTGGCATGATTATGGAGGATAAATGTTGACTATGTTTGAAACACAACATCCATATCGTGTCAGCCTAAAATGGGGACAATCAAATGAGGGTCGACTACTAACCATGTTTGAAACACAGGACCTGACTCAAAGTGTCATCCAAAGTCTTTTGGGGCATTGGACCAGGACGGTAGGTGAGCCGAGGTAGCATGAGACCAGGCTGTTTGGGGGTCCCTTCAGACATGAAAGATGAAGAAGATCCAACTGAAGGGCATGCAATGCATGAGGTGGAGTGATTTGATGTTTTAACGGATTCCAACGCTCTTGAAATTACGACACTGTAATCATTACATGAGGTATCTTATGCTTGTCATATAAGCCATCTCTTATTTGGAACAAGAGGCATCCTATTATTGAATGATAGGGAAAGCTATAGTTTAAAGTCATTTAATGAGGACTATTGGCATCTTATGCTTGGTACATAAGGCATCTCTTATTTAGAACAAGAGGCATCCTATGCTTGGCACATAGGGTGTGCTATAGTTTATAGTCATGTATGGAAGACTATTAGCATCTCATTCTTGGAGTATAAGGAATATCTTATTTGGAGAAAGAGGCATCCTATGTTTGTCACATAGGGTTTGCTATAGTTTATAGTCATGTAGATAGGACTATTGGCATCTCATTCTTGGAGAATAAGGCATCTCTTGTTTAGAGAAAGATGCATTTAATGTTTGTCTTATATGAAGTACTACAGTTTATAATCATGTAGAGAGGACTATGAGGCATAAGATGCCTAGAAATGGATGGTGTTGGGACTTACACAAGAGAGGCCCTTTCTGGTTCAACCTCTCATTGGATCCAAGTGATAGGGGTTGGATGAGTTACTTGGGAAATTGTTCGACTCAAGGTACTCGAGGAATTGATGAGGAGAATCTGAACAGATGACATGGAAAACGAACCAAGAAGAATATGTCGACTCAAGGTATTTTGTGGTGTGTAGAGGAGTATCTTAAATCAAGTTATTCCATAGGTGGAAGGTGGGTGCACATAAAGGCACAATGAAAAATGACGACATGCCATCCCAAAAAGTTCACGTTGTGACTCACCATTTTTCATGGGGGTCAGTGACGGAAGTGAAAGGACCGGCCTGAAGGGCCAGGCCTGTAGCCCGACAATGATCTTGAGCAAGGGTGATGGGGTACATCCCCCGCGGGGATGGACCAGTGGGTGAGAAGGTAGGATCTTCATGAAGGATAGGGCTTCGTGAAGTAGCTTCGTGGAGGAAAGGTGCTCGTGGAGCATGGGGGCTCGCGAAGCAGATTCGTGAAGGAAAGCTATTCTCAGAGCATGGGGTATTGTAGAGAAAATGGGGTTTATGGAGAAAAGGGGCTCGTGAATCAAAGATGCTCATGGAGAAAAGGGGATCGTGGAGTGAAGTGGCTCATGAACAAAAGCGGATCACAAAGCAAAGGGTCTTGCAGAGCGAATGGTCTCATGGAGAAAAGGGTCTCACGGAGAAAAGCATCTCGCGGAGTAAAGAGGCTCATGTAGCATGGACTCGTGGAGCATAAGGGATCGTGGAGAAAAGGGGCTCACAGATCCTTGAGCAACCTGAAGGATCTCCCTCCTTCGGAAAGGGTGTAGCCCTTTGTGAAGGGCCTCACTTCGCAGTTCTTAGGAGTTCCATGAAATGGAAGATCGATCACCCAAGGGGTGGCATAACCGTGCTTATGAAGGGGGTGAGGCAGCTATTTATATGCAAGAGAGGCCCATAGAGAACTCCATGGATCACGCCGTAGAGTACATTACGGAGTGCACAGTGGAGTATAAATGCGCACCATGAAGAGAAAATCACGCCGTGAAAGAAAATCATGCTCCATAACTGGAGGGAGTTCCCTCAAGTTTCTCGAAATCACAGAGTCGACTATCATCGACCTTTGCAGCACTCGCGGAGGCTCTGGTCAAGTTCCATCAAGTTATTTGTAACCGTGGAGTTTATCATCATCGAACTATGCGGCACTCGTGGAGGCTCTGGTCAAGTTTCTCTGCTCTGCGATCGCGGAGGGAGCTTCACGAATGGGATCAACAAACCAGTTTTCCAGCCCAACATTAAATGTCAATAACTTCTAATCCGTAACTCTGTTTGGGTCCTAAAACCTGTCAAACAGAAGCTTGAGAAATGGGCTATGATCTTGGATCATGAATGGATGCATTTGGAATATTTTATGGATGCAGATTCTGGTTCCAACAACATTAAAATTCACCCTCAGAACTAGGTATGGCTTGATTCCCATCCACATGGGATATGTAGGAACACCCAGATGTCTCATATTTGGGTTTAGCCCCATATTATCTGACCTTTTCTAGCCCCTTGGTTTGAGGTTTCTTCCCTGGAATTCCGCGTGGTGTGGTGTGGACATTGTCCTAATTCACGTTAGGTATTCTCTATCACGCCATACACATTCCCCCACTAAAACAACATATCTTCTGTATGGGTTTGAGCCATATGACTTTAAACTATGCTAAATATTCCCACATGACTTTAAACTGTTTTGTATTTACTAAAATATGTTAAAATGTAGGGGTTTTTCCAATCATATGACCCTAAACTATGACATTATCGTCCTGGCCACACGACAAAAAATGACACCGCATTGTGATGTCATCACTCGAGGGGACATCATGTTTGGTATCGGTCATCCACCATACCATTTTTCAAGTCTTACTTATGGCTATATTTCCTTAGTGATGCCTAGATTCTTCTTCCTAGGTTTTTTGCTTCACAAAAATACACACACATCCATTTTAAAGAACAAACATGATCTAAAAAATGCCGCTCCTTTTGGCGTGTGGGTGAGACCTGCACAACAGTATTGTCCCTAACATTGGTACCCTACCATGACACTTCTAGAACTACGTATGGCTTGATCCCCTTCATAATTGGATACGTAGGATTTCCCGGGAACTTGGCTCTTGGCCCATCCCAACCTTTATTTTCAGTCTCTCGACCTAAAATATCCCGAGGGAGCACATGGTGTGATACATACTCCTACCATCCTCATTCACATTGGGTTTTGTAATTACCACACTCCATGTCTCCCTACCTCCTTTATATCTACAGTATGAGATCTAAGACCTTTAAACTATGATCTGACTGTCCTTATCACAGGGCACTAAACTGCAAAAAATTTTCTAGAACTACGTGGTGCTTGATTTACATATTCATGGGATATGTAGGAATTCCCAGACATTCTATATGCCGGTCCGGCCCTAGGAATCATTAATCTTTCCCCTTTTTTGGCCGCTTGGCCTGAACACCTTTGGAAGAATGTGGTGTAGTCAGCACCTCTTAGGTTCTCATTCATGTCAGGTTGTGTGACAACCGCACCAGGCTTCTTCCTTATCTCTTCCTAGCCTAGTATGAGTTCTAGGACACTAAATTAAGATCTCTCTATGGGATCTATGCATCGTCTTATTATAGTACTAAAATGCATTATGAAAAAGAGCCCAATGTGTGGAATTTTCACATATAAATTCTCTCATTTCATGTCCATGCATCATGAGCACATCATTTGGATCCTCATCCTCTTCCATGTCTAAAGGGACCCCATTTACAGCCTGGTATCACACCAAATTGGCTCACATACTGTCTTGGGCCAACGCCCCTGAAGACCACATGCAACATTTGCGATAAGTCCTGTGTTTCGATCATGATCAACGATCAGCCTTCATTTGTCTACCCCCATTCAGGCTAACGTGAATCAATTGTAGTGTTTCAAGAATAGTCAACAGTCATCCTTTATCATCACACCACTATCATTGCAATACAGATATCGGGTGTCATGATTCACATCTTTTCCCTTCCTTATGTTCAAGTGGAATTCCAACACACTCAGTTTTACACCCCGACTCATTAAGGAATGTCCCATCGGTACCCCTTGTTTCCCACATCAAACATGGCTCAAATGGGCTTAGTAGTTTTTGTGAGGTGTGTACTAGTGCAGCTGTTCCACATAGGATTTTCATCCCACGTGACATTAAACTATGAGACCAAAACTATGTGCGGCTTTATGCCCATCCTGATGGGATATGTAGGAATGCCCGACCACTTTGCCTTGGGGCCGACCTAACTTTCAATCATGGTATCTTAACCTAAAAATACCTTCCTCCGGGGATACGTGGTGTGGTTAAGACTACTTATGTCCCTATTCACGTTGGGTTTATAGTTACCACATCACATACTCCCTTTTTCGGGACTCCCCCTTTCACTCCCCATCCTACCGTATGAAATTAAACTACACAAGTCCACATGTCCTTGACACATGACATTAAATTGTAGTTATACCCTAAATGAGTTCATGATTACCTATGTTAATTATGGGATGCGTCAGCTTCCTCACCAAATAGGATTCCCCCTACCAACATTGGTCTCTGATCACACTGTTCTCAAGAACTACGTTTAGCTTGATTCTCATCCTCCTGGGATATGTAGCGACGCCCAGGAAATTTGCCTTGGGCCCAGTCCCATGTCCTTTAAACTTTGTGTACCATCCTCACCGTATGACATTTAAACTACATGTTTATCATCCTTATTGGTATGACATAAAACTATAGATCATTCCAGGTCCTTACCAGAGAGGTCCTATTTGGATGTAAGTTTGATCCTTGATTAGACCGATATTCCCACCTAATGTGTTTCCACTATGGTGGCATAACTTCAAGAGTGTTGGACTCTATTCAAACAATCCATCCCTCCAGGATCCATGATTTTCGTACCCCTTATCTGGATCCTCATTCCCTTTCACGTATGAAGGAACCCCCTAACAAAACGAATACTCAGCCTATGGCTCCCCTACTATTTTGGGACAACATTCCAAAAGACTAATGGATGAAATTTTGAGTTAGGCCCCGTATTTCGAACATGGTCAGCTGTCATCCCTCATTTATTATCTCCATACCAAGCTAACACAATAGGTATGATGTGTTTTGAACAAGGTCAACAATTATCCTTCATTTTCACTCCACCCATAAATTATTCATAATTTTGGGTATCATGATTTATGATTTCCACTCCCTTTTGTTTGGATTGATTCTATCACACCTAACATTACCCCATTCATGCACTAGAGAATGTTGGGTATATAGAAATTCAACTATTCTGATTGATTCAATCTCCAGTCAGGCCTCCCTCTATTTTTTTCTAGAAATCCAGGTTGGTTGATCAAACCTTGGAGGACCGAAACTTCATTGAAACTTTCATATTCAGATGAAATAATGAGGTGGTCATCCGTTTTTTCTCACACTAGGATCGAACCTTGCGAGATTATGAATTTATTAATGGAGATTTCATGAATGTGATGGAAATTCAGTAAACTAAAACTAATTTTGGAAATCATGCATGCATCCCACATAAACAATCGAAGCATGAATTTGCATTTAAAATTTTACATGCATTACAACACCCAAGGATTGGCTCCTCCCATGTATTGGTTGACCTCTTCAATGGAGTGTTCCTGCTCCGCCACTCTCTGGCTTAGGGCGTCTATAAGCCATTATCGCCTGCTAAGATCTTTCTCTTCCTCAACGACAACATGGTGTGGTTCGTTGGCCTCAATCAGGGCCCGATCTTCATCAACTCAGATAAGGAACATCTCTTTGGAGGCTTGCCTCATTAGTTCTTTAGCCTCTACCAGCTGGCCCTTCAGGCACGATATGAGGCATGATTGCATCTCAAGGAAAGTAGACTGCTCATTCACCCACACCCTCAAATGTTCGATGTCGTGGACAGCCTTTTGGAGCCTTTTAATATTGATTTCCATTATCTATTGCTAGAAAAAATTGAGATTACCAGTGTCCTTACACACTGTCTTGGAAAGGTAATTTCTAATAAGCACATGAGGGCATTGGGCGTTTACTCCTCAAGAACATAGTTCATGCATTTGGATATGAAGCCTCCCCATCTGATCTATCCATTGTGCCTGCGGGGTCTCTGTGATAAAGAGTTTGATCAGATTCCATGATTTTTGATTAACAAAATTGTTGTCATCTTCTTCAGAAGAAGATTCATCTCAACCCCATGGGTCAGCAGGTTCATATTCTGGAAATTCCTCAAAGAGATTAGCAGCAAAGTCTTCCCCAGGTTGGTCTTCGTCCCTGTATTCCACTTCGATGATGTCCACCTAGTCAATATTAAACTCTGTCCCACTAGTAATATTTCCCACCGCCATCATCGATTCATAGGGAACTACGACCCGATCAGCTAGGTCACTCAACTTGATAGGGAGTGGCACCCTGATTCAGAGCGGAGCCTTAATTCTTTCAACCACTTGCATTATCAATATACGTGGAATCTTAGAAACTGTGTATGAAAAGGTACTATTAGGGAGTTCGATCGACTGGATAATGGGTACATATCTGGAGTATGAGACTTACCCTGGTCTTCCCCTAGGTCTCGCCTTTGGTCTACCATCACTGGGTGGTTGGGGCGCGGCCTCTCCATATTCAATTGTGGGCTTCGAGGATTCTGAGAAGGCATACCTTGCTTCCCCCGCATCGCTGGAAAGTACCACCATCATCTCCACGGTCATGGCCCCCAGTGTTGGGTCCTATGTGACTGCCACACCTTCATCCTCATTGGAAAGAGTGGCCTACTAAAGGTTCTTCTGTATAGGTACATGTTAGTGGAGAAATTAGGAAAAAGGTAAGGATGTAATTAGTATGCTAAAAGGGAGAAGAAACTTACTACCATAGTTGCAGCGAATTCACCCAAGGACATTCTACCCAAGGATGGTATCTCTCCTTCTTTAAGAGAGGCTTACATGTAGGTACCCTCTGTTTCTCGATGGAATCCTCCCATGTTAAATTCTTCCTTCCATGATTCTTTTTCATGGACAGGCATGGGGAAACGATCCACCGGTTGAGCTTCCGTCGGTTCTGTGGGAGTGTTCATATTCAGCAGCACCCTTTCCCGGCGTGACATCATCCGTAGGTCTCCAAAGGAATGTATTACCTCCTCTATCTCCATTACATATTTTCTTCCCTCGGTAGGGGTAGTATTGAAGTCGCCTTTCGAAAATACGAGCTCCCCTAGAAACATCCCATGCATATTCAGGTTCATCCATAAACCATTGATGTCAAGGTATTGTTTTCATATTTTCTAGTCTTTCTATGCCTCTAGGAAGAAAGAATCAGTGTGGATTGATACTGAATGAAACCTCTTCCAGGGAGCTTGAGGGGAAATCCTACATAGGCCCCAAGATGATTTTCCCCATCCTGGGACCTTCTAGATAGAGCCACCAGGCCTAGAACTGCCCCCTCACCCTCTTCATTTCCGGTAATCACTGGCTTGGGATTTTCCAGTTCATGGAATGACACACCCTCTATTATAGTTTATCCACCCCTAAGAATGTCTTCACTACCTTCTTGACATCCCCCATCACCATTTTCTGGCATCGTGGTGTTCAAACCACCTTTCTAGCCCAGATGGTCACTTGCTTCCGCATTTCACCGAGGTAGGAAGCCTCCCAACTCTATGCGTACTCATGGACCAATCTGAATACAGCATCAGATAGGGGAATCTAATTCAACATCTTCCCATCATCCCTTATAAACCTCTGCCAAATTTTTCTCATCACACAAGAGTGATTCTCGCAGCACACATTCATATACACCTAGGGAGTTAGCCTCTACAGGAAACAAAATTGTTGATCAAAATGGTGCGAAGTGTATGTCTCACATATGGGTTCACCATATATTTGTGCCCCCAGCATACTTCTATGAAAGGATGATAGATATGACTGCTTCTATATCGTATCTATGCCGTCATCGGAATAGGCCCCGATTGGAAAGGGGAATAGATGAAAGATGATTTTTTCTGCTCGCCCAATCTTACCCAGCATGGTCATAGCATCCAACTTCAACGGGGAGCTCCCCACAATGTTCAAAATTGTTGGGTGAGAATGTATTCCTAATGGAGAAATGGGGTTAAGGTATTTGTAACCCCCTATGTGCACTGTGGTCCAACTGTACAAAAAGTTGAACAACCCACACACTCCCAGTGGCCTCTTCCCCTCTATAACGTGCCAAAGTAGATGGTATAAATTTTTCAACACTGGTATTCCTAGATTGACGCAATACCCACTGGCTAGTTGATCCTCCATGATAAATGTTCTTGGTCATACCCCCATGGGGACATCTATTATCGGTAATATCCAACTATAGATCAACGGTGAGTTTAACTCGGCAAGCCTGACTATCGATCGCTTCTCAGTCTTGTTACTGTATCCCCACTAATTTAATTGGATATCATCTAGTGTCCACCAGTACGAACCCTATTTTTCCAAATGATATCCTTGTAGACCAATAGGGGGCCTCGCTGGTAGTGTTCCCTCTTCCAAGGGGAAATTCATGAAGTAGTAAAACCACTACTTGAAGTGGATGTCTTGGGTGTTCTGTTTGTCCTCGTCCATGCCAGGCATAAGCCTCAGCAATTACATCGCCAAAGGAGTCATTTTCTCTCAGTCTCCCCAAGAATTCATGGCATGGAGGAACTCTTCCTAAATTCCTTCAATGATTGGGATGCCAGAAATTTGATAAAGGTTCCAGAGGCTGATGGAAAACACCCCATAATGCAGGTGGAAAATGTTGTTATCTGGTGACCACCATATCAAAAACTCTAGTATAAATTCCTTTAGTCGAGAGACACTAAATTGTGACATCCAGGATACTTCATATAGGTCAACACACCTCAAGACATTTTCAAACTCTTCATAGTATGCACATGCCTTGTAGGCTCAGGCCCAATCGTCAGTGAAGTTGCCACTATGGCACAAGTCCCAGCTTGTAATCCACCCCTTGTTTGGATTTCTGAGCCTGACCATGATGATATTATTATATAGGGGTGCAGATGTCTCCGGCATCAGTTCCCCTCCATAAATTCTATTGCCATGATTATACAGACAATTCACTGTGATCGGGGTATGATCTTTCCTGATGTGCCCATCCTCATCCCTATGCCACTGATATTGCTCAGGGTAATCCAAAACCAGTAGGGTGGCTCATCTCTTATGGTGTCAGTAATGAATACTTCACCTCACAAGATGAAACCAAATAATGGAAAGTGCTTGCACAATAGATATTCCCTTTGCACCTTGTCATCCGCTCTATCAATGATTTCTGATCATAAGTACTCTGGATGTACTCACCTATTTATAGGTAGTTTTCCATGACCTCCCTCTGAGAAACATCGGTACAAACCTTTCACAAAACATCCTGAGTATTCATTGAATATAAGAACATTTAGAAAATAGGGTCTAAGGAATGAGAGTCATGCAAAAACTATTTTCAAAGACCCTTCACAAAGATGCTTCTCAGAGATAATCTCACCTCCCATTTTCGCCGCAAAGAAGGATAGGCTTCGACCTTCATCTCAAAGAAATATGCAGATCACGGTGCTCTAGTTTGCTAAAAAACATTTGGGAAGCACAAGACCCAAGAATCTAGTTAGGTAAAGTGTTTTCATAGAGGATTGTTCTCAAAGAGATTGTGAGAAATATTTTTCAAAAAGATATAGGTGTGGAAAAAACACCTCTGAGCCCCTATATATAGGCACCAGAGGTGCCGTTTGCATGGCGAACCCCGTGCTCTTTTCAATTCCCCTGGGCTTCGCAGCACACCCCATGCTTGGCATTGTTCTCTTCACCCTGTGGACTGCACCTTCTTCTCAAAGAACTCCTCGTGAGATGGGTAAGGTGTCAACCTTAGCGAACTAGTTTCACCCCCACCTTCTCGATCCACTGCGAGTTCAATCATCCCAGTTTCTTCGGAGTCTTGCCCTCAAAATTCAACTCTCTCCTTCCATTGGATCAAATTTTGAGAGGGGTAATTTGTTGGTGACGAAAAAAATGCATCCAGACAATTCCATAGATTCAACAATGTGATCGGAGGAAGCTGCCTCCCGAACGGGTCGAAAAGAACCTCCAAGCCATCTTAAAATGGACCTGTGTGAAGAACTCCACTTGGCGGTCAAATTTCAGTGTGGACGCTTCTGCGAGAGGCTCCGCGGTGTCCCTGCCACACAAGAGTCCAATACCGACCGAGGCCCCACCACAGAGTTAGGCCCCTCCTCGACGCCAGGCCCCTCCACGTCACACTTCAGGGTGGCCGCGTTGACGAATCTCTTTGCAACATCACATCCCCTCCGTGAGGCCAATGCAGGTCAATAGAACGACTCCTTTACATAGAATCTCCCATCTCCGTAGTGATTTCTTCACCCCTCCTACTAGGGTTGTCTATAAATAGAAGGTTCACCCCCTTCTTCCAAACCATAGGTACTCTGAACTTTCAACTTCCCAGCTCCCGTTTCACATAGACCTTTACGAAACCCTCAAATAGAATGTAAAAGTTACTTGGCCATTGCGATCCATAAATTTTTTCATTCTTTTCACCCTCTTACTATAGTGGATCCTCCCTTCGCAAAGGCCTATGCCCTTCACAGATGAAGGGGCCCCTTCGGGTTTGTCATGGTTTCGTGAAGCATAGAGCCTTGGATAAATTATCTCAAAACAAATAGGTATTCGCTAACTCGAAGACCTGCTTCCTTAAGGGTGGCTCTTTACGAATCCTTGTCCTTTAGCAAATAACCCCCCTCTTCACAAAACCCCTTTCCTTCACAAATACCCTCCTCTCGGGGCAGTCCTTTCCCTTCGCGAGGGCCATCCTCTTCGCAAAGAGCCTCTTTCTAAGACGAACTGCTTTTCACACTCCTTTCCCATATAACCCTCTAGGTTTGTACAATGTGATTTCAAAGTCCCTTGGGCAGTGATTCATGTTATGTTTCTTAGCTTTATTCTTCTTTGCATAGGCACTCTAATGGCTATTGCTTCTTCATATAGCCATGATAACATGACCTCTAAAGGGATCACTCCACAACACCCCCTAGAAAAAAAAATTGTTGATTCCTTCCCTTCCCCAAGGGTGGGTGGGTATCAGTCATGTAAGTCCTAGGGGTGAGGAGTGAACCTGCCTTGTCTGATCTGCATGTCGTTAAATTGCCAAGCACCATCATCCTCAGCAGATGACATTAAACTGAGGTCTTGCCCTGTGCATCATACACGGGGTGCCTCATCTCGAACATTCTCCACTCCCACTGGTCTCCATGGGAGTGAAATGTTCCTCCCATGGAATGAGATCCAATTTGTTGGAGTATTGTATATCTGCAAGGAAGGGAAACCATCTTGGTGTAATCCCCAAGCCTTTCTTGCGGGAGGTAGCACCCCTGCTCTTCCTCTCTTCTTCGGTGACAAAAAATAGAGGAGAGATGGGCACATGGACATTCGTTACCCCATCCCTCTCCCTCTGGGCTTTGTCTACATTAGGCCTCCATCTTGGAGTAAGTCCCAATATCCCTCTCCCTAGGCCGCTAACCACGCATAAGCCCCTGTTTCATCTTTGGGCCACTAACCACGCATAAGACCCTATATCCTATTTGGGCCACTAACCATGCATAAGACCATATTCCCTCTTTGGACCGCTAACCACACGTAATCCCCACTCTTCTTCCCGTGTATGCACCTTTCATGGCGTGATCATCAACTCTTTGTTGCCTCTTATTTCTCACACTGAGCCTGACTCATGTGGGATTAGAGTAAGCATTGAACATGACATATTTCATGGGATTCCTTAGCGTGTAATCCCCAAACCCTATCCCTAACTACATGGAAATTGATCCTTGTATCCTAGGTAAGGTACGTAGGAAGCCTCCCTGAGTTTAAATACCAACACCTACTCATCCCGACCACTTCACGTCAGTTCACCCTCATCCCGGATGATGTTAAACTATATCCCCATTTTTGTCCTGCATGACACTAAACTATACCCATTCAAACTACATGGTCTCTGATCCCTATCTCTTAGGCAGGGTACCTAGGAAGTCTCTATGAGGTTTAACCCCATCCAACGGTAAGATGCTGTACCCAATCCAATGGTAAGTCGTTTTACCCCATCCAATGATAATCCATTGTACCCCATCCATCGGTAAGTCGTTGTAACCCATACAACGGTAAGCCCTTGTATCCCATCCAACGGTAATCATTTGTACCCCATCCAGTGTTAATCCATTATACCGCATCCAGTGATAAGCCGTTGTACCCCATCCAACGGTAAGCCATTGTAACCCAACCAGCAGTAAGCCATTATAGCCACCAATTTCATGTGAACTGTGTGGGTTTGATCCATATCTTCTAGAAAAGGTACACAGAAAGCCTTCCTGTGGTTCAACCAAAAAACACCAGTAAACCTTAGTGTCCCCCTATTGGGACCCACATCTCTGGTCCACCCCTAGAGCGTCAGACCAACCCGGGCTGCTAACTAGGCATAATCCCCAATATATCATTGGGTCGTTTTCCTATGTGTACACCATGATTCTATACCCCCATCCGGAACTATATGGACTCTGATTCCTTACCTCAGGGATACATAAGAAGCATCCCCGAGGTTCAATCCCAGCACTCATATCCCGTCATGGCCCCTCTCCCTCGAGCCTATGTGTTTCAAGAAGGTCATGCACCAACCTAGAGGTTCTACTTCATATAGATCCCATCCATGCGTCCATTCTCATAGGTCACCTCCTTAGGTTCCCCATAGCCCCACCGAACTACATGGAATTTGATTCCCTACCACAGGGATATGTAAACCGTCTCTTCGAGGCTCAAGCCCAACACCCCCATCATCCTCACATCAGTTCCATATCTTTTCCTATCCCCTCTCAACCATCCATATCCATCCTGATTCTTACCTGGGCCACCACATCTCGGTGAGATCCAGTCACCCACCTTCTCTCTGCTCCAAGAATCAATCAGTTAACTAACCCCACATTAACCCTAGCATTAGTGTTCCCTCTTAGGGTTAAATCCATCTGATTCTCTCTTATCAGTGTCATGATTAGTCTGATTCGTCTCTGCTAGATGTCAAATTCACGGCATACCCAGTGTTAAACATGGAAAGATGAGGAAAACCTCAGAGACATGCCTTTGGAATATAATTCTGACAGTCAAGGTGGGATGCCTCGGGCTTCCACACCCTTGATAATCCCTATTAGAAGGGGAAGAAACCCAGATGAAATTTTGTTCTTGCATCCAAACACGCCAGTGATGTCCAACATGACTACTCCCTCGACCGAAGGTTGCTACCCTGACTTGACCCCTTGGAATGTTTAAATAGGAGAAATGTAATTAGCCCACGTCCATGAAGACTTGGCGCTGGGAAGAGTTTCACGAACACTGTCTTATGTCTATGAGGGAGACCTGTACTAGGCAACGAGTTCTGAGGAGGAATCCACAGATGGAGGAACCACCATCCCATCATCCTGTTTCTATCAAGGTGTAAACATCCCAAAATAAGAGACAGATTCCTCCAGCCTTTGGAAAGCAGGAATGCAGGGAAATAGTCAGCGTGTCCTCCAAAAAATATGTATGCATGCCCCGACGAAAGAGTCGGAAACAAAAATCAATCTTGATCTATTATTCATAATTTTTATTATGCATTAATCCCTTATTTTCTTCATTCACCACAGGTGTTATTCATTGAACCATTGTTTAAAATCCATCAATAAATTTATTATTTTATACCCATTTTTTCACAAAACAATTTGATATTTTAGACTCGAGATTAGCACGACATAATGATGGTATGATGATGGAATCTGTGGAAAATCGAATGGTTTTGGATAACTGATTTTGTGTTCTTTGAAATAGAATAAAGAATGATGAACGATATTGTTTTCTGAATGCATCATAGTGATAGATGTTTTTGATTGGTGATGGAATAAATCATCAGGTCTTGGTTTAGGATTTTCCTGGGTGATGGTTTCAGAATCTAAGGCTTTTGAAATGACCAACAATGTAGGATCAAGAACTAAGAATCTAGAAAATTATGTACTACATGACATGTAATGAAGAGCCACATTTTATGTTGGCCCCTATTATTTGATTCTAGAGTTTTGGGAATAATATAAGTATCACACGGAGTGTGACCCTGTCACATGAAATATAACCCCTCCTTGAAGGATTGGAATGTACCTTGGTGGGTGCACAGACACAGGCAGAAGTACACGGGCACTGGTACACCATGTACTCCCACACATACATGGCAAGAACTAGTGTACACAGACATACCTATGTATTGTTACATGGGTAGAGTACATGTGAAAACTTCATGCCATGTACTATTACACAGTCATGGACACAGACATGGTCCATTTACATAGGTTGGACCCAGGTTTGAAGGGACACGAAGTTTAACCCTACTACATGCTATGTACTCTCTTAAAGTTTACTTGGATCCCTTTTCCTCTATATATTGAAAAAAATAATTAGGGATAATTACCCATATCCACTCCCTAAGGGTTATTATTGAATCACTTCTTACACATAGGAAAACAATCTATTCAGTAATTTTTCTTGGAAAGAGTTGTTGGAATCTTTAAGTGAGGCATGGAGTGAGATCTTCCATTCATCTTCATTTCCTAGTTAGAGTTCTTGTAATTATCATGACCAAATATACGTGAGAACTGATCCTGTACATAGTGGGTTAATATAGATTGAGTTGTTGGTATATAAAATAGACTTTGGATAAATCCTTATCTATGTCTCGTATCTATTCCGACTACTAGTGTGTGATTATAATAGATATTATCGATGAGAATTCTCCCTAGAATGGACTTCAATAGTGCTTTTAGAATTAGGAGTGTGTTCTCCCAGAAGAGTGAAATGTGGAACCTCCGAGATGGAAACCGAGGCTGGCATTATAGTTGTGACATACCTTAAGACTATGTGTCTTGTTGAGAATATCTATATATTCTTGTTATATGTGTTGTAGAAATACACCTTAGTTAATCTAACTATTATTATTTTGTTATATAGTTTGGGGTATTGCGGTGTCCTATTAGGTAGTGTTATAGTCATCCCTATATAGGGTTTTCAACACCTGTCATGTCTTATGCATATGATAAACCTTTTGGAAGAGTCCTAGATCGACCAAGACGATATAGTTCTTAGTGAGACTGAATAAACTTAGGTGTGTTCAATGGTATCTTGATATAATTTACATTTTTTAATTTCATGTAGAACCTATTTTCATACTCTTTTTGGTAGGATTGTATTTTTACCTTTTTTACTTTCCATTAATTCCATTCATACTCAAGTTATTGGAATTAGAAGTATGCATGCTTGGTTATTGAGTTGATTTTACATTTTATCATTTCATATGCCTGAAGATGTGTCCATGTGTATATATACTATGTTTAAGGAATCCCATGTTAGTGATATTCCTACTCAAAACATGTAACCAGCCTCAATCCTATTAGAGTTGGGATTGGGGAGTTATGAATTGGACCCTATGGGGATGGGTCATGATAGAGTGGTATCAGAGGACTCAGTTCTACCTTAGGACCAGGGTTTATGATTTTTTAGGGTAATAGTTTTAAGTAGTTCAAGTTCCACTTTCAAGCCACATAATCCAATGTTGTTGCGGCGACCGATGTATCCATACACCAGGATTATGATCACCTGCTTTTGGACTCAGTACATGAGAACACTTTTTTCATGGGAAACATTTGTACATGCATAATATAGAAATGAGTTGTGGTTTCCATGTGTTTCTTGAATCATATCTCCAGATATACTCATTGACTTTGGTTCATATTGTTTACTTTTAGGATGCCTCTATGACATCTTCCAACTAGGATTATGCATGGGGATCATGAGGACGATCCCCTCAATGATGTGGAATCAATACATGCACTCATACAAGATTTTATACCTTTATGTGGTGCACCAACTATACCAACACATGTAGATCATTATATGATATCCATAGTACGAGTGGATAAGGTTTATAGGATGAGAGTACCTCATGAGTTTCAGTGATAGAGACCCCTTAGGTTTTGATGTGAGTATAACCAACAGGTGACTGATGATTGGATTGAGGTAGTGGCATGAGCTTTCCATCTACTCCAAACACCATCAGATCAGATGATGTTTCTGGTAGAGAGACTTCTCCCTAGATCATAAGGATAATGGTGGGGGTTAGTGACCCAGTCGTATGATGAGGAGACTATATCATGGTTAGAGTTTGAGAGACTTTTCAGAGAGGAGTTCTCTACAGCTATGAATAGGGATCTACACATGTATGAGATTTTGCGGCTCCAGAAAGGTATTAAGACCATTTTTGAGTATTCATATATGTTTAGAAACCTCTCTAGGTACTCTATGGATATAGATTAAGACCATTTCTTTAGGGATCACAACTTTAAGTGAGGAATTTTTAGATACATCTTGAACAATTTTATCCCTATATGCTTTCCTACCTATTATAGGGTGCTATATAGAGCTTCAGTAGTTTATATTTTCCTGGATAAGAAGATACATCCAGTGGTTGCTGGTATTAGGAATATAAGAGAAGCGACCTTGGGAGCATGGATCCAACATTAGTCTTAGGGACTTGTATGTGTAATATGTTTTAGGAGGAGTTTTTAGGATAGAGTGTATATAGTTTAAGGATTTAATGGTGGGTCCATTCATCCTAGGGAGAGGTGTTTATACTCATGTGATGGAAAGGGAAATATTACTTGAGATTTTTCAACCCACCGTACAAATGATAGAGAGTACTTTGATGGGGTGGTGAGGTAGTGGAATCAGAGAGAGAAGGAAGGTCCTTAGGGATATGGACATGGATGATGAGTTGGGATAGTAGTGGGAGGTGGTAGATGCTTTCACATATTACCACCACCACCCCTAGGTGGTCCATTCCAGGATTAGAGAGCTAGAGGACAAGATAAGGGACAATTATTGTCACTTGAGGCTTATGACCTAGAGGCTCTAGGAATGATTCGAGGTATGATACAGTCTTTTCTACCTTAGTTGCAGTACAAATAGAAATAGGTTATATTCATTACTTTCTTTCCACATATCTTGTTTGAGACTTAGATATTCCGGTTGATCCCAATGCTCGACTGTTATGCATGGTGACTCCTACTAGAGAAGACCCCATGATCACACACTAGTGCCAAAAGTCTGACCTGAATCATGGAGGAAAGTGTTTCTAATGGTATCACTTTGTAGTAGTGATGATGCATTATGATTTCATATTAGGTATGTAATTTCTATCCATATTTCATTACCAGACTGACTATTTTAGGAAGAGTATGTGGTGTGTCCACAGTGACAAAACTAGGTTCTTCATGTTTGTTATAAGGAAACCTCGGAATCACAGGGTGGGCTCACACGTAGGAGGGTGAAACTGATTACTCCCCAGTTGGATAACATGGCCTTTGGTGTGGTGGATGTTATGAGTTTCCAGTTTTCTTTAGTGGAGGAGGAGTATCAGGATGTCTTCTCTGAGGATATTCTAGGTTTATCTTTCTATTGAGAGATAAACTTATGCATTGATCCACAACCTGAGAAGACACTAATATCTTCCCCAACATATATGATGGATCCCATAGTGGTTCACGAGATGAAGGTAATGTTAGAGGACTTATAGGTGAATGGATTTGTTAGACCCAGTACCAAACCCTAGAAAGACCCAATTTTGTTCACCAAAAGGTGGACGAGAGATTAAGGTTATGTTCAGACTACCGAAACTTGAACCAGGTGACTATGAAGAATAAATATCCACTTCTGAGGGTTTATGACCTATTTAATCAGTTGAGAGGGGTGCAATGGTTCTCGAACATTGACCACAGGTTAGAATATCAACAGTTGCATGTCCGGGATGAGGATTTACTAAAAATGACACTCATATTTTATTACGATCAATAAAAGTACATGGTGATTCCCTTTGTCATGAAGAACTACTAAGAAGTGTTCATGGGACTCATGAACAAGATATTTTAGCATTTATTATAATGGTTCAACGTATTCTTCATCAAAAAAATCCATGTGTAGTGGAGGTCTGAGGGGGAGCATATGAGACACTTGAGGATGGTTCTGGGCGTACTTAGAGAGAACTATCTTTACAGAATTCCCTTGAAGTTCTTGTTTTGGATTCATATGGTCCAATTTATAATACACGTTATCATAGTATATGGAGTGGTAGTAGACCCAACCATGGTTGAGGTAGTGTTCGATTGGGAACCACCCAGGGGCATGAAATAGGTGTAGAGATTCCTTAGGTTGGGAGGATATTACTATAGATTTATACTTGATTTCTCCATGTTTTCAGCAGCCATGAAAAATTTGACCTGAAAGGGGTTGAATTTCTTTTGGACAAAGTGGTACTAGAAGGCTTTTAAACATTTGAGTATGAGATTGATGAGTGCTATGATCTTGATATTTCTAGATTAGAGTGTCAAGTACACAGTGTTCTATGATGCATCAGAAGCTTGTCTTGGTTGTGTTCTGATGTATAGGTAGGTGGTGATTTCCTATGGTTCATGTAAGTTGAGATCGAATGATGATAACTAAGAAACCCATGATCTTGAGTTTTTAGTGGTAGTATTTTCACTAAATATGTGATGACACTACCTGATGGGTATGCAATTTATTATCTATTTTGATTAAAATATTCTCAAGTATTTCTTCTCATAGAGGAATTTTAACTAGATATAGAGGTGATGGCTAAATTACCTCCAAGATTATTAATTTTAAATTATATATACTCCATAGGAAGGTGAACGTGGTAGAAGATTATCTCAATAAGAGATCCTGTACACTGTTGTAGAATAAGGATCCATAGCATTTAGCCCTGTCACAATTATCCTTTGTGGATGGAGATGAAGAAGCATACATCTAGTCAATGGTTTTCACCACTCCACTCTTACGGTAAGTCAAGGAGGTACATCTTGGAGAGGGTAACTGTGAGACCCGATATACTCAGATATCTACTGAGAATGCTCTTGAGGGATTTTGGGATGGTGGGGAGCATGCCGATCTTTTTAGAGGGATCACAATGGTAATAGATAAATTGAAGGCGGTGGTTCAAAGAGAGTTACATTTATCTCCTTTGTAGGTATATCCAGCTTTTGAAAAGATGTATTAGGGCCTCCTACATCAGTTTTGGTTTCTAGGGGTGGAGAAAGGAGTTGCAAATATTATCTCACGATGCCTTACTTTTCTGTAGGTGAAGTCTGAGCACCAAGTTACAGTAGGTTTAGATCAACCCCTTGAAGTTCTAGAGTTGAAGTTGGATCAGATATCCATGGAATTTGTGATGGTCTTACCATGTATGTCAAGAGGACATGATTCCATATGGAAGATCGTAGACTGACTAGCCAAGTCAGCCCACTTCTTAGTTATTTGGGAGCAGATTTCAGTTGAGATCTTGGGACTCTTATACATATTAGAGATAAGCATAATCCATATATTTTCATCAATGATCTTTTACAACCATGAATCTCACATCACATCTCGTTCATGGATGGTATTATAGGAGGATTTTTGGACTCACTTACAATTGAGAATAGTTTTTCACTCCCAAAAAGATGGCTAGAAAGAGTGGATCATTCAGGTCCTGGAGGGCATGCTACAAAAATGCATGTTATTCTTTGGCCATAGTTGGGAGGATCACCTGCCACTGGGGGATTTTTCATACAAAAACAGCAACCATTCTAGCATTTTTATAGAACAATTTGAGGTTTTTTATAGGCGACACTATAGGTCACAAATTTTTTGAACTAACCCTGGGGAGTTAGATCTCATGGGACCAGGGTTGGTTTGAGAAACTATTTAGAAGGTGTAGACCATCCGATAGTGGATAATGAATTCACAAGATATTTCAAAAATTATTATGTTGATAGATGAAAGAGTCCTTCAGAATGAAAGGAGGGAGACCATGTGTTCCTACGTGATTCACCATGACATGGATTGTAGGGACTTGAATGGGACAAGAATCTATCTCAAAGATTCATTAACCCTTTCTAGATAATATTTAGATTTTGCGAGGTGGTGTACTTATTAGCTCAACCACCGCAGTTAGACCGGGTACACGACATCTTCCATGTATCACAGCTATGGTGGTACGTGCATGACCCATCACACATTATCGACTGGGGTAATCTTGACATCGAGGATGGAGATACCGTATCTAAATACCTAGTAGAGATTGATGATCAGTGGGATATGATCCTTTATGGGTGATATATTTCTTTATTTCATGTCCAGTCATAGAACAATAATCCCTAGGAGAGCACATGGATGTAGGATCCTTAGATTTGTGCTTAGTACCCTAATCTCTTTGTGTATCCCTTGTTTTAGATTTTTGGGACGTAAAGAACCAAGACAGGGAGAATGTCATAACTCAGATTTTCCATGTATTATTTTTTCAATATTGTAAGGGTTATTTTTGGGACTAGAAGCTAAGACAACATGCAATTTTGTGTGCCGATGTGACTAAAATAAATGTTTGAAACACATTAAATAGATTAAATATCATACACAAGAATTTTCCCCGAAAGTGGAATAAATTATGAATGATATCCCATATTAGAAATATTAGAGCACCTTTGAGTTAAGAACATGGGGTTTACCCTAGGCGTGACATAACCTGGGTCAACATGAATCATTTGTGTAAAATTCATCATGATTGTTAAATGAATAACATAATTATATAAATTAGTTTATTTTATTTTGATGACATAAAAGCCTAACCTATTATATAAATAAATATTTATGAGGAATCCTTAGGATTATCTTCTAAAACCTAAAGATCCATAAGATAATTAGAGATCCATAAAATGATATTTCATTAGTGGATGATGCCCAAATCCTAGATCAATGACCAATGTAATACATAATCAAATGATCTCTCCAATGACAGTGAAACAACCTCATTCTTCATCCATGATCAATCCATCTTGACATAGGAAATTATTTTATTTGGATTTCTTTCCCCATGTAAAGACCCATAAATTCCTTTTAATTTTTCTAAATATATATAATTTTACGAGTCTACAAAAATTGACAGCGCATGATTCCGAGGCCCGGTGTGCCCGAAATGAATTTCTGATTTTTTTTCGGGTACGTTCAGTAAACATGCGAGTGGTTTTTTTGTAACTTTTGAACCGGTGCTCAGAATTAAAATCCAAGGACAACATTTAACTTGCAGTGCCGTTATTCTCTTATGGAGACTTTCACCTCGATCATAGTTGGTAGAGGGTGAAAGTTAGTTTTTGTGTTTATCGTGGGAATAAAAATAAAACAAAGAATAACTTTTTATTTTATTTCTGAAACCTATCAACATGGGTTATGGAGGTGGGGACCACAAAATATTTAATCCTCCCAATTATAATTCAATAGTGGGGACCAATGAACCCCTCATTAATGTGGGAGAAGTACCTTGGAATCCTCCCATTTAAATTGTGCCAACACAATGCAATTAAATTGCGCCAACACAATGCAATTAAATTGTGCAAATGAAATGAAATTAAATTGGGAAATTTAATTGTGACAATGTAAATTAATTGTTTAAACCTATCAAATACTAAGGAACAACGTCGTTGGAATTTATGAAAGTTCCTATTAAATAAACCTTCAAAAATTTCATGATCGTTACTTACCCTCCCCCTATACTATTTATATGGAGCTTGAGGGGAAGTATTTGGAATGAATTCACCAAGAGACGAAGCTCTTGTAAAGTTCTGTGACGCCATACACTAGGAGGATGGAGTCAGTTCCGGCGAGTGGCGTCAATCGACACCGAAACCCCAAATTAGGATCGACGATCAAGCGATGTTGTTGGAGGCTATTTTGGGAACTACGAACACTGACCTGCTTCCTCAACTATGGTATTTTGTCCATCATTCACGAGGTAGGGTTTGTTGTCTTGAATACCCCCTTACCCATTCTTGATGTTCTTCGTGATTCAAGAATTATTGATCCGTTTGCTATCGCCCTAACGCGGAGGGTGCGGGCCAAACGAACATGGCCCGACCTCTCTGCAATTTCCTTGTGGTTTTTAGTGTGTTATTTGTGATAGAGGAGGATGGTGACCGGTGATGGTGATTTGCACTGGTGAGATTCGGGAGAGGCGGCCGACACCACAGCCGACTGTGATGATGGCTGCGGAGCGATCACGCCCCCAGAGAAGGGCCGCGGCCCGTCAGCCATGGCCGAACAAGGGAAGCGGCCAAGCAGTGGCTGCCTGCACGATGGGGTGGTAGTGGCGCATGTCCATGTCACCCGACGAGCAAGATCCATGGCATGAGGCCATGGCGATGATGGAAGGGCGGCTGGCCGAGCCGGCCACCAGTGGAGGCGCGGTGTGCGACCGCGCTGCACAGAGGGGGGCTGGCCATTAGGCCAGCCGCGATACCGTGGGGTGCTCACTGAAGGCTGCCTTCGTGGGCCACTCCAGTGGGCCAGGCTGGATTTCGTAGGCTGGGTCGACCTGAACTAGGTCGGGTCGGGTCGGTCTGACCGGGTTAGACCGGACCGAGACCAAATTCAACAATTTTCGCTCTTTCGACCATATCTTGAGCTACGAGTGTCAGTCTGAGGAACCATCAGCGGTTCCAGAACCCTTGGAGCGAGACAAACCTTTTGATATACCCCACTTGAATTTTTAATAATGTTGGGGTATGGCCGGGTTGGATTGAACACAAATCCAACTGGGCCCTCGGTACTAAAAGGCCAATTACTCAAAGACCAGACGTTCGATTGTCACACTGTTTATTGAGTTGAGACCCATTTTATGTGGTGGTACTTTGGGATACTTCTCCATGGGACTTTATGGTAGTTGGAGTATCAACCTGTGGCTTGAGAAGCAGATCCTCACAGAATCAAGCAAGCTCAGTGCATGACCCTGTAGCTGGTTGTAACATGAGAAAGAGATCATTTGTGGGTCTATGATTGGGATCCTTTGTGGGTGTGTGTTTTAGAGTCTCACTTGGATTCTCTCTAGGATTCCACATGAGACTACTCTAGGATCCTATGTGGGTTTTCTGTACTATGATCCTGTGTGGGTCTGATGATGTACTAGGATCCTGTGTGGGTCTAATTATATACTAGGATCTTGTGTGGGTCTATTGTACAAGGATCTTGTGTGGATATGATGATGTACTATGATCCTGTGTTGGTATGATGATTTAGGATCCTACGTGGGTCTTCCTCTTAATAGAATAACATGATTCAGTAGTACATCTAATCATTTATACTACTGTACCTAAGTTATACCTGGCGTGAGATGAGTCTTTACATTTGTGGTATTCTTCTGTGTAGCATACCTGTGTGGTACATACCTTTGTCAGGTTACCTTTGTGGTATTCTTCTGTATAGTATATATGTGTGGTACTTACCTTCATGGTGATACCTTTGTGGTATTCTTCTATGTGGCGTACCTGTGTGGTACTTACCTTCTTGGCAATCCTTCCTCCGTGGAACAATTGTACTTTGTCTAAGGATATGAGCCTTTTGTTTCCTCATGAATGAGATGGGTAATATTTGATAACTAAGGTATATGTATGGGAATATACCAAAGTAGGTTTGTCACCGGTTTACATGCTTTGTGGATTATCCTTTGTGGATTTTGTGTGACCTTGAGGGTCTCGAGGTCCCTACTGAGTATCTTTATACTCACCCATGCACGAGCTTCTCCCTCACCTTGTTGTGTTTGGTACAGATGACGAACAACACTAATCGAGGTTGAGTATACCAGGACTGGACCGTGCCAGGAGGTGGACCATACGGTGTGTTAGTACGTAGAAGATACATGCGGACGTGGTGTGTTGAGGAAGCGATTTGTACCTACCCTTCAGGTAGGAACCTCAGAGGACAACCCAGTTGTTGTCTTTCTCTTTCTTTAGTTGTATTTTATTTTCTATTGTACTTGTACCGTTACTGTTGGGATTGTATTCCGGCCCCTCTTTCTTTCAGCACTATTTTTTCTATACAGTTTACTTGTGTTCGTATCTTACTGTGTGCTTGGTTGAGTGTGTTTATAGGATATAAAGGCAATGCCATCCCGGTTTTAGGAAATGCACCTTTGGGTGCTAGTCTCCGGCCCCTGGCCTATGGAAGGTGGGCTTGGGGTAGTCACGACATGGGTCCCAGGGGACGGGTCATGACCAATTGGTATCAGAGGAGTTGATTCTATCATAGATCATTGGACTATGATCTTTTTAACAGAAATATTGTTAAGTGTAGTGAGTGTGGTTATCAGTTTAGGGAATCCAGTGTTGGTGCGGCAGCCGACGTATCCATACAACAGGATGCTGACTTCTGATTTT
The DNA here is from genome assembly GCA_963277665.1 of Viscum album. Taxonomy (NCBI): domain Eukaryota; kingdom Viridiplantae; phylum Streptophyta; class Magnoliopsida; order Santalales; family Viscaceae; genus Viscum; species Viscum album. Next base: position 718,227,500 of record OY728160.1, read on the forward strand.
TGAATCAGTGCACGAAAACACTGATTACATGTGTGTTTTGAAAAGCTTTTTTGTGAAATATTTGAGTCATCTCACCGGGTATAACTTGTTGACCGTGGAACACCTGTTTCTTTTCAGGGTGACTCCACATAGAGAACCAGCTAGGGTTTTGGGTATAGTACGTGATGATATCCCACCAAGCGATGAGGCCTCGGTGCAGGGCCCTTTATCAGTAGGGGAACCAACGGTACAATTACCCATTGGTCTACCAATTCCACTAGCCCCAACAGTAGAGGGTGCATACCTCTTGAGCGCATTTCATGAGATCCAGTGCCAGAGGCCACCCAAGTTCAGGGGGGAGACAAACCTGCAGGCGGTTGAGGATTTGTTGGAGGCCGTGATGAGAGTCTTCCAATTGGTAGGGACACCATATGATCTCATGGGGATCCTTACCGCCAGGATTCTACAGTAAGAAGTAGGAAGATGGTGAAACTTGATACTCCAGGTTCACGATGAGGTGACGCTTCTCTGGGCAGACTTTGTGAGCCTGTTTCGGGCAGAGTTTGTCCCAACGACCCTTTCTGCAGTGCGCATACAAGAGCTTCTTCATTTATAGCAGGGCATCATGACTGTGACTCAGTACTCAACAAGGTTCACTGACCTCTCATGCTACTCCACTGATATGGTGCGAGACCCATTCTTCAGGACCTGGGACTTTGAGCAGGGACTCGGGCAGCAGATCAGAGCTTCGATGATTTCTCTCAGCATCCCGATGCAGGCGGGGGTGTTAGAGCGAGCCCTCTTTATGGAGAGTTTTCTTACTGAGTAGTCTCCAGCATCAAGACCCACCATCGGGCATCACGTAGAATATTATTCTATATCTAATAGTATACATATGTCACAGAGGTCCAAGAGGACCAGTATTATAAGTGGATGACAACCAGATTAAGGTTGGTTGAGCGGGGAACCAAAGATAAAGCCAGCCATGCGAGGAGAAGGAAATGTTTCACATGCAGCGAGTAGGGTCCCATGGCTCGTGAATACCTGAACCACAATACGGATGATCATCAGATGGTTTAAGGACCACCAAAGAAGAGACATAGGTTCGACCGAGGGAGTCCGTAGGGAGCAGGCAGACATGGCAGAGGTTCAGGCCATGCAACTGGCAGTGGGCGACGATTTGAGATGTTACCACCACCACCACCAAGTGGTCCACCCCGACCATAGGGAGCAGGTGGAAAGGGGTGAGCTGAGATCCTAGCAGCTAAGGTCTATGACCATGGTTCTCTGAAGATGATATGAGGTATGATCAATGTATACTCCACCTTAGCTGAAGTACTTATAGGCACAGGTTCGGGTCATTCTTTTATTGCCACTGCCCTCGTTCGAAGATCAGAGATTCCGGAGGATCCGTTGGCTCGATACTTATGGATAGAGACTCCTACGAGAGATGATTCGACGATTACCCACTAGTTCTAGTAGTGTGAGATTACTCTAGGAGGCGAGAGCTTCGACTGGGATCTCCTAGTAGTAGCGTTGAGGCCTTACGATGTCATCTTGAGTATGGATTGGTTATCTACAGTACCTGCCTAGATCGACTGTATTAAGTTAAAAGTGTGGTGTGTTCGCACGGATGGGACTAGGTTTACCTTCACTAGTGAGAAGGGAACCTTTCCAGCACAAGATAGACTTACCCGAAAGAGAGTGCAGCTGATCACTCCTCAGTTGGCTAGCCTTACCCTCAGATCAGTCGATGTGGAGAGTTCGAGTTAATCTGTAGTTGTGGATTAGTATGTGGATGTCTTCCCTGATGATGTTCCAGGTCTACCTCCACACAGAGAGGTAGAATTTTGCATTGACTTGTACCTTGGGATGTCACCGATATCTATTCCATCATATCGGATGGTTCTCGCGGAGCTTCGTGAGCTGCAGGTACAGCTGGAGGACTTTCTGGGGAAGGGATTCATCTGGCCCAGTGTTTCCCCTTGGGTAGCCTCAATTTTGTTCTCTAAGAAGGTGGATGGGAGCTTGAGAATTTGTGTTGACTATCGGTGCCTGAAACATGTGACCGTGAAGAATAAGTACTCACTTGCGAGAATTGATGACCTCCTTGATCAGCTGAAGGGGGCACGATGGTTTACGAAAATATATCTTAGGTCAGGCTATCACCAGCTCAGAGTACGAGATGAGGATGTGTAGAATATGACTTTTAGATGTCAGTACGAACATTATGAGTTCTTGGTTATTCCATTCATCATGACCAATGCTCCCACAGTGTTCATGGGACTCATGAACAATATCTTTCAGCCATACCTTGATCACTTTGTAGTAGTCTTCATCGACGACATCCTCATCTACTCAGCTACTAAGGAGGAGCATGCCTATCATCTGCAGATAGTTCTGGACACACTTTGAGAGCACTAGATTTATGGTAAGCTCTCAAAGTTCCAGTTCTGGATATGATAGGTTCACTTTCTGGGAAACGTCATCTCAAAGGCTGGAGTTGCAGTGGATCCAGCGACGATCAAGGTGGTACTTGATTGGGAGCCACCTAAGAGTGTGACAGAGCTATGAAGTTTCTTGGGTTTTGCTGGATACTACTGAAGGTTTGTGCCAGATTTCTTAAGAGTTGCAGAACCTTTATCATCATTGAAAAAGAAGGGGCAACCCTTCGTGTGGTCGAAGAGATGTCAGCAGATTTTTTCGGAGTAGAGGCAGAGGCTGACTAGTGCCCCCATTTTGAGGCTTCTGGAGGAGGGAATTGGGTACATAGTCTACTACAACGCATCAGGGACCGGAATCAGATGTTTCCTGATGAAGGATTGAGCAATTATCACATATGGCTCTCAAAAACTGAGATAGCTTGAGAAGAACTAATCTACACATGACCTGGAGTTAGCATTAGTGGTCTTCACCTTGAATATGTGGCAGCATTACTTGATGGATGAATGCTTTACAATCAACTCTGATCACAAGAGTCTCAGGTATATCTTCTCTTCGAAGGACCTGAACCTGAGACATCAGTGTTGTCTTGAGTTCCTCTAGGACTACTACTTCGATATAGTTTATACTCCTAGGAAGGGGAATGTTGTATCAGATGCACTCAGCAGAAGATCTGGTATACAACTGCTAGGTGAGGTGACGAAGCTGCAGGATGCTTTGCAGATATCCTTTGTGGATCGAGATGGAGCATATTTTCTTCAGTCTCTTACAGTCACTCCCCCACTTCTTCAGTGAGTCAGTGAGGTGCAGTGTGGGTACATTGACTGCGAGGCTCGACGTGCTGATATATCCACAGGACAGACACCTGATGGATTTTATGAAGGTGAGGAGAACGTCATCCTCTTAAGAAGAGGTACTATGGTACTAGTGTCGCTTCAGGAGGAAGTATTGAGGGAGTTCCACACATCCCCTCTAGTGGTACATCCAGGAGTGGTGAAGATATACCAGGACCTCTAACAACAGCACTAGTGGTCGGGAATAAAGAAAGCAGTAGTAGAGTTTGTCTCTCGGTACCTCACTTGTCAGCACGTGAAGGCGGAGCATCAGGTACCAGTGGGATTAGTTCAAACTTTAGAGGGCCTAAAGTGGAAGTGGGATGGGATATCCATGGACTTCATGATAGGACTTTCATGTACATCCATGGGTCATGATTCTATCTGGGTGATCATCGACTGAATCACTAAGTTGGCCCACATCCTACCAATCAGAGAGAATGGTTCAATAGAGAGCATGGGACACCTTTATTTATAGGAGATTTTACGACTACATGTATTACCCTCAAAAATTGTATCCAATTTTGATGCATGTTTTACTTTCCGGCTATGGAAGGGGTCTCAGGAGGCTTTTGGGATGCAACTTTGTTTGACCACCGCCTTCCATCCTCAGACGGATGGAAAGACTGAGTGAACCATTCAAACCCTTGAGGACATGCTATATACTTGCATCCTTGACGTCGGTCATAGATTGGAGGATCACTTGACCTTGGTGGAGTTTTCATACAAAAACATCTATCACTCCACCATTGGGATGACACCTTTCAAGGCTTTGTACGACCGACCTTGCGATAACCTTTGTGCTGGATTGACCCAGTGGAGTCAGCACTCGTGGGACCCTATATGGTACGGGCTACCACAGAGAAGGTAAAGGTCATCTAGGAGTGGATGAATACTGCACAGAGCAGAAATAAGTCTTATGCCGACAACAGATAGATGATCTTTGGGGTTCGAGGATGGCGACCACATCTTTCTACGGGTCTCACCTCAATGAGATTTGCAGAGATTTGGCTGGGATGTCAAGTTATCTATGAGGTTCATCAGACCCTTTTAGGTCCTCATAAGAGTTGGATAGGTGTATTAGTGCTTAGCCCTTACCCCTCAGTTGCACCGGGTGCACGACATTTTCCATGTATCCCAGATGAGTAGATACATGAATGACTCATCACACGTCATCGACCACGACGAGCTGGACATCGATGATGGGGTGATGTTTATGGAGGTTCTAGTGGAGATTGATGATCGACAGGAGAGAGTCTTTCATGGGTAGTCGATAACTTTGGATTGCGTGCATTGGCAGCACGAGAACCTCTAGGGGAGCACATGAGATCAGGAGGCTCAGATTCGTGCTCAGTACCGGCACCTGTTTTCCTAGTTTTGTGATGTGGCTTTTGGGGATGAAAAGCCCTGAGGCGGGGAGAATGTAAAGACCCGAAAATTCCATGTATTTTTTAAATATATATAATTTTACAAGTCCGTAAAAATTGAAGGCAAGTGACTCCGAGGCCCGGTGTTCCCGAAATGAATTTTTGAACTTTTTTTTCGGGTACGTTCAGTAAGCGTGAGAGTGGGTTTTTGTAAATTTTGAACTGGTGCTCATAATTGAAATCAGAGGACACTGTTGAACTCGCAGCACCAGTATTTACTTAAGGAGACTTCCACCTCGACCACAGTTGGTTGAGGGCGAAAGTTAGTTTCAGTGTTTCTTGTGGGAATAAAAATAAAATATAGAATAACTTTTTATTTTATTTTTGGAACCTCTCTACATGGGTTATAGAGGTGGGGACCAGAAAATCTTTAATCCTCCCAATTAGAATTCAATAGTGGGTACCACCGAACCCCTCATTAATATGGGGGAAGTCCCTTGGAATCCTCTCATTTAAATTGTGCCAACACAATGCAATTAAATTGTTCCAACGCAATGAAATTAAATTGTGCCAACACAATACAATTAAATTGTGAAATTTAACTATGCCAATGTAAATTAATTGTTTAAACCAATCAAATACTAAGTAACAATGTTGTTGGAATTTAGGAAGGTTCCTATTAAATGAACCTTCATAAATTCCACGATCATTACTTACCCTCCCCCTCTCCTATTTATATGGAGTTTGGGGGGAAGGATTTGGAACAAATTTACCCAGCGACGAAGCTTCAGTAAAGTGCCATGACGCCCGACATGTAGAGGATAGAGCCGGTTTTGGCGAGTGGTGGTGATCGACACCGAAACCCCAAACGAGGATCGATGATCAAGAGACGTCGTTGGAGGCTATTGTGGGAACAGTGAACACTGATCCACTTCCTCAACTGTGAGATTTTCTCCATCATTCACAAGGTAGGGTATGTTGTTTCAAATACTTCCTTACCCGCTCTTGATGTTTTTTGTGATTCAAGAATTATTGAGCCGCTTGCTACCGCCCTAACACAGAGGATGTGGGCCAAAAGAACATGGCCAGACCTCTCCGCAATTTCCTTGTGGTTTTGGAGTGTTCTTCACGATGGATGAGGACGACGACCGGTGTCGGCGATTGGAAGCAGTGGGATTCAGGAGTGGCGGCCAACACCACGATTGGCTGCGATGATGATGGCGGCGTGACCACACCACCAGAGAAGGGATGTGGCCCGTCGGCCGTGGAAGATCAAGGGAGGAGGCCGGTCGGAGGCCAACCACGTGATGGGGAGGCTGGGGCGCGCGTCTGTGCCGGTCGGCGAGCAAGAGCCATGGCACAAGGCCACAGTGATGATGGAAGGGTGGTCGGCTGAGCTGGCCGCCGGTGGAGGCGCGGCGCGTGACCGCGCCGTGCGGAGGGGGCCCCCCCGTCTGACCAGCCACATCACCGTGGGCTGCTCACCACGAGCTGCCTTTGTGGGCCGCCACTACGGGCCGCACCGCGGGCAGCCTTCGTGGGCCGCCATTACGGGCTGCAACCACGGGCCACCTTCATGGGCCACACTGGTGGTCAAAGCCATGCCGGTGGGATGGGTCGGGCCGGGTCGGAGTGGATCCAAACCAACTTTGACCATTTTCGCTCTTTCAGCCATATCTTGAGCTACGGGCGTCCGTTTGATGAACTGATAGCGGCACCGGAAACCTTGGAGTGAGATGAACCTTTTGGTTTACCCCACTTGAGTTTTGGATAAAATTGGGCTACGACCAGGTTGGATCGAATGCTAATCCAACCAGGCCCTCGGGACTAAAAGGCCAATAACTCACTGAATGGATGTCCGATTGACGCACCGTCTATTTCATTGAGATCCCTTTTACGTGGAAGTCCTTTGTGATACTTCTCCATGGGACTTCATGGAAGTTGGAGTATCGACCTGTGTCTTGAGGAGAAGATCCTCCCGGAATGAAGTGATCTTAGTGTGGGGACCCTATAGCTAGCTATAACATGAGAAAGGAATCCTTAGTGGGTCTGTGCTAGGGATCCTTTGTGGGTCTGTGTTCGAGAGTCTCAATTAGATCCGCTCTAGGAATCCACATGGGACTACTCTAGGATCCTTTGTGGGTCTGCTGTAATAGGATCCTGTGCTGGTCTGATGATGTTCTAGGATCTTGTGTGGGTCTGCTGCACTAGGATCTTGTGTGGGTCTGATGATGTACTAAGATCCTGTGTGGGTCTTCTATACTAGGATCCTGTCTGGGTCTGATGATGTACTAAGATCCTATGTGGGTCTAATGATTTAGGATCCTACGTGGGTCTGCCTCTTAATAGAGTAAGATGATTCAGTAGTTACATCTAATCATCTCTACTAATGTACCTAAGTTATACCTGGCTTGAGCTGAGTCTTTACCTTTGTGGTATTTTTCTGTGTAGCATACCTATGTGGTACTTACCTTCATGGTGTTACCTTTGTGGTATTCTTCTATGTAGTGTACCTGTGTGGTACTTACCTTCATGGTGATACCTTTGTGGTATTCTTCTGTGTGACATACCTGTGTGGTACTTACCTTCATGGTAATCCTTCCTTCGTGGAGTAATTGTACTTTGGCTAAGGAGATGGGCCTTGTGTTTCCTCATGAATGAGATGGGTAATATTTGATAACATAGGTATATGTATGGGCATATACCTATGTAGGGTTGTCACTGTTTTACATGCTTTTTGGTTTATCCTTTGTGGATTTTGTGAGACCTTGAGGGTTTCAGGGTCCCTATTGAGTATCATTATACTCACCCCTGCACAGGCTTCACCCGCACCTTGTTGTGTTTGGTGCAGACAACAGTCAGTGCTGATCGAGGATGAGGGTACTAGGACTGGACGGTGCCTAGAGGTGGACCATATGGTGTGTCAGTACGCTGAGTAGATGGGTGGATGTGGAGTGCTGAGGAGGCAATCTGTACCTACCCTTTGGGTATGAACCTCAGAGGACGACCCCGTAGATGTCTTTCTATTTCTTCAGTTGTATTGTATTTTTAGTTGTACTTGTACCTTTACTGTTGGGATGGTATTATAGCCTCTCTTACTTTCAGAACTCTTTTTTCTATACAGTTTACTTGTGTTCACATCCTGCTATATGCTTGGTTGAGTGTGTTTACAGGATATAAAGTCAATGCCTTCCCTATTTTAGGGGATACACCTTTCAGTGCTAGTCACCGACCTCTGGCCTAGGGAAGGTGGGCTTGGGGTAGTCATGACACGAGCCCTAGGGGGCAGGTCGTGACACCCCATTTTGGTTTTTATGGTGAAAACAGATTAATAAACCAATATATTGATCCGAGGATTGTGTGTATTGTGGGATGAGTTAGATTAATCAGGAATTAGGAGAATTTCCCTATTATTAATTGTTATCTCTTAGTTTTTCATTATAATGGAAATGAATTGAGGTCGACATGAAAATAGACCAAGGTACATTCTTTATAATTAATATTGTGTTTTTCTACCCTAATTTAGTTTTCCGTTGTAGGTTGTTTCATTGACTCGTGGTCTTACATCCATTGATAAATTAATCATTTCAAAAATATTTTTTAGTGAAAAGATTCGATATTGTAGATTTGTTATCAACACAAAATGACATTGGTGTGATTATGAAAAAGCTTTCAAATAAAATGGTTTTGGATACCTAATTCCATGTTCTTTAGTGCATAGCAAGGAATGGAGAACTATCCCATGTTCTGAATGAATTGTAGGAGAAAATGTTGTTGATTGGTGATGGAATGTCTCTTTATGGATTGGTTCATTATTTTATAGTGAGGTGGTATCTAGATTGAAGGATGATGGATTGAAAAAAGAAATGGGATCCAGATCAGAGAATCCAGAAAATAATGAAATAAATGACATGTAATGTGGAGCCACAAACTATGTGGGCCAGTCATAGTAGTGTCTAGGTTTTGAGGAGAAGATAAATATCACATGGTGTATGAATCTATCACAAAATGTGTGTCCCCTCCCTAAAGGATCAACATGTACCTCAATTGGTACATTGACATGGACAGGAGTACACGAGCATAGGCACGTCGTGAACTCCCACACGGACACAACTTGTCCTAGTGTACAAAGAAATACCTGTGTACTGGTACATGGTAAGGGTACATGGGAAATCACAAGCCATGTACTATTACATAGACACAGATATAGACACACTCTATTTATAGGGGAAAGCCCCAGGGTCAATGGTATATAGTGTGTAACCCTACTACACAACATTCACTCTTTTAAGGTTAACTTGGAACTATTGTCCAACATAACTTGGAATGGTTTTATTAGGGTTAATTCCCTAAACCCATTCCCTAAGGGTTAGTATAGAATCACCTCCTACACATAGGACAAATATTACTTCAACATGACTTCTTGGATAGATTTGTTATAATAATTCCGTGAGGCATGGAGTGAGATACTTTATTCATCTTCTTTCCCTAGGTGGAGTTCTTGGTTTTTCCATTACCAACACTACATGGGTGCCCGTAATCTAATTAGAGGGATATTCCAGATTGAGTTGTTGTTATACCCCATGGCCTTAGGAGTGATCCTCATATCTGTATCATATCTATTTGGACTATGAATTGTTTACTTCTAAAGGAAATTCCTGACAATCATTACTGCTCAGAAGGACATCATTAGTGCTTTTATACTCAGTAGTGCATTCTCCTGGATGAGTGCTATGTGGAACCTTTGAAGTGGAATCCAAGGCTAGCATTAGAGTGGAGAATTAACTTTAAAAACTGTATCTTTTTGAGTGTATCAAGTTATTCTTGTGATATTTCCTATAGACATATACCTATGTAGCGATGACTATTATTATTTTTGTTCCATGCCTTCTGGTTTCGGTGTAACCTACTAGGTATTATTATACTCATCAATGCAAATTATTTTCCCACACATTCTACATCTTGTGCATAAGGTCAGAAATTTTATAGTGTACTATATAGACTAAGACCAGATGGTTCTTAGTGAGACTGGATATAATGACATGTGTTCCTATGGTATCTTGGAAAAAGGCCTAGTTTTACTTTCAGGTTGGAATTGTTTTCATACACTTTGTGGTGGGCAAGTAATTGGAACTATTTACTATTCTTTACCTTCTATCATACACTAGTTGTGGTATTTAGATATATGCATGCATGTTTTTTCAATTGTTTTTCATTTCATCATTTTGTACACATAAATATGTGTGCATGTGTACACGTTCTTAAGCTAAGGCCTCCCATGTTAGTGATATGCTTACTCGGGGCTAATCGCCAGACCCAGACCTATTATAGGTGGCCTTAGGGAGTCGTTGAATAGGACCCATTGGGATGGGTTGTGAAATAATAGGGATTTAAAAAATAAAACAAAACATCTATGGGAATCATAGAATAATATTCAAATACCAACCAACCTCCTGGAATAAATGCCAAATATTTAGGTCCAAATCCACTCCGAAAAGTTGTTGTAGCTCGATCCGGTCTCGATATACACCAAGGATAAAGTTTGGTGGAATCACCTTCCCCATTCTCTCTCAGTCCGGCTATCACACTCAATAGTAAATCCCCTCCCCCATTCCTACCATGCATGGGAATCCAAAGGAGGGGGGAGTGTTTTAAATAATTAATTAATTACCCTTTTAAAATGTATCCTGAGTCCCAGAACCCGAAGAAGGATTATTCCTCACCTATGAAAAATAAGACTCAACTATGGAGTCATAATATCAATCTGATGCTCTGTTCAAAATATATTTCCACCCAAACTCACACAAATAATTTAGTATTTAGTTAATTAAATATTAAATATCCATCGAAAACTCGAATGACTCATAATTCAAGAAAAATATATTGTTAGGGTAAATTCCTTATTAAGAGACCAAACATGTGGTTAAAAAAATTACCCAAGATCATAATCTAGGATTAAATGACCATTTTATCCCTCATGAGCACCCGAAATCAAAAATTAAAATTTATGCTCAAATTCAAAATTTGGGGAAACAAGGGTTCTTACAAACCTCTTTGTTGGTGTTTTTCATACCTCATATTGGTAAGCGATATTCAATATATTGTAATGTTCTAAGTGATATGTTCTTAAACATAAAGAAAATATAGTGGTGTACAGATTAAGGTAATTTTGAAAAAAAGAGAATAACTATCTAATGTATGACTTAGAGTTGGTTGTAATTGTTCATGACATGAATATCTAAAGACATTACTTATTTGGTGAAAGGTCTATATTGTAATTTGATTATAAGGGTCTGAGTTATATTTTATTTCCATGAGATTTAAATTTATGGAAAATGATTTGTTTTGAGTATCTTTAAACATTTAACTTTGAGTTATATTATAAAATAGGAAATGTTAATTCCATTGTGGACGACATCAGTAGAAAAACTCAAGTAGTATTAGGATTGAAACATAATTGATGTTAATGATATTGATAGAAAATATTAATATAGAGGCTTAGGAGGAGGGTTTCCTTGAGGTGTTATATTAGATTGATTCCACTTATACTCTTATGGGCCAATTGATCAAAAGATAAGAAAATTACACCGAATGAAAAATTATGTGTTAATGTTATAAATTTTGGGGAGGCCATTGATGGATAGTATCTAGTAATGGATTTAATTCTCTATTTCTGGGATAACATGGTAGTTACATTGATTTTGAGTGAATATATTATAATATAATTTCATAGATCTAGTTCAAATTTATATCTTTTGATAATGAAGATGTATAATAGAACTAGTTAAAAATTATAGTGGGTTAGGATAGAGAATGAGATGGTAGGGATTGTATATTGATGTTTTAATTGTTAACAAGTAAAGTTTGTGAATAATTCAAATTTAGAGATTTTGAAACCTTTACCTATACTTACATGGAAATTAGAGAATATTTTATTGGATTTTAAAGTAAACAAACTAAGTATATGAAAAATTCATAACACTATCTACATGATTGTGAATAAACATACAATATTATCTCACTTCAATCCCATTCAGAAAATTTTCTTAATAGAAGAACTCATTATGTTATACATAGAGTAAATAACAATATTTCATAGGGTTATTCCACCCATTATGTTATATAGGGACCCTTCACTTTGAGTTTTTAGAGAGGATAATAGAATACAATGAGTACTCAGTTGAAGATGAGTACAATGTATCTTCCTTAGAAATACGACTAATTCGAATGAACCATACCGACCTTAGAGGACATACTTAAAGATTATGTGTTAGAATTTAGAATATCATTCATGGATATTATTTTCTTAGAGGAATTTCTATACAATAATAATTACTATGTATTGATACATATATATACTTTCACTGAGATTTATATAAGGTTGTGTTAATCACCCCTATATTATGTCAACATGGGAGATATGTCTCTATTTATAACAGGACTAGTGAAACTCATAATTAATCATATTCATTTAATCAATTAGTGGGTTTTAATGTCCAATTATTTGAATAAGTCTTATATACAATATTTACAATATGCATTAGAGTTTATGATCAGTGATTAGGTGTTCTGTATGGGTGTCACAACTGATGGGACATCAAGTACTCATGAAGTAATGGAATATCTAATCTTGGTATATAGGTTCTTTTAAAATAACTGAGAAAGTTATGGATGTGGTTTATTACCAATATTTTTTTGATGAATTATGCTTCTATGTACGATGTGTTTAACATTTTATATTTAAGGAAGTATCAACCAAAACCATGTCACATTCTTTAATGGGACTATACTGATTTGAAACTAGATATAACCATTATTAAGAGGGAAATAAGAGTTATTAATATATAAGAAATTGTCTTTTGGGTAAATGTTAATATATTGGGTTGCGTGCTTAGAAAATAAAAGCATGTTTTAGAGAAAATATTGGAGGGAGAAGAACACATGGGAAAATTGTGGCTTGATTTTTTTGAGTGTAGGTAGTTGATGAATTGTTAAGGATGACAAGACTTATGGTGGGGAGAATTGTAACATCTATAAACTTGGTATTAATTAATTAATGTAGATATACTATTATTTTTATTTAATTAAATTTATTTCCTTGTAAAATTAGAATTTTATTTTTTGTTATTAATTAATTGAAGAACAAGAATTTATAGGCATGAGATTAAACAAACGTGTTGACATGAGGAGTATTTGTTAGATTAAATTCAACAACTAGGAATTAATTTCATTCACGTGGAATATAATATTTAAAAAGGAGGCCCAAATTTTTTATGGTTACCATGGATTTTTATAGTGGTTTAGTTAGAGGATTATTATTGGGGTTATTAAATAATAGGATTTTAATTAATATAGTGTAAGTTGAATCTATCATGGTTAATTAGAGGATTTATTATTAAAATAATAAATGGAATGGGTTTAACAATGGTAAATTTTATTAATTCATAGGGTATGGTTAATAATTTGAAAACACATGATTGTTATAAAGGAATCTGAAGGATTAAATAAGGTTTAAAGGGAAGAATATATACCCTAAAGACTATATACATATGGTGTATATTGTCTATATCATATGTGATGATATAGGGATATAATATGGTACGATATATATGCAATTAATATATGATTTTTGTATATTGTTTCTTATGATACATAAATATTTGAAGGATCCTGTGTCTTGGAATCTTGTAGTGTATGTCATGGGTATATAATCATGAATTTAATCATATGGAACAATACAAAAATCATCCTATGATCATGGAATTTGAATGTAATATATTAATATTTAATGATTCCCCACATTATATATTATCATTTTTATCATTTTATGCAATGAAATGCATGGGATAATAAATGGTATATTTATTTGACAAGTTCTTGGATTTTTAATATTTTACTTGTATATTATGTAACATACATGTTAATTCATAGATACCCAGGGAGATCCCTTAAGGAATATATAATGAATGTAGTATATATTTCAATTTTCTCACAATTATTTCCAATGATTGTGTCAATTCTCCCTAAATGTCCATCCTCCTGAACCATTTTCCACCTAAGGTACTATCATACTATAGTTATGAGGATTTTCTTTCTCAATCATTAAGTAATTCTGATCATCTTGTGGATACACTAAATAGGAAAGAATCCTTTAACTATTAAATACTGATATTCATCACACACTTGATGGAAGACATGAACAATATCCATATATAGTGAAATTTATATGTTTTTCATTCACAAAACACATGTTTTTTTGTTTTCATTACATGATTATTGGGAATTATTATTTTAATATATTTAACAACATTGAATAAGTGTTATTATATCATAAGAATCCCAATAGTGGTATCAATGTAATACAATGATTATTTATTATAACACCATAATATTTTACTTGATATATGTTTTTAAATAAACATAATTTCTTCGACAACATACTTTGCATAAAACACCAAGCATAAAAAAACTCCAAAATTTTATTATTTAATTATGACAATTATCACCTAGCTATTGAAATAAAGAGAATGAATGAGGTTAGATAATTTATGAAATTATAGTTTACTCCTATTAATAATATGAATTAATTTTTTACCAATTAATTATAAATATAAATAAAATATAATATAATATAAAGGATGTTTTTTATAAAAAACTATTTTCAGGATCACAATGAAATTTTATCTTAAAAAATTAAATTAATCAATACTAATAAAATATCATTAAGAAATTTATATTTTATATTTTAAACAATTTTTTTTGAATTTATTCAATATGTTTTATGGTCTTATGATAAAAATAAATACAATTTTAATCATAAAAAGCTATATTTTTCTAAAAGGCATTTTATTGCCTTCTAATGGATCACATATTTTAAAAATAATTTTTTAATTTTTTTTATTTTTAATTTGAAAAAAAAATCATTTTTTAAATAGTAATATAAACATATCTTATAGTGATATTTTTGGGATTTTTCAGAGAAGTTTTATTTTTTGATAAATAGTGAAAAATACTGAATTTTAATTAAAAACTGCATTTTTGAATAATTTATTTATACAGTTAAATTATATTTAAAATTGGTATTAAAGTATAATTAGTTAAATTATACTTAAAAAATCTAATTTAGTTCATTGGAATCAATTTTACATTGAAATTGGATATAAAAACATTTATAACTGTTGAACTTTTCACTTTTAAAACCCTCTTTCTCATTGCGTCAACGAGATTAATTTTAAATATAATTTTTCACATTATATGAATTGAATTTAGAAAAATGGATTCTATATTTTTTTTTAAATGTTTCAATTTAGGTTTTAATGTCAATTTCATTATTAGGTTTCAAAATTTACCATGGTAAAAAATTATTTATTGTAGTATAGGTAAAATATTGACAAAGGTTAAAGTTAAAAGGTTAAAGCTCAACATACCTAAAAATTACAAAAATTAATTTTTGTTTGAGGTATTTTTAGACCATAAAAATCCTAAAAAACTTCAATTAAAAATAAAGTAAGTGTAAATTAATGCCACCTGAATGTGGTTGGTTTTAAATATAAAATAATCATTTTTTAATCAATTAACCCACCTCTCCTTAAGTATAAATACCATCCCTCACCACCCCAATTTGACTCAAAAGAATTGAATCTCTTAAAATATCTTACGCAACTTTCAAAATAACACCACCTATGTAATTTTACTTTGGGTATGAT
Source organism: Viscum album (assembly GCA_963277665.1). Taxonomy (NCBI): domain Eukaryota; kingdom Viridiplantae; phylum Streptophyta; class Magnoliopsida; order Santalales; family Viscaceae; genus Viscum; species Viscum album. The sequence goes on from OY728160.1 coordinate 718,242,827, forward strand.
AAAAATCCCAAATAAGAGGTTCTCAAGTGTATCTCAAGGAGGTGATATTCAGGAGGTAATTTTCTAAAAACACACCTCTTATTTTATTTTATTTTTCTACATTATCATTACATCCTTAATCCATCATAAAATAATAATTTAATAATCATGTAAAAAATATAATTTTATTTTAATAACTAAATATCTTAAATCCATCCATTTTATTACCTCCTCTTATTCAAGGAAATGAAACTATTGTCCAAATTATGTTGGTTAATCACCTCCATGAATAATGATTTGGTTCGTTTTCCATTACCTACTTCATGGATGGTCATGAAAATATTATTAAGATTAAATAAATTTTATATGGTATATTAAAACCTATTTTACATTCTATAAATAATTTACACAAATCATGTTAAATAAAAAAACTAGTTTATTATAGCAGGAAAATCTCCAAATTAAACTAATCATTTATCAATGAAAATTTATCAAATGGATCATCATCATGTATGAAATAAAATTATAAATATAACCATTTAAAATTTTGGAATTTAATTAATACCATTTAATTACACTTCTGTAGTTTTATTTCCATTCAAAAATAAAATGCATAATTAAACACAAATAAATCAATCATGGAAAATGTGAAACGAACTCACCCGAAACAATAGAAATCATGAAATATTATTATTGAATGGGTGATAATTTGTTATAAAAATATTATATAAGGTATTATAATTATAAATACGGTTATTTAATTAATTAATGACATTCTTTAAACCAATATACAGGAGTTGGAAGTATGCAACAGTAAAGGTAAGCACCAAGTAAGGGTTTCTCGTCTCACCTTTTTCTTATGTGAGATACATGCCTTATTCACCACTTATTTCTTTTGTGTGGTGTATTAAATTACATTTTATATATAATATAATAAATATTATTATATTAATTTTATTAAATGTCTTAATTTATAATTTTTACTTTTATGGGGCATACAATTCAACAAATTATAAAGTGGTAGGTGAATTCTTAACCTAATTTCCATTATTTGGGTTAACCATCTAATTCATTGATCATGTCATGATATTATTATGTGTCGAATGAATTTTTATTATATAATGTTTTATTTATACATCATTTATGAGTATTTATACTGAATTAACACAATCTATTTATTTTTATAATTTGCACTTCAATGATATGATATTTATAAGGGAATTTCTTTTAAAAATTATCTTTTTATCATTTACCTTAAAACAATCCTCTTATTCCATATCCATGTTTCATAAAAATGTATCTCAAAATGTTTTTAATTTATAATATGATTATTTAAATAAATTTTTACTCATTCATTACATTTTATTTTTTTTGAAAAGTATATTTTGTCATTTTCTAAACACAGTTCATTATAAATTTTCTTAAAAAATAATGAAGAAATGTTTTCTTTAGTTATAAAACATGAGAATATTTTCAAACATCATGAAACCTTAAATTACTTGAATATTACTTTATAAGAAAAAAATTTTATTTTAAATTTTATTTATAATTCCACCTTTTTAAAAAAAATTGTTTTTAGAATAAAAGTGATATTTTGCTCATGAATTATATCAAGGGATCTCTCAAAAATATATTCCATATAAGATAACATTATTTGATGTTATATCTGATTAAATGGGGATATTATTCAAGGAAATTATCCTTTTTATTTTTATGGTTTTTTATTTTTATGATTGATTGATATTTATGAAACCCATTTCTTTTCTATGGGTTTTTCTATGATGACATGGTTAAAAAACCTATTTATTTTTAAAGGTTTAGATATGATCAATGATTTATATTATTTTGGAATAAGTATACATGGTTTTAATTTGGTGAGGGGTGGGACCTATATCTACCTCTAATTCATTGGTTAATGATATTATATCTAATAAGATATACATGTCTGGAACAAGTATTAAAATCAGTTCAGACAGGACTGGAACATAATGTAAAACCTATTTTGTCAAGGAATATGTCTTCCATGGTAGTAATTAGAGTAGACCTTGAATAATATAATTTTTTGGTTAGTGAAACCATTTTTCTATGATATTCTTGGATAAGATACTTTATTAGTAATTAAATTATTTTATATTCTTATTTTTTCCAAAATTAGATGTCTTATTCGAAAGCTATTATTTTATGATTCAGGTCTTATGATTTTCTTGATTTATTCTACGATTGATGTTTATGATCATTGATATGAAAGGTGATAATTTTAAAATTTTATTCTCATATTCTTATAATGTTTTGTTATGTTATGATTCATATCTCTCATGTTTACCCTTAATATGCATCTGAGATCACCCTTTTAATATGTTTCATTTCACCATTATATTAAGAGTGGTAATAAGTTTTATTTGTAAAAAGGGTTATAGTTACAGAGGAATAAGAAAAATATGATGTAGATATTTTATTAACCTATTTTTTTTCGTTTCCAAGTTCCAAAAAACACTAAACCCATACAATTCTGGTGTGGGTTTTTTGTAATATGAATATTCATTTATATAGATGTAATATCAATGTATTAAAGAGCAGTTTGTTATATTGATTCTCAAAATCATATTTAAAATAACTATAATCATATTTCTATCATTATATACTAAAATTATTTCCATTTTACAACTGTATATCATAATTAATATCATTAAAAATGATATAATATATGATCTTTTGGCTGGTATTATGATATATGATATGTCACACTTCGATATAGTTTCACCAAGTGGAAACATGATTTAAATTGTACTCATGTTGAATTCAAGGAGGGATTTAAAATATTCAAAAAATGGTTTGGTAGATGTGATCATGGGTTAAAGTTAATGTACATGTTTAAAATAAGGTGAAAAATGTAATTATTTATATTGATTTATAATAAGATCACAAATGTAAATATAAGGTGTTTATATTAGTAAATATATTTTGTAAAAATGGAAATTTGTCTAAATCATTTCATAATTTATGAAATGTTTATTATTTGACAATAATCTTATTCATAAATGTCACAAATTTCTAAAATATGATGGGTTTCATATGAAAACCATGTAAATGATAATATGAAAAGTTCATATTTGATAAAAGTAAGTTGTTCTAATTTATATGTGGATTAATTATAATGTTTTCATAATTTATTCATAAAATTTTTACCTAATGTTTATATAAGTGAATCTTTTATTTATTTAATTTACTACCTTGTTTTTTAATTCATGATTTTTTGATATTATGAATTGATGAATTATTTAGTTTAAAAGTGTTTAGAATACTTAATTAGATTATTATACAAGAATTTATATATTTTATAAAATAAATATAATGATAGATTTAGTTTACTACAACCTTGAATTTAGATTATTGAATAGTTTTTTAAAGAGTTATACTTCAATATGGTGTGAATATATTGATTTGGTATAAGGCACATGGATTGAAAACTAATTCATTAGAACCATTCATACATAAAATGGAAGAACTTGAGCTAATATGGTAAAACTCAATCTCCTTTAAGAATACTAAGTGTCAAATTATTCTAATGGAAACACTTATTAATTCCTTGATCATCCAAACAGGTATGTTCTACTATAGAAGGGTTCTTTTGGATTATATTTTTTAATCCAAGAAACTAATTAGGTGACCCTACTAATTATGTACATCATTTTTGGCATTTTATTTAGGTTACACATAGCTGGTAAACCCTTTGGAAGGATACTAAAGGAATAGTGATGAGTTTATACATATGATGGATTGAATAGGAGTTTTCTCCTCAACAATAAAATATTCATATAATATATTATTGTATTTATATCCCACCTCAATAGATATAATGATGAGGGTTACCCCAATTATGGGTTATTACATAGTGATATATGGATCTAGACCCACTAATGGCTAGGATGTATACTTGAAACTAGTCATCATTTTAGTGAGAGAAAATTTAATAAATCTACAAATTAACTAAATTTAATACATGATATTCCATTGATAAAAAATTATGTTGTAGATATAATGGAATCATCATCATCTATCATTTTTTTATATAAATTAGAGAGAAAGGAAAATATTAATATAAGAAACTTCTTAAACTAATATAGAAACTTAAGAATCATTCCTAATTAAGTGGAAAATTTAATGAGTTTCAATTATAACATCTTGAGTAACAAAATTTTTAAGTTGTTCTACAGTGGAATCTAGATGTTTATGAGAAGTATATATAAATTTATTTTAGTATTAAAAGGTATTTTTTAAATTGATCATGATGAGAGGAACTTTAGATTCCACTTATACAGTCTATATTATTGAGGGTTCAAATTATAATGTGTGATTGGATATATCCTATAAATTTAGGTAAGGTTATTGAATTTTTTGTGTAATAATAATTGGAAATGTTCTAGAATTATCAATATGTTTAACTAAAATTTACCTATTCCCCCAAAGTTTTGAGGATAGGTGAGCATGAAATGTAAATTATAGACCCAAGTATTTTTTAGAGTATAAATTATAGTAAAGGATTACACTAGAGTAAAATATTGGGTTGTCCAATAGTAATTTTAATTCCTGAAAAAAAGGATATTCAAGGGAGAGGGTAAATATTTAGATAGGACAGAAATTGTTAAATTCCAAGTTAGTTAGAAACATTATAAAAATGAATTTTATAATATTAATTCTCATATGTTTCAAAAGGTGTATTTTAATTTTTTTTAAGTATACAAGAGTTTAAGATCAATAATTTTTTTACAGAGCATGAAGTTTTCAATAAAATTATTGAGTAAAGGGTTTTTGAATTATGTACTTAAATATAAATGAATATTTCAAGCTCAGATGAATTTAAATAAAGGAAACATATAGTTATCCCATTTATATTATATGATAAGATAATTACTTTTTTAAAAAATATTTATTATGACCATTATGATATAATGATTTTGATACATATGGTTTATGATTCATTAAAATCTATAACTTGTTTGTGAAGAAGATTAGGGGAAAAGGGGTTTCATATGAGATAAAGAGTTTTTCTAATATATTTGGTAAAATATTTGGAATCAAGATTTCACAACTGATTAGTGTAATATTTTAAAGTATAGAATCTTATTTCTGAACCCATATAATACCATGTAATATTTTATTTTTAATATTTTATTTTTTAGATATTCCTGCTAAATAGAAACAATTTTTATTTCTTTTCATGATATTCTAAAAAAATATTTTTTCTATGAGGGTATTGGAAGTATGTTTGGACTTAGTTATCATCAAAGTTTAACAAATAAATGGATAATAAATTCGAAATTCAAATCAAATATCACTTAATATCTTGATATTGTTTAGGGTTTACGAGAGAATAGAAATTTAAAGGGTTATATTTAGTTACCAAAACAAAGTCCATGTCACATCATAACCTAATAGATTTTAGAAAATGTTGCTAAAGAAATATATTAATGTAAAAAGTTATTTAGTGACAAAATTATATCAAAGAAAATATATGACATAAAATTTATAATAATGACGATGAAGATAACATAGAAATAGTTATATGTAGATAGAATAAGTTATTAACCTCATTGATTTTTCTGTTGTGAAGTAAAGGCATTTGGGTACTATTTTAAAAGAGTTTAACATTAGGATTATGATTTATAAGTATTATTATTATTCTAGAATGAATTATTTATAGATTTTACCTGATAAAATATTTTAGTGGTTAGGTTTTTTCATAAAATCACATAGAGATGTACAATAAATACATAAAATTGTAAGGAGTTAAAAATGCTAAAAATACAACAAGAATACAGAATATTTGTAGGTATATTATATATGATATTATTATAGATAATATTATTTAGGGTTTTATTAATATTATTAATAGGATTTTATAAATATAAATTCTGTCATGTTATACAAAAGGTATTCTTCAATTTATCACCCTTTCACATGGGCATCATATATTTTTTACTGTGAAATGAAAATTAACCTCTTAAAGTATGAAATTATGTTATCTATAACCAATGTTCATAATGTATTATTATATATTATGATAAAATTTTAAATTTAATGTGGGTATTACTTCGTATCGTGATATGTAATAATCACATGAATCACAAAATGAGTTTTTTCTTTCATTAGATGACCCATAATGTATACCATATTGGGAGTATTACACTACAAAATTGGTATGATATAGTTCTATATTTTATATTAAATCTACATAACCGAGGTTGTAAAGATACTTATCATGTTAATGTTCATACATTGATTCCTTGGAAATGTAATTTTTGAGGCTTAAAAAATCATTGGTGGTTGGGTACAATGCAGATCATGTCATCAATTGAGGATTAAAAAATATGGGAATTTTCCTTTCATATAATGAGTATTACATTTGGTCCCTAAATTGAGATATAATAAATAAGTGTATGTCCATACCAAGGTAAATTTAATGTGATATAAATATCTATTTGGATGAGTGTCATGTGATTTGCTTATCTAACTGACATTTTAAATTTTTATTTCAAAAAATACTTTTAAGGGTGAGTGATGTAAGACCCAGGACATTGTGAAGGCATGTACATGTTTAAATTTTGTTTTTAATACCTTAATTTTTTCTGAATATTTTTTTAATAGGTGTGTGAGGAGGTTCAAGGGTGTTTAGAGGGATGAGGACCTGAATGAAAGGGAAATAAGGCCATTTTGTACTTGTTGCACGGTTTGTGCAAACTGTTCAAGAGGGAATCCAAAATGTGTAACCTTGGATAGTTGATTCTCACATGGTTGGAACATAGTTTTTTAAACCTTGCAGGCCACCCTAGGTAACTTTGTGGATTAACTCATCTTGGATAGAGTCTAACACATAGTTTGGAAAAGCATACAACTAAACCATATGCCCCATTAAAGAGTGAAAATTTACCAAATCGTCACTTTGTATTCTTAAGTTGTCACCAGAATTTCCTCCCCTTTATCCTACCTCCAACCCTAGTGATGAACCTAAACCCTAAATAGTTCAAAAAAATTTATATCCCTTATTTATAGTCCGTTTGTAGTGCCATTATTTGCAGAAAAAAGCTCCGTGGAAGTCAAATCTCACCCTTACATATTTTTTCTGGATTAGAGATTACAGATTTGTCCTTCTCCTTATGAAACCCTAAAACCCTCTTTTTAAGGTGACTCTTAGGTTATAGCTTCAAGGTATTCTTGAATCTAGATCTATTTATATGGTAAAGGGTGTGCTCATATTTGGTATTGAGGTATTGGTCTACATGTTACATCCCATAGTATTTAGGTTGATTTGTTCTTTCATGGTTGTGTGTTTTCTACCCGATTGCTGTGTGTTCAATTTCCTTTGTAATATTTGGTAAAAATAGTTGTCTAAAGGGGAATTTGAACCCCTAAATCCCCAGATGGGTTGTATTGAGGTTGGATCGACCAATTTAGGGCCACCCACGAGGTGCACCAATGATTCCAAACAAAGAAAATGGTAATGCTAAGACCAGAAATGATTTGTGATAAGGTAAATCTTATGAAGAATATGTTATCACATTTGATTTAATTAAAAAAATTTAAATGAGTATTTTTTCCAATATTTTTGTAATGGAAGAAAGATTTTTTTTGATTAACAAGAATTTATTTGTTTATAATAAGGAAAATTATGATAAGTTATTTAAGAAGTGTGCTTGAAATGCATAAGTTGTTTAATTCAATTAAAATGGGAAAATTATTATGATTTGATAATTTATTTAAATGGGTTAGCATGAGGCAATTGATGAATATGTTAAATTTATTAACATATAAAAACTATCCAATATGCCTAATGGGTTAAGGCATAAAAATGGAAATGGGTTAAATGGGCTAGGAAAATGAAGATTAATTGTATTGATGGGTTAATGCATTTGGGTGATTTATTTATTAAATGAAATGTTAAATGATATCATTATGTGTTTTTTATTATGTTTGGTTTGTGATGTGGTATATGAGGTAAATGAATAAATAAGAATGTGCACAAGGCTTGGATTTTGTGGGGTATTGGACTTGAGGATCTATGCCCCTAGGTCAGGATAGGCTTTGGCTCTAAATCCCAACCCATAATGAATGTGTTAGTGTAGGGGAATGAGGCTCTATACCTCTCACTGATTCATTTGACGAAGCTAACTGGACCGAGGATCCAAGGTAAGTTGGATGTATCTGATTATAAATTGTTAACCCTAGTGATATAGGGTTATTGATTTATTACCCTTATGGATGATAATTTACTATCTTAGGCGGTTTTGTAAATAATTCAATTTACTAACCCATAGAATATGTGATGGAAATTAATTATGAAATGAAGATGAAATAAGTGATAAAAATAGAAATAATAAAGGAAGTGGAATAAGTGAATATTTTGACCTAAATGAACCTGAGTTTTTTTACTTACATCATCATTATTTACTAATTAAATGGACATCGATTTAGAATGGATATTTTGAAGACACCATTGGTGGTGGCCTACTAAGTTGTACTCACACATTGCCCAGGCTATTGTTGGGTACCTGATAAGATTACGTGGTTGTATTTTAGGATAATGGAAAAGGCCCTATGATATGGAGATGAGTTGGGATTGGGATGTGAATGGATGGGGACCCAATCATGGAGTCAGGACCCATTTTGGGAAGTAAGATATTTGTCTATGTTTTGGGTTTTATTTCACATTTGGAACTATTAGAATGAAATGACATATTTACATGTTGATTATGAGTTGAAATATTTTTGATATTTGGTTATCAATACCTATTTCTATTTTATTTGATTATATATCCTTTATTTCATGTGTTATCTTCTATGTATTACTCTAATAAAGAGGATATAGTACCCCCACATGATTTATTAGTCCATCACCACTAGTCAATAACCTCTGGAATATAGGGATGCATGCTTGGGGTCATTTGGGGACCCAGCTCGGAGCACTGATTTAGTTCCTCTCAGGTTAGGGACATTACAAGTGATAACGCTAATAAAAGTCAACCAACTCCAAATTTAAACCATATAAGAAATCACCAATCCTTCTAGAAAAATTTGAAAGATGATTATTCCTTTAACTAATATAAACTCTAACCAATAGAGGTTACCCCCTTGTATAGACCATCCTTGATGAGATCCTTGAAGTGATATTTGATCTTGTCCCAAATATGAATATGTTAATATAGGTTAATTTTACCCTCAGTAATTCTGTGAACTAAGATCTGATCATATTTGTCGATCCAAAATTTCTACTTATCATTGACATCAACCTGGACCCTCCTCTCAAAAATTATATCATCCTCCTCCTATGGAACCATGATGTTGAATGTATCCTCCAAAATCTCTTTTTAAGAGTGTAATAGAAGAACCAAGTCCTTTTCTTTTCAAACTACCTCCTTTACACTATCCTCTCAACCACCATCAGTTATATTTCTTATGAGAACATATATCGGGTCCACCATCCCACTCCCTTGTGCCACCCCAGTTCTAAAAAAAGGAATTGGAACATTCTCACCCTGCTTAACATGCTCATTGAAAACACCTATTATAGGTGTTAATGAAACTGGCCTTAACTACCTCAATGTTTTAGGTTTTCTTACTGATCTAGTGACTTTGGGTTTGGAATACTTGAGTAGTCCTCAAATTTCCTTGTTATTTTCCCCTTGTAGATTGGAAAATTTCCAGAATTATAATTTCCTTTCTTCCCATTCCTTGATCCAGGCCTAATGTTCCTCAATCTATTTTTATTATTTTTGAAAGACAAATTTTGGTTAAGTGGGAACCTAAAAAACCATATAGTTCCACACATCCAACCCCTAAAACCATATTAAAAATTCAATTTTCACATTTCAAAATTCAAAATTCAAACAGAAACAGTCGTCACCAAATTAGGAAACTTCCTTAACCCATTGTCCCACCAGAATTCGACAAGGAGACCATTGGAATCCAACATTATCATAGTAAAATAAACATTATTATCATTAAAAAATACAAAAAATAAACACCATATATTATCAGAACTCTCAATCGATGAACATTGGAAAGGGAGACAGAAATTCCATTACCATAGAATGAAAAAAAATCACCACATCCCTCAAAACCATGAAGAGAAGATGCTCCATAATCCATCATGAATATCATGCCCTCCAGAATCCTAGGGACAAAGACTAATCCACCATAGATAATTTCCTCCTAAAACATGATCAAATCTTCAAACTCATATCCCAAAAATCCTTGAAAACCATTGTGCAAATTCTACTAAGATAAGATTGGTTGGAACTAGGAGACTGAGTAGAATATAGTGAAGAAGAAGGTATCAATATCTAGATGTAAGAACCCTACATTCAGAGTGACCCTGAGGTGAATAACACCGAGAGAACAACATCTAATTCAAAGAATAAAAACAAAAATAATCATCCAAAATGAAGAAGAAATAAGTAAATGTAAACATTTTCAACAAATTCACCGTAGAGAATAAATGAGTAGAAAAACCATCAAGTTGAATCATTAACCAAACCATAAACCCTTTACCAAAAAAACAAGAGATCACCTCTACATGAAGATTCAAGGATCCCCACCTCAGCTCTTGCACAACCCTTTCATCACCAACCATCCTAAAAATGACCAGGAGGTTTGTTTGATTTGATCAGTCAGCCTACAACCCCATAAGCTGACCATGAGCATGACCCAATCATGGGGTCTAGAGGTGCTTGATGATGATCACCCCAGATGATAGAAAATGATTGGAACTAGATTATCCATGCCAAAAATTATGGATCTATCCTATGGAAATCCCTTGAAGAACACACTATGAAGGAAAGGATAGAACACACCAATATTTGTGTAGCATAACAAACACCCTTATAATATAAGTCCTAATCGAGAGCTTCTCAATAGGTGAGAGATCCTGGACGAGATGGAAAATGGCATTGAAACCCCTATCTTGATGTTTAATAATTCATTGTGGTCCTATTAGTATTATAAAGATATAAGGTAGTTTGTGTCTATATCACTTAGCTTAGAATTAACCTGTGTACTTGACCCATAATGATTTCTTTTCCATTTTAGAATAAATAGTCACCAACCTTTAGTGTTTTTACCCTCCTATTTACCTCCATTCAATGTATTGAAATGAATTTGTTTTTGGGTAGGGAATGAGGGAACCTACAGGTCATAATTACCCTATATCTAAGAATTAGTTAAATTTAGAAATTGAAATGTCTATAATAACATGTTTGAATCTGCCCTAGTTCTCCTAGCAGAACACCCACTAGTTCTCGCATCGACCAAATTAATTTTTTCCACACATAAAACCAAGAAAGTATTAAAAGAAACTAAATGATAAACAGTGGTAATAACAACATAAGAACTCAACCCAACCTCTCCCCTAGTTTTCATTCAAAACTAGACTTCATCCATGTCTCACTTTAGACTAGAGAATACAACTATAACCCCTGGTTATGGAAGAAGAATCCTCACACTCTTGTAATAAAAATTATTATTAGTGGTGCCTTCCTGGTCCAACTTACTATCCAAGAGGCATTCATAATCAACTAATTCCTAATGGTATCAGGTTAATGAATCATGAATCAATAAGCTACATGAAGAACATAATTCAAACAAAAATTTAAGGAAAATTCATTGTTTCCAACATAGATCCCCTTCAATACGAATGTAATGAAAGTTAACCTGTTTCTTGGAGAAATTTAATTTTATGCAGATATGAGGAAAACCCAGATGAATTATTGTTCAGTTTTGATTTCGGACACAATGGTATCATCCCACCAAGTTACCAATCAATACAGAAAATTACTGATTCTAATGTAAAAGAGGAAGACCCGGAATGTAAATCAAAATCGGCATGATGGAAGATCCCATTTAATGTGAAACTGAAAATATAAGTTGAAAAGAGAGAATCAAAATCTCAAAGAAGAAGATGGAGTGCTAAACCCCATTGAGATGATGTATTATTGATATGAAATACTAACAAAAATATGACATGGATCTAGAAGACCAATGATCACCCTATCATGAAAAACCGACAATTCTAAAACAAACTTATCAAAGGTGTCCACCGATGTATGATTCATTGAAAAATGATCCAAAAAATTGAGATTGAATAATAAAGATGGATTTTTTAATAAGTTGGATTTTTTAATTGCAGGAGTGAAACTGGATTCTTAGGAATTCCTTCCTCATGTGGTAGTACATTAGGGCTATCATTAATATCACAAAAGATGGGAAGAAGGTTAGTGTTGGTAAATGGATAGATTTATTGGATTATAGAGGTCAGGGGAGATAGTGTTAGTTCTTCCTCCCCACTTGGTGGAGGGGAACTAGAATGGTAAACATGGAACATATAACATATGTAGAGGATCCTTAGCAGGTTGTGTTGGAAAATAAGATCTCAGATCCCCACATGTGATGTTCTTATCTCATTAGAATAATGAAATATGATGTATTCATTAACTTGGACAATATATACTAATATAATTGAGAATGTATTAATTGGATATATAGGATCGACATACTTTAAGTCCCTTGGTCACACAATATCTTAGAAAAAAGGATTATATGATTATTACCATTTTATATGATACAGTTTGTGGATATAGGTATAGATACATGTGTTTTCATATGATCACACTAGATCCATTAATATATTAAGTATAACTAATAATTTTATAGAGTAATCAATTCTTTTACAATTATGAATATAATAATTAATATTTTTTAATGTTATAAAGTCCTATTAGGCCACTATTTGTGGTTGATTTAATAGGGATCAAGTTTTATGAATTTAAATTATCTTCTCTTAATAGTGTATTAGAGTTTACCTAAAAAGTGTTTTTCAGGGATATTAATAATGTTTTATATGTAATGTGATACACAGTGAAGTTGATGATATATTTACAAAAAAATATTTTGAATATATATAAAAGGACTTATGGATATGGTTATACAATTTATTGTATTTAATGAAATATATAGTGAAACAAGACAATGTTCATGATGGTTTAGTGAATGTGGGAGTTATATGCACAGATTTCCATATAAAAAAGATTTATATCTGATGTATCATATGTGTGACATACCCCCTTTCCTAGTTTTGTGGTATATTATATAATTAGTGGTTATTTTTAATTTTTAAAAATGTTTGAATTCAACCATTGAAAATTATGAAAATTTTATAATCTACATGATGAGAGAATGGTTAGATGTAACTGTGTAGACTAACCCTATATAGCGTTCTATATTAGTGTCTACCACATGGTTTGTGAATAGTTAGTCATAAATGTTTAGATAATATTTTTGTATTAGAATTTCATTCTAGAGTTGGAGCATGGTTACCACATAATTATGAGTAACTCTACAACCTAACCTTATATAGGGTGAAATCCTAACTTAGTGTCTCAAAAACAATTTACACACAATTTGGATAATTGTTCAAGATAACCACGTGAGTGGTAAAAATCTATTCTAGTTTCTATTTTATTGTTGGTACATAGTTTTTCTAAACAATCCATCCAAATCATGTGACCATCCTAGAAAATTAAAAATTGAAAACAAATTGATTTATCTATCTATTTTTTTGGATTCTATTGTATAATTCAAATACCCTATAATCTCTTATAATCATGAATATACTCTAATATTCTATGGTGATCTTATTTTAGTTCAATGTAAATATGTGAGTTAATCCATACTTTTAATATTATTTCCCTTTTCTCCACATATCATCTTCTCTAGTTCTTCCTTTCTCTTTCATCAAATTCCTTGGTGGTTAACCACAATGGTTAGAGTTTTCCTATATTAGTGGAAGCTTTATGTCTAGGTGGTAATTTTTTTTTCTATTTCTATTATTTTTCTATATTTAAAATATGTGTTTCATCCACACTAGATTGAGGTATGTGACTCCATTTCATCCATTTTTTGGTTAATTCATGGGGTTCTAAAACCTTTTATCAACTTATATATGATATAGATCATATTCTAAAATAAGTTTATTTTTTTTTCAATTATCTTTATTTTTCATAATGGTGGAATTTCTCAGTTCAATGGAATTTTCATTCTAAATGTAAACCTATGAATACCATTTGTTTGATAAAATATTCATGAAGTGTTTTCTTTACCTTACTTTTATTTTTATATAATTAGGGGGATTTCTATAGCTCAAGTGTATAAGTACTTCAATCATAATTTCATGAACACCAAATAAAAGATAAAATTACAAAAAGTGATTGTTTTAAACGAATTGATTGATAAATATCATTTTAGACTACTCTTTGTCTTCTAAAATAGAGTGTTTATGAATTTTAAATCTTTTCATCGGCATAATGGTGTGTTTGATATATGGAGTAAGAACAGTAATTCTGGGATAATCATTTTATAATTCATTTATATTTTAAATTATTTTTTATGGTTCATTTTATTTCTAATTAAGACTTCACTGATGTTTGAATCTTTATTTTTCTTCCAAGGTTTAGTTTTTTATTTTTAATTTATTTTATAAATCCAATGGAGAGTTTGCAAAATTAATAAAGTATTTTCCTAGAAAAATTAAAATACATGAAATGGGTTTCCCATTTGTTTTGATTTATTTATTTATGGAATTGATGTCATGTAAAATTTCTATAATTTATTATCTTTATTGAAAATTGGTAGAATTATCAAGGGGTGATCAGATGCATGGTATGGTTTTATCTATCGAGGTATATTGACATTACACTATGATGTGTTTGTTATTACCTCACCTCCCTTTTGAAATGTCAATTTAATCCTTTGGTAGTTATGTATGAAATTTATAGATGATTGATATGGTAGTTAATATTACACAGTGGCTAGAAGCCCCTAATTTAGTTCATTCCTTTACTATAGGTAGTTCCGCCTGAGGTGGTTAGTGAGAGTAAGCCCGTGGTAATTTTTTTGGAACTCAACAAAGGATGGATGCTTTTTCAACCCAAGAACATATAGTGTTATCTCATTAGTGCCTATGAAGTTTTCCCATGATTCATATTAGACGAATCAATTTATACCATTATGTTGTTGATATAGAATTTTTTTGTTTCTCTTGTATATTGATATTCACTATTTAGTTGATGTTTTTAGTTTTGATGATTTTATTGAGGTATACCTTTATATATTTATAAATTTTAATGTTTCAAAAGTTTGGTCTTATAAAAAATTGATAAGAGAATATTATTTTTTCATAAAACAAATGTTTTTTGAAAATTAAGTGGTTATTGAAAGGTGATTTGGTTTTCCTAAATTGAAATTTAAAGACACTAATTTTCTACTCATTATTTCTAAACTAGTTTTCAAGGTTTCTCTTATAAAATGAATGAAATGTATTATTTGTGGTACTTTACTAGGAATTAGGTTATACCCTATATAGACTCATCAATTGGTATGTATTGTACAAGTTCTATTACATGTTTTTAGTTTATGGTCTTCATGTTGGGTGGTATGAATTACATTTTTTATATCTTATGGATATTGGGATATGGATGTCACCTTAGGTCATATGGAGGAATCTTCATTGGTATTCTTGAACCTTGTGAAGTATGAAATGTTTTGGTTTGTAATGGACACATTGGTTTCCCTTTTATCTCAGAATCATTATGTATATACCTCGTATATGTCTTGGTCATATTTTGTTAGTGATGTCCAACTTGCTAGATGTTCATTATCTTTTTTTCGTATTATACCTATTTTGGTAGGATATTATTGGAAAACTACTTTATTTAGTTATCATGAGTGTTTAATAATTAAATAATTTATGTTATCCTTGGTAAGATTTTTTTTATTTATCTAATTTTTCTAGGTGAAATAATTATGATGATATATATTGATAACCTTAGTTCATGTCATCGACCTATAGTGAATAAGATCATGCTATATGCCTTATGACAAGATGGCTCAAGTGATGTGGTAGATTGGCCTGAGTTAAAATTAAAAAATGTTGGTATATAAGGATATCATATGGTATAATATCAATTTATATGACATAATATTTGATTATATCATTTCTCACAATATGGAGATATTATAAGGAATCTATATCTTATATGATCATAGTGTATGGTATAAGCATATTATAATGAATTGAATTGTATTTTGTGATACCCAAATCATTCTATGATTAATACATTCAAATGTAAAATGTTAATATTAATGAAAGTTCTACTTTGGTAATCATCAATTGTAACATTTCATCTGATGAAATATATATGAGATTGAATGGTGTATTTATGTAAATAGTACAAGAATGATTAATGCAATAGTCATGCATTATTTAATGTAATTGTAAATTCATCATATGTATTGGGTGTCATATAGGCATATGTGAAGGCAATTATATCCATTGAAATGTTTGTAAAATCCCTACCAAATCCTATATCAATTCTTCTAAAAGTTATCTATTTTCATATGAATTAACACCTTAGGTATTAGAATAATATGGTTGTGAGTAGGTTCTTTCTCAAGAATTGTGTGATTGATGTTGTCTTTTGGATACACCATAGATATAAGAGTTGTCGATATATTTCTAAGGGATAATAATCAATCATTTTATTGGATACAAGATACACAATTATCTATACTAAAGGTACATGTTATTTATTTATAAAATACATGATTTTGGTTTTTATTTCATAATGATATTGGGAATTATGGATTTAAATGTCATCCATTGTATTGAAGAGGTGTTATTACATCATTAAAAACTCAACATTACCTTGGTGTTATGTTAATAGGGATGGAGTCTTTATAAGGACCCAATATTTTCATACATAAATATCATATCTTTTTAGATAAATATTCAATACATTTCATAAAATCACAGTAGAGGACTATAATAGTTTAGTGGTTTTGGATACTAGAAGAAAAATATTATTATTTCATGAAATATCTTTAGAAACTCTAAAAAAAGAACTTCTACTATAGTATTACTCTTACAAATACCCTACCTGAAAATGTCTTCATAAACCATGGAAGAAAACATAAGAAAGGGTGAGCTCAGATGATCAATAAGGGTAACAAAATGTGATATTAATCTATTATCATATGAATTAATAAGAAAAACACATTGTTATGTGATCAAGAATATAAAATAAAAAGTTTATAAGAAATCATTCATTGATCATAAATATGATTCATGAAAAAAATATTATCAATTTTGAAAACAAGTACTTTAATAATGCGAAATCATTATAATTAATCAATGAATTATATGTTTATTTCATAAAATTATAACCAACATAGATATATATAACTATTTAAAAAATAAAATTTAAGTACCAAGACCATCAACATAGTGGATCAAGACTTATCACATGTTTCACTTTTTAGACCATGGGACACCTGCTTCCCATAATAGATCAGAACTCACCTATTTACCATAGTGGATTAATATACTTAATTTTTTCCCAATATTATCTCATGAGATATAATGCTTCAACCAATGCATTAGAGGTATATATAGGTACCAAATGTCTCATAACGATAACCATAATTATGTGTTCCATAATATTATAAAATATTCATCACTACATCACATCCAAAAAACTGTAAAGAATATGGGTTACATAAACATTTCATCAATTCACCGTTGAATAAACCATTAAAAATAAATGTTCATCATAATAATTTCATTAGCATAATGATTAAACATCCAGAGAAATAATAAGTATGGTATTATTCAATCTTATCCTCAAAAAGAAAAAATAACATCAAAGGATGGGATATTAGGAGTAAAATGATTTTGAAAGACCACTTTGAACATTTATTGATGAAAATACCCTTTAAACTTGTAGAAAAAAGTTTTTAAAACATACAAAATTTTCAAAATGCTTTTATTTGAAAATAACCTTATGAACTTATATAGTAAGCACTCAAAATAATTTAAATATTTCATGAAGAAAATATCCATTCCATGTTTAAAGTCAATAAAAACTCATAAAATATTTTTGAAATATTTTTCATTATAAATAAACATAGAAACATATGGAGGAATGTTAAAAGCATTGATTAGTTAGGATAATCAAAATTTTGTTCTTTCTAAACACGTTAAAATAATTTTTTTTGGTAAATGTCAAACATGTTTTTTTTGGAAAAAGTCATAAAGATTCAATTAAAATTTTCTTAATATTTATTAATGCTTAAAAGTTTCTTATATAAATCATTTTTATAATTTTAAAAATATTTATGAAAATAGTTTTAGAAAACATGATTTTTGGAAGAAAAAAGATTTTCGATCGAAGAGAGATATAATGTCTGTTTTCTTTATTTTTTTTAAACTCTAAAGTTCATAAAGGGAGGAAAATGAAGGGGAAATATTTATTCTCATAAAGAAGCTAGATAAGAATAAAATTCATGAGTTTCTCGAGAAATGGATCATAATATTTCATCATTAGAAGCATAAATATAAACAATCATGTTAAATGATGAGATTGTATCCCAATACACCTACCACTTTGGTGACTTTGAATCCTAAGAAAAATGAAAGAGTAACATTAAATTATAATTAAAATATTATGATAATAAATAAATTCATGATATTAAATGTCAAAGGGGATATATATACACCTTATAAAAGAAGATAGGTGCATAACATAACATATATCTCAAAGGAGAAAAATTGTAATAAAAATACCATACCACTATTGTAGATTTCAAACCATAAACCCCATAAAAGAGAAATACATAAATTTATATTTAAATACACCTACTTTTATGGATAATAATCATAAAATAAATTCATGGGAAGTATATACACCACATAAAATAAATAGGTTATGAATATTTCATGTGTCTCACAGAAGTAAAAGGGAGACATAAATCCTATACCATAATTATCAAATTACTCTGTACACATTAAAAACACATGTATAATAAAGATAATATTATTATTAATCTATTAAATAACCATAAATATATATACATCATACCAAATATAATTTACTTGTGACATTTTATTACTAGTTTATTAACAATTCTTTGTTAAAACCACATTTTGAGAAATAATTACTTTTTTTTCTGTGTTTGTTTGGATTTTTTATTTTTAGTCCTATTAATTTGATCATCGATATATCATATAAATAATTTTAGGTATTACATAAATATCGTATATTTTTATTTTATATGTATTTAGTGTAATCTATAAACTTTGGATACAGAAAATGAAATACACCATTCATAGTGACGGTAGACAACACATATGCATGAACAATGTTTCTATATTATGAACGAGTGAAATGAATGAAAGGTAAATAATATTTAAAAATTAAAAAATAATATATATATATATATCAGATATATTCGTTAAATTTACCCTAATTACCTTACATGCATAGTGTTGTGGAAAACAAATAACATTGCTTCGCAAGGTGTTAGTCTACTGTACACACAAATGATGTTATCGTATCCCCCATAGAATGGAAGGTAAGAAGGTATATGTGATTTAATAATTATATAATTATAATTATTTTAAAAATAAAATATATATTCATTTAATCTTTACTTAATATAATCAAATTAAAACATAAATGAAAAACACATTAAATCAATTCGTGAGGTGGCAGTCCACCGTACACACAAGTAGCATTATTGTTTTCCAATAGGTTGGGAGTTAAGAAGGTATATGTGGTATTATAGTTAAATTGGTATAATTATATCATTAATATAATATATAAACAATAAATACTTCATTATTTCCATACTTGATAGATGGTGATGAAAAATGTTTATCAATGGTTAGTGAGGCAGTTGTCCCTCGTATACACGAATGTTGATTTCATATCCCATTTGATGAAATTAGATATTTATATAGGTTATTAAATTGACATAAAAAAAATTATGTATATATAATATTTTGACTTTATTTTTTCATCAGGTTTTAATATTTTTTGAAATATATGGAGGAATAAATATAATAAAATGCTCAATTAGTGGTGTTACCTCTTCTTCATAAAATTTATTTTGGTTTCCACAAAAGTCCAATAAAGAATGTATTTAGGATCAATATAAGGCTTATAAGATGATATTAGGGATGAAATTAAGACATTTGGGTAGGTATTTTTAGAACCAAATTGATTTTTATGTGTGAAGAGGAGAGGAGCGGGGGTGACCTTTTATAAGTTAGGTAAGTGGCAAACTTGAAATATTTGAAAAAAAGGCGTACCCACGTTTTTTTGTGAAACAGTGCTCCCAATTATGTCATTAAATAACTTTAGGGTTTACATTGTTTAAATATGTCTATAAAATTTGGTTTGGACAATTTTATAGGTCATTTTAACACATATTGTTTTAGATTGTCAACCAGTAAACCATTTTTCACCACCACAGTGATAATTAATTTTTATTGTTTTTACTATTTATAATCGTAAAAAATTAATTTTATCTTATTATATAATATATATTTTGATTATTATAAATATGGAATACATTTTTACAAATTCCATTCACAAAAGATGAAAAATTAAATTAAAAATAATGCCACATATGTGATGAAAAAATGTTATATAATAAGAAACTTTTCAAAATATTTGAATTATTTTACATAAAAAAATCAATATGAAATTTATTAAAATGGGATAAATTTTATAAATAGATATACAACCATATAAAAATAATTGTTATGTTAAATTATATAAATGAAATACCATTTCTTAATAAAAACTGGTATTTTTCACTATTCAAGAAAACATTTATCTTTTTAGAAAAGATTCAAAAATTAAGTCCAATATAATTTTGAAATGATGATTTAAAAAGTGAAGTTTATTTTTAAAAATAAATTTTTTAAAATTGGAAAAAAAATTATTTTACAGTAAGTGCATAAAATATTACAAAACATTTTTTAGGAAAATACTATTTTAAGCATAGAATTGGATTTATTCATATCTTGTCTAAAAAACACATAATATGAATTTTAAACATTTTATTTAATATAAATTATATTAATTTCATTAAAATCGTTAACCAATGGTTATTGTTTTAATTTATTGTGGTAAAACAACTTTTTGTGCTTAAAATAGTTTCTCATTAAATGATATCCAATGTTTTCAATTTTTTTTATTTTAATTTATAATTACATTCTAAACAAAGAATATATATATATATATATATATATATATATATATATATATTTGTGTGTAAATAATATATTTTTAAAATTTTGTTAAATCTATTCGTACCCTCCAATTCAACGTCTAAGTAATAACTGTCATATTAAATAATAATATTTAATAGTTTGTTGTATTTTATTAATTCTTAGTGTTGTGCGTAATGAAAGACAAACTTGGTGTTTCATGTAATGAAAAATATAAAAAATATAGTGAGTTACATGGAGTTGTGTCAAAAGGAATGCGGGTTGTGCCTATCATTGGTAGTTTTATTATCTTAAACCAAGTCCTATATTGGGGTTATTCCTTTCTAGGAAAATCCATGCTTCATTAACCTAGGTTTAAGAAAATGAATTTGATTAATGCCAATATCTCTTGAATTAGAATTTTAGTTATTTGGTATTATGATATATAGTTGATGATGGATTTGGATGAAAAATCTAGGTGTCTTTCCACATTAAGGTCATTTGATAATGATCATGTGGAAAATTTAAAGGAAAGAATCAATGCCAGGTTGATTCTATCAATTCATTTGTTTATCATGATTCCATAATTTGTGATTAATTTGATTTTCAAATGCATTTTAATAGAGATATTTTATAAAATAATTTATATGAAATTTATTTTACAAATTTATAATTTTCTATATTTATAATAAATGTAAAATATGGATTCTATAATGGAAATTAAAAATATTGGGTTTTCAAAGTAGGCTTGTGATGTATTTAAAATGGGATTTTTATATGTTTTTGTGAAATTAAGATGAATTATATTTATAGATTTTTGATAAATAGAGTGTAATTTTTGAAAAAAATGGATTATTTTGCTAAAATGAGAAAATATTTTGAGCATTGAAATTATATGGTTGGAAATAACCACATTGAATGAGTGAAAATATCCAGGCCTTGGCTGTAATGAACTTACAGAAATACCAGGGTGGGTGATGATTCATTATAGGTTTACTAGGATCATAGTTGGGATAGATTATTTATAAAAAATATTTGATTAAATTTATATTTCTCATTATTCCTTAAATAATGAAATTAAAGTTTATTTGATCATATAAAGGGACTTTATATGTTTATAGATATGGGTTATTTATTATGAATTTGTAACACCCCAGGTAAAAAAAGAATATGACATTTTTATATTTATCCATATTTGTGAATTAAATATTAATATTACTTTAAAGGGGATGCTATGCTCGATGGCGTACCCAACACGCAACAACGAGTTTCTTGGGAATCTTACGTTGCACTCTAATAATAAAATAATATTATTTTAAATAGTATTTAATGCCGAGCCGTTGTAATGGCGGGAATGAACAGAACTAACTACAAAATGATTATATATGTTTGTCAAATATTTTTACTTTTTACAATAAATGTTAGAGGATTAAAAAATGAAAATGAATCCAATTTTAAGCGTAAACATTCTAATATTCTTTAAAAGGTCGATTAACCGCATTTTGATGGCGAACCTCTTTTAAATCCACGTTTTGACAATTTTATGAGTTATATTTGACAAAATAAAATTCTTCTTTATAATCGGGACATCAAAGTTTACTTTGAGTAAAGTTTTGGTTTTTTTTACAAAAAAGTTCAATTTTTAACGAATAGTGAAAAATGTTGTATTTTAATTCAAAACCTTTTTTAATCTAACTTATTTATATGATTATATTATCTTTTGAATTGGTTTTAAATTTAAATTAGAATATATTTTTACCATTTAATCCAATAGTGGTCGTTGGAATTAATTTCACTTTGAAATCGGACTTAAACTAGTGTCAATCTTTTGATACATTTTGTTTCATAAAAACACGCTATTTGTTTTGACAGCGGGAATTAATTATTAAATTAATTAATGCAACTTATATGTTATGAATTTTGTAAAATAGACATCATTTTTTAATTCAGAATATCAAATATAGCTCAGGGTGAACTTTTGGTAATTTTCTGAAAAACTTCAATTTTTGATGAATAGTGAAACCACTAAGTGGTACTTATAAAAACTGATTTTCCGTTTAAATGAAAATTTTCCATAATTGTGTTTTGAATTTCAAAAATCTGACATACATGGTTTTCATTAAGAAGTAAAATGTGGTTCAATGGGATTACAATTATTTTTTGTGAAATAGTAACTTATTAAGTTTTTAATCGCGATTAGAGGTAATTAGTGTAGTTTAAGGTAAGAATAATGTTTTAATAAAATTAAATGACCTAGAAACATATCCTACCCTCATTAGATGTGTCATGGCCGACGAATAAAATCCATGGGTCATCTTGGGGACACAATGGAGCCACTTGGGTTGGAAAATGACATAAATATCTTTTTATTTAATGTTAAAGTAAAAATGACACAAACATGAGATGTTTTACTAAAACAATTTTTACATAGGGTTATAAAAGTAATATTTTTGACTATAAATATCCATTGGAAATCTAAAAAGATTTCCTACATCATAGTATTTTTTTTTATAATTTTTAGACATTAAATAAATTAAATTATTTATGACATCATGATGATGCAGCGATGACCTCATTATTTAACGATTTAAATAAAATGGAAAGATAATGTAATATCTAAGACCTAAACATGTCCAAAACCTATTGTATGAGTGTATTTAGAACCCTTATCACCTTATCCTCGAAATACATCAATGTGGGACCTTTAAAATCCGAAACTCTTTTGAAAATAAAGTAACATTTTGTAACTTTACAAGAGTGCCCCTCCTCTCCTCTTCTAAAAGGCCCCCACCTCTACCTCCTTACCCACACTCCCAAAGACTTTGGCTCGGCCAAAACCTGCCCATTTTGTCTCTCCACTTCCCTATCTTACTCCTTGAAGCCTCACTTTGGGCAGAAGTCTTCCCAAGGAAGCCTCTGAGCTCAAACCAATGAGAGTTACCCGATTTTAAGGTAATGTCTTCACTTGAGTCCTTTTGTTTTATTTTGCCTCTCCAACCCCATAAACTCTTTTTATTAATTTCTTTTTTAAAAAATCTAGTATTTTCAATATACTATGATGTTTTTATAAGAATTATTCGAGCTACACTTACACACACATACATCTAATGGTTAAAGAACATACTGTTTCCGTGAATGGCGAATTTCTGCCTCACGAAACGATGATTGTTCAACACTCATATAACACCTTCAAATGGGGCCATTAAGATGTCACTATATTTATATATGACATATAATATGTTTATGTTTTACTTAAGATTATGTATTTTTCATTTATGGAATACCTTTATGGTTTCCATTATGGGTAAACGCGATATCTTTATTTAAGGAAGTGCGGACTACCGCCCCCTCAAAGTGATGTGATTCGTTAATACCATGTGTGGGACGTATAAAGGATGGATTTGAAGTTATTATATATTATGTTATACTGGAATTATAATATACCTCTATATCATTATTATTTCTTTCCATTAATGTATGATATTGAAATGAAAGTAGCGTTCATGCGTATGTACGGCTTACCGTCTCCATGAACGGTGCATTTCATTTTTTATCCCCAAATGTAATGTACTATTATAAGTACATATTTATAATGGATATATATAATTTATGTTACATATAAATTATGAATATAATTCTGTAATTAAAATATACATACCTCTCATTTAGTTTTAATTCCATTAATATAACAAAGAAACGAAAGTAGCGTTCATGCGTACGTACGGCTTACCGTCTCCATGAATGGTGCATTTCATTTCTTACCTCTAAATGATTATGTAATATTATAAATAAATGTATATTCTGGATATATATGATATATATGATATCCAAATCATGAATATCATTCTGGATATAATGAACCTTTGACCACACGAACAACATGTAATTGTAAGAAGTTCACTTTCGACTTAAGAACCAAATATCGACAAAACAAACATTATTAACTTAAATGATTACATAATGTTTATAAAATGGAAATAAGTGATATAAAAGGAATAATTAACTTGAAAAAGGTTCTTAAGAAAATATAAATTAACTCAAGTTTGTTATTCAGGACGTTAAAGAACGATCGAGTCAAGTCGGACCCGAGGTAAGGGATCCTACTCCTCTATTTCTTTTTAAGTACACTCTTTTATGCCATTCCTTTTAAGATCATCTTTATTGTGATTGGGATGTTATTTTATATTACTATTAATGTAATTTTTATGTTCATATGATGAGAGACCCTATTCTCTCTCATCAATCCATTTTGGAAGTTTTGAGTGGCACCGTTAGGCTGCTGAATTTTCGTAAGAGATCTAACCTCTCTCTTTCTTTTTAAGTACTCTCCTATATGTCACTTCTTTTAAGCTCCTCTTTGTTATGTTGGGGGATGTTCTTTTATATTCCTCTTTCTGTAAAATTTATTTTAATATGATGAGAGACCCTATTTGATCTCATCAATCCATTTTTGTGGCGCCGTTAGGATGCCGAGTTTTCGTAAGGGATTTTTCATCTCACTCTTATTACCGTGAGATTTATGCTACATTTTCCACAATTTCCTTTGAGTGGTGTATGTACTGCCCATTACTTTACTCATTGTGTATAATAATTTCATTTATGAGTATTTACATCAATGTTGTATTGTTCTTCTTTCACGGGGTGCATGTCTCGAAAGATACCCATGTCGGTAAAGGAACCTTTCACCCTCCTCTTTTTGTAAAAGAATTATTTTGTTATGTATTTTAATTCACATAATATTATGTTGGGATATGTTCTTATATATCCTTATTGATGTAAATTTTATGTCCAAGTGATGAGATACCCTTTTTATCTCTCCTCAACTCTTTTTCTGAAGTGACGCCGTTAGGCTATCTAATTTTTGCAAGGGAACTTCTTAACCCAATTTCAATTCTTTGGGATAAACTTGTACACCTTGAATATGTCGTTCTATGATTATGTGTGAATGTCATATGATTGTTTTACACTTAATACCCACTTATATTTCGTGTATTCGTTTGTCACACATAATTATGTAACTGATTTATCCTTAATCCAAGGATACCGTCTTTGTAAGGGACTTCATCTCAATCTCCTTTCATTGAGGCATATTTCGTTTTATACACAACTTTCTTTTATACGTTTTATAAACCCCTTTGACTTTTAATTTTATACAAAAGGAATCTTTTTCTACGAAGCATTTTACAGAACGACAAAAAGGAATGTTTCATTTAACGTACGTGGTGACAAAGACCTTTTCCGCCGCCGCGAGTATTATTTGGTCTTTGGCTTCCTGAACAAGCCGTAATATTTTTTTAAAATGACATAAATACCATATAATCTTTTATGTATTTTGGTATTGAAAATAATTTTTATAATGGATTTTTTATGTCAATATATTTAAGTGATATATTGTGATCAAAGTGTGGAAAGTTTTTCTTTCCATTATATTTGTTTTATGTCTTATGATTTTTATAATGGTACTTGGACATTTTATGGGTGGTTACATGATAAACCATATGACGGGTGGTGCCGTGAATACCAGGACGGGTGGTTACGTTATAACCTCCAATGCATTGGGTATGGATGTCGGCCGTATGGCTATTCCATTAAGTATGTGTGGAATTCGGCCGTATGGATATTCCATTAAGTATGTGTGGAAGTCGACCGTATGGTTATTCCACTTAAGTATGTTTATGTACCAAGTCACCTTTATATGTTATGCGATCTTTATATGGGTTTTATGGTAATATTTTGGTTACAGAAGCGTAAGTAATGAACTTTTATTCAGTGAATAGTTTTTACTACTTTGAAAAGGTGAAAAGTATTACTTTGATAAAGTATACATGGTTTACTTGTTGTTTTGAGAAACTAACAGTTTTCAATCTTTGTGTATCCCTTACTGAGCTTTTTATGTTCATCCCAAGTTTTTGAAATGTTTTTCACAGGACTTAACGTGGAATAGTGTCAAGGATGGGATCATGGGAAAGTCATGAAACCTAAAACATGGAACTGGACATGTTTCTTTTTAAGAGTTTTTATTTTATGGAAA
Source organism: Viscum album (assembly GCA_963277665.1). Taxonomy (NCBI): domain Eukaryota; kingdom Viridiplantae; phylum Streptophyta; class Magnoliopsida; order Santalales; family Viscaceae; genus Viscum; species Viscum album. The sequence goes on from OY728160.1 coordinate 718,269,937, forward strand.
CTTAGTAAAAGTTTCTACTTTGTAATATTTTGAGATGTAATAGTTATGTCCTAATTCTCTAAAACTCTAAACCTGAAAAGATCCTCAATGTGAATTATTCATTTAATTCAATATTAAGTAAGGTTTAAGGTTGGGGTCTTATAGTTTGTATCAGAGGTCGGTTTAGATAACTTTAGAGGTTAGGGTATTCTTTATGGATAAGTGACATCACCATAATGGTTAGGATTTCAGAAAGAGTTCTAGTTTTAGATAAAGTGAATGAGTAAGTATATCTTAGTGTTTATCTTCCTCATTAGTACATGATGGTTTTGTTGATATACTCACACTGACATTTCTGTTTTTAGTGAATGGATGGATCTAGCAGGCTCCAAATTGGCAATAGGTTTGAAGGAAACTGTGGTGGTTCTCTGATTAAGAGACTGGATGAAATGGGTGATTCAATGAGGGAACTCACGGTTGTTCTAAACCAACTATCAAGGAGTCATGATCAACCACTTGAACCTTGGTATGTTCTGTAATGCATCATGTATGAGATGACCAATCGATGTGGAAGTTCAGGTAATAATTATAAAGGTAACCATTAGGGTTTATATGATCCTTACTTTTTAGGTAATTATGGGTTACTCTATGATATGATGGAAAATGAAAGGCATGAGATAAAATTGAGGTTAAAATATGTTATGATCATTTTTGAAGATTTTATATCGTTTTGGGGAATGTTTTAAAATTATATAGTTTTGGAAAAAGGACAACACACAGACCGTGTGACAACCTGTCACGTCGGACAAAGCTGCGGGAATTAAACCCACAACCAAAGTGCGACTGGTATTTATCGCCTACCACTGGACTACGTGAAGTCCCTGGTTAGTTTGACTTATTCTTTTTAGTTATATGATTTTATGAATTAAGAGTAAGTTGATTTTGGGTTATTTATGAAAATGATTAACCTATCATGGAGGATATGTGATTAGGTTAATTACTTTTCAATATGAGACTTTAAGAGTAACTGATGTTATTTGGAGATAGGTGTTAATTTGTACCTTGGAAGACTATATGACTAAAACCTTCAAATATTTGGGTTTCAATATTAGTTTGTTTTACTTTGAAGGATTTTATGGACAAATTGTTTATCGAATGGTCCTCGTTGAACTTTGGGTTTGTTGGAAAATTTTTGGAGATTAAGAATAGATTTTCTTTTTATAAAGGGTTATCCTTTTCTGGATTTTCTAATCATGTAATAACCTTTTTGATTTTGGTTTTGGTTAAAGTCTAAAGACAAGGGAAGAATATAGTTCTCTTTTGTGGATTAGGTGATTCTCTAGAAGTTGATTATAATACTCTTAATGTGAACAAGTCTTCCTAAATACTCGTCTTTTGGGGAAAGTATGAGTTTGTGTAATAAATCTAATAAAAGTTGAAAGTCAACATGATAAGTAATTATGTTTCCTTATGAATAAATTCCTCAAGAAAAAGTAACTTAGAACAAAAATGTTGTCTATTAACTTTTCCTACTAGGGAATCTAATATCGTATAACCGATCACAAGTTTGTGATTTTCTTATGGTTAACTTTCTCCTGGACATGTTTACTATCACTCTCCATCAGAACATGACACTTTGTTTTTTCTTCCATATCTATATTTTCCTACTTGGAATCCTAGTATGGGTTAACTCGGGTGACCTTTGTACTTATCTGTCTTTATTTTAAAGTGATTGTTTTTCTGACTCTTGTTTCGATGTGAGATTTTCAATGAAGTTTCCAAGACCAATTTTAAAATTGCGAGGACGCAATTACCAGAAGGGGGGAAGGATGTAACACCCCAGGTAAATAAAGAATATTACATTTTTATATTTATCCATATTTGTGAATAAAATATTAATATTACTTTAAAGGGGATGCTATGCTCGATGGCGTACCCAACATGCAACAACGAGTTTCTTGGGAATCTTACGTTGCACTCTAATAATAAAATAATATTATTTTAAATAGTAGTTAACGCCTAACCGTTGTAATGGCGGGAATGAACAGAACTAACTACAAAATTATTATATATGTTTGTCAAATATTTTTACTTTTTACAATAAATGTTAGAGGATTAAAAAATGCAAATGAATCCAATTTTAAGCGTAAACATTCTAATATTCTTTAAAAGGTCGATTAACCGCCTTTTGATGGAGAACATCTTTTAAATCCAATTTTTGACAATTTTATGTGTTATATTTGACAAAATAAAATTCTTCTTTAGAATCATGACATAAAAGTTTACTTTGCGTAAATTTTTGGCTTTTTTCCAAAAAAGTTCAATTTTTAATGAATAGTGAAAAATGTTGTATTTTAGTTCAAAACCTCTTTTAATATAATTTATTTATATGATTAGATTATATTTTGAATTGGTTTTAAAGTTAAATTAGAATATATTTTTACCATTTAATCCAATAGTGGTCATTGGAATTAATTTCACTTTGAAATCGGACTTAAACTAGTGTCAATCTTTTGATCCATTTTGTTTCATAAAAACACGCTATTTGTTTTGACAGCGGGAATTAATTATTAAATTAATTAATGCAACTTATATGTTCTGAATTTTGTAAAATAGACATCATTTTTGAATTCATAATATCAAATATATCTTAGGGTGAACTTTTGGTAATTTTCTGAAAAACTTCAATTTTTGATGAATAGTGAAACCACTAAGTGGTACTTATAAAAACTGATTTTCCGTTTAAATGAAAATTTGCCATCATTGTGTTTTGAATTTCAAAAATCTGACATAAATGGTTGTCATTAAGAAGTAAAATGTGGTTCAATGGGATTAAAATAATTTTTTGGTGAATAGGAACTTATTATGTTTTTAATCGCGATTAGAGATAATTAGTGTAGTTTAAGGTAAGAATAATGTTTTAATAAAATGAAATGACCTAGAAACATGTCCTAACCTCATTAGATGTGTCATGGCCGACCAATAAAATCCATGGGTAAACTTGGGGACCCCATGGAGCCACTTTGGTTGGAAAATGACATAAATATCTTTTTATTTAATGTTAAAGTAAAAATGACACAAACATGAGATGTTTTACTAAAACAATTTTTACATGGGGTTATACAAGTAATATTTTTGACTATAAATAGAAATTGGAAAGCTAAATAGATTTCCTACATCATAGAATTTTTTTTATAATTTTTATACATTAAATAAATTAAATTATTTATGACATCATGATGATGGAGCGATGACCTCATTATTTAACGATTTAAATAAAATGGAATGATAATGTAATATCTAAGACCTACACATGTCCAAAACCTATTGGATGAGTGTATTTCGAACCCTTATGACCTTATCCTCGAAATAAATCAATGTGGGACCTTTAAAATCCGAAACTCTTTTAAAAATAAAGTAACATTTTGTAACTTTACAAGAGTGCCCCTCCTCTCCTCTTATAAAAGGCCCCCACCTCTACCTCCTTAACCACAATCCCAAAGCCTTTGGCTCGGCCAAACCCTGACCATTTTGTCTCTCCACTTCCCTCTATTACTCCTTGAAGCCTCACTTTGGGCATAAGTCTTCCCAAGGAAGCCTTTGAGCTCAAACCAAAGGGAGTTACCCGATTTTAAGGTAATGTCTTCACTTGAGTCCTTTTGTGTTATTTTGCCTCTCCAACCCCCTAAACTCTTTTTATTCATTTGTTTTGTAACAACTCCAGTATCTTCAATATACTAGAATGTTTTTATAAGAATTATTTGAGCTACAATTACACACACCTACATCTAATGGTTAAAGAACATACTGTTTCTGTGAATGGCGAATTTCTGCCTCACGAAACGATGATTGTTCAACACTCATATAACACCTTCAAAGGTGGACATTAAGATGTAAATATATTTATATATGATATATAATATGTTTATGTTTTACTTAAGATTATGTATTTTTCATTTATGGCATACCTTTATGGTTTCCATTATGGGTAAATGTGATATCTTTATTTAAGGAAGTGCGGACTACCGCCCCCTCAAAGTGATGTGATTCATTAATGCCATATGTGGGACGTATAAAGGATGGATTTAAAGTTATTATATATGATATTATACTGGAATTATAATATAATCCTATATCATTATTATTTCTTTCCATTAATGTATGATATTGAAATGAAAGTAGCGTTCATGCGTACGTACGGCTTACCGTCTCCATGAACGCTGCATTTCATTTCTTATCCCCAAATGTAATGTACTATTATAAGTACATATTTATAATGGATATATATAATGTATGTTACATATAAACGATGAATATAATTCTGGAATTAAAATATACATACCTCTCATTTAGTTTTAATTCCATTAATATGACAAAGAAATGAAAGTAGCGTTCATGCGTACGTACGACTTACCGTCTCCATGAACGGTGCATTTCATTTCTTACCTCTAAATGATTATTTAATATTATAAATAAATTTATATTCTGGATATATATGATATATATGATATCCAAATCATGAATATCATTCTGGATATAATGAACCTTTGACCACACGAACAACATGTAATTGTAAGAAGTTCACTTTCGACTTAAGAACCAAATATCGACAAAGCAAACATTATTAACTTAAATGATTAAATAATGTTTATAAAATGTATATAAGTGATATAAAAGGAATAATTAACTTGAAAAAGGTTCTTAAGCAAATAGAAATTAACTCAAGTTTGTTATTCAGGACGTTAAAGAACGATCGAGTCAAGTCGGACCCGAGGTAAGGGATCCTACTCCTCTCTTTCTTTTTAAGTACACTCTTTTATGCCATTCCTTTTAAGCTCATATTTATTTTGATTGGGATGTTATTTTATATTAATATTACTGTAATTTTTATGTTCATATGATGAGAGACCATATTCTCTCTCATCAATCCGTTTTGGAAGTTTTGAGTGGCACCGTTAGGCTGCAGAATTTTCGTAAGAGATCTAACCTCTCTCTTTCTTTTTAAGTACTCTCCTATATGTCACTTCTTTTAAGCTCCTCTTTTTTATGTCGAGGGATGTTATTTTATATTCCTATTTCTTTAAACTTTATGTTAAAATGATGAGATACCCTATTTTATCTCATCAATCCATTTTTGTGGCGCCGTTAGGCTGCCGAGTTTTCGTATGGGATTTTTCATCTCACTCTTATTCCTGTGAGATTTATGCTACATTTGCCACAATTTCCTTTGAGTGGTGTATGTACTGCCCATTACTTTACTCATTGTGTATAATACTGTCATTTATGAGTATTTACATCAATGTTCTATTGTCCTTCTTTCACGGGGTGCATGTCTCGAAAGATACCCATGTCGGTAAGGGAACCTTTCACCCTCCTCTTTTTGTAAAAGACTTATTTTGTTATGTATTTTAATTCACATAATATTATGTTGGGATATGTTCTTATATATCCTTATTGATGTAAATTTTATCTCCAAGTGATGATATACCCTTTTTATCTCTCATCAACTCTTTTTCTGAAGTGACGCCGTTAGGCTGTCTAATTTTTACAAGGGAACTTCTTAACCCAATTTAAATTCTTTGGGATAAACTTGTACACCTTGAATATGTCATTCTATGATTATGTGTGAATGTCCTGTGATTTTTTTACACTTAATACCCACTTATATTTCGTGTATTCTTTTGTCACACATAATTATGTAACTGATTTATCCTTAATCCAAGGATACCGTCTTTGTAAGGGACTTCGTCTCAATCTCCTTTCATTGAGGAATATTTCATTTTATACACAACTTTCTTTTATACGGTGTATAAACCCCTTTGACTTTTACTTTTATACAAAAGGAATATTTTTCTACGAAGCATTTTACAAAATGACAAAAAGGAATGTTTCTTTTAAGGTACGCGGTGACAATGACCTTTTCCGCCGCCGCGAGTATTATTTGGTCTTTGGCTTCCTGAACAAGCCGTTATATTTTTTTTAAAATGACATAAATACCATATACTCTTTTATGTATTTTGGTATTGAAAATAGTTTTTATAATGGATTTGTTATGTTAATATATTTAAGTGATATATTGTGATCAAACTGTGGAAATTTTTTCTTTCCATTATATTTGTTTTATGTCTTATGATTTTTATAATGGTACTTGGACATTTTACGGGTGGTTACATGATAAACCATATGACGGGTGGTGTCGTGAATACCAGGATGGGTGGTTACGTTATAACCTCCAATGCATTGGGTATGGAAGTCGGCCGTATGGCTATTCCATTAAGTATGTGTGGAAGTCGTCCGTATGGATATTCCATTAAGTATGTGTGGAAGTCGACCGTATGGTTATTCCACTTAAGTATGTTTATGTCCCAAGTTACATTTATATGTTATGTGATCTTTATATGGGTTTTATGGTAATCTTTTGGTTACAGAATGGTAAGTAATGAAATTTTATTCAGTGAAGAGTTTTTACTACTTCGAAAAGGTGAAAAGTATTACTTTGATAAAGTATACATGGTTTACCTGTTGTTTTGAGAAACTAACAGTTTTCATTCTTTGTGTATCCCTTACTGAGATTTTTATGCTCATCCCAAGTTTTTGAAATGTTTTTCACAGGACTTAACGTGGAATAGTTTCAAGGATGGGATCAAGGGAAAGTCATGAAACCTAAAACATGGAACTGGACATGTTTCTTTTTAAGAGTTTTTATTTTATTGAAACTTAGTAAAAGTTTCTACTTTTTAATCTTTTGAGATGTAATAGTTATGTCCTAATTCTCTAAAACTCTAAACCTGAAAAGATCCTCAATGTGAATTATTCATTTAATTCAATATTAAGTAAGGTTTAAGGTTGGGGTCTTATAGAATTCATGGAGTTTAGCATAATTTAATCAATGTATTTATGAACTATTTTATTTGTTTTTCTAATGACATAGGTTACATGGTTTGGAGTAGATCACACATGGGTATGCATGGATGTGGTTTATGAAAACTCCACTGAGTAAAGTGTTCATCACCCTTACTCATACGTCTCAGTGTTCAAGTAATTATTTATTGTGTTAATGTATGAAAAGGAAAGGTTGTTGTATTCATTGATGATATATCATATGAACAATTATCTTAGTGGGACATGATAGGGTTCTATAAGATGTCATTATAGGAGTCTTCTATCCCGATGGGATAACTGTCTGTTGTCTTCCTTAGTTATAATGTCATATTTTGGTGATTATTTCTCCATTAAATTTTGATACAAGGTATCCTTAATGTTTTTTTGAATATTAGCTACGATTTTTAATATAAAATGGTATCATAATATGAGTGAATATAATTTCTCTCAGTAATGGAAAAAGATTCCCCAATGATTGTATGGTATCCCAAGACACTGGTTTCTATCCTATAGGGATTAGGGAACATAATTGAAACATATAGTAGTGTAGTATGGGCCTTTGGATTTTGGTACCTTGGTCAAGTTTTTTGTAGGTGATGATCCCACTGATGAGTTCTATTCAAACTCCACATTCTCATACACAGTGAAAGAATCACATTAATAAGGGTTGATCAATATCAAATCAACATGTAAAAAAATAATATATATATAAAAATACTCATAAATCAACTGAAATTATATTTATATAGATGATTTATTATTAAGAAAGATCACTTAGAAATTATATGTAGTCTCTTTCCTACGTAGTTATTACACTGACTAATAGAGTCCATATTTGATACATGATAACCCCATGATCCTCTAAAGGTGTGAATGTGCCTTATCCTATAATAAAAATTGATAAAAGATAATAAGTGAGACTTTTATTAGCTTAAAAATGAACAAAACACAACAACATATATTATAATATCTTTTATACACTAACATAAATTAATAAAGTTAATCAAGATTCACTCCCAATGTTAGGTAGCATGCCTTATGCCTGTCGTAACACATGCACATTTGTTCTGTTATGTTCATTGAATGTTTAAATAATCATAATATGTTTTAGAAGTCATAAATGAATCATCATAATTATTTATAACCGAAGATAATACATTTTGGGGATGTGGAAACATCCCATGTACCCGATATCATATATCATTACTCGACAATGTACTAAAATAATGGATTTCTGTGCTTATATTTTCATATAACCAATTATATATCATTCTAAATCATATCTATCAAATTTATATCACATATTATAATATATATTTGAATTATAATATAAGGTTAACAAATTTTATTTGATATAAATTAATCTTCCACTTCCACTAAAACAATGTAAGGACTACTTGAAAAAAAAATCACCACTCATTAGAAACCCATCTAAACTACTTTGTATATAGTGCACTATACTCTCTATATATTAGATTTTTTTTTCTGAATTTCATTATTTATTATAAGGCCTAACTATGTGACCCTATGGGACTTTGTAGAATTATTAATAAATATTAAGTCCCTATTTTATATATTTATGAAAAGAGAAACCTATTAAAAAACATTATTTCTACTTAATACAAAATGGGTTTTGGCATGAATACAATAAAACATACTTATATATATAAACATCACACTCTGAGATATAATATATATACTCATATAATACAAATATTTTGAGAAATCTAGTAATATCTAGACATGGAACATATCAATATATTATAGGACAACTTGTACATTTTTCTGTCACTGAGTAGATTGATTATACAGAATGAACACACAACATATAAATCAAAAAATCAGAAAATAACATCACATGTCACTTATCTAAGCATGGACATGAATTTTACTGATCACTCAGTTGAAGTATATATGTTTTTTATTATAATATAATTTGAAAAATCCTATCTTTTTTAATATTAACAAACAATATGATCAAACACATATCCAACCAACCCCTACTTATCTTAGCCTTGAGGATTGCGTAATAAAGGTATCAAGGTCTGAAGGTTCACGTGGTAACTATCTTTCCAAAATTAGGTAATAAGGATTTAACAATAAGAATACACACATAAATATATCAATCATGGTATTAAATTATATATGATACACTTTCACATGTTAGTACAAATAATATTTCTTGATTTAATCTCACATGAGTATATGTTACATCACATTTTACACTTATAGTTATATTAATCTTCACATATCATCATAACCAATAATATCCCAATTATGATATTTGATTAGGGATATCTCAACATCATACATTAAGAGGGTTTCATTATTAAACTATTCATGTTTAAGGAATACCACATACCTAAATGAATGAAAAATTGAGATCAACATTATTATAAAATCATGATAAATTTTACCACCATCACATTTAATCTCCCATGTATTTAAGATCCATAGATTCAACATGACCCTTATGTTTTAACTATGTTTATGGTTTCATATAAGTACATTTTAAAATTTTATTTATATCTACCAAAAAATTATTTACATTTATCATCTGAATGATTTCTTGAATGGGATGATATTTTTAAAATATGCATTTGATTATTTGGTGAGAGAAAGGTTCCTTGGGATAATAATTAACTCAATTTTTATAGCAATAAATATTAAATTGTACCTTATTACAAGGAACTACTACAAATATAATGATGATCTTCTTAATCCAAATATATTCCTTAATAGTATCTAACATAGTGATGTACTATGTCTCAATTTTCAAGATCATCATAGCTGAATTTTTGTAACTATTCTAACTGATAACTCCACCATTAATAAAAAACAAAACTAAATTGATAATTCAGATAAAAAATTTATTGATTTGGAAACTAGAATTTTTGTAACCCCTTGATTCTTCTTAAGTATTTAATAATTTTATTAATTGTAATCTAGTTTCTTTAACTAGGATTATATTCGTATCTACTTGTTATGCTCAGAGCATAAGTGACACTAGGGTGAGTATATAACATATAACATATGATAAATCCTACATAGGATGCATAAGGGATCATATTCAACAATTATAAAATTTTAAAAAGATCCTAATTAATCCTAATATTCATGCCTCAAAACACAGGTAACTACCCATTTTTTATAATGAACTGAGCCACTGAGGCCCACCTGGATTGAAGAAGGTGAATATGTAACATTCTAAAGACCACCTCCAATAGGCCAGGGGATGGAAACATGCACTGAGAATGCATAAATATAATGGGATTACTTTTCCTAATGAATTTGTATTCCCACACCCAATTATCTCTATGTAAGAGTGTAGAAGAATATAAAGTAAGGAATGTGACATCTAAATATAAACCATGGAAGTAATACACTCTAGGAAGTATGAGTATAACATGGTACAACCAAAGTATAAATAGAGAAAACACATTTCCAACCATAAAACAAGTCCTAACCTAAAATTAAATATAAATAATGAAAGATAAGAGAGTCATGCTCCTGATCTCTAATACTGACCACCACAAATGGTCAATGCCCACATGTTTCACTACAGTCCACTGTAATCAACGCCAATATATTAGTCATTTTAATAAGACACGACACATGCCATCAAATTCTCTACATGGGTGAGTATGTACATACCTAGTAGGATGCACCAAAAATGAAAGGATGTGATATAGAGATACAAAAATAGTTATCTCAACCTAAATCAAGAGGGAAACAAAACACAAAATATACAAATATATATGCTCATAAGGAAACCCAAATGATAGTGAAAGGATATATTTATATCACATCCCATCCAAATTCAATGAGTAATCCTAAAATGATAGTATTACATCACCGATGCCCAATATGAAACACAACTTCACTATAGTATGTATGGAGGGGAGAACACCTAGGAATTGTGCTTCAAAATCGAGGGAGAACATATCCACGGTAGAGGACTAGAACCCTATCAGATCTCAAAGATATGGGAGTAATGCTCCATAGGTAAAGAACTTATTCCTTGTATTTGTAAGGTGAGTAACAAACCTACCTATATAAATAAATTGGGAACCCGCACCATGGTGTGACAGGGTCTTACTAACCCAAATATATATATGACAACATGGGTAACTTATGTTATAGTGAGATAGAAGAGTAATAACCCCATTATATCTTAAGTATAATGGAGAACATACGCCCTAGTGTAACATGGGAGTACTTAACCCAACATTTATCTAATAACCCCATGATCAATACCACTATCAAGCATCACCTATGTAAGTGTCATGGTCAAAAAATATCACATAATATCTCAAAATATACTAAAAATACAACATCATGTTCAATATGGATAGATACATGGGATATTCTATTCTCAATCTAAAATACATGTCCCAAAAAATGAGATACAAGGGCTAAAAGATTTATATAGGAGTATTCAACATATAGGGGTCCACACATAATGTGGCCCCACATGACTTCCCGATCATTTTATCTCTATAGATTTCTTGATAATACATGTTAATATTCATAGTTTTTATGATAATATCAGGTCATGACTATCCATAAATTCCCATGATCGTACATTCATACCCATGTCTATATACACCCATACATGGTGCGTCCACCAAAGGGGCCTTACAGATGGGAGAGTGATAACTATTATTATAAGAAAACTCTACCAATGGAAAGTTATCCTCCCAAAATTGATTGATGTCCAATACACAATCCTTAAGAATATCTTCCATCACCCAGATGGTGCACTTGGTCTACCCAACCATTTGGTGGTGAAACACAATACCCATCCACATTTGGTTCTTAAATACCTCCTAAAATCTACTCTATAATCTTAATGTAAACAAATAAATATCAGTCAGAGACAATTATCGAGGGTACCCCCTAGAGTGGAATGATCTCCTGCATGTACATCTATCACAGAATCTCAACCAAACTCTACTCCCTGATGTAAAGGAAGTGCGTCAACATTGTATGATGGTCTAATATCACTGATTTGGAATTATGGAGTCACACTATCCAAAAAATCCCTATCACAATGTTCATGGATATTCCATCCCATTTCCACTATGAGATCTCAAGATGAAACATCAAACCTTCTAGAACATGGAGATCATCTTTCACCTGATGACATGTGTGAGAACAAGAGATAAACTATAAAATAGTCTTCCTCATTCCATCAAACCAAAACTAGTATTTAAAGATCCAATAAATCTTTCATACACAGATATGTACAACCAACAGAGAAATATAATACTACCTCATCACCTCATATCACATTGTGTCTGGAACCACATTTTTTCCCAAGAAAAGGAAAATATACCCCCCCAATCCATTTAGTGAATCCCCTATGGATATCTAGTCACAAAAAACCTCACGGTCAATGTATCCAAACTGGTCCGATCTCACACACTAGAGTTGTAGAGGAGTCAAAAACTTCTAATAATGAAAGAACCCTCTCCTCGACTGAGGTCAGATGCAAAAAATCCAAATTCTCATACTCTTCCATTGAAAAATTAGAATGAGAATTATTTATAATGGAACCATACACCATGTTTCTCTTCTTAGGAGTATATACTACCTCAAAGTCATTGTAGTGTAGGATCTCCAAATATAACCTCTGTATCAGGTTCAAAACACTCTATTTGAGGATAAACTAGATACTATGATGGTCTGAGTAAACAAAAAATCACTCTCCCAAATGGTAGTGCCTCCTTATATTTAGATTAAAGACTACCACTTCTAACTCTAGGTTGTGTGTCACATAGTTATACTCACAAGGTCTTAAATTTATTTACCCATATGTGATAATAGTCTATCTCTACATCACCATGTAGAGGATACATGATCCAAAGCCATCGAAATACACTATTTACTCTATGCCTTTGTCTGGTACTCTCAAAAAAGGGAACTAGTAAATATTAGACTCAACTGCTTGAAGTATCTCAGACACTACTCAGTCTTGGTAAATGACTACCCGTTCCATGTTAGGGAATTCAAATAAGATTAAATCTTGGAGAAGTCATCCATGAACCTCCAATATTACCCAAAAATTTCAAGAAAAATATGCACCTATATAAAAATCTTCAGTGGATCCCAATAAATAAATTCAATAATATTAAAATGTAACACAAATAAACTAATGTTAGAAATGACATTCCATAGAAATTGAACTGCATAGATACATAAATACAACTACGAGAGATTACCATAAGGCTGGTGCTCCCAGATCAAGTCTGAAACCATCATTATCTGCTTTTCATACTCCTACTCTAACATAGAATTGATGTGAAAATCATGAAAGAAGACAACCAAAAATTGCTATATTTTTTTGTGGAACATTCAGTTCATCAAATCCATAAACACAATAAGGGAAATTTTAATGCTTAAAGGAATCAAATGGAACTCATAGTGTTCATAGTGAAATCGGAATGAATGCTTTATAATATCGATCTTGTATACCCTAAACTAGTGGTATCCAGACCTGAGATCGATGTTCAAGAAGCAACTCTCACCATCCAATGGATCAGAGATGTCCTCAATCCCAAAATGGGTTATTGTTATTTATAATCGTATAGTTTAGGTGATTATAGACAATATAAAGACATATTATTCCATCAACCTTTTAACAAAAAAACCTGAACTACATTGGGTGACACACTAGGTCATATGAAACCCTTATTTGAAAGGTCCTCCAAATACACCCGTAGATCCTAGATCTTGGTAGGGGTCATCTGATATGCTATATAAGATATCAGAATGGTCTAGCGGTGAAAGGAAATTCATAATTCCATCTACTGCTTATGAAATAGTCTCAGAACATCTTCAAGTAAGACACACACAAATGCCTCCACTAATAAAGGAATCTATAATCCTCGAATAGCCCATTGTGCCAAGGGGTAAAATCACAAAATGCTAGGTGATGGGTTGTATCCTCTTTCATGAATGTCCTTCTCCCTCACCCATGAGGTCTCCCTCACCCACAAAGGTTAATCTCATCCCATCTGTCAAAAGGAATCTGACCTGCCTGTGATGATAGCTGATTTAGAATCTAAATATGGAAAACTATTCCATAACCAAGATGATGTCATATGGTTTAATAATTATGACAATGATATTCTATTTTAAACTCTCTCTACCAAAAAATATCTCATACTACCAAAAGATATGAGATATCTAATAATCACACCCAATCAGAACCACTAGAAGAATATGATTGGAAAAAGTCTTTATTGGAAGATCATTCTCTTGTAATAGGATTAGGTATATTAAGGAATGAATAAAAAATATTTATAGTAGTTATACGAAAATATTATAACAAACTTTGATCATGACTTGTTATATCTCATATTTTTCATGGTTTTAGACCTCCATGGCCTACAACTACTGAGGCCTTGGCTACCCACTCCCTAAGCTTGATGTAAGTAACCTGGTGGTGGTGGTGGGTGGAGATTGTAATATCAAACTATACTATATTATCATAAATATGGGGTTTATCCCATTCACCAACCTGCACCACATCTCTGTGAGCCACCCTGGCCATGTCTAAGAGATCAGTAATCATGGAGCTTCCTTTTCAATGGGGGTTCGTCCACTGTTTTCCTCTGCTACTCAGCATGATGGGTCAAGAAATCATGATCTATGAGATGAATCCCATCAAAACCCTAACATCACCCCTCTATAGGATGACCGGATCCTCTATGTGATACCTGATCCATAAACACACACATTAAAGTTTGAGAATACCTCTTTTTCTAAGACCTCAACTTTAGAAACATGCTACCTTCTACTGATGAATTAGCCAAATTCTTCCCTCCTCCAACTCCAACCTCCCATTTCACCATTTCTAGGAATCACTTAGTCACCAAAACCCACCCAAGAACTCTAGAATATGTGGGTATGTATAAGGAAACGTCAATGTATTGAATGTATTTGTGGATACCTTGTTCAAACTTCCATGCTTGGAATAAGTCATCTCATACTTAGTTGAGGGAGTACTGTATAAGGTAGATGATCCTCATGAAGAATAATGCTACTGAAACATCACCTTGATTTAGCTCAAAATTTTCTTGTATCCACATTGATCACAATAATGAATGGTAATACTCCTCATGAAAGATATATTGGAATTCAGATCCTAAAAGATATATCATGTCATGGGTTTATGCAACCAAACTGCACTAGCAGCTAGATACTCGAAGAAAAAGACTAGATTCCAGTGTAACCATCTGAATTGAGGGGGTATAAACCAGCCTATAGACTCTAAACAACAAATCTAGATGATCACCTATAATATAGGGATTTGGATCAATATAGAACCTCGACGACCTCTTGCATTATAACTAATAGAGCCTGCTAAGCCTAGGTGTATCCCCAACATACCTTATAGTATAATATGCTGATCGAATGATGGGGTAGCTGATAACTACCCTATTGAAGTGAAATCTAGTGAGATAGCCTCCAAACTACGGTCTCATCACTCATCAAATCATCATCATGATCTTGAATCAATAACATGGATGGATATTTTTATAGAGGAATCCTAAAAATAATAAATACCTACCATGTTAAGATGAGAATATATATATATATGGGGAGATGACTCAAGAAGGAAAATCAAAGGACTCAATATTGTATGATGCACTTAACACTATTCTCAATCACCAATATATTGATATTATGAGTCCAAAAAAGGTATTTAGGGTCCTAGTGTATGGATATGTTGGCCACTACACCAACACTAGGTTCCCTAGCCTAAAATATGCACTCAAGACACATTGAAACCATTTCCCAAATTCCAAACCAATCTGAATAAGGGGAAAACTAAAAAAACATCCCACAATATGAAATACTCTGATACCACTCTATAACAACCCAACCCACTAGGGACCTCCCGTAAATTGGAATGACAAACCATCACAACCCCAAGACCACCTCAAATAGGCCATGGGATGGAGAAAAACTACAAGAAGGCATAATTAAAATGGGAGGAATTTTCCTAATGAACCTGTATGAACACACCATACCATCTCCATTAAATAGTGATGTGGGTTATAATGTGAAAAATGTAACATCTAGAGAAAAAATACGTATTCAATAAAGTCTATGAAATACATCTGAGTACAACATGATACACTAAAAGTATAAATTTGGAAAAAACTTGTCCAACCTGAAATTAAGTACCAACCTAACAACTAGAAATAATGAAATTAGGGATAACCCTACTACGGACTTCCAATTCGGACCACCGAATGTGGTCAATGAACCCAGGTATCACTATGTTCCACCACAATTATCACTGATCTATCAATAGTTTGTATAAGATATGAACCATGTGGGAGTAGACCATGTAGGGTTGATTATATATATATATCCAGTAGGATTCCACTTAACCGGAAAAGAGTGATAGAGAGATATAAAAATTGTCAGATCAACCAAAAAACAACTGGGAAACAAAACTCAAAAAATAGGCAGACAAATACACACACATATATTCTCATAAAGAAACCTAGAAGAGAGATATAGGGTATCTGTATCTCACAACCCAACTAAAGTTGATGAGTAAGCCTGCAACTCCAGTAGTCCATCTCTGATGTTGCACATCAAACAAGACCTCATCAGAGTATGTGTAGAGGGGCCCTCACCATGAAACACTACAATATAGTAAAGGGAGTACACATCACCCATGGAGGACCCACATCCCACCAGAGCTTGAAGATGGGGGAGTACCGCTCCAAAGGTAGAGAACCCATTCCCTATAGTAGTAAGGTGAGTACTGAACCTACCAATATAATGGAATGGGGTACTAATACCCTAGTGTGATTGGGAAGCACTGACATGGATATATCTTAGATATTCTAAGGAACCCACACCTTGGTGTTATTGGGGAGTACGAACCCTGAAATATATTTTATAACATGGGGAACCCATGTCATAGTGTGAAAAGGGAGTTCTGACCCCAACATATTTTTGATAGAATGAAGAACTCACTACCAAGTTTAATATGGGATTACTGACCCCAATATATATTTGACTATCCCTCCTGCTCATTACCATCACCAAGCATGGCCTGAATAAGCATCTTACTCAGAATATCTCACATCAAACATCAAAGTCCAAGTAAAAATATCGTCATAATTTTCAACATATAAAAACACTCAGGAGAGGTTACTCATGGGCCAAAATATAATCCCAAATTAATGAGATATGACATATTGAAGATTTACAATGGAGTACATGGAATGTTGGGGGTCCACATGGCATGTGGTCCCACTCCATTTTATATTCATGTTCTCCTTTAACATTGCTCAAGAATACATGTTTCTATAGATGGAATTTCCTCTAGGATACATGGTGTATATGATCACTTAGGTTCTCGGTCGTGCATCTCAGTTCATGCGTGTGTGTCCCCCCTATGTTCATTTACTGTAGTACACTACTTGTCCAACCACATGGGACCCTAGGTATGTGTGTCTAGAACATGACCTTTCCAATTGGGAAAGAGAACATGAGGTGTTGGTCCACTTATAGAATATGAGATATTTTACATCACTCAAAACCCTATCACCATGGACAAAGTGGGAACACAATTTTTGTTTATACAAGTACACGCCGTGTAGTTAGGATTTTTATAGAAAGCCAAGTTCTTCGATAAATTTTTTATATTTTAACTCATTACCACTAGTCACAGCTGTTGAAAACATGAAATAAAATATAAAATCCTAAAGTAATCACTTCAAAGTCTATGATTCCCATAAAATGGAATTCGGTGATCCGTTAGAAATCTATGTTTCCTCTCATTACCCACAATTCCTCACGTTGTTGTCCGATGCTTCTCCATATCCTAGATCCCTGATGAATAACCCAAAATCCATCCTAATATTCGTACAAGATTCCAATCCTTACATCATTCTCCAAACCACCATGAATCCGGGGGTTCAATCATGCTTGATCCCGCCCCAGTAATGTCGAACCATGAGCCCGTGGGTCAACGATGAAGAATGAGAAGAAAAAGTGGTGGAAATGCACATTAAAAAAGGTAAAAATTTCATTGGATGAGTGTTCTTGTCGAAAGATTATATATTAGGGAAACTATGGTGATAATATTTCATAATTAATTAAATTAATTAATTAAATAATTTAACTCATATAAGAGGATGATGCAAAGAATGTTTGGTCATAGAATAAAAAGCATATAAAAAAATCAATGCTCAATCTTTAATTCAAAATGGAAGAAATCCATCACTAATGAGACCTAAATTGAAAAATTATCTATCTTTGGTGAATAAAGAATTTACCAGAGATGTATAAAACTTGATACATTCATAGCCTCTCAATCCATCTCAATTAGATCATCATTTATCGTCTGATTCCAATTTGATAACAAGGAATTATCTAAACCTCCTCTTAGATCTCACTAGGGTTATGTAGATAACCTTTATAGAATAATTATATATGGGTATTTATAGTGTATTTTAATTAGGTAATTTAATCAAACAAATAACCAAAATATTTATTTATTTTACTTAAAAACACCTGCCAAAGGTTTCTAAAAATGAAAGTCCGGTGCTTTAATGACCTAGATTCTCATAACCCAAATCCAGTGTCTAATTTATTACAATGTCAAAAAATACAAGTAATCACTTCATAAAAGGACAAACAATTTAGTAGTATTGGTGAAGTATATACATAAATAATTCCCAAATTATAATTGAAAAAAATGAATTATAACACATTTTTTTGAAATAACATTATTCCCTCTAACATATCTTTAGATATCAATCATAGTACTCCTCATTTATTATTGGATAATAAAATTAATAATGGTGATCTCAATTTCTCATTAAGTGTTATTTATAGTGGAATATATCATGAATCAATATGAATAATCAACATGTAAAGGTAAATAACTAAACAAACATACCATTTAAATAATTTGACTATCATGATAAAATACGGTATTATCAATATTGAAAGGTAAATAAGTGAAAAAACATTTAATTTAATTATTAAACTGACAATGAAATGTATCTATAGATAATGTCATTACAAAAATTTCATGGATAAAAAGATAAGGCACTATCAATATGGGAAGATTGATAACTGAACATGCATTCCATTTAAATAACTTTACTATAATGATAAGATAAGGAATAATTAATATGAAAACGTAGATCACTAAAAATACATGTCATTTAATCAATAAATAGATAATTAAATGCATCTAGAGATAATATCATTACAAAAACCTCTTGTATAATAAGATAAGGCATAATAAAAATTGAAATGAAAATAAATGAACACACATGCCATTAATATAAGTTTTTTAATCCTTTTAAGATAATGGATGATCAATATAATAAAGAAAATAATTGAAAACACATTCCATTTAATCAATAAACTAATAATAAAATTCATTCATATAAAATATCATTATGAAAATTTCATTGATAATAAGATAAGTAATCATCAATATAAAAGGTTTTATAAATTAAAAAACAAGTCATTTTTTCAATTAATTGAAAATGAAATTAATCTAGAGATATTATCATTGTGAAAATATCTAGGATAATAATAATTTAATTCTTAATAAAGGAAATTCTTAATTAGTGGATGTCATAATCTCAGAAAAATGATACCTCTACTGTAAAGACCATTCAAAAGATATTTTAAAACTATAGGTAGAAACCTATTTAATTATAGATTATAGATTCATCTCATGATACTATCAATGAATTAAGGGGATACATAATTCTAGGCCTCATCTATCAATTCTAGTCTATATTATACCTTATATATTGAATGATGTATTCAATTCATGAATCTAAATTCCTTATTATAAAATACGTCTATTGAGCCAAGAAAAAATATTTATCAATAGTTCATAGTTAATCAAATAAATTTCAAAGTAATCACCAAATTTTAAAATAGTATAAAATTTAGTAAATAATCATATTCATGATACAAATAATATGGTAATTTAAGAGGAACACCATATGTAAAAATGATATACAGTTTAAGAAATAATAATATCTATGATACAAAGAATATGGATATTTAAGAGAAAACCCGCATGTAAAAATGATATACGTTTTAGAAAATAATCATATCTATAATATAAAGAATATGAATATTTAAGATAAATGAATTTTATAGTGATCACAAGAGATTTAATGTTTCAAAGGAAAGCTAATCACTACTGACAATAAATCATGAAAGTGAATTTCAACACATTATTTGGTCCAAGTGATCAAAAACCATCAAAATAAAGAATTAGCAAGATATAAATACAAAATATCACTATAAATAACCTTTTTAAATAATCATTGAAACTTATAATGGGTGTTTTAAAACATTTATTGAACATGATGCTTGTAAATTGCATACATTCCTAGTATGTTAAAAAAATATTCATTTCACATTTTCTCTAAAAGAAAAACATGACTTGTTTTGAAAATGAAATGAATTTACATTTTATTTTTTGGAAAAAAGTAAAAATGGGTAAAAATATATTTTATAAATAATTTTTAAAAGTTTAATGTTTTTTGAAAAAAAAATATTTATAAAATATGGTTTTTGGCGAAAATGTATTTATGATGGAAGATATAAATAAAGTTGAATTTTCATAAAAAAATCTCAATTTTTTCAAGTACCAAAGAGTATAAAAAACACTATTAATTTATAATATCATAAAAGACATATGATAATAAAAATATATGGGTTTATTATAAAATGATAAAATAATTCTCCTCAACTAAAATTCAAGAATAAACAATCTCGATTATAATGAGATTGTGAAATTAACCCTAACAATGATTATAACATTAAAGTGGGAGTTGACCTATGAATAAATTATGTTTATAAATAATAAATCCAAATAAAACATGTGTAAATAAAATATTAGATAATAAAAATTTATTACACACATAACCTTATAATAACAAAGATAAATAAAAACAAATATAACCCAATGAAGTGAGTTTGAGTTATGAAATTCCTTACCACTTGGTTTATTTTAAGTTAAATACCAATGGATGAAATAATTAAAATTTAAACTTATAATACCATAAATTATTGAGGATTAATTATATTAAATAGGAAATATGTACAATATATAAAAAAATCAGCCACACAACAATAAAATATGCCTTAATGAAGGGAAACTGAGATGAAGTCCCTTACCTTGAGTTCGACTCAACATGTACATTCATTATCTTCCCAAATAATAAACTTACCTTAATTATTTTATTTTTTAGTATTATTTTTAAATTTTATTTTTACTTTGATTCCCTTATTATGATGTTATATACAATTACTTTATCTAATAACTTTTATGTTAGGGTTTTTGACGATATTTGATTTAGGTGTCAAAAATGACTTCAGTAGGTTGACTATTCGTTTTTGCGGTAATTTTTTCTAAATAACCAAAACAATAATAGTTAAATAATTATCATATTTATACATGAATTATAATTTTAAGATAAATTGTGAATGATGATTTTTATAAATGATGTTAGTTATGATTATAGATATGGTAGGACGTACATACACATGAGTAACATTTCCATATTTTCACAATCGTTATGGAAATGAGTTGTAGCACCCCTGGTTTCGAGTAAGTAACTATTTAATTATGTTTTTTATTTATAAAAAGTATATGGGTGATGTTTTGGTTAATTTGAAGAATTTTTGGAGGGGTATGGGGGATTTCCTATAGGTACATGGTTGGTGCACATTTTGGGAAAACTGTGAAACACCTCTAGGAAACCATGTATAATGAGATAGTGGAAAAAGGAATGGCTCATTGGTTGTGCAATATTTTCCCAAAAAAAATTTCCACCAAGGAGAAACTGTTCACTTTGAATGATCGTTTGGTAATTTTTGAGGTCGTGGATTGGGCACAGTTAGTGCAAGGTTTAGAGACCATGTGAGGAAACCATTGAGGGGGTTTTATGAATATAGTTTATATCACATGGTTAGTGCAAATTTTACAAACCATGCGACTAAAATATGCATGGTTAAAAAACTAGATCCTAAAAAAGTGGATCTTGGTCGGCCTTGTGTTTTAATGCCCCATTTTGACCCCCAAACAACCCTAACAAGGGATTTTTCTCTATCAAAGGTCAAGGAAGGTTTTTCATCAATCCAGAGGTGATACAAAGGCTTATATTGGTGATTTTAAGCCATATTCTTATGGTATGTGATCATTCTTAATTGTCGTTGATGTTTTTCTTAGATCTAATTCAACCTCTCTATCGGGTTCTTGGATCTATACCCGTTGTGGGTAGATTTATGGTTTTGTATGAAAAATATGTTTATATATGGACTTATTGATTATAGGGGAGGATATAAAAGGTGTGTTTGTGGAGATTTAACATGGTTGTGTGACATTTCTCATGACGTTTATCATTTTTTCCAAAACTCTCGAGGAAGGTGGATTCAATCTCAACTGCCCTTTACATAACTAATTGGATTAGTTTTAAATTGATTTAAATTATTGAAATTAAATGTGAAATTGTGCTGAAATCATGATATTAAACCATTTTTCGTGATGATTTATGGTTTTTGGTGAAATTATGTATTTGTGGTAGTTTTTTTGTATGAAGGGATTTTTTTCTTGATTTTAAAGTGTTTATTTTAAAATATGGGTTTGTAGAATTTTTGAAATGGATTGTTGGATAAAGGTTTTCAATAAAAAATTTGTTTTGTTGAAATGGATTTGGAATGTTGGTAAAATGGGTTTTGGGAATACATGGTGTGTTTGTTCACATTGAATTTACAAGTCTTGATTGAAATATGACCTTGTTCTCAATGCCAAAGATGTAATAGAACTTGGGATATAACTTCCTTTTAATGACTTAGTAGATCAATGAGAAACCACTCATGAGTATGGTACTTTCATAATGATGCATGCATGGTTGGATATATGGAATGGAATGGTTATGGAAAATTGAAGTTTTCAAATTGTTTTAAAACATTGTTGAATTGTTTTATTTGAAAAATGTATTTTGTTGGAAAATAGGTTGATATGGAACTTGTTTATATTTAATTATAAACTATTTGTGGATATTTTTTTATATAAAATATTTTAGATTAATATTTCTAACTTTTATATCCTAGTGGTGTGAGTAAGGAAGTCCTTGGGGAAATCCAACTGAGTTTTATTACTCACCGCTACGTTGGAGATTTTTTTATTTTGTAGATTTCATTTAAAGTATATGGGAAAAGGTAAAGTATAAAACATCATTAGAACTAAATCCTGCTACTTTGGTTATCTGTGTAGTTGGAGCATGGAGATTGTGGAGATGTGGAGTTACAGTTGTCTAGAGTCTTGTTGGTTTTATTGTCTTCTGATATTTAATTTGATATTTCAGTCTTTCACTACGGTACATGATTTCAGTTTGATTTTTATAAATTAAATGTTTTTGGGTCTTTCATTGTTATAACACATCATATAGTGGTTGTTCTAGTAATGAATTTTATGGTTAATTGTTTTATTATTATAGAGAAAATCATCCCCCATATGTATTAAATCCCTACGACATTTATTTCAAGCCTATGGAATCTTGGGGATGTATCTTAAGGCCAAGTAACATCTCACTGCATTTTCAATCCAATCAAAAGGGGTATGGCATTACAAATGGTATCCATTTTTTTGGTCTAAAAGTCTGTTTGATATTAGTGGTACTATCTTGGTTCTCTCCTGGTGGAACAAGTATTCCTCAATTTTTTTTGTTCTTGGAGTTGAATTTCATTATCGTCCATTATTGATTTGGGATCATAGGAAAGAGTATTATTATTGAGGCTTGAAATGTAGAGCATAAAATGATGTAGCTAACCATTTTTTATGAACTTAAAGTTACAATGGATTTTGGTATATAATAGTTTTAGAGACACTTATAGGATTTTGAAATCTCATTGTCACGTGTTTAACCAATTAGAAAAGAATGGCATGAATTAGAGGAATGAAATCATACTAGGAGTGCATACATCATTTTGAGTAATGACTTAGGATTGGATGCACAAGTTTTGGTTTTTGAAAAATGATAAAGTTATTTTCAAATGATTTTATTAAAAATTTAATGATTATAGTATTTTGAAAATAGTTGATTTTTAAAAACAAGTTATGACTTTAAAAAACAATTGAATGTGGAAAAAGTTTATTCTATAATGAAATGTTTTGATAGTTGATGTGATAGAATTTGAAATGATAATCCATTAGTTTCGAGAGAGTGAGACTTGTGACATTTATTTTTCATAAAAAAATGGCACCCGATAGGTGTCGTAGAAACCAACTGGAAGAAGCTGTAGAGATTGTGGTTTCACCTAGGATAGAGGTGAATCATGAGTTGGTTCATATTATCATCCATGTGTTCCGGGATGTAGACACATCGAACCAGGGAGGTGAGCCAAGTCAAGTGGATTATTTCATACAGTTCTAGAAGTATAACCCAACCATATTCATGAGTGATTCTAAACTAGAAAAGGTAAAAGTGTGGCTGAATGGGAAAAATCATATCTTCAATTTCATTGGCACACTAGTGGAGTTGAATGTTAAGAAAAAAAGTATATTATGGATGATCTTGCATGGAAATGGTGGGATTTTTTAATTTTGGCTAAATAATACCAAGGCCTTTCATGAGAGGATTTTGAAGAATTTTTCAAAAAATAAGTATATCCTCACACATTCATGTTTTAGAAAATTGATATTTTTTTCGTCTGAAGATGGAAAATCATTTTTTCACTAAGTATGTGGCTAAATTATTGAGTTTAGTGCAATTTTCATATGAGGTTTTTACTAGTGCATCCTTGAATTCACACATTTTTTTGAATTGGGACTATGGAATGACATTTTATCCAAGACTGATGTGCTTTATATTAATGATTATAGTGAGATAGTCAATAGAGTGATGGTAGTGGAAAGAAAAATATCAAGAGGTATATGAGGAGGAAGTATGTTGATACCCATGGGATCTGGTGGGAACAATAATCCTGGTAGAAATAGGAATAGGGAAACCTACTTCCAAGGTGGGAGTGTGAATCAGAATTAGACTACTGGATTAGTGAATCTTTCTCTGAGACCTGTGAAAAAAGCAGGATGTTTTCAAGTATATCCTTTGACCACATAAAGTGATAGTGTATAACAGCACCAAGATCATGCCATAATTTCAACAATATGGGACATCTTTAGCACTATTTTTGTAGTGCTCAGAGGGTAGGTGCTCGAGTCACTTATCAGTTATCACATGCGTCGTATGCTTCGACAAGGTGATGGTAGCAGAACCAAACTCATCAATAGAACAATGATGGCCATAATGATTCTAGGATTATAATAACTCCCCAGCAATGGAAATATGAACAGGGAAACAAAGAACACAACGAAGCGATGAAGCAATTATATGGAGCTGAACTGGTGAATGTGGATGGTTAGGCTGGAAAATCTATAGTGAAAGGTATGATTCTTTTGAATTTTTCTCTTATTCATGTTCCATTTGATACTGGCTCATCACATTCCATTATTGGTTCCCATGCTATTTATTTTTTTGAGTTTAAAACTTGAGATGATGCCTTTAGTGTTAAAACTTTAAACTCCTCTTGGTCAAAGAGAATTCCTAACCTTTGTGTGTAAAGAATGTTCTATAATCATTGATGAAGTTGACCCGAAATGAGAATTTCTATTTCTTGAGATATTTTTATGATGTAATACTAGGTATGGATTGATTGATAACATTCATGGCTCACATTGACTATAATAAAATAATGGTTAGTTTTTTAACTGAGGATGGTAGCAATAATCTATTTAGAGGATAAAGGGATGTAAAGATAGATGTAACCGAATTATTGGATACTATAGCAGGAACATTATCTGAACAGTTAGTGGAGTTGAATTTTGAATCAATGGAAGATATCAAGAATAGTCATTTTCCGCTAGTTGTGGGCCATTTTCTCGATGTTTTTTCAGAAAATTTCTTGGGGTTACCACCTTTAATAGAAGTGAATTTTATTATTGATCTCATTTTGGGGAATAGTAATATCTCAATTAAAAATTATCAAATGGAACCAAAAAAATTATTTTCTTTTGAAGAGCAGTTGGAGGAGGTGGAAAGAAAGGGTTTCATTCAGCAGAACACATCTCTATGGGTAGCATCAGTCTTTTTCATGATGAAAGAAGATAGAACTAAAAGGTTTTGTGTGGATTATTTTAATATTAACCATGATATGATAAATAATAAATATCCAATTACACACATTAATAATATTTTCAATCAATATATGGGGGATCAGTTTCTCTCTATGATTGACATGTGATTCAGATATCACAAATTACATGTTTAGAAGGAGGATATTTTAGATAAAACTTTTAGAAGAATATATGGACATTATGAATATTTGGTAATGTATTTAGGTCTTATGAATGAAACATCAATCTTCATGGAAATGATAAATCATATAAAAATGTCATTGAGATACAAAGTTTTATTGGTCTAGCTAGTTATTAATGGCACATTTTCATGAATTATCATGATTGGATTCACTTGTGTAATCATTGAAAAAAATAATTTTCCATTACAATAGAATGAATAGTGCAAAAAATATGTTTGATAGTTGTAAGTTTGTCTTACATCAGCACCTATCATGATATTTCCAAAATTAGGGCAAGGGTCTGTGGTGTATTGTGATGCTTTCGGATTAGGGTTGGGATGTCTTCTCATGAAGTGATATCATGTTGTTTATTATAGATCAGGGAAGCTACGGGTGTTTGATAAGAACTACCCAGCACACGATTTAGATCCAG
This sequence comes from Viscum album, assembly GCA_963277665.1. Taxonomy (NCBI): domain Eukaryota; kingdom Viridiplantae; phylum Streptophyta; class Magnoliopsida; order Santalales; family Viscaceae; genus Viscum; species Viscum album. The sequence continues at coordinate 718,296,608 of OY728160.1, forward strand.
ATTCATTAATCCATGATTTGAAGAATTGGTGTCATTGTCTATTTGGTAAAAAATTCACTATGTTCACAAATCATAAGAGCTTGAAAAATATTTTCTCACAAAAAAATTATATTTGAGGAAAATAATATGGATGGGGAATATAAAAATGTTTGAGTTTGACATGATTTAAACACTATGAAAATGAAATACAGTGGCAGATGCATTAATCAAAAATTCGTATGCTCAGTTTGAAAAAGAAAATTTAGAAGAGTGGCAACCGATGTTTTTCCTAGCTGACATGCATGTGGAATGTGAGGAATGAGGTTACATTGTGGTTTTCTTTCTAGTTTCACTTATTTTCTATTTGGTGAAGATGGTAAAGGAGGTACAAAAATCTGATGGAGAATGCATAGCTATGAGGTCAAAACTCAATGGTGGGGAGACTATTTAGGGCATGATATTAGATAGGAGTTCAATATTGAGGTTCAAAAATTAGATAGTTGTATGTATGGATTGTTAAAAATATCTTATTCATGATTAACACTATTCAAGATGGTCTATTCATCCAAGAATACATAAGATGTATAAGACATTGAAATCATAGTTTTGGTAGGTTAGCATGAAAAGGAAGGTGGATGTGTTTTTTTCAAGATGTTTAACTTGTCATAAAGTTAAGGTATAAAATTTGAGTTCAGAAGGTATATTGTAGTATTTAACCATTCTAGTGTGGAAATAAGATTTGATAACTATGTATTTTCTTATAGGTCTCCTAATAATGGTTTGGAAACATGATTCCAAGTGGGTGATTGTGGACCAGCTTATAAAGTCATCCCATTTCATCATTATTCGTGAAACTCTATGATATAGGATATATCAAAAATCTATATATGAGAAGTGGTAAAGAGACATGAAATACTGGTTTAAATCATATCAGAATGAGATCTGAGATTCACATATCGTTTCTGTAAATCCTTATAGAAGTCCCTTCGGACTTAGTTGACTATGAGTATGTCATATCATCTTTAGATGGACAATGAATTTTAATGGATGATAAAAACATTGGAAGAAATTTTGTGGGATTGTGTAGTGTATTTTGGTGGCTCATGTTAAGAGAACATATCCTTAGTATAGATCTCATATAACAAATGATATCATGACTAGATACATATGTCTCTATTTGAAGTATTTTATGGTCTTCCTTATCATTCTTCACATTGTTGGTTGTAAATAGGCGAGACATCAATAATTGGGCCAAGCCTTTTCCCAAAAATAGTAAAAAAGATTCAGTTGATTAGAAAATCTATGGAGATGGCTCAGATTCATCGTAAATATTATGAATATTATTGTTAGTTGTTTTTGTCACACTTAGTGAGTGATCATGTGTTCTGGAGGATTTATCAAAGGAATGGGCATCAAGGTTTTGGGAATCTGGGAAAGTTATCTCTTTGAAAAGTATGCCATTTTGAGATGCTGGAATGGTTTGGTGAGGTGGTATATCATTTTTCATTGTCACCACAATTCAGTACGGTGAAAAATATATTCCGTGTATCTTAGTTATATCAGCCTAAACCTGACCATGTGACTAGATGGGATCATGTTAAACTAGAGCCATATGCTTTGTTGGTACATATGACGGTGAATATTGTGGATATACTAGAGGAAGTCTTGTGTGGAAAAATTATCATTCTAGTGCGGGTTGTGAGGAAGCATGGTCAGATTCTGTTAGAGACTTGGGAACGTGAGAATGAAATTAAAGATCAATGTTCAAAACTCTTTCAAAGTATCTTTGGTTTTATACATTCTAGGGAAAAAATACCAATGGTGGGGAGAATGTGTCACCCCCAGTTTCATGTAAAACTTTAATTATTCTTTATAAGTATATAATTTATGTGGGTCATGTTTCAGAGTGTTTGGAGAATTTCTGGTGTGTTTATGGATAATTTCTATTGGTGAACATTTTGTAGAATGTTTGGGAAATCCATGAAAACCCAGACAAGGGAAAAGGTAAAGGTTAATAGGTAGTACACAGTTTTCCCACACTGTGCATTAACCATAGAGGAACTATGTATTTCGAAAGATGTCTTGGGAATTTTTGAGTTAGTGGCTTCGACATAGTTGGTGCACAATTTAGAGACCGTGTAAGGAAATCATACGAGGATGTTTCCTTAATATAGTTTTTGGAAGAAAATTAGATCACAATTTACAAACCGTGCAACTAAACCATATGCTGTTAAAAAAATAGATCCTCAAAAAGTGGATCCAGATCGGCCTTGTGTTTTAATGCCTCATTTCCCCCCAAAATGGCCCTAACTTGGGATTTTTTCTCTATAAAAGGTCAAGTAATGTTCTCCCATAAATCCATAGGCAATATAAAGTCTTACCATTGTGTTTTGAAGCTGTATTCTTGTGGTATGTGATCGTTCTTAATCATTCATGTTGTTTTTCTTAGATCAACATTTCCCTTTCTCTCAAGTTCTTAGATCTATACCCATTGTGGTTAGATATAGTGTTGTGGATTCCAAATATGTTTATATATTCACTTTTTTATGATAGGGGAGGATATATATAGTGGGTTATTGGAAATTTAACCTGGTCTGTGATGTTTTTTGTGTTATTTTTCATTTTCTCCAAAATACTCGAGGTAGGTGTCTCTACTCTCAACTCCCCTTTCTAGAATTGATTTGATTAGTTTGAAATTGATTTAGTTTATTGAAATTTATTGTAAAATTATGTGGAAAATCATGATATAAATTATATTTGATGATTATTAATGGGTTTTTGGTGAAATTTTGTAATTATGGTAATTTTTTGGGAAAATTTCTCTAGTTTGTTAATGTTAAAATGTTGATTTTAAAATATGGATTTTTTGGATTTTTGAAATTTCATATTGGATAATTGGTTTTAAATAAAAATTATTTTTATTGGAATGGTTTTGGCATGTTGGTTTTGTAATGGTTTTTGGGAATACATGGTGTTTGTATTCATATTACATTTTTGAGTCATGGTTGAAATATGACCTTGTTCTCAGTGAAAAATGTGTAATGGCACATGGGATATAATTACCTTATCACGAATTGGTAGATAGACATGAAACCACTCATGAGTATGGAGCAAGTCATAATTATGCATGCATGGTCGGATATATGGAATGGAATTTTTATTTCAAATGGAACTCGTGTAATGGTTTTAAAGAATTTTTTGGTTGCCTTTTTAGAAAATGGATTTTGTTGGAAAACATAATGATATGGTACATATTTATATTTAGTTATAAAAAATTTTGGAAATTGTTTTATATAATCTATTTTATATAAATTTATATAAATTTTATATCATAGTGGCATGAGTAGGGTAGTCATTGGTGAAATCCATCTTAGTTGTAGTACTCACCCCGAATTTGGAACATTAGTTCCTAGGTAGATGTCATTTACCGGGACATGGGAAAAGTTAAAGTATCACAAATCTTTAGCACTAACTCATGATAGTTGGGCTATATATGGAATCAAAGCATGGAGCTTGTAGATATGCTCAGTTATAGTTTTCTAGATTCTTATTTGTTTTATTGTCTTCCACTCTTTACATTGATATTATAGTCTTACACCGTGGTACTTGATTTTAGTATTGTTTGGATAAATGAAATGTTGAGTTGTATTTTTTATTATCATGCATCACATAGTGTTTTTTATGGTTATGTATTTTATATTTAATTTTGTTATTATTATAGGGTAAATTGTACTGTAGATGTATTGAATCCCTTCAGCATTTATTTATAGCCTTTGGCATCTTGGGGATGTTGCTTAAAGCCTTGTAACACCTCACTTCATTTTAAATCCAATGAGAAGAGGCAGGACGTTACAAGAGTTATGTAGTATTTCATCCAAACATAATGATAATAACCTAATAAATAACATATAATTTATTTAAATATACTTATATATTTCATCCATGTGGTATGGTGATGAAAACATAGTCACATGGATTCCTGAAGGTGGTAGTCTACAGATATACAATCAATATTATCATCTCTCAGTGGATGATAAGGTAAGAAAAAAATGAAATATTATCTTCTAAAAATAACTAATATTTCTTTAATATAATAATTATTTAATATTTATCACATATATTCATTAAATTTATACTTATTACCTTCCATGTAAAGATTATGTGAAAAATTAATTACAATGCTTCACAAGGAGGTAGTATGTTTTATGCAAGAGTGGCATTATTGCATCCACTATGAAATAGAATGTAAAAAGGTATATATGGTATAATGATACTATATATATAATTATGTTATAATGATCTTATATATATACTTTATATCCATTATCATACCCAATCATGAGACACATTGATGAAAAACTTGTCACATCAGTTCGCATGATGGTATTTTTCCATTCACACGAGCAACATTATCATTTTAAATTTAAGGGAACAGGATATGTATATAAGTTATTCCCTTAAAATATTAAAATAACCATAAATGTGACATTCTGGTGTTATTATATAATCATAAATGAGTAATATTCGAAGAATTGGGAAGAAGAATTAAAACAAAAGTGAATAGTTATGAATTTTTCCTCTTCTCAGACCACCTCTTAAGGATTATACCTAATTTATACCTAGAATGGATTTCTGAACAAAATAAGGATTATAGAGATATTTTTTGGATTTTTTAAATTTATTTTGGTAGGTATTGTCCAAACAAAAATGTTTTCAAGGGTTGTATTAGAGAGGAGATGGAGAGGCCTTTTATAAGTGAGGTGAGTGACACACTCTTAGTTTTTGAAAATAAAAAGTTTTACCCATGTATTTAACAGAAAAGGGTCGAAAATAGATTATTATTATGAATTATACATTATAAGGTATAAAAGTTTCCATAAAATATATTTTATATAATTTTATATTTCATTTAAACCATTATATTTTTATTTAAACCCCTAGTAAAACCATTTTCACCTTAACCATGATAATTACGTTTTACTACTTTCTTCATTCATTATGTTAAACTATTTAGTTTAAATCAGAAGAAAATTATAATTAATATTATTCTAAATACATAATCCCTTTTAACAAATTAAATTCATTAAATTTCAAAAATTAAATTTAAAATAAAACAAATAGACACGATAAACATAGGGTTTTTCAGAGAGAAAATTATCACAAGTAAGGAAATATTTTATAGTAAAATTGAACATAAAATTGAACCCAATGAAAGAATTAGATAAATTTTAATATATTTTTTTATATTTTCTCTTTAAAAGCAATTTACAATTTAATTTAACTTTGTAAATAATTTTAATGAAAAGGTAGTTTTAAATAAAAAACAAGATTTTTCAATATTAATCGAAAAATTAAACTATTCAAAAAGATCACAAGAATTATATATAAGATAATTTTGATATAATTATTTTAAAAAATAATGTTTTATTATCAAATAAAGTTTCTAAATGTTTCAAAAATTACTTTTATACTAAGTGCACAAGAAGCGGAAAAACTGTTTTCTTTAAAAAATAGTGTTTTAGAAAAATAATATTCTTTTAAACGATTCCTATTTTATTTATATTAAATATATAACCATAATATTTATAATTTAAATAGTTCAATTAATATCTAAAAATTTATCAGTTATGTTTTAATGGTATACTATGTTACAGTTTATTTAGAATCCTTGTGACGTGTTCGAAAATCTATCAAAGAGGCTAAATTTAATGAAATATATTTCATTGGTTGTTTATGATCAGAGTTGTGTGTCACAAACACTATAAAATTAAACTCTATTTTATTATAATTTCATGGTTTTACATTCTCCACATCTTAAATAAATTTCATCCCCATAATTTGATCTTACAATCATAATTTAAGGAGCTGTAATTTGAATATTGAATTGTGGAAAACCCACATCGTAAAAATGATAAATAAATAATCCACATAATAATAGAGAAAGGGAATTATAAAGTTCATATTGAGTAACACATACCTAGGTTTCTAATTAGCTGAAAATTATTTTATATTTAAGATATTAACTTGGACAAAAATGAAAAATAATGAGAGAGATTGTTAGAGGTCATTGATTATAAGAAAGTGAATGATCAATTGAAAGTTAATGACTTAAAAACTATATCTCCATGATGATTTAAAAGTCTATTTGACTCATAATATATGAACAAAATAAGTTTTTTTTTCAATATTATTTACCTAAAGTCGAGGAAGTGTTAACTGGCTAATAATTTCATGACATATAATTACTTGACACATTTCTATTTCATAATATCAATTTCATAATTTGGTTGTGCTTCAATAGATTTCCAATTCAACATTTACTCTAAGAAATTAATATACAATAATCAATTTTTATTCCAGAAGAACTAAAATTCACTTTTAATGGATTTTAATATCTACAATAGAGTGAAAATTATTTTCATTTTTCTCTAAATATTTTCCAAAACAAATATGATGAGCACAAGTTTCTGAATATAATACTTTAATATCTAAACCTCAATGGTTACACCATAGGTTAATCATTAATATTTATTCATAAAATCATTTTACTAAAAAAATATCAAATAGTATATTGCGTGGATTGTGTTAGGTGCTAAACCAAATATTACTTTGGTTGTGGGTTTAACTATTTATCTTTTCTCGAATGCGACGATTTTTCACCCGATATGTAGGTTTTCCATTTTATGGAACTATATTAATGTAATTCATATATTTTTCCCAATTTGTGATGAACCATAATTAATAAAATGTTAGAGATAAGATAAACCTTAATGTTTACCAATTCCTTGAATCTGATTTCCAAAAAAATTAAATGTATTCTTCATTTAAGAACTCTTTTATATACTAAACTAATAGGTTCTATTCCCATAAATTTTTTTTAAAAAATAACAATAATATTTGTAAACACCCATCTCATAAAAATTAAATATGTTTATTTACTTTTTTAAACATATGAACAAACTTAAACTCTTAACCCATGATTATACCCACAACACTTATGTTATTTAAGACATATATGATTTAGAAATTTTATACAATCCATATATGATTCATAATTATTATAACCAAAATACCATTGGGTAAAAAGACTTCAACAATTTGATTCATGAATCCTAATACATAAATATATAATCTGTTTTATTTCAACACATGTCCTTCATTGGTATAAGATTAACCTTTATAAGGGGTAATTGACTTGGATAATTCCTAGGTTCCCCACATCTAAGAGAATGAACTGTAAATGGATCCCTATGTTTAGATTCATTTCGAACCATCATACTCTTCATTTTTTCATTCCTTTGAGAAAAATTATTTGGTATCTTTTTCCTTGTATCTTACATGATGTAAATCAAACCTTCTTCCCTTAACTTTATCTACCAATCTAACTCTTTGAAAAATCCATATTTCTCTTCTTTGGTGAGTCAGAGAGTTGGTTACGGTATAGTTTGTTAATCATATTTTGGGATATATGATTAGGTATAATAATGATATATTTCACTCATATTATAATCAGATTCGGTTTCTCATATTCTATACATTTTCCTTAATATTCAATGTTATCATGATTCTTTTGAGTTCCATCCATTGACTAAAACCAAAAATCATAGTGTGAAAAACAATAATCATACTAGGAAAACCATACAATCATTTACAGGATGTTTAAATTACAAGACATTTTTTTAATATAGGACACCTTATGTTTAACCTAGGATATTAATTATCATAATCTATTCAAATCCATTATAATTGTTTATAAATAAAATGTTAATTATCCAAATAATATCCCCTAGGTGTGTCAAACTAGGTGTGCAGTAAGGCCAATTGTCATGCACTAGGTAGCGATCGAGTCAAGCCCAATATTCCCTTTTTAATGTCTTTACCCATACATACATCTATTCTGTAACCATGTCCACTTGTAGTATCTATAAAGGGGTGTATATAAAGGGGAAAACAAAAAAGTATTTACCTTACCAGAACATTAGGATATTCAAATATGCATATCCTCAAAGTCCATCATAGGGTTATGTTCCCTAATCTATGTTTTCCTAAATATAGTTCCCAATGTATCTACTAAACATTCTTTGATACCAACTATTGATAACCTTAATCTAATAACTTAGAGTTGGTAACTACTTTATTATATTGGTATAAGATACAATGATTCACCTCCCAATGTACTAAATAGTTCTATAGTATTTGTATAATAGATATATATATGATTACAAAATCATATTCGAAAACAAAAATTCCAACATAATTTTTTTTGAGAATAAAATTATTCCTTATAAAATATACTTGGATATAAAACATAGTACACTTCATGGATTCCTGGTATAGGTAAAAAATAAGGGTGAGTTAAAATTCTTAGTAAGGGTTATGTAAAACAAAATCTATCATGAATCAATAATCATAATCAACATGTAATAGTAAATAACTAAACACACATTTCATTTAAATAATTTTAATATTATGAAAATATATGGAATAATTAATATGAAATAAAAAATAACTGAAAACACATACCATTTAATCAATGAATTATGATTTAAATTCATCAAGAGATAATACATTATAAACTTTTCTTGGATAAAAAGATAAGGTATAATCAATATGGAAAGGTAAATCACTAAACACACATTCCTTTTAAAAACATGACTATCATAATAAGATAAGTAATAATAAATATAGAAATATAAAAAATTGAAAACACTTTCCATTTATTCAATAAACTAAGAATGAAATACATCAAGAGTTAATATAATTATGAAAATATCATGGAAAATAAAACAAGGTTGAATCAATATGGAATGTAAAATAACCGAATACACATGGTATTTAAATAACATAAATATGATTATAATATATCTCAAAGTCAATATGACAAGGTAAATAACTAAAAAACATGCCATTTAATAAAAAACTGAGAATGAAATCCATCTAAAGATATCATCATTATGAAAATATAATGGATAATAAGATATGCCATAATCAATATAGAAAGGTAAAAAACTAAAAACACATGTCATTTAATTAATAAAATGATAATTAAATGAATCCATATATAATATCATTGAGAAAATTTCATGGAGAATAACAACTAAATTCTTAGTGAAGGAAATGCTTAATTAATGGATTTAATGACCTCATGCACTCGATATCTCAACTCTCAAGACATTTTCCAAAATATATTAAAACAATATTTAAATACTAGATTAATAATAACTTACTAATTCATTTCCTGAGAGTTCCAATGTATAAAGGGGATATATAATTTTGGACCCCACCAAACAATACAGGCCCAAATAATTCCTAATATATCAGATAATGGATTTAATTCATGAATCAATTTTCCTTATTAATAAATATCTATATAGAGTAAAGAAAATGGATTTCTCAATATGTCATAGTTAATCAAGTTACATTAAAAGTAATAACCACATGTAAAAATGGTTAGTGTTTTAGGAAATAATCATATCCATGATAAAAATAAAATGTTTATTTAAGGGAAGAAACATATGTAAAAATGATATATGGTTTATAAAATAATAATTTCCATTATATAGAGAATATGGACATTTAAGAGAAACAACATATGTATAAATAATATATGGTTTATGGAATAATCATATCCATGATACAATAAATATGGATATTTAATTGAAATAAACTATACAATGATCATAAGAGAGTGAAGGTTTCAAAGTAAGGATAATGAATACAAAAAAAGAATGAAGAAAGTGAATTTTCAATACATTATTTGGTCAAAATGACTATAAAAGATAAAAAATAATACAAATGGAAAAAATTCAACTTACCCTAGTGTATCATATGTACAATAAAAGGATGATGTTTCTTATGAATTAAGATAACATAAAAATTTAATTAAAACATTCTGGATGAAAATAAACCATGAAATTTGAAAATGTTTTTAAAAAAACATAACAAAACATTTTGAAAATAAGTTTCTTTAAAAATAATATCCGAAAATTATAATGTATTTTTTTTGTAATATTTACTCACAATGACGGTAGGAAATTATGTACATTTCAGGCATGTTAAAACAAATATTCCTTTTACATTTTTAGTAAAATAAAAATATTCCCTGATTTTGAAAATAACATGAAGATTTCATTCAAAAAAAATTTCAACAAAAATGGGTAAAAATATATTTAACAAATCATTTGGAAAATGTAACAATTTTTTTTAAAACACTTTTAGAAGACATGGCTTTGGAATAAAAAATATTTTTGGCCCAAGAGAGAAATTACATCAAATTTAATAAAATTGTTTTTTATCAATTAGTTTAAGTAAAAATTAGTGTTAAAAATGTTACTGTAACATGAAAATATCATGAATAAACATATGATAAGAAATTAAAATGGGTTTACATAAAAAATGAAAAAATAATTTCTTTCAACTAAAATTAAAAAGTAAATAATCTTGACTAGAATAAGATTGTGAAATAAACCCTTACAATGACCATAACTTTGAAGTAATAATTTATAAATGAATTTATTACGTGTATAAAATATAAACACCCATAAAATAAGTGGAAATAAATCTCAATATAACAATAATTCATTAAACACATAACCTTATAATGTCAAAGATGACGAAGAAGTAATGTAACATAATGAAAAGAAATTGAGTTATAAAGTTACATACCACTTGGTAAATTTTAAGTCAAATCCTCTTGGATGAAATAACTTAAATTGAAACATAAATTATCATGAATTATTATTGATTAATTATATTAATGTATATATATGTACACCACATAAAAAAATTAGGTTTAGAATAATAAAATATGCCACAATGAAGGGAAATTGAAATAATATCCCTTACCTCGAGTTCAAATCATCACATACGTTCTTTATTTTCCTGAATAATTAAATTATGTTAATTATTTTATTGTTTAAGAACATTTTTTAAGTCTATTTTTTCATTTATTTCACTTATTACCATGTTATATTAAATTAATTAATCAATTATGTTTATGTCTATTGTTCTGATGATATTTAACTTATTTATCAAAAATGTCTTTAGTAGATCGCGATTGGTCCAAGTTGTAACTATTTAAACACCTATAGAATAATAATAATAAAATAATTATAATATTTATACATCAATTATACTTTTGAAACCAATCACAAATGATGGTTTTGATAAATGATGAGTGTAATGATCATGGATATGGTAGGTTCTACGCACGCATGAGTAACATTTCCATTTTTCAATGATCATTATGTAAAGTATGTAGGTAATATTTTACCTTTAACAAATTATAATAATATCATAGGTACAACATTATTTGTTTATATATAATTATATATATCATCCATGTGTTTTGGTGATGAAAAAAGAGTCACATTGCTTTGTAAAGGATGTAGTCTAGATATACATGAACGACATTATCATATTCCATTGAGTGAAAAGGTAATAGGGAAAATGATATATTTTATTTTAATAATGATAAATACACCATTAAAATAATAATTATTTAATTTATAAAACATATATCCATCAAATTTATCGTTATTATATTACAAGTAATGCATTTGTGAAAAACTAACCACATCGCTTCGTGAGGTGGTAGTCCACTATACACATGAGTGACGTTATCGTATATCCTGAGGAATAAAAATTAAAAGGTATATATATGATATATGGAATATATAGGCATAATTATTTTATAATTATAATATAAATTTTTTATATCCATCATCATATCAAACTGTGATTGGTGTTGATGGAAAATGTGTCACATCGGTTCGTGAGGCTGTAGTCCGCCGTACACACGGGCAATGTTATGATTTCCCTTTTAAGGTAATAGAAGAAGGATATAGGTCATTCCCTTAAAATAATAAAATATAATTATATAATAGATACTATTTTTATTATATAATCCTAAATTCATAATATTATAAGGAGGTGGTAGAAGAAATAAAAAAGTCATAGGTTGGAGTTTTACATCTGCTTGGACAACCCCTTTACGATTATACCTAAATTATCCCCAGAGTGAATTTATGAACAAAATGAGGCTTTTTGGATGAATTTGTAAAATTTTTAACTTTAATTTGGAATTTATTTGATGAACAAAAATGGTTTCATGGTGTGAATAAATGAGAATATGGGGTGGCCATTTATAAGTGGGGTGAGTGGTATACATGTAATTTTTGAAAAGAAAAAGGCGTACCAACATTTTTCACATGAAGAGGGTAAAAAATAAAGTATTATTGAGAATTATAAATTATAAGGTATAAATATTTCTACAAAATATATTTTAGGCTTTTTTTTAATTTTAACCCTTATCGTTTTAGATTAACCCCAATAGACCTATTTTTTATATTAACCATGGTAATTAATTTTCACACTTTTAACTATTAATTTTAGTAAAAAATTAAGTTTAACATATTAGAAAATATAAATTATGATGATTATAAATATAAAATTCATTTTATTAAATTCAATTCAAAGAATTTGGAAAATTAAATTTAAAATAATACCCATAGAACTAATGAAAAAGTGGGGTTTTAAAGGGAACATTCTCATAAGTATAGAATGCATGAATATTGAAAGTGAATATAAAATTGATAAAAATGACATAAATTAGTTAAATTTTAATATAATTGTTTCTATTATTACTTTAAACCGAATTTATAGATTAATTAAACTATGTAAATAAATTAAATGAAAATGTGGTTTCCAATAAAATCAGTATTTTTTACTATTCATCAAAAAATGAAAATTTTCAGAAAAATCCAAATAATTCACCCTAATATAACTTTGATATTATTATTTCAAAAATTATTTTAATTTTATAAAATATATTTTATAAAGGTTAAAATAATTAATTTTATCATAAGTACACAAGAAGCGACAGAACCACTTTCTTTAAAAAAATAACTTTTAAAAACCACTTCATATTATTTTAAATGATTCTTATTTTATTTATAATAAATATTTAAACATAATTATCATAATTTAGTTTGTAATATTCATAATTTCCAATTTAATGGATAGTTTATAATGGTATACCATATCATAGTTCTTTTAGACTCGAGGTTTCATTTCATGGTATCTATCAAAGAGATTATCTTTAAAGAAAAACATTTATTAGGTTATCTAAGCTCACTATTGCATGTCACATACATTATATAATATAATGTGATTTTTAAATAATTTAAGTGTGTTATAGATTTTGACTAACCTTAGGTCGTCCCCAGGGTAAATGTCGTGTTATAGAATCAACCATGGTCTCAAATTTTTGATCTGAAGCTCCATTCGGGAGTTATTCTATTATTCCCAAGAAACTGCACATGTGTGTTATTAATATTTTTATAATATCAATTAAGGGACCATTGGGCCTTGTAATATCATTATTTCATAGAGCATGGATCTAAAAATATTTATGAAAATATTTCAATGTCTTACAAAGTAAAAAATGGGTCATTACATTATTCATGTTCTTCATGATAAACCACTTTAGAACATTAAGGAATATATATTCTCACTCAATCCAAGAAACCTAATGGATATATCTAAATAGATATTCATACCTAGTATGTTGGATAATTAATCAATTTATTTATCATAGAATAACATTCCCAGAAAATCCTTTACAAAATTTAATGTTAGAACATCATTTTCGATAAGATGTATGCCATCCACATATAGTATTAAAAATACAACAAAACTCCCACTAACCTTATTTTATATTATAGAAACATCCACATTTCTGATTGAACCAAACTATTTTATTACATCATCAAGAGTGATATTACAACTCTAAGAAGCTACCTTGAATCCATAAATGGACTATTAGAATAAAGAAACCTTATCAGTCTCATTTGGAAATTTGAAGCCACAAATTGAATCATATAATCATGTTTAACTAAATTACAATTAATAAAAGTAGATTTAACTAAAATATGATATATCCCATAATCATAATTATAATTTATTTCATGTAATATCTTAATGAAATTTATCATTTCCACTAGTGAAAAATCTTCTTTATAGAAATTAATATGTATTTTCTTATAATATTTTGCAACAATTAGGGATTTATAGTTAGATACTCCACCATCCATGTCATTTTTCTTGAGAAACCCCACTTTTAACCTATGTTTATCACCATTTTAGGTTAATCTAATTAGTTTTAAACATGGTTAGTGTATATGTAGTTCATATTATATTTCAATGACTTTAAATACTTCTCAAAATTATAACTCTCAATTAACTCTTGATAGGTAGTTTTTCATTATCTATGAACAATACTTTGTCATCATCTTACATTATAAATATTAATTTTTTTGGAATTTATTGAATCCTTCTATATCTATAAGGTTTTTGTGCAACCTTAGTCAGTTCATCCTAAAAAACTCTTTATGAAACAAGCCAAACATTCACCTTAAAAAAACTAAATTATTATTTCTATTGAAATTCTACAAAATAAAATTTCCTCTAACTTAATCAATAATCAGTATAATATTTCTTAATAAAAATAAAAGTTTGGGCCATAAAATGTTTATGGTAAATTTTAAAAAACAAATTACCTATTTTGATTCATAATCATAACTAATAAATAATAATTTTTGAAACTTAATGTTAGGTTTTTCAGAAGATAAAAACAATACATAGTCTTTACAATCACAAAATAAAAAAAAAATTATGAAATTTCCCAATCAATATATAATATGGCATATTTATGTGTACTTTAAATGTAATGTGGTTATGTATAATCATATCCCAAAAATGATACATATATTTCATGCTAACTCGTCATTGAGAAAACCATATACAAAAATTGTATAATTACCTTCTCAAAAACACCATTTCACTTTAGTGTTTGAGAAGGATTGAGTTTTTGTATAATTACCTAATCTCTCAAATGATAAAAAAATTCCAAGATCAAGTATTTACTATCATGATCTGATCAAATAATATTAATATATTTTTTAAGTTTATTGTGTACTTCACTTTTGTGAACATTAAAATTTTGAAAAGATTCAATCCTTTGTCTCAAAAGAAACATATAATCATACAAACTAAAATCACTAGTCAAGGATACATTATAAATATACCCACCACTCACTTGAGTAATAATTGGACTACATATATAACTATATATAAGATACATTAGTCCACCATCCCTATCACAATATCTACTAAAAGCTTATTTTTTATTTTTTCCTAACAAATAGTTTTCATTATATTTAAAGGATTATTAGTTGAATTATTCTAATAATAAAACTATATGTATTCTATGAATTAATTTATTATTTATATTCCCAAGGAAACAATTCTAAAGATACAATGTGTGAGAATCAAATCCTACTTTCTTATATTGAATGTTATAGAATCAACTATCTATATCAAAATTATATAATAATTCACCGTATTTTATATTGTAAAGACAATTTTTCTAAAATATATATAATAAATCATATCCTTAATAATAAATGAAAATTTTTTATTTTACAAAAAATTTACAAAAATATTTTTTTTGAAAGGACATAGTAATCGTTTTTCAATTATAAACATAATCCACTAGGTAGATTTGATCATATGCTCTAACATTGAAGGAAACCACTCTTGACCCATTTTCAACATACATATTCACCTCTTAGTTAATAAATTATCTCATATTTTAGATTATGTGTTTATATATACAAATATGTAATGAATACCCATTATTTAGTACCCTTGAGTTAGAATTAGAAAAAAAGATTTGAAGAAAATTCTATTTCATATGATTAAAATGTTCCCTATGGACAACACTTCCCAATCCTAGATACTAATATAGAATTTTATTATAGTCCATTACTATATGTTAAATAATTTTTTTTATCATTATGATAACCATAATCAATAAAAAATATTTGGGGGAGTATCATGTTTTTTATATTTTTATCAAGGAAGTTTAAGGAAAATGATCCCACTAAAATGAGAATTCCATATATCATTCACTTTAGTGGAAACAATTCATATTTCTCAATATAATGAGTCTTATTTGGAATTTCTATCACCACTTTGTTATTTATGTTATCCATGGTTTTAATTATATCAAATACGATTCTTATATAATTTTGTGGAAAACACCATTCAGAATTCCTCATAGGAATTGTCCTAACTGAATCCATCTGGTAACATAATACTATTAGGTTCATCCATATTTGATTAACCTAAATCTTTCAGTTGAATAGGGGTTCCTGATCTAATTAATTCCACCTATATCTAGTATTCCTTAAATAATATAATTCATGGGAACCCAACTTTGGCATGACCTAATCATTTGGATATTCTAGGTAATGAAACATGTTTTCTATCTATAGAATCCCACAGTTAATATATGGGGGGTTTTATGGGCCTCACCAATATAACATGAAACACATACATATTAAATATATAACTATTACATATGTTTTAATATTAATTATCTAATATTATATTGCAATATTTATTAATTCTTTTGAAAATTTAGTTTCAGAATCCTTATTCTTTCCACAAAATTAATATGTGGGAAGCATAATAATTTTTAACCCATTACACAACTCAATGTTTCTAATACTAACACAATAATATAATCCAAATATATCGATACATATCCAAATGCATCACATGTATATGGTACATGATAATCTTCCATATTTAGGTCTAGAATCACATCAAATTAATGATCACCACAAGGGTTAGTGTGGTGTAATAGGTATCCAACACCCATATTTATAGATAGAGCATATGTCACATACCACTATGGTTTTTAGGTACTTCCATATACTTTTTTGTTTTCATTATATTTTTTCAATACTAGGTTCTTTCAAGTGGTTTTTAATTTTTAATTGGGCTTATAGTTTTGGATCTTAGGTTCGTTTAATTTTGGACCCAAACTTATAGCTATAAAAGATATAGGTGGTCCATCATCTAGCTGGTTCAAGATATCGAATAGTCAATGGACTATCCTATGATATCCCAGGATATAGAAGGTCCACCATCTAGTAGGTGACCTACCATGGGCCATCCAATCAATGGGGATAAATGAAATAATTCTTCATGAAACTACCATCCATCCTGTTGCCCCCCACTAGCCAACCGGTATCCCACTGGAAAGATAGATGATAGTTATTAGCTCTATATTGATGCCATTATAGATGGAAAAAATTAAGGTAAAAATTATATTTCTTCCCAAAAGCATTCCATTATCCTCATACCTTGACAAAAAATCGACCTATTCTATCCTTTTGTGACTCATTGGATTATTTTGGATCTCCTAACATTAATCCATTGTGGACCAATTTTTAATCAAATCCATGAGCCTCTATCAGTGAGTTTGACTTTGACTTGATGTTAAATTTTATTCAAATTTATGTTTCTCTTGTTTATTTCTATATATTAGAAATATAGAACATGGGAAATCATTGGATTTGGGTTTAAACTAAGGATCTTCCCCTTGATTCGTTGAACCTTCTATCTCCTCATCTTATAGATTCCATCTAGTATTTATGTACCATGTTTTTAAAGATAGGTGGTTATATATAATTTTATTATTCTAAAAACCATGATTATTTTCAGCTTTAAATTTTACTCTAAAATTGGTTAAATTCATGATCAATTTTTTGATAAAATATAGTGGTTTTTTTTATGTATATGAAATGGAGTTTCCTAATTGGTGGTATTAATGAAATTGTTCTAAAATCATATTTTATATTATTTAAAAGGTTTTTCGATTAAATATTTATAAAATTATACTTTGAATTATTGTAATTTTGAAAAATGGTAAGACCCAATATGATCAATGTTGATGTAGTTATTTATTTTTTGGAATGACATATTACCTATAGGCCTATTGTTCTATTGTAATGTTCACATCAAGTGGCCTAATGTATGCTTAGAATCCACTCTCCAGAGTGAAGTCTTACCCCTTAGGCTTAGTTTTCAAGGATAAAGTGTAAACTAGGTGTCTTATTTATTATATAAATTATATGATGATCCTCATTAACCTAGACCTAATGTACCCCAAATGTTAGTTTTCGTCATTGATATTTTTTAGAAATTTAAATTTGACATTTTTAGGGAAATGGTTTGAAAATTGGGTTGTTGGTAACGATTTAAAAGTCATGAATATGTTGGTTTTCTATGTTTTATAATAAATTATGTAACAATTATATCTCACTAATTTTATTTATTTACTAGAGTATAATTTTTTAAATTTATAAATCAAACTTATAAAAAACATAGTGGGATCTTACTGGGATTGTTTTCTCACAACCTTCATACACCTTTGAGTATATGTAGATAATTTGTTTTCTAATGTTGTTAAAGTAAAGGCACTGTAAGGTGGTATATGGTTTATTTTTTATTAGGGAATGAATGTTTGGTAGTGACTACTTGTCAAGTGAAATATTTTCCATTTTCTATTGTGGATTTATTTTTGAATACCAATATTCTATTTATTAACATCATTATGTTTTATGTTATATTGTGTAAAAATCAACCCCAAAGGTAGTTTTTAATAACAAAGAACCTTCCACTAGACCGTGGAGATCAAGAAATACATTTTAATTGTGGAAAGATTTTTTCAAGTTCTAGATAGTTAGAAAATATAGGTTTGTTAAGGAAACATTTGTATAAAAGGATTTTTTCCACATATTTTCATTGTTAGTATGCATCTTGGGATGTCTTAGTAGATTGGATATAGGAGTGTTGGGATTTAATGGGTTGGTTGTGAGTGAGTGCCTACCCTCCTCTCATTGTGACAAGCCTTAAGATACTATGGTTGGTAATGTCCTGTATATTTTGGGATTCAAAGTGTTTTAATCCCAGTATTTCTTTTTTCCATGTATATTTATAATTTTAGTTGAAATTTATTATTTTAAGTTGGAATTGATTTATGGGACTAATTTTTTTGCCCCTTTTTTTGAGGATGTGTTCTTCCATTCCCCCCACGAGACTTCTATTGAATCCTCATGAAGGTTCTGTTGATGAACCTTAGTTGGAATACCCTTTAATAGATTAAAATATCCTTGAAGAAGTTGTGTGCACTGTCCTAGATTTAGACCAAGGGGTGTAACTAGTCCTTTATTTAGGATATAGAGATGAAAACTCCAAAGGAAGAGGATATGGATCAAAGAAAATATATTCTTCATTAGAAACAACCATGTTTTCAAGGGATGAATGATTATCATGAGGTAGAATATTGGTTTTAAAATATTGAAGGACTAATTGAATTCTTGGATATCTATGATTCTATCTAGGTGAGGTATTCTATGTTTATGATTGAAGGACTGAGTATGAAGTGGTGGGAGTTAGTAGTTTTGGAATAGAATAAAGGGAGATTCGATTGGATAGACTTAGAACAAATACTCACCAATCAATTAAAAATAGATTCCATGACCATGGAGAAATCTATAGAGTTCCTCAAGTTTAATAAAGGTATTCATATAGTGATAGAATAAACTAATATATTCACCTACATCACTCTGTTTTCACCCGGTTTTATAAAAAATATAAATATCAAATCATGGAGGTTTTAGATATCCTTTCGTCATGATATCCAATCATGATATTTCTTCATAAATATTTCTACATATGTCAAGGTGGTGGATAGGGAACTGATGGCAGATATTGACCTTGGTGGTATGTCAAGGTTGAATGAGGTTCCTCTAACCCCTAGTTATAAATTTAGTGGCACTTATATAGGGAATATGAAGTAGATTTAGTTTCATAATGGAAATATTGGTGATGATTTATAAAAAAACAATTTTTCTCAATCATAAATGGTTAGTGGTTCTAATTTTTACGGGTTTGGATTGATAGGGAATACAAAGAACATATTCCCTAGGCCTATAATGATTTGTAACTCATGAGGAAAATATGGTCATTTAAAGAATTAACAAAAGGATCTTTATTATCCTCACTCTAGCACTGATCATCAAAAGTTAAAGGATTTATTATTTATTCTTATTCTTCAGAGAAGATAATGTTCCATCCACAATCCTTTAGGATGAGTCATTTACTTGTAGTCTAGGAATTTGTAATACAAGTTGATGTAGGTCCAAAAACTGTGATAGGTACCATCACAGCTACTTAAACAATAGATTTTACTTTATTTGATATAAGTTCCACTCAATCCTTTATTTCAACCAGTATTGTGGATATTTTAAATCATCTAATGGAAATCATTCTATTCATTATAAAATTTGCAATGAATCTAGGAAAGAAGAATGGATAGGGTTTCACATTCCCATCATGATTTTTTTATGTGTGATATTGATTTGGTTTTGGATTTTTTGGTTCATGACATATACCTCCTCAATGTTATTATTAGGATGGTCTGGTTGATTGATTGTAAATCTTTAACTTATTGTTATCATCAGTGGGATTCCTTAACTAACCCACATGGTATCTACAACGTGTTTCAAAGAGAATGGGACCCATGGTCCATTCATTAAGGACATACACTTATAGATATTGACAGGTTGATGTCATTTCTGTGGATAAATTAGGATATGAAGCTTTTATTTAAGATCTTACTTCAGTTTTTGATAAATTTATTGAATAATTTTATGATAATTCAATGGGTTTTACTTTAGGGAGTTAAGTGGATTTCTTGATGGACATAGTTCTGGGAATTTATCCAATATCGATACTTTCATGACTCGTCCCCTAGGGCACGTTCCATGACTACCCCAAGCATGCCTTCCATAGGCTAGGGGCTGGCGACTAGCACTGAAGGTGTATTCCCAAAAACTGGGAAGACATTGCCTTTATAACACGTAATACACACAACCAAGCACACAACAAGATACGAACTAAAGTAAAATGAATAGTAAATAGAGTGAGTACTGTAAGTAAAAGGGGACAGAATACAAGCCTAAATGGAAAGTACAAAGAAAACAAGAAATTACAAGACGACTGATAGGTGAAAAGCAGCTCCTGGATCATCCACCATGAATCCTAACTGAAGGGTAGGTACAGCCCATGAACGGCCATCTCTATGGTTCACCTCGTCTAACGTCCACCTCCAAGCCACCTCCAATCCTGGTAATTTCATCCTCAGTCAGCGCTGTCCTTCATCTGCACCATACACAATAGGGTACGGGCATAGCCCATGCAGGGGTGAGTATAACGATACTCAGTAGGGACCCCAAGACCCTCATGGTCTCAAAAAATCTACTAAGGATAAACCACAAGGCATGAAATCACCTAACAACCATACTTAGGTATATGCCCATACATATACCTAAGTTATCAAGTATACCCATCTCAATCATGAGGAAAACACAGGGTCCAACCCAAAATCGCAAAGCTCAACTATTCTATAAATAAATGAATACAAAAAAGGTAGGTACAACACAGGTACACACACAGATGATTACCACCAAGGTATCACCAAGAAGGAAAGTACCACACAGGTATGTAATCAACTCACACAAGGTATAACGTAAGTATAGTTGTAGAGATGATTATATGTAACTACTAATTCATATTACTATGTTAGGAATATCTTCTGTTGACCCACATAGGATCGCTCGGTGATGACCCACAGAGGATCGCTAGGTGCTGACCCACACAGGATCGCTCTGTGCTGACCCATACAGGATCGCTCTATGCTGACCCACATAGGATCGCTAGGTGCTAACCCACAGAGGATCACTTGGTGCTGACCCACACAGGATCGCTCGGTTCTGACCCACACAGGATCGCTTGGTGCTAACCTACCCAAGATTGCTCAGTGCTGACCCACACAGGATCGGTCTTCATTCTTCATGTCACAGCCAGCTACTGGGTTCCCACACTACGTTATCTTGTCTCTAGGAGGGTTCGCTCTACAAGCCACAGGTCGATACTCTAACTGCTATGAAGTCCCATGAAGTAGTATAAAAAATTACCACCATGTCATAGGGGTATCAATGCAACAGACAGTTCATCAATCGAACACCCGGTCTGTAAGTTATTAGTATTTCAGTCCCAAGGGCCCGATTGGATTTGTGCTCGATCGAACCCGACCATTTCCCACATTATCCAAATGTCTAGTGTGGTATACCAAAGGGACCATCCCACTCTACGGTTTCCAGCGCCATAGACGTTTTGTCAAACGGACACCCGGTGCCAATGATATGGCCGAAAGTGCGTAAATGGGTCGAGTGGGGTCAGGCCATGTTTGTTTAGACAACACACTCGGCATTAGAGAGGTAGAAAGCGACTCAACAAGAACTTGAATGAAGAACATCCAACCCTAACCACCGACAATGATTATTCACAAACCTGCAAAAGAAATCATCCGTAGATCCATTATTTAGAGAGTTGATCTGCGTTCTTTGTTTTAGAAGGGAAGAAGAACATGGGAATCCATAATCACAAAAAATAAAAACCCCACCTCGGAGATTTTTATATGGATGTCATGAGGAAAGAGACAAAGTCGTTGGGGATAGAGAGACGTCAGTGACATCATCATTTCCTCGATCATCAATTCGTTCGTCATTGGAGATGTTCCTCATCGGCTTGAGTGTTCTTCTTTGGGGAGCACGTTCTTCACTGGGGAAAGCGTTCTTCGTTGGAGAGAATAATCCTCCAAATATTCTACCTCCCAATTCCACAAAAATGAAAAATAAATAGCCAACATAAAATTAATAACTTAACATTTAATTTTATGCTGACAAATAAATTTAATCGGTAACTTAACATTTAATTTTATGTTGAAACATAAAATTAATCTATAACTTAACATTTAATTTTATGTTGACACATAAAATTAATTGAGGGAGTTGAGAGGTTTCCTCCCCCCATTATGAGGGGTTTGGGTGGTCCCCGCCACCAAGCTTTGAATTAAAAAATGGAGGTTTTAGTTTGGGTGGTCCCCATATCCATAACCTATGTAGAGATATTTACTAGAAATAAAATAAAAGTTTATTTTATTTTATTTTTCATTTCCACGAAAACCCCAAAAACTATCCTTCACTCTAGACCCAATGCGGTCGAGATGATGGTCCCATTAAGCGAATATCAGCGCTGCAAGTTCAATGGTGCCCTCAGATTTCAATTCCAAGCACCGGTTCAAATGTTACAAAAACCCGCTTGCACATTTACTGAACGTACCCCAAAAAAAGTTCAGAAATTCATTATGGGCACACTGGGCCTCAGAATCATGTTCCATCAATTTTCATAGACTCGTAAAATTCCCATATATTTAAAAAAAATTACATGGAAATTCTAGGACTTTACATTCTCCCCACCTCAGGTCTTTGCATCCCTGTAAGCCACAACTCAATCTAAGTGAACAAATGGGGGTACTAAGAACACATCTGAGCCTCCTGCTCCCATGTGCTCTCCTGGAGGTTCCCGTGATTCTATTGAACACGCACCAGAGGTATCGACGATCCACAATGGACCCACTCCTATCGATCCTCAATCTCCACTGGAACCTTCGAAAACATCGACCCATCATCGATGTCTATCTCACCATGGTTGATGATGTGATAAGGGTCATGCACGTATCTCCTCATCTGGGTAATGTGGAAGATGTCATGCACCCTGTACAACTGAGGTGGAAGAGCTAAGAGGTTTTCCACCTTGCCAACTCTGCTGAGAACCTGAAAAGGTCCGATGAATCTCAGAGATAACTTGCCACCTCGACCAAATCTCTGTAATCCTTATCGAGGTGAGACCCGTAGAAAGACGTGGTCACCATCCTCCAACTCCAGAGGTATTTTTCTCTTATCAGCATAAGACTTCTTCCTACTTTGTGTAGTCTTCATTTGTTCTTCGATGATTAGCACCTTCTCTATGGTTTCCCGTACCATCTCTGGTCCCACTAGTGCTGACTCCCCAAGATCGGTCCAGCACAAAGGCGATCTGCAAGGTTTCCCGTACAATGCCTCAAAAGGTGCCATCCCAATGGTGGAGTGATAGCTGTTGTTTTATGAAAAATCCACCAAAGGAAAGTGATAATCCCAGCTACGACCAAAGTCGAGGACAAAAGCATGTTGTATGTCCTCGAGGGTCTGAATGTTCCTCTCAGTCTGGCCATCCATCTGAGGATAGAAGACGGTACTCAAACGAAGCTTCCTCCCGAAAGCCTCCTACAACCCCGTCTATAGCCAAGAAGTAAAACCTGTATCATGATTGGAGACAATCGTCGAGGATACTCCATGTAGCCGCACAATCACTTGCACATAGAGGCATCCCAAGCTCTCTACTGAACCCTACTCTCTGATCGGTAGGAAGTGGGACGAATTGGTGAGTCGGTTGATGATCACCCAGATAGAGTCATGACCTCTGGATGTGCATGGAAGTCCTGTCACGATGCCCATGGATATCCCATCCCACTTCCACTCTAGGACCTCTAAAGGATGAACCAAGTCTGTTGGTACGAGATGCTCTGACTTCACTTGCTAGAAAGTGAGGCAATGAGAGACAAAATCTACAACTACTTTCTTCATTCCTGGCCACAAGTGTTGTCGTCAGAGATCTTAGTACATCTTTGCCACTCTTGGATGTACCTCTAGAGGGGATGTGTGGAACTCCCTCATCACTTCCTCTCGAAGTGACACTGGTACAATGGTAAGTCCTCTGAAGAGGATGACATGATTTCAACCTTTAGAAAATCCATCAAGTGCATGCCTTGTGGATATCTGAGCATATTGAGCCTCGAATTCAGCGTCCCCACGCTGCGCCTCCCTGAATCACTGATGAAGTGGGGTAGTGATTGTAAGAGACTAAAGAAAAACTACTCCATCCTGATCCACAAAGGATATCTACAAAGCGGCCAGATGCTCCATCGCCTTGCCAAGAAGGTGTATACCAGACCTCCTGCTGAGTGCATCTACTACAATGTTCCCCTTCACAGGAGTTTAAACTATCTGGAAGTCATAGTCCAGGAAGAACTCAATCCAACGTCATTATCTCAGGTTCAAGTCCTTCTGAGAGAAGATATACCTGAGACTCTTGTGATTAAAGTAGACTATAAAACACTCTCCCATCAAGTAATGTCACCACATCTTCAAGGCAAAGACCACTGTTGCTAACTCCAGGTCATGGGTAGTGTAGTTCTGCTCATGCTGTCTCAGTTGTTGCGAACCATATGTGATCACTGCTTACTCCTATACTAGGAAACATCCAAGCCTAGTCCCTAATGCATCGCAGTAGACCACGTACCCTACGCCCTCCTCTAGAAGGCCCAAGATGGCGGCACTAGTCATCCTCTGCCTCTGATCCTAAAAAATCTACTGGCATCTCTCTGACCACATGAAGGGTTGCCCCGTTTTAATCAACGCTGATAGAGGTGCTGCAACTCTGGAGAAATCTGGCACAAATCTATGGTAGTATCCAGCCAAACATAGAAAACTTCGTACCTCCATCACACTCCTGGGTGGATCCCAAGCCAGTACCACCTCAACCTTCACTGGATCCACTGCAACTCCATCCTCCTATATGACATGTCCCAAAAAGTGGACCCCTTATATCCAAAACTGGAACGTCGAGAGATTACTATAAATTCGGTGCTCTCGGAGTGTGTCCAGTACTACCTCTAAATGATAGGAATTCTCCTCCTCAGTAGCTGAGAAGACCAGAATGTCATCGATGAAGACTACTACAAAGCGATCAAGGTATGGTTGAAAGATCCTATTCATGAGTCCCATGAACACTACTGGAGCATTGGTTACACCGAATGGTATAACGAAGAACTTTTAGTGGCCATAACGACATCTGAAATCCATCTTCTACACATCCTTATCTCATACTCTGAGCTGGTGATAGCTTGATTTGAGGTCTATCTTCGAGAACCATCGTGCTCCCTTCAGCTGATCAAAGAGTTCGTCAATCCTCGGAAGTGGGTACTTGTTCTCCACGGTCACCTAGTTCAAGTGCCGATAGTCGAAAAAAAGTCTCAAACTCCCATCCGCCTTCTTGGAAAATAAAACTGGGGCTGCCCAAGGGGAAACACTGGGTCAGATGAATCCCTTCCCCTGCAAGTCTTCTAGATGTATCCGCAGCTCACGAAGCTCTGCAGGAGCTATACAATATGATGGTATAGATATCGGTGTCATCCTGGGGTACAAGTAAATGTAAAATTCCACCTCTCTATGAGGGCGTAGTCCCAAAACATCATCAGGGAAGACATCCGCGTACTGGTCCACCACTACAGGATGACATGGAATCTCCACATCAACTGCTCTGAGGGTAAGGCTAGACAACTGATGAGTGATTGGTTGCACTCTCCTTCAGGTAAGTCCATCTTGTGCTGTAAAGGATCCCTTCTCACTAGTGAAGGTAAACCTAGTCCCATCTATGAGGACACAACACACATTGTTCCTAATTCATTCAATCTGAGCATGGACTATAGATAACCAATCTATAACCAAGGTGACGTCGTAAGGCCTCGACGCCGCTACTAGGAGATCCCAGCTGAAGTTCTCGCCTCCTTGTGTAAGCTCGAACAGTCAGGACCAGTGCGTAATCGTCAAATCCGCTCTTGTAGGAGTCTCTAGCCGTAAGGATCGAGCAAACAACTCTGTCAGAATCTTAGAGCTCCAAATGAGGGCATTAGCAATAAAATAATGACTTGCACCTGTGTCTATAAGTACTGAAGCTAAGGTGAAGTAGACACAGATCGTACCTCGTATCATCTCCGGAGTGCCGTGATTGTAGGCCTCAACTGCCTGGAGCTAAGCTCACCCATGTCCTCTTATACCCTGTGGTCAGGCTGGGCCACCTTGTGGTGGTGGCATTAACATCTCAAATTATTGCCCACCACCAGCTACATGGTCATCTTTTCTGCCACATTCACATGCTCCCTACGGACATCCATGGTCGAACCTCTATCTTTGCCTGGGTGGTCCTTCGACTGTCTTCTTATCATCCATATGGCGGGTCAGACAGTCACAAGCCATGTGACACTACCCACCGCATGTGTAACACTTGACCCTCCTAGAATGTCTGGATTTTCCTCAGGTTCCCCACACAAACGACTCTGAATCCTACGGTCGTCCACCTATAGGTCTGGTCCTATTGGACCTCTATGTAATTTTTATACTGCCAGCTGTATAAGACTCCGCTACGAGATGACTGGTAGTGGGTCTTGATGCTGGTGACTATGCAACAAGGAAACTCTCCACTAAAAGGGCTCTCTCTAATACCCCCACCTGGGTCGGGATGCTAACTGAGATCATAGAAGCCCTGAAATCCCGCTTGAGTCCCTACTCAAAGGTCTAGGCCCTGAAGAATGGGTCCCAAACCATATCAGTGGAGTAGCGTGAGAGGTCAATGAACCTCACTGAGTACCAAGCCACAGTCATATTTCCCTGCTGCAGATGAAGAAGCTCCGATATGTGCACTGTGCGAAGAGTCGCTGGGATAAAATCTACCCGAAACAGGCTCTCGAAGTCTACCCAGAGAAGTGTTACCTCATTGTGAACCTAGAGCATCAAGCTCCACCATATGCCTACTGATTCCTGTAGAATGCTGGCGATAAGGATCACCATGAGATCGACTGGTGTCCCAACCTGTCAAAAGACTCTCACTACAGCCTCAAAGCAATCCTCAACTACCTATGAGTCAGTCTCTCCCCTAAACATGGGTGTCCTCTGGTGCTGGAACTCATGAAACTCACTCAAGAGGCGTGCACCCTCTACTGCTACGGTTGGTGGCATCAGTGGCCCAACAGGTAATGGTACCGCTAGTGCCTCTACTGGAAGAGGGCCTTGCACCGAGGCCTCGTCGCTCAGGGGGCTATCAGAGCGTACTACTCTCAGAACCCTAGTTGGCTATCTACGTGGAGGCATCCTGAAAACAAACAGGTGCAACATGGTCAATAAGTTATACATGGTGAGCTGACTCAATATATCAAAAAAAAAATTCTTGGAAACACACACACAATCAGTGTTTTCATACACTGAGTCAGAAATTAGAAGTCAAGGTCTTGGTGTGTGGATACATCAACCTCCACTCCAACATTGGATTCCCTAAAATGATAACCACACTCACTATACTTAACTCTATTTCCATTAAAAAGATTAGAGTCCCTTGTTACATAGTAGAACCTACTCCTCTGATAAAAATTTTTCATGACCCGTCCCCTGGGGCCCGTGCCGTGACTACCCCAAGACGACCTTCCGTATGCCACAGTCTGGAGACTAGCACCGAAGGCGTATTCCCTAAAACTGGGAAGGCATTGCTTTTATAACCTATAACAAACAAAACCAAGAACACATCAAGATATGAACTCAAGTAAACTGAATAGTAAACAGAGTGAGTACAGAAAGTAAAAGGTGCCAGAATACAATCCCAACTAGAATGTACAAGGAAAACTGGAAAGTAAAAGACAATTGATAGGTGAAAAGACACTCTTGGATCATCCACCATCAATCCATCCTGAAGGGTAGGTACAACTCACGAACAACCGTCTCTATGGTTCGCCTCTTCTAACGTCCACCATCGAGCCACCTCCAATCCTGGTACTCTCATCCTTAGTCAGCGCTGTTCGTTGTCTACACCAGACACAATAGGGTGTGGGCATAACCCGTGAAGGGGTGAGTATAACGATACATAGTAGGGACCCCGAGACCCTGAAGGTCTCACAAAATTCAATAAGGATAAACCACAAGGCATGAAATCATCTAATAGCCCTACTTAGGTATATGCCCATACATATACCTAAGATATCATGTATACCCATCTAAATCATGAGGAAAACACAGGGTCCAACCCAAAAGCACAAAACTAAAATGTTCCACAAAGGAAGGAATACCAAAGAGGTACACACATAGAGGATTACCACCAAGGTATTACCACAAAGGAAATTACCACACATGTACGAACTCAGATCACACCAATTATAACTTAAGTACAATAGTAGAGATGATTATATGTAACTACTAATTCATCTTACACTGTTAGGAAGCTCTGCTGCTGACCCACAAAGGATCGCTCGGTGCTGACCCTGAAGGGATTTCTAGGTGTTGACCCACACAGGATCGCTCGGTGCGGACCCACACAGGATCACTCGGTGCTGACCCACATAGGATCACTAGGTGCGGACTGGCATAGGATCACTCGGTGCTGATCCAGACAGGATCTCTCTATGCTGACCTAAATAGGATCGCTCATTGCTGACCCACACAGGATTTCTCAGTGCTAACCCACACATGACCGCTCAGTGCTGACCCATAGAGGATCACTCTTCATTCTTCAAGTCACAGCCAACTACTGGGTTCTCGCACTATGCTCTCTTGTCTCCGGGATGGTCCGCTCCACAATCCACTGGTTGCTACTTCAACTCCCACTAATTACCAATAAGTACTATCACAAAGTAACATCACATCATAGGGGTCTCAACGCAATAGAAGGTGTGTCAATCGGACGCCCTGTCTGTATTTTATTAGCATTTTAGTCCTAAGGGCCCGGTTGGATTCATGCTTCATCCAACCCGAATATTTCCCAACATTATCCAAATCTATATTTGGATATACCAAAGGGACCGTCTCTCTCCAAGGTTTTCGGTGCCCCAGAAGATTCATCAAACGGACGCCTGATGCCAAAGATATGGACGAAAGTGCGTAAATGGGTCATGTGGGTCTAGGTCCGGTCCGACCCAGCCTGGGAAGACCAGATTTGGGTCATCCCAGCCGGAACCGTGGGGTCCGGCCTGGATCATGGTGCGGCCAAGCCCTCGTAGGGCGGCCCGGCCTGGCAGCATGGGGTGGCGAGGCAGTGGGGCGGCGCAGCGGGGCCGCAGGCGGCGGAGGCCGTGGGGCGGCGCGGCGGGGCTGCAGATGATGCAAGGCCACGAGGCGGTGGGGGATCGCAGGTGGCAGAGGCCGCGGGGTGGTTATGACTGTGGGCGGCTCCGTTACGCTGGCACCTTCGTCGCGGTCGGTGATGTTCCGAACACCACATCCATTCTTCGTTGTGGCACAAAGTCGCCTTCTTCCATCGTGATGGATACACCGTTCATGAAGAACGAAGGAGGGGTAGGTCCATGTTTGTTTGGCCTGAACCGTTCATGTTAGAGAGGTAGCAAGTGGATCAACGAGAACTTGAATGAATAACATCAAACCCTAACCTCCATCAATGATTATTCCCAAACCCGCAAAAGAAATCATCCATGGATCAACTAGTTAGAGAGTTGATCCTTGTTCTCTGTTTTAGAAGGGAAGAACATGGGAATCCATAATCACACATAATAAAAACCCTACCTCAGATATTTTTTGATGGAGGTCATGAGGAAAGAGTCAAAGTCGTTGGGGATAGATAGACCTTGGTGACATCGGTGTTTCCTCGATCATTGATTTGTTCTTCGTTGGAGAAGTTCCCCATTGGTGAGAGAGTTCTTCTTTGGGGAGCACATTCTTCATTGGGGAATGCATTATTCGTTGGAGAGAATAATCCTCCAAATCATCTCCCTCCCAATTCCACCAAAATGAAAAAGAAATCGCCAACATAAAATTAATAATTTAAAATTTAATTATTTGTTGACACATAAAATTAATTGGTAACTTAACATTTAATTTTATGTTGACACATAAAATTAATTGATAACTTAACATTTAATTTTATGTTGACACATAAAGTTAATTGAGGCAGTTGAGAGGTTTTCTCCCCCATTTATGAGGGGTTTGAGTGGTCCTCACCACCAAGCTTCGAATTCAAAAATGGATTTTTTAGTTCGGGTGGTCCCCACCTCCATAACCTATGTAGAGAGGTTTACTAGCAATAAAATAAAAGATTATTTTATTTTATTTTTCATTTCCACAAAACCCCCAAAACAATCCTTCACTCTCTACCCACTGCGGTCTAGTTGAAGGTCCCCTTAAGCGAATATCGGAGCTGCAAGTTCAACGGTGCCCTTAGATTTAAATTTCAAGCACCGGTTCAAAAGTTACAAAAACCTGCTCGCACGTTTATTCAACGTACCTGAAAAAAAGTTCATAAATTCATTCTGGGCACACCGGGCCTTGGAATCATGCGCCGTCAATTTCCGAAGACTTGTAAAATTTCCATATATTTAAAAAAAATTACATGGAAATTCCAGGTCTTTACAGATACCATCTTTCTACATGTCTCCATATTTGTTGAAAGAGATGAAAATTTAGTTGTACGTTTTGAGAACCAATGACATTATACACATGAGTGTTTTACCCTGGAAAAAATCCATTATCTATGATAATAAGAATTTTTAAACATTCCACTTATGATTTGACTATTAGAAACTCAATCTAGATAAAATCA
This sequence comes from Viscum album, assembly GCA_963277665.1. NCBI lineage: Eukaryota > Viridiplantae > Streptophyta > Magnoliopsida > Santalales > Viscaceae > Viscum > Viscum album. The sequence goes on from OY728160.1 coordinate 718,327,817, forward strand.
ATAATAAATTTCACTATATCAGCAATAATGTTTGGTTTGATTAGTAGAAAGTGGATTAATGGTTCTAAAAAATTAACTTCAATTTGGTAACCACCATATCAAAATCATGGATGAATATTTTCCAAAAACACCATAAGAATTAGTTATGGTTATTTTGACTACCTTTTAATTTTATTTGGCATGTCTGGCACACTTTATTTCTTCATGGTGCTGATGAACCAAATTTTACACAAATATCTTGAGACTTTTTTCGGGGTTTTTTGGATGATATTACGGTGTAATAAATGACTAAATAAGATCAATTGAGTCACTTGAGACAAGTTTTTGGAATCCTATGGGATCTCCCCTCATATTAAAAACTATAAAAGTGAAAATTCTGTATCCTATAATTCATGTTAGTGGGATACATGATCTCAAAACATGGAATATTAGTTGACCTTTAAAAGGTGATGACTATCATGTCATGGGAAGAACCATGAAATGTCTTTGAGAATTGATGCTTCCTTGGTTTGGAATATTGTTATCATTGGTATGTAAAGGATTTATAAAATATTACATCACCCATGAATATTATCATCTATAATGGGGTGGAATTCATGAAGAATTTGAAGTGTTATTCATCCTTCGTTGAACTAATGTATCCTTTGACATCAGCACCAATTATTACTCTACCAGAGGACGAACAAGGATATTTGTTTTTTTCTGATGATTTGGGTGTTGGTTTGTGATTATTGATTATGAAATAATATTATATGTTGTATTATAGGTCATTTATGCTTTGACCTCAAGAGTTGAACCATTCCACTTATATTTTGGAACCCACAGGTAATGTGTATGCTCTTTAGAGTTGGTGAAACTATCTTTCTAAGGAGTCCATTATATTTTAATCTAACCATAAGAATTTATGTGTACATATATTCTCATAATTATTTCAATCATCGATAGAAGTTATGGGTGGAATACATTTCGTAATTCAAAACTGATACTTCCTATACCCCATGGAAGGGTTATATGGTTGTTGATGCTCTTAGTATGAAGTTTCTTTATTAGGTTTTGAAGAAAGAAAAGGATTAATGGAACTTGGTGGGACTATTTGAATGAATTAAAATGGGTGTTAAGGGTAGGAGCCTGCAAATATTCTAGACTATTTTATTTTGAAATCCTCTCTCCTTGATATGATCCGCTAAGAGAAACAAAAAAATATTGAATTTCAGAATATTATAGATTCTCTATACGGTAGGGAGATCATAAATTAATGGTATCTATCCTAATAAGGTTTTATTTTCTTCAGAAACTAGTATATCATCTCTTCGTCCATGAGGAATATCTTTTTGGAATATTTTCATTATTATTTATTAGATTTCCACCTAAGTTATATAAATCTGTTTTATGACATGAAGCGTTAGTTTCGGTGACCTGGTATGAAAAGATACACAGAAAAATTCATGCCATGATGATAAACTTTTCAATAGATTAATAATAACCATGAAAATAATACCGATGTTATTCATCCTCTCTACATTACAGTATAGAAGGGAATGGGATATCAATGCATTTAATTAATAGATTATCTCAGATTCATCGAGGTAAGAATGTGATTTGGGAGGTGATTAATCGGTTGGAAAAGTTAGGTCTTTTAATATCAATTCAAGACACTACTTATAACACCAAAATATTTTTGAATATAAATCTCATTAAATAAATGTAATTCCTTTGATGGATTGTGATACACACAATATCGAGTATAAATGAACCACAATATACTATTAAAACAGGACCCACATAACCTAGATGTTAAAAATTGTTTTTTTATATGAATGGCTAAATTACAAAAAATATGAATAAATATTTTGTATTATTTAAATTCATTGATAAATTCTTACATAATTTTCAATAAAATCATTTTTAATAAGTATATTTTCTTCAAAAATTGTTTTTATTTGATTTTTGTGAGAATGAAATATATTTCATTTATGCCACTTTTAGAAAAATTATTTTATAAAATGAACTTCAATTTTTCAATTATCATTTCATATTTATCATAAAATTAATTTTTGATAATTTCATGAAAATGGTGATTTTTCGATAAATAGTGAAAATAACGAATCTTTATTAAAACTCTCTTTCCATTTAAATAATTTACAAAGTTACATTAAGTTTTTAAATAGTTTTAAAAGTAAAATTAGTTAATTTGTATTATTATTAGTTTATTTAAGGTCATTATAATTAATTTTACATTTGATTTTATTTTATAAAAACATTATATACTTTAAAAACATTTTTTTTTCAAGAAAACTACTTTTCATCATGTTTTTGGGGTTTAATTTTAATTGGAATTCAATAAAATCTAGGAATTAAATATTAAAAAATGGTTTCCATGTTTTTAATTAAGAGATTCAAATTTGTTAAATATACCCCTTTTTATTTTTGGTAATTATTAATAATAACCTTTCTAAATACGTGTCACCTCATTAAGTGTAAAACAGGTAAAATGAGGTTAAAAGGTTGGGTTAATGCTTAAAAATTTCTCTAACTCTTTCCTTTCTCCAATTTGATTAATATATTTCCACCATGTCTATAATATACTTGAAATTATGACCACTTGATGTCTTTTTTATTTTATAATGAAAATTATACTACTTTAATAAATGAAGAAAAATTATTTCACACTCTTATCTTTAATATCTATCATATTTTCAACAATAATAACAAGAGATTATGTTTAGTTTTAAAATTTCATTTTGTGATTTAATTAAAATATTTTTCTTGGATTTTTTTAAATTTTTTGTGAATGAATAATTAACATAAATGTTTTAGAAATGAAAACACAATATTTATTCGTTTAATAGAAAAATAAAATAAATTATATTAAAAATACAAACAATAATAATTTTTTGGATTAATTTTTATGTTCCATGAATTTTAAATAATAATAAGTCATATTAGGATAGATTTAATGCATTATATTAGAATCAAATCTTTATCATGATGAATTTAATGTCAAAATTAAATAAATACTGAAAAAATGATATTAATGGTATTTTGTGAAAATAATATTTTATTAAATTATTTAAAAATATTAAAAATATAGAGAATGAAAAAAGGGGATAATATATTGCCAACTATTTCATCCATTATCCATTTATGATCCAATTATCACTTTATAAGTAAAATGATAACCCTTTAGTATTTAATAAAACATTATGAGGGTTGAGATTAGAATTGATTAACCAAGGGGTTAACACAAAGGATAAGTTTTAAAATGATATATAAACATGTAAATATTTTTATATGATTATATTAAGACAATAAAATCCTATTATCAGATTGTGTTCCATTTTTTAAACATCATACACAACTTATACACATATTATATTATAATATTTAATGAATTTCTAAAAGTTACCCTCCCCTCACTTATGAAAGGACACTCCTTGTCTATTTTTGTTACAAAAATTTTAGTAATATATATGGACCAATACCTACCCAATAATATTAAACACATATTTATCTATGCTTTTGTGGTGTTTTTATTCTTAAAATACCAACCCTTTGACCCTTAAGAGGAGATCTAAAATATCTCTTTCAAAAAAGAGGTAATCATTTTCATTGAGAAATTTCATTTTTATTCATCTCTTAAAACATAAATTTCTTTTATAACCATTGAAATATATTAAAAATAATATCTCACATACTAATATGTTATTATTTTAATTTCATAATTTGTATATATCTATTTCTCCATCATATGGTAAACCAAACCATTACTCATGTGTACTATGGACTACCGCCTCAAAAACCGAGGTAATTTTTTTCCATTAACAACTCCCATGGATTTTTATAAATATGTCAATATTGAATATATATTATGTTTATGAAATAATTAATATAATATAATTATAATATCATATTATTATTTTTCCCTCTAATCTAATGGAAAATGATATCGTCACTCGTGCATATGAGTGGACTACCATTTACATGAAGTGATGTGATATGTTTTTCATTTTAGTTTAATATTGATAGTAGTATGGATATATTTAATGAATTTGTGTGATACATATACCTATCATATAATAATGATATTTTTAGGGTTAATTATTATTTACCATTCTTTAATTCCATCCGTCAAAGAGTGGAAATAATGTAACACCCCAGGTAAATAAAGAGTATGACATTTTCACATTTATCCATTTTTGTGAATAAAATATTAATATTACTTTAAAGGGGATGCTATGCTCGATGGCGTACCCAATACGCAACAACGAGTTTCTTGGGAATCTTACGTTGCACTCTAATAATAAAATAATATTATTTTAAATGGTAGTTAACGCCTAGCTATTGTGATGGCGGGAATGAAAAGAACTAACTACAAAATGATTATATATGTTTTTCAAATATTTTTACTTTTTATAATAAATGTTAGAGGATTAAAAATGCGAATGAATCCAATTTTAAGCGTAAACATTCTAATATTCTTTAAAAGGTCGATTAACCACCTTTTGATGGCGAACCTCTTTTAAATCCACTTTTTTGACAATTTTATGTGTTATATTTGACTAAATAAAAATCTTCTTTAGAATCGGAACATCAAAATTTACTTTGTGTAATGTTTTGGTATTTTTCCAAAAAAGTTCAGTTTTTAATGAATAGTGAAAAATATTGTATTTTAATTCAAAACCTCTTTTTAATATAATTTATTTATATGATTAGATTATATTTTGAATTGGTTTTAAAGTAAAATTGGAATATTTTTTTACCATTTAATCCAATAGTGGTCATTGGAATTAATTTCACTTTGAAATCGGACTTAAACTAGTGTCAATCTTTTGATACATTTTGTTTCATAAAAACACGCTATTTGTTTTGACAAAGGGAATTAATTATTAAATTAATTAATGAAACTTATATGTTTTGAATTTTTTAAAATAGAAATAATTTTTGAATTCAGAATATCAAATATATCTTAGGTTGAATTTTTGGTAGTTTTCTGAAAAACTTCAATTTTTGATGAATAGTGAAACCACTAAGTGGTACTTATAAAAACTGATTTTCTGTTTAAATGAAATTTTGCCATCTTTGTGTTTTTAATTTAAAAAATCCGATATAAATGGTTGTCATTAAGAAGTAAAATGTGGTTCAATGGGATTAAAATAATTTTTTGGTGAATAGCAACTTATTAAGTTTTTAATCGCGATTAGAGGTAATTAGTGTAGTTTAAGGTAAGAATAATGTTTTAATAAAATGAAATGAACTAGACAAATGTCCTACCCTCATTGGATGAGTCATGGACGACCAAGACAATACATGGGTCAACTTGGGGACCCCATGGAGCCACTTTGGTTGGGAAATGACATAAATAATTTTTATTTAATGTTAATGTAAAAATGACACAAACATGAGATGTTTTACTAAAACAAATTTTACATGGGGTTATACAAGTCATATTTTTGACTATAAATATTAATTAGAAAGATAAAAAGATTTACTACATCATGATAGTTGTTTTATAATTTTTAGACATTAAATATATTAAATTATTTATGAAATCATGATGATGCAGCGATTACCTCATTAATAAAGGATTTAAATAAAATGAAAAGATAATGTAAAATCTAAGAACTAAACATGTCCAAAACCTATTTTATGGGTGGCTTTATAACCCTTATCACCTTATCCTCGAATCAAATCAATTTGGTACCACTAAAATCCGAAACTCATTCTAAAATAAAGTAACTTTTCTTTACTTTCCAAGAGTGCCCCTCCTCTCCTCTTATAAAAGGCCCCCACCTCTACCTATTTACGCACACTTCCAAAGCCTTTGGCTTGACCAACCCCTGCCCATTTTGTCTCTACACATCCCTATATTACTCCTTTAAGCCTCACTTTGGGATGAAGTCTTCCCAAGGAATCCTTTGAGCTCAAACCAAAGGGAGTTACCCAATTTTAAGGTAATGTCTTTACTTGAGTCCTTTTGTTTTATTTTGCTTCTCCAACCCCATAAACTCTTTTTATTCATTTCTTTTGTAACAAATAAAGTATCTTAAATATACTAGGATGTTATTATAAGAAGTATTCGAGCTACACTTACACACACCTTAGTCTAATGGTTAAAGAACATACTGTTTCTGTGGTTGGTGATTTTCTGCCTCACGAAACGATGATTGTTCAATATTATCTTAACACCTTTCATGGTGGACATTAATATGTCACTATATTTATATATGATATATAATATGTTTATGTTTTCCTTAAGCTTCTGTATTTTTCATTTATGGCATACCTTCATGGCTTCCATTATGGGTATACGCGATATCTTCATTTTAGGAAGTGCGGACTACCGCCCCCTCAAAGTGATTTGATTCGTTAATACCATATGTGGTACGTATAAAAGATATATTTAATGATATTATATATGATACCATACTGGAATTAAAATACTATTATGTATCATTATGTTTTAATTCCATTAAATATGAAATAGAAATGGAAGTAGCGTTCATGCGTACGTACGACTTACCGTCTCCATGAACGGTGCATTTCATTTCTTAACTCTAAATGTTATGTAATATTATAAATGAATGAATATACTATATATATATGATATATATGATATCTACATCATGAATAAAATTCTGGATATAATGGATATTTTTCCACATGAACAACTTGTAATTATAAAGAGTTTATTTTTGACTCAAGCACCAATGATCGTTAAAACGACCGTTATTAGATTAAATAATAAAATAGTGTTAATGACATGGTAATAAGTGATATAAAAGGAATAATGAAATTTAAAAAGGTTCTTAAGGAATTAGAAATTAACTCAGGTTTATTATTCAGGAGATTAAAGAACGATCGAGTCAAGTCGGACCCGAGGTAAGGGATCCTACTCCTCTCTTTCTTTTTAAGTACACTCTTTTATGTCATTTCTTTTAAGCTCATATTTCTTATGATTGGGATGTTATTTTATATTACTCCTACTTTACTTCTTATGTTCATATTATGAGAGTCCCTATTTTCTCTCATCAATCCATTTTGGAAGTTTTGAGTGGCGCCGTTAGGCTGCCGAATTTTCGTAAGAGATCTAACCTCTCTCTTTCTTTTTAAGAACTCTATTTTATGTCATTTATTTTAAGATAATATTTCTTATGTTTGGGGATGTTCTTTTAAATTCCTCATACTATAATTTTTATGGTCATTTTATGAGAGACCCTATTTTATCTCATAAATCCATTTTTGGAAGTTTTAAGTGGCGCCGTTAGGCTGCCGAGTTTTCGTAAGGGATTTTTCATCTCACTTTTATTCCCGTGGGATTTATGCTACATTTGCCACAATTTCCTTTGAGTGGAATATGTACTGCCCATTATTTTACTCATTGTGAAATATACTTTCATTTATGAGTATTTACATCAATGTTGTATTGTCTTTCTTTCACGGGGTGTATGTTTCGAAAGTTACCCAAGTCGGTAAGGGAACCTTTCACCATCCTCTTTTTAAAAGAATTATTTTGTTATGTCTTTTAATTCAGATACTATTATGTTGGGATATGTTCTTCTATATCCTTATTGATTTAAATTTTATTTCCATGTGATGAGATACCCTTTTTATCTCTCATCAACTCTTTTTCTGAATTTTGAAGTGACGCCGTTAGGCTGTCGAATTTTTGCAAGGGAACTTCTTAACCCAATTTTGATTCTTTGGGATAAACTTGTACACCTTGAATATGTCATTCTATGAATATGTGTTAATAAATTCTGTTTGTTTTACACTTAATATCCACTTATATTTGGTGTATTCGTTTGTCACACATAATTATGTAAATGATTTATCCTTAATCCAAGGATACCGTCTTTGTAAGGGACTTCGTCTCAATCTCCTTTCATTGAGGCATATTTTGTTTTATACACAACTTTCTTTTATATGGTGTATAAACCCCTTTGACTTTTACATTTATCCAAAAGGAATCTTTTTTATACAAAGCATTTTTCTAAACAACAAAAGGGAATGTTTTTATCGTACGTATGCGGCGACAACGACTTCTCTGCCGCCGTGACCATTATTTGAGTTTCGACTTCCTCTACAATCCATACCTTCTATTTGAAAGAAAAATAAATACCATGTTTTACTTTTCTTTTATTTTGGTATTGAAAATGGTTTTCATAATTCTTTTATATCAATGTGTTGTATTGATATCTTGTGATTGAAAGGTGGAAATGTTATGTTTCCTTTATGCTTGTTTTATATGATAAGATTATATTATGGTTCTTGGGCATTATTATGAAGACGGGTGGTTCTGTGATAAAATAAGGGTGGGTGATCCTGATAAATCTCTCCAATGCATTGGGTAACGCGAAGGAGTGAAACATTAAGGTTTTTCCGAAGAGATTTAGGGAATATACTGTGGTGGGTATTCCAAACGTAACCAAGAGGGTTACTCTCTACGTAAGAATGTTATGAATGCCTCAAGTTACCTTTTATGTCTTATGATTTCTATGATTTATTCAGGATTTGATATTCATATGGGTAAAGTATGATTTCATTATTATGTATATATGAACTCATGTTTCCTTTCCATATTTTTATAACCCTTACTGAGATTTTTATGCTCATTCGAAGTTTTTTTTGAAATGTTTTTCACAGGTCAAGGGAAAGGTACCTGATATGATGATAGTGTCAAGGAAGTGTCAAGAAATAATCCATGCTTTATTTTTAAATATGTTTCCGTTGATTGGAAAAAAATGAATACTATCTTTTATGTAACCACTTTGTTTAAATGTGTAATGTAATGCAAGTTTTATGATCTAATTCTCTAAAACTCTAAAGAGTCCTAGTTTTAGATAAAGTGAATGAGTAAGTATATCTTAGTGTTTACCTTCCTCATTAGTACATGATGGTTTTTTTTGATATACTCACACTGACATTTCTGTTTTTAGTGAATGGATGGATCTAGCAGGCACCAAAGAGACAACAGGTTTGAAGGAAACTATGGTGGTTCTCTGATTAAGATACTAGATAAAATGGGGGATTCAATGAGGAAACTCGTGGTTGTTCTAAACCAACTATCAAGGAGTCATGATCAACCACTTGAACCTTGGTATGATCTATAATGCATCATGTACGAGATGACTAATCGATGTGGAAGTTCAGGTAATAATTATAAAGGTAACCATTAGGGTTTATATGATCCTTACTTTTGAGGTAATTATGGGTTATTATATGTTATGATGGAAAATGAAAGGCATGAGATAAACTTGAGGTTAAAATATGTTATGATTATTTTTGAATATTTTAGCTCGTTTTGGGGAATGTTTTAAGAATTATATAGTTTTGAAAAAAGGACAACACGCAGACCGTGTGACAACCCGTTGCGTCGGACAAAGCTGTGGGAATCGAACCCACAATCAAAGTGCAACTGGTATTTATCGCCTACCACTGGACTACGTGAAGTCCCTGGTTAGTTTGACTTATTATTTTTAGTTAGATGATTTTATGAATTAAGAGTAAGTTGATTTTGGGTTATCTATGGAAATTATTAACCTATCATGGAGGATATGTGATTAGGTTAATTAATTTTCAATATGAGACTTTAAGAGAAACTGATGTTATTTAGAGATAAGTGTTACCTTGGAAGACTATGCAATTAAATCTTTCAAATATTTGGGTTTCAATCCTAGATTGGTTTACCTTGAATAATTTTATGGAAAAATTGTTTATCTAATGGTCCTCGTTTATATCTGGGTTTTTTTGGACAAATTTTGGAGATTAAGAATAGATTTTCTTTTTATAAAGGGTTATCCTTTTCTGGATTATCTGATCTTGTACTAACCTTTTTGGTTTTGGTTTTGGTTAAAGTCTAAAGACATGGGAAGTATATAGTTCTCTTTTTTTGGATTAGGTGATTCTCTAGAAGTTGATTATAGTACTCTTAAAGTGAACAAGTCTTCCTAAATACTTGTCTTTTGGGGAAAGTATGAGTCTGTGTAAGAAATCTAGTAAAAGTTGAAAGTCAACATGACAAGTAAGTATGTTTCCTTAAGATCAAAAATAAATTCCTCAATGAAGAGTAACTTAAAACAAAAGTGTTGTATGTTAAATTTTCCTACTGGGGAATCTAATACCGTTTAACCCATCACAAGTTTGTGATTTTCTTATGGTTAACTTTATCCTAGACATGTTTACTATCACTCTCCATTAGAACATGACCCTTTGTTTTTTCCTCCATGTCCATATTTTCATACTTGGAATCCTAGTATGGGTTAATTCAGGTGACCTTTGTACTTATCTTTCATTATTTTAAAGTGATTTTTTTACTGACTCTTGTTCTGATATGGGATTTTCAATGAAGTTTCCAAGCCCAATTTTAAAATTGCGAGGACGCAATTCCCAAAAGGGGGGAAGGATGTAACACCCCAGGTAAATAAAGAGTATGACATTTTCACATTTATCCATTTTTGTGAATAAAATATTAATATTACTTTAAAGGGGATGCTATGCTTGATGGCATACCCAATACGCAACAACGAGTTTCTTGGGAATCTTACGTTGCACTCTAATAATAAAATAATATTATTTTAAATGGTAGTTAACACCTAGCTGTTGTGATGGCGGGAATGAATAGAACTAACTACAAAATGATTATATATGTTTGTCAAATATTTTTACTTTTTACAATAAATGTTAGAGGATTAAAAATGCGAATGAATCCAATTTTAAGCGTAAACATTCTAATATTCTTTAAAAGGTCGATTAACCACCTTTTGATGGCGAACCTCTTTTAAATCCACTTTTTTGACAATTGTATGTGTTATATTTGACTAAATAAAATTCTTCTTTAGAATCGGGACATCAAAATTTACTTTGTGTAAATTTTTGGTATTTTTCTGAAAAAGTTCAATTTTTAATGAATAGTGAAAAATGTTGTATTTTAATTCAGAACCCCTTTTTAATGTAATTTATTTATATGATTATATTATCTTTTGAATTGGTTTTAAAGTGAAATTAGAATATATTTTTACCATTTAATCCAATAGTGATCATTAGAATTAATTTCACTTTGAAATCAGACTTAAACTAGTGTCAATCTTTTGATACGTTTTGTTTCAAAAAAACACCCTATTTGTTTTGATAGCGAGAATTAATTATTAAATTAATTAATGCAACTTATATTTTTTGAATTTTTTAAAATAGAAATCATTTTTGAATTCGGAATATCAAATATAGCTTAGGGTGAATTTTTGGTAATTTTCAAAAAAACTTCAATTTTTGATGAATAGTGAAACCACTAAGTGGTACTTATAAAAACTGATTTTCCGTTTAAATGAAAATTTTCCATCTTTGTGTTTTGAATTTCAAAAATCCAATATACATGGTTGTCATTAAGAAGTAAAATTTGGTTCAATAGGATTAAAATAATTTTTTGGTGAATAGTAACTTATTATGTTTTTAATCGCGATTAGAGGTAATTAGTGTAGTTTAAGGTAAGAATAATGTTTTAATAAAATGAAATGACCTATAAACATGTCCTACCCTCCTTGGATGAGTCATGGCCGAACAAGAAAATACATGGGTCAACTTGGGGACCCCATGGAGCCACTTTGGTTGGGAAATGACATAAATAACTTTTTATTTAATGTTAAAGTAAAAATGACACAAACATGAGATGTTTTACTAAAACAATTTTTACATGGGGTTATACAAGTCATATTTTTGACTATAAATAATCATTAGAAATATAAAAATATTTCCTACATCATGATATTTTTTTATAATTTTTAGACATTAAATATATTAAATTATTTATGACATCATGATGGTGCAATGATTACCTCATTAATAAAGGATTTAAATAAAATGAAAAGATAATGTAAAATCTAAGACCTACGCATGTACAAAACCTATTGTATGGGTGGATTTTGAACCATTATCACCTTATCCTCGAAACATATCAATGTGGGACCACTAAAATCCGAAACTCAATCTAAAATAAAGTAACTTTTCTTTACTTTCCAAGAGTGCCCCTCATCTCCTCTTATAAAAGGCCCCCACCTCTACCTCTTTACCCACACTTCAAAAGCCTTTGGCTCGGACAGAACCTACCCAGTTTGTCTCTCCACATCCCTCTCTTACTCCTTGAAGCCTCACATTGGGCAGAAGTCTTCCCAAGGAAGCCTTTGAGCTCAAACCAAAGGGAGTTACCCGATTTTAAGGTAATGTCTTCACTTGAGTCCTTTTGTTTTATTTTGCTTCTCCAACCCCCTAAACTCTTTTTATTAATTTCTTTTGTAACAAATAAAGTATCTTAAATATACTAGGATGTTTTTATAAGAAGTATTCGAGCTACACTTACACACACCTTCGTCTAATGGTTAAAGAACTTACTATTTCTCTGGTTGGTGATTTTCTGCCTCACGAAACGATGATTGTTCAATATTCTCTTAACACCTTTCATGGTGGCCATTAAGATGTAACTATATTTATATATGATATATAATATGTTTATTTTTTCCTTAAGCTTCTGTATTTTTCATTTATGGCATACCTTTATGGCTTCCATTATGGGTATACGCGATATCTTCATTTTAGGAAGTGCGGACTACCGCCCCCTCAAAGTGATTTGATTCGTTAATACCACATGTGGTATGTATAAAGGATATATTTAATGATATTATATATGATACCATACTAGAATTAAAATAATATTATGTATCATTATGTTTTAATTCCATTAAATATGAAATAGAAATGGAAGTAGTGTTCATGCGTACGTACGGCTTACCGTCTCCATGAACGGTGCATTTCATTTCTTAACTCTAAATGTTATGTAATATTATAAATGAATGAATATACTGGATATATATGATATATATGATATCTACATCATGAATAAGATTCTGGATATAATGGATATTTTTCCACATGAACAACTTGTAATTATAAAGCATTTATTTTTGACTCAAGTACCAATGATCGTTAAAACAACCGTTATTAGCTTAAATAATAACATAGTGTTCATGACATGGTAATAAGTGATATAAAAGGAATAATGAACTTGAAAAAGGTTCTTAAAGAAGTATAAATTAACTCAAGTTTATTATTCAGGAGATTAAAGAATGATCGAGTGAAGTCGGACCCGAGGTAAGGGATCCTACTCCTCTCTTTCTTTTTAAGTACACTCTTTTATGTCATTTCTTTTAAGCTCATCTTTCTTATGATTGGGATGTTCTTTTATATTAATACTACTGTAATTCTTATGTTCATATGACGAGATTCCCTATTTTCTCTCATCAATCCATTTTGGAAGTTTTGAGTGGCGTCGTTAGGCTGCCGAATTTTCGTAAGAGATCTAACCTCTCTCTTTCTTTTTAAGAACTCTCTTTTATGTCATTTCTTTTAAGATCATATTTCTTATGTTTGGGGATGTTATTTTATATTCCTCATACTGTAATTTTTATGGTAATATTATGAGAGACCCTATTTGATCTCATAAATCCATTTTTGGAAGTTTTAAGTGGCGCTGTTAGGATGCCGAGTTTTCGTAACGGATTTTTCATCTCACTTTTATTCCTAGGGGATTTATGCTACATTTGCCACAATTTCCTTTGAGTGGTGTATGTACTGCCCATTATTTTACTCATTTTGAAATATACTTTCATTTATGAGTATTTACATCAATATTTTATTGTCTTTCTTTCACGGGGTGTATGTTTCGAAAGTTACCCAAGTCGGTAAGGGAACCTTTCACCCTCCTCTTTTTAAAAGACTTATTTTGTTATGTATTTTAATTCACATACTATTATGTTAGGATATGTTATTCTCTTTCCTTATTGATTTAAATTTTATGTCCATGTGATGAGATACCCTTTTTATCTCTCATCAACTCTTTTTCTGAATTTTGAAGTGACACCGTTAGGCTGTCGAATATTTGCAAGGGAACTTCTTAACCCAATTTTGATTCTTTGGGATAAACTTGTACACCTTGAATATGTAATTCTATGAATATGTGTGAATAACTTCTGATTGTTTTATACTTAATATCCACTTATATTTGGTGTATTCGTTTGTCACACATAATTATGTAATTGATTTATCCTTAATCCAAGGATACCGTCTTTGTAAGGGACTTCGTCTAGATCTCCTTTCATTAAGGCATATTTTGTTTTATACACAACTTTCTTTTATACGGTGTATAAACCCCTTTGACTTTTACGTTTATCTGAAAGGAATATTTTTTATACAAAGCATTTTACTAAATAACAAAAGGGAATGTTTTTATCGTACGTATGCAGCGACAACGACTTCTCCGCCGCTGTGACCATTTTTTGAGTTTCGGCTTCCTCTACAAGCCATACCTTCTATTTGAAATAAAAATAAATACCATGTTTTGCTTTTATTTTATTTTGGTATTGAAAATGGTATTCATAATGTTTTTATATCAATGTGTTGTATTGATATCTTGTGATTGAACGATGGAAATGTTATGTTTTCTTTATGCATGTTTTATGTGATAAGATTATATTATGGTTCTTGGGCATTGTTATGAAGACGGGTGGTTCCGTGATAAACTAAGGGCGGGTGAGCCCGACATAGCTCTCCAATGCATTGGGTAACGCAAAGGAGTGAAATGTTAAGGTTTCTCCGAAGAGATTTAGGGAATATACTGTGGTGGGTATTGCAAACGTAACCAAGAGGGTTACTCCCTATGTTAGAATGTTATGAATGCCTCAAGTTACCTTTTATGTCTTATGATTTCTATGATTTATTCAGGATTTGATATGCCTATGGGTAAAGTATGATTTCATTCTTATGTATATATGAACTCATGTTTCCTTTGCATATTTTTATAACCCTTACTAAGCTTTTTATGCTCATCCCAAGTTTTTTTTGAAATGTTTTTCACAGGTCAAGGGAAAGGTACATGATATGATGATTGTGTCAAGGAAGTGTCAAGAAAGAATCCATGCTTTATTTTTAAATATGTTTCCGTTGATGGGAAAAAAATGAATACTATCTTTTATGTAACCACTTTGTTTAAATGTGGAATGTAATGCAAGTTTTATGATCTAATTCTTAAAACTCTAAACCTAAAAAGATCCTCAACATGTAATCTTGTAATAACTCAAGATTAAGTAAGGTTTAAGGCTGGGGCCTTATAAATAATGTCCATACGTATGTACATCCTACCATCCCCATTAATGGTATAATTAATTTTTTTATTACTAATTTTTATGCATGATTATAAATATATAAATAATAAATATATCTAATATATATATCATTATTATTATTCTGGATATGATATAACCATAATAAAAGTATAAGGTCCTAAACTAAAAAACCATAATTCTCATGAAAAATGAAGTAGTTAACACCCAAAACAATGACAATACTAAATTTTTTAACAAAAGGTTTTTAAAATTTTATAAGCAGATAATATATAATATTATATATATGTATGTGTTTCTGGTATTCATGTATAAAAAATATAAAATTATTATACTGGAATTCGTAAGAACTTATGAGGCTAGTGGAACTTGAGGTAAGGGGTTTCCTAAGTTAGTTTAGACTCATTGAGTTATAATTCAATTTCATTGACTATCTAATGTGATGATTATGAGTGAAATGAACATTTATTGTATTATATTTTATTAAAACTTACCTTTTTTATTTTAATTATTCACACATAATCACTTGATTGATTAATTATTACATCAATGATACAATTTTTTTGTAAGGGGGTTCTTAACTCAATTTTCATTCCTAGGGTTATACGTCTACATAATAGACAAATTTATGCAATGATTATGTGTGATATTACCATTGATTGTATTATTTTTCATTTCCTATTTTTTTGTAATTACATTTGTTATACATAATCAATTAATTGATTAATTCTAACTTCAATGACATGTTCTTTATAAAGGATTTCACCTCAAATTTCATTCATTAAGGAATATTTTAATGATATTCACCTACATTGTTTTATATGGTTTATATACTACTCCATTTACATGTAATATCATGAATCAATAAAACTTCATTTCATTTTATGTTTCAATTAAATGTATTTCATCCATAGGGATTTGAATTGAATTTTACTAGGTGGTAAGGAGTTACTTAACTCAATTTCTTTTCATTGGGTTATACCTCTACTTACTTGAGAATGTTATGAAATGATTATGTGCGAAATGACTTATTATTGTAATATGTATTATTTCCAATATTTTATTGAAATTACATTTTTTTACACATAATCTCTTCATTGATTAATTCTTATTTCAGTGATACGGTCTTTATAAGGGGTTTAATCTCAATTTCCAATCCATTGAGACATATTCAGAATTACAAACCGATTTAATTTAATGGGGTTTATATACTAACCATTTTATGTATCTAACATAAATATATATTTATTCATTATGATTAAAGTTTACATTCATGATTACACTTTCAAGGGGTTTGAATTTAAAATTTATCATAGAGATAAGTATTCATTTCAAAAATCTCATATTTGGGATTGGAATTATTTTCATTAAAGTAATATTATATTACATCCTTAATAAAATTTATCAATTTTATTGTCCTTTTTAAACTTATGGAGTTTATTTATTTTCTCCCAACTTTCCCTCTCTTAGGCACTTGAAACAATAAAAGAACATTTTAAATGAAAATTCGATCTTATTTTAATTTTTGATCAGGTATATTTTTCATCCATGTTCATATTTTTGAAAATTATGTTTAAAATATTTCATTATATTAGTAAAATAATTTATTAAGAAAAATTTAATATATCCATTACATTATGAATGTTTCCATGTAATCAATCTAATGATTTCAAAAAGGTCCATCTTCGCCTTTCTTAATAAAAAGTCAAATTGAATGTTTTTTATCATATAAAACAATAATTAATTTTGCCACCAATTTAATCATATTAAAATATTTATATTCATATATAAGTCTTAAATGGTTTTAAAAATAGAACTCTATGAAAAATTATTTAAATTTTTTATTCAATACTTTTTATTCTTTAAAGGACTTGATTTTTCAAAAAAAAAAAATAATTTTCTAACAGTAATATCTTATCACATGATTAATTTTGTGGTCATTAAATTTATATCAAAAAATTCAGTTTCTTTTGATAATATTTCATTTAAATTACATTTCTATTAAATATCCATATTCTTTATATCATGTTAATGATTATTTCTTGAACTGTATACCATTTCTATATATGGTGTTTTACTATGAAAATTATTTGATTCGCTGGGAAAATATTGATATTCCATTTTCTTGTACTCAATAAAAATATTTATTAAGAAGGAATATTGTTCCTGAATTGAATTTATCATTCAATATATGAGGAATTAATTATACATACAGTGTGGGATAGGTCCCGGGATTATATATCCCATTCAATGCATCAACATGTCTCACGAGACAAACCCATTGGATAACCTTTTTAAATGGGGGTTTGGTGTATTTGTACCAATAGATTAAACTATATTATTACAAGGTTTTAATGGAAAAGATATCACAAAGTCTGAGATCATTGAATCCAATATTAAAAATTTCATTCATTGATAATTCAGTTATTATTATCCATGAGATCATTTCATTTGATATTATCCATGGATGTATTTCGTTATCAGGATATTTATTCACTACGGCAAAAAAGGCATTTAGCGGTGGTTTTTTTCCGTTTCGCGGCGGTTTAAACCGCCGCTAAATCGATTGGCGGCGGTTTTGAAAAACCACCGCGAAATCGTGCGTCGGGAAACTATTCGCGGCGGTTTTCAAAACCATCGCAGAACGTTTCGTGGTGGTTTAAACCGCCTCTAAATGATTTATCGGCGGTTTTTTTATTTTTTTTATTTTTGTTATTTTTGTTATTTTTTGTTATTTTTTGTTTTTTTATTTTTAATTTTATATATTTATTTATATATTAATTAATTAATTAATTAATTATTTTATTTTATTTTATTTATTTATTTATTTTATTTTATTTATTTATTTATTTTATTTTATTTATTTTATCTATTTATTTTATATATTTTATATATTTATTTTATTTATTTATATATTTTTCGTTTTTATTTATTTTATTTATTTATTTTATTTCGTATTTATTTTATTTATTTATTTTATTTTATTTTATTTATTTATTTATTTAATTTTATTTGTTTATTTATTTATTTATTTTATTAATTTTATTACGTATTTATTTTTTATTTTTTTATTTCGTATTTATTTTTTATTTATTTTATTTATTTATTTATTTTGTATTATTTTATTAACTTTATTTATCCATGCATGCACATCCCATGCACATGCACATGCACATGCATGCCCATGCAATATAAAGAAATTCTGCGTTTGGTGAGATTTGAACCCCTAACCTTTTGCATATTTTCCAAAGACTTTACCACTCCAGTAAACTCGCTATGTGGTTAATAAACAGAATTTAATATACTTATATATATTAATTGAAAAAACAAATAATACATAAATAATAGATATAAACTCAATAATAATAAATAATAAATAATAAATAATAAATAATAAATAATAAATAAGGAATAATAAATAATAAATAATAAATAATAAATAATAAATAAATATAAATAAAAAAAATAATTAAATATAAATAATAAATAATAAATAATAAATAATAAATAAATATAAATAATAAATAATAAATAATAAATAAATATAAATAATAAATAAATATAAATAATAAATAATAAATAATAAATAATAAATAATAAATAATAAATAATAAATAATAAATAATAAATAAATAATAAATAATAAATAATAAATAATAAATAATAAATAAAGATAAATAATTAATAAATATAAATAATAAATAATAAATATAAATAATAAATAATAAATAATAGATATAAATAATAAATAATAAATAATAAATAATAAATAATAAATAATAAATAATGAATAATAAATAATAAATATTAAATAATAAATAATAAATAATAAATAATAAATAAATAAATATAAATAATAAATAATAAATAATAAATAATAAATAAATATAAATAATAAATAATAAATAAATATAAATAATAAATAATAAATAAATATAAATAATAACTAATAAATAATAAATAATAAACAAATAGAAATAATAAATAATAAATAATAAATAAATATAAATAATAAATAATAAATAAATAAATATAATAAATAATAAATAATAAATAAATATAAATAATAAATAAATATAAATAAGAAATAAATATAAATAATAAATAATAAATAATAAATAATAAATAATAAATAATAACTAATAAATAAATATAAATAATAAATAATAAATAATAAATAAACATAAATAATTAAACAATATAAATAATAAATAATAAATAATAAATAATAAATAATAAATAATAAATAAATAATAGATATAAATAATAAATAATAAATAATAAATAATAAATAAATAATAGATAAAAATAATAAATAATAAATAATAAATAATAAATAATAAATAGTAAATAATAAATAATAAATAATAAATAATAAATAATAAATAATAAATAATACATAATAAATAAATAAATATAAATAATAAATAATAAATAAATATAAATAATAAATAATAAATAAGTATAAATAATAAATAATAAATAATAAATAAATATAAATAATAAATAATAAATAATAAATAAATATAAATAATAAATAATAAATAAATTTAAATATTAAATAATAAATAAATATAAATAATAAATAATAAGTAAATATAAATACTAAATACTAAATAAATAATAAATAATAAATAATAAATAAATATAAATAATAAATAAATATAAATAATAAATAAATATAAATAATAAATAATAAATAAATATGAATAATAAATAATAAATATAAATAATAAATGTAAATAATAAATGTAAATAATAAATAATAAGTAAATATAAATAATAAATAAATATAAATAATAAATAATAAATAATAAATAATAAATAAATAATAAATCATAAATAAATAATAAATATAAATAATAAATATAAATAATAAATATAAATAATAAATATTAATAATAAATAATAAATGATAAATAAAAAATAAAAAATAAAAAATAAAAAATAAAAAATAATAAATAAAAAATAATAAATAAAATATAAAAAATAAAAAATAATAAATAATAAATAATAAATAACCACTAACAAATATTATTATTATTAATAATATTTTATTATTAGTAATAATAAATAATAAATAATAAATAATAAATAATAAATAATAATTAAATATAAATAAGAAATAAATAATAAATAATAAATAATAAATAATAAATAATAAATAATAAATAAATATAAATAATAAATAATAAATAAATATTAATAATAAATAATAAATAATAAATAAATATAAATAATAAATAAATATAAATAATAAATAAATAATAAATAATAAATAATAAATAAATAATAAATAAATAGTAAATATAAATAATAAATATAAATAATAAATATAAATAATAAATAAAAATAATAAATAATAAATAATAAATAATAAGTAAATATAAATAATAAAAAATAAATAAATATAAATAATAAATAATAAATAATAAATAACCAGTTACAAATAATAGATAATAAATAAATTAAAGTATATTATAAATAATAAATAATAAATAATAAATAATAAAGGAAACACATGTAAAATTATGAAAAGACGTGATAAGGGATGAAAAATTATGAAAACACATGAAAAAGGATAGAGAAGCATATGAAGAATGAGGCATTAGAAAGAATGAGAACGCATGAAAACTCGTAACAACTCTAGAAAACTCCTTAATAATTCAACATAATCATCATAATAACCCACAAAAAAACATTGATAAATATAACAATTCATGGAAACCCAAATAAACAGTAATAAATGGAGAAACCGTTAAAACCCGTCAAAACGGTCATAAAGAGACAAAAACATTGGACTCACATTAACGGAGATAACTTATGATCCGAGAGTCCGTTTTAGATCTGCGACCTGTCAAATCAAAGATCCTGAAACGATCTTCAACCTGAAAGGTGAAAGAGTCCGAATGGACAAGCGGATCGGAAGTTACGACCATTTAAAAAAAAGCTGACGGGGAATGGTTGCTAGAAATGAGGCATTGAAAAACATAACAAACCCGATACTCACTAAAAAGTCCATTACATATGATCTAAGAATGAATGCGGGCTCCGTGACCAGTCAAACAGAAGCTTCTGGAACGATCTATGATCTGGAAGGTGGAGGAGGCCGAACTGACATGCGAATCGAAAGTTAGGTCCGTTTGAAGATAAGTTCGACGGGACACCGGTGAAGGAAACAGGGTTTTGGAGGCCTTAGGAGGGGTTTTTTGGGTCAAAAAACATGAAAGAAGCTTGCTTCTATCACTTTGGTGCATAGCACTCTTCTCTGGCTTTGATTTGATATGTGGTAGAGCCCAAACGGACACCCGGAGCGAAAGTTATGGCCGTTTGAAGTTGGAGAACTTTTTTCAACATTCTTATAACTCTAATATCTTCCACACCTTAGACTGTCTAACGGTTTTGATTATATGTGCCTCTAGATATCTTCATGAGCTTCTATTTGACTGGTCGTGGCGCTTCAACGGACACCCGGATCAAAATTTATGGTCGTTTTAGTGATTTCGGGGTTTCTCGTGTTTTTTTATTTTTTCATTTCATTTCGTGGTGGTTTTACCGAAACTGACGCTATTTCGCGGCGGTTTTTTAAAAAGCCGCCGCTAATCCTCGAATAAAATAAAAAAAAATAAAAAAATAAAAATAATTTTTTTAGGCATTTCGCGGCGGTTTTGAAACCGCCGCAAAATGGCGGCCCGAAACGCGTTTAGCGGCGGTTTTAAAAACCGCCGCGAAAAAACCGCCGCTAAATGGCAGTTTTCTTGTAGTGATTAAATTGAATGAGTTTTCAGTTATTTACCTTGAAATATTTATTATGCTTTATTTACATGAAATAACTTCTATTATACACAACCCTTATAGAGAATTTGAGATAACCTTTATTTTTTCCCTTTCCCCAAGATATGAAGATGAAATATTGGAATGAGTGTAACGGTTTCTTAACATTTTCTTTTGTTATATTTCATATCTTTTTTCCTATTTAAATTGGGAATAATTTATGTATCATGTTATTAAATAACACTGTACTGATCGGTCCTTTGGGTTGATATCCCTTATATCTTATACCAATGTAATAGAGTGGAAAACAACTCTGGGTTACTCGAGTAGGGGTTGTTGTAGTTGGTATCAGAGAAAGTTTAATAAAAACATTAAGAACTAGATTTAGGAAAAAATATACTAGGTAATACAACCATATGATTGAATTTGAAGATATATCAAATTATAGGATAACATCATAAATATTTTTGTAATATAAAGATTATGTGGGTTTTTAGAAATTCATCCTTGTCGGGATACTTCTAGTTGATGTTGTTTTGGAAAAGATGAATCTCAGGGTAATAACTTTGAAAATAGTTGGTTGAATATATTTTATCCATAATTATATTGTAAAGTGAGTGTTCCCTTACAAGGAACCTAGTTTTACACTCCTAGGGGATATGATTTGGTTCATTAATATTTTCCATATGAACCATTATGATGAAGGAAAAAATATTACCTATAGAAACTTATGATCTCCATAGTTATGTGTTATAAACATAAAGTGTTTTTGGTTGATAAGTATAAGGTTTATCATAATATTAAAGGTATATATACCCATTTTTAGGTTATATGTGATGAAATTTTATGATGATTCATGAAATTTTGGGAGACATTTATAGGTATAAAACCATTTTGATTAGTATAAGTTTTATTAAGAAGATTATTTTAGGAATAATGTTTTTATATTTTTTGGAAATAAGTTTAAACTTATTGATAACCTTTAGAGTTAATGTTATCATTGATAGTAATGTAAAAATTGTCAATTAAGATTATTTAATTTTGTGGAAAAATAATATGTATAGAAAAGCATAGTTGTTAAAATGTGATTTAATGGTTAATGTTATTCTGAGTGTGTTCATCATATTTTTGGAAACATTATTGGAATTATATTAATATAGCTTTATAAAAACTATAACTTTCATGCTGAGTCATAGACCATCGAATCTAGAAATGATTCGTGGCTTGAAACCATAGTTGAAGGGTTACAATGTTATAATTCCTACCACGTCCATACATGATCTCCTGGTTTTTATGCATTTTTTTACCTAAAATATTTGATGGATAAAGATTTTCTTTGATCTTGGGAAGCATGTTTTAGGATCACGCCTTTTTATTTTTTAATTTTTAGGTGATTAATGATGTTTAAGGAGAGGTTTTTTGTGTTGAGATGTGTATAACCTTTAGGTTTAATGTAATGGATTACTTGGGAATAATGATACTATGATTTTGTAAATGTAAGATGATGGGAATGATATAACCTTTGTGGTCGAAAATTTATTTAAATTTGTGGTAATTGAGGATATATTGATATTTTTTATATAATGATCTATGTTAAACCTTTAGTTTTATTTTTGAATTATGGATATTAATATATTTATTTTTTCATATAACTATTCATCCATTTTATGAATTTTATAATATTTTTCTCATCATATTTATTTTTTAAAATAAAAAAGGATTATATTCTTATTTTTTGTGGATTATGTGATCTTTTAGAAGTTTATTTTAGTACTTTGGGAATAAAAAATTCATCTTGAATACTCATCATTAGGAGAAAAAGATGTGATTGGAGTGGAAATTTATTAAATAATGAAATTATACTTGTCAATTAAATTTATTTACATATGTTATTAGTATAGATGGTAAATAAATTCCCCATATTTAGGATGAGGATCTAGAAATAAAAATGTTATCCTTTTACCATCATTTCTGATAAGTTGATGCCCTTTTTACCCCTCAATAATTTATGGTTTTATGATTGTTATCAATCTAATGACCATGTTATCTATCACCCTATATTATTACTTTGATGTTATTTATTCTTATCTATGTTTATAATTTACCATCTCTCCAACTTTATACTTATATGGGAACCTGAATATGTGATAAATCAGGTAACCTTTACGTTTCCCTTCCTCTCTTTTCAAGAAGAAGTTTTATGAACCCTTTCTTAGGTGAGAGTTTCAAAAAATCTATTTATCAAATATCAAAACTCTTTATAGATAGATAAAAGTTTGAGGTAAAATTTTATTTATGTGGCCTCATATGTAACAACATGAGACGTCATAATATATTTTTCGTTGATTAAATTTAATTTCTTTGAAATCTTATGTTCCACACAACACTGAGTTTAAATGAATCGTTAAATACTATTAAAACATGACCATTATAACCATGTCATTAAATTTGGGTGCATTAATAGGAACAACTAAATTATAAAAAATATTATTATGGTTTTAAATAATGTAAATGTGTTTTTAAAAAAGGTTACCATTTTTAGTAAAATCATTTTATAAAAAATATATTTTCATCCAAAATTGATTTATTGCTATTTGTGGGAAAATAATATAATTAATTTTTGAAAAAATTATAAAATTTATTCGAAAAAATTAACTAAATTTTTTAATCACCATTTAATAAACATCTTAGGTTGATTTTTTGATAATTTTCTAGAAAGAGTCACATTTTCAACGAATACTAATAAATACTTATTCTTATTGATAAATGTATTTCTATTTAAAGCTATTTGAAACTTTTATTTTATTTTAAAATAATTTTAAATGTAAAATTAGTAAATTTATATTATTAATAATCAAATTAAGGACATTTTAATTAATTTTTTGTTGTATCTTGGTATAAAAACTTTTTACACTTAAAAATACATTATTTCCTGGAAAATGATTTTTATCAGGTTTTGCAGGTTTAATTAGAAATTAAATTGTTATAGTTATTTGAATTGAATATTAATTTTTTTTTTCATATTTATAATCCTAATATTCTAATATGGTAAATGTACCCATTTTATTATTGTTTATTATGAATAGTAACCTTTTTAAATATTTTTCACCTTGATAAGATTAAAACAGGTAAAACAAGGATTAAAATTTCTGTTAAGGATTTAAAATTTCTATAAAATAATAACTTATTCTATTTTATGAATATAGTTTGAAAATTTCTATCCAATCCCAGAATATGAGGAAACATGGTGCCATTTCCTTTTAATATTTACCGTTATAATACTTTAAGAAAAGAATAAAAACAAAATCTCACACTCTTCACTTAAATATATTTAATATTTTTCCACAAAATAAAACTAATTTATGTTCATTTTTATTTTTTCATTTTAAATGTTAAATTTTTTATTTATAAATTATTTTTAATTTTTAGTTATTTAATAATTAACTTAAATCAATACGCGACGATGACACAATTTCAATTAATAGAAATCTAAATTAAATGACTTCTAAAATATTAAACTTAATACAATTTGGATGAATTATTTTATTCCATGAATTTTATAGATAAATATATCATATTATGAATGTGTATAAGGATTATATCTTAATTCTATATTTATCATGATGTATTAAAAATCAAAATTAAATGAATAGTGTCTAAAATGATATTAATGGTATTTTATGAAAATAATATATTTTAAAATTATTTAATAATCATAAAAATAGTGAAATAGGACAAGAGGGGTATTATATAGTCTTACATTTCATATATTTTCCATTTATGAACCAATTTTCAACTTATATGTAAAATTAAAACCCATTAATATTTAAAAAATTCATTTTTAAGGTTAAGGTAAAAATTGATTAACCTAGAGGTTAATCTAAAGGTTAAGGTTTAAAAAGGTATCAAAACCTATGAAAAATTGTTTTGATGATTATATTATGGCCATAACATTTATATATAATATTATATGGAATATTTTAACCATTTTACATGAGTGAGAAACATATTATATTATTAGATTTCATGAATTTAAAAAAGTGACCTTCCCCACCATGTTTAGAAATTTAAATACACCAATACATAAATAATAATATTATAAACATACTTACCCATGTTCTTGTGGTTCTAGTATTCCCGAAAGACCATCCCTAGACCCCTTAATATGATATCCAAAGGAGCTCTTTCAAGTAAGATGTAATCATCTTTACCAAGAAATTTATTTTTTATTATTATTTTACGACATTAAATTATGTCCTAAAAATTAACAATTATCTACCATATAATTATTTGTTATTATTTTAATTGCATAAGATTTACCTATCTCACTCTCCATCCAATGAGAAACAAACCCATCGTTCATGTGTACGATAAACTACCGCCTCACTCACCTTTGTAATTTGTTTCCATTACCACTTCACTTGGATGGTTATAAATCTAGGAATAATGAATATATATGATATTTTGGACAGAATTATGATTTTTTAATTATAATATCATATATACCTTCTTAATTTCCAATATGCTGGAAAATGATAACGTCGCTCTTGCATATATATGGAAAACCACCTCCATAATGCATTGTGATCTGATTTTCATTTCTAATTTACATAGATGGTAATAAGGAGAGATTTAATATATATATATATATATATATATATGATATATATGATATAATAATTATTCTATAATGTTTAATTATTATTTAACTATCTTTATTTCCAACAATTGAAAAGTGAAAATAATGTTCAAGTATACGTATGACATACCGTCTCTATGAATGATGTAATTAATTATTCTATATATTAATTATATGAGTGAATATATTCATATATAATGAATTTATATTTTAATTATAGCACTTTTAACATTCTATTGATGATAGAACTATTGGTCTAAATTATTATGATGAATACAAAGACACCAGAAGGGGGGGTGAATTGTGTTCTTCAAAAAACATTGATAGATTCTAAAAAATCCTATTGCAACTTAAAAAACATTTACTTCTCTGAAAGAAAAGGGAAAAGTGAATATAAATAAAGTAAATATACACATTGATGTATTGCAATTCATGGAACAAAGATCCACTAGTCCACTCCACCAACACTCAACTCCACAAGAATGGTGATCTTACTCTTAAGTCCTCTTATCATTAGAACTTTAAAGAAATGAGTGATTGATGTTGACACATTACAATGATTTTATAGGGCATTATAATTATTTTAAAAGGAACTGAAAATCTACAGGTTAGTACAAGAAGTTGAAACTTCACTAAGACTGAGTATGATCAGTTGAAAGTAAAATAAATCAAATGTGTTTTTTATGGTAAGGTTAAACTTCACAGTTGTAGAAATAACTAACATATGTGTTTTGATCCTCAATATAGCCCAAAAAATAGATCATAAATTTTTGTAGAATTATTCTTCAAAAAATAGGAAAGAAAACACCAGAAATATGTTTAAACATGTATGTCTACAAAGTGTATCTTTATCCAATACTTTATCATTCTTTTATATGAAGATATACCAATTAAATGCAGTATAAACAACAACCAAAGAATCTATAGTGTGTCGATAGATCAAAAAATTAATGTATCCATAGTGTAGCTATGAAGGTAGTGGTACACCTGTTGACCCACAATCTTATCTTTTCTATATTAATATGCATGTATATCTATATTTACTAATAATGGGAATCTCGATATTTATATAGAAGGTCGAATAGATCCAGATCAAACCATATCCAAAATTATCACACAATAAATCCTGAATATTTGAATTCAAAAACAGTCAAGAGAGTTGTAAATTCTCATTGAATTGTATTGACTGAATCTATTAAATATGAAATTTTAAAATAATCATAACAAACCTTTGAATTAGATGTAAAATAGATTTGAACAGAGCTTTAATTTTGTAAATACCATTGTATAAATCTTAGAGAATACCATGGATTTAAAACTATGTCACTGAATAGTGAAATATGGGGTTAGTTTTTGAAACAAAAAAAAAACAACAATTGTTGGGTTACTAATGTATGGATTAATAAAATTGTAGCGTTGATGTACCATAAGTTTATTTCCTCAAAATTAGGTTTCATTCCAAATATAGTGTTGATTAACCATAGATTTTGTTTTCTCAAATGTTAAGTTCCATAATAACCTAGGGTTGATGAACTAAACTATCACAATGGTATAGGTTATATGATCTATATGTATTATTTCAAATGATGGATTCCTTCCATAAGTTATTCTTGAAAACGCAGGGTATGAACAATTATTCTAGAATACATTAAAACGCTTCCCAAACAATTTATCAAATATTTTCAATAGACTAATGACTTGAATATACTTTGAGAATAAATATTTTGACGAATATTAATTTCTATAAGTTCACCAAAAAAAATTAATTAGTAACAGAAATGTGGGTGTTTATGAGCATCAAAAACTAAAATAAATTAATGGAATTTTTGAATCAAAACATGCTCAATAATATATCCCTTTTAGATTATCACAAAATCTATAACATATAGAGAATTTAGAAACATTTTTTTACAAATAAGTTTCTCCACCTTTTTATCTTTATAAAAGTTCTTCCATAAATAAAAATTATTCCCCATTATAAGGATTAAAAATTCATAAATGAAACTTGTACCCCAGTGAAAATAAAAATATAAACTAGAAACTAATAGTGTAAACTATAAAATTATCCCCTTATTATCCATTTTTATAAATTTTCTTTTGAAGAAAAAAAATTCTTCTATAATACAAAGACATTAAGAATAATAGATTATAGCGAGAAATTTTCTCTGACTTTATAACAATGGTAATAACATTAATTTGGTAAAAAAATTAATATAGTAACAACATATCCCACAAAAAACTATAAACTTATCCCCCTTTTGTGACATAAAAAATATATGATATGTAAAATTAACATCCCAAAAATTTATGCCTTCTTTAAAAATATATAAATATTTAAACAAGTAAAATATAAGGTAATAAAATGATTATTTGTTTAAAAAACCTGGTAAATTATAACATAGCTATTTATTCAAATAAAGTTTTTCATAAGTAAATATAAAAAACTGGTTTTTAAGTAATAAAAAAAATTAAAATTAAAAAATAAATTATGATGCAATATTATAGAAATATTTTCAGGAAGAAATGAACACATAACTATAATTTTTAAATTAATAGAAAGTTAAATAAAATGGTTAAGAAGATGTAGAATTTTCGTCTGAACTTTCCAAACATAGAACATTTTCCATTAAATCAACTAAAACTATTGATAGATCTTCTAATCTGTTTTGAACATCTACTATTATATGATAAGAAGAAGATGAAAACTCTTTTTTCATGACCCGTTCCCCAGGGCCCATACCGTGACTACCCCAAGCCTACCTTTCATAGGCCAGGGGCTGGCAACTAGCACTGGAAAGGCATATCCCTAAAATTGGGAAGGCATTGCCTTTTAACCAGAAAACTCACACAATCCAAGCACAAAGAATGATAAAAGAACATGGTAAACTATATAGTAAATAAGGTGAGTACAGTAAGTAAAGGGGGATGGAATACAAGCCAAACTTGAAAGTATAATTAAAACTCAAAATAGATCTTGTGAACTCCCGCCAAGGATCCTACCTGAAGGGTAGGTACAACTATCAAAAGAACATCTCTACGGTATGTTTCGTTTAATGGTACACCTACGAGTAGCCTCCAGTCCACGTACCTTTAGCCTAGATAAATTTGTCTATCATCTGCACAAGATACAGTATGATGTGGGCATAGCCCGTGCCGGGGTGAGTATAACAATACTCAGTAGAGACCTCGAGACCCCCGAAGGTCTCTCGGAATCCACAAAGGATAAACTGAAAAACAATACCATAATCACAAAGCATGAAAACAATATTAATCCATACATAGGTATATTCCCATACAAATACCTAAGTTATCAAGTATATCCATCTCGTTCATGAGAAAACACAAGCCCCAACTCTTTATCCAGAAGCACAACTATTCCACGAAGGTAACACCACAAGGGTAAGTACCACAAAGGTAATGCAACACATAAGAATACCACAAAGGTATCACCACACAGAAGTTCACCACAAAGGTAAAGACTCATCTCACACTAGGTATAACTTAAGTACAGAAGTATAGATGATCAGCTGTATTTCTAGATCATCTTACTTCGTTGAGAAGCTCTGCTGTTGACCCACATAGGATCAAAGATGACCCACATAGGATCTGAAGATGAACCACACAAGATCTAAAGATGTCCCATATAGGATCCTTAGATTCTAGCCCATATAGGATCCGAAGATAACCCACATAGGATCTGAAGATGACCCACACAAGATCGGTAGATGCTTCAAGTAGAGCCAGCCACAGGGTTCCCACACTAAGCACACTTGGTTATGGGAGGATCTTCTCCTCAAGCCATCAGTCGATACTTCAACTAATATTATGTCCAAAAAATAAGTATCATGAAGGTCCTTCATGTCATAAGGGACCCAACGTGACTAACAGTGGGTCAATTAGATGCCCGGTCTGTAGGTTATTAGTGTTTCTGTTTTAAGGGCTCGGTTGGATTCGGGTTCGATCCAACCCGACTGTACTCCAAATTTATTCAAAACTCCTATAAATTAAACCAAAAGGACCATCTAGATCCGAGGATTTGGGTACCATATATGGTTCGTCAAACGGACTCTTAGTTCTCAAGATATGACCAAAAATGCGTATCTAGGTCTAGAAGGGCCTGAGTCCGGTCCGACCCGGCCTGGGCCGACCCAACCCAGTTTGGGCTGACCTGACCTAGTACGGGTTAACCCGACCCAATCTAGGTCTGGCATGGATGCGCTCGACCACTGCGGGCTCGGCCCACTAGGCTGCGGTTCGGCCCGACCCGTAAAGGGGGCGGCCCGACTCGTTGGGCGTGGCCCACTAGGGCAGCCCACAGTGTGGCCCACTGGGTGACCCGCAGGGAGGCCCGCTCTGCGGCCCATGGATAGGGTGGACCACCGTGGTGGGGCCCTCCATAGCCGCCACCTAGGGACGGCGCCCCCGGGATTCTTGAATGGACCGAGGGTCCTTCGGTTCTGGCCAACTCGGCAGCATCACGTGGTGCCGCCTGCTGGCACGCGAGACCTGCCGGACCGGGTCCGACTCAGCGTGACATGACTGACTGGGGTTCGGGATGTCTCCCCTTCCAATGACTCCAGCTTGCGCCACTGTTGCCTCCACGATCAGCTGGGTGTCGGCTACCCTCTAGGTGCACAACCATGGCTCAGCAGCTGTGGCCTCAAACACTAGAGGCGCAGATGCGCGCAGACCCGTCGACCACATTGTCGGCCGACGTGCCATCCCCCACCCTCCTCCGCCTCAGCCGATGGGACGTGGCCTCCTTAGGTAGCGCTGTTTCACCGCCGCCACCATCAGGGCTGACCAGTGTGCCAGCCTCCACTTGTACCTTACCGACACCGATCGCCGACAGACTTCCATGGGTCACCAGGTGAGCTCCGGTGGCCCATTATTCAATCTGAAGGAATCGTTGTGTGTCCCTGGATGCCACCTTTGAATTTATCCCATCAAGGCCAAGTTCTTCTCAACCCAAAGTTTCACCCAAGAAGAACACATCAAACAACTTAGTAGTGGAGGGATCAGGCCATGTTCGTTTAGCCTGCACCCTTTGCATTAGACTGATAGCATGGGGATCAAGAATATTAAATCAACATAAATTAACGAAGAACAATCATGAAGAAAACCTACATCAATCATTCACTTTAGATTTCATGAGGAATAAGATAAGGACGATGAAGGAGATGCCAGCGTTCGTCGCTCCCGCAATACAGTTCCAATCCGTGCTCCAAAGTTGGTTCAACATTCTTGATCCGGAGATTCGTTAGTCGTTGGAGGAGTTTCTTAATTGGAGGATGTTCTTCCACCAAGATTTCTCCACCAAACCAGTTTCCAACAATTCCCAACCAAGATAGGTGAGGATCAAATCCCCAAAATTATGTTTAAGAGTTCATTATTTGTTTAATTAATGTTGGATCATTAATTGGGGGAGGGTTTCCAAGAGTTACACCACATTAAAAGAGGGGTTTCAAGGTTGGGTGGTCTCCACCACAAAATTCAAAAAGTAGTGGTGTGATTTCAAATAAAAATAAAACTATTGTTTTATTTTTACTCCTCTGCAAAAACTGAGATTTCCATCTTCGACCCTCGACCCACTACGGTTGAGGTGAAGGACTCCTTAAGAGAAAATTAGTGTTATGAGTTCAATGGTGATTTCAATTCTAAGTATCAGTTCAAAAGTTATGAATTACCACCGACACATTTACTGAACGTACCTTAAAGAAAGTTTAGAAATTCATTACATGCACTCCATGGCTCGAACTCATGTGCCGTCAATTTTCACAGACTTGTAATATTTCCATATAATTAAAAACATTTACATGGAAAATTTTGTGTCTTTACATCTTCAACCAAAAAATATGATCAATTTATCAATATCAATCATTGAAACAATATCTCTTCTAAGTAAATCCATTTGACATAGCATTTCTGACATGGAATATTCAAATTAAAATTTTGAGATTGAACTATTTATCATATTATAATATTTCATTTTTAATGAATAAAAAAAACTTTTGATATAGATTCATTATATTAATTTTCAAATGAATTTCTAGATGTATCCAACTCAACTTGTATCTTCACCTTTTCTTCATTAAAAGAGATAAATTTAAACAAAAGTCTTTTATAATACTTGTGAAATGAAGAGAATTCTAGTTATTTAGAACCATGATATTCTTTATTTATTTGAGACAGATTTTGACATGAATATTTAGAAATCGAAATTGATTTTTCATTCAATGGTTCAGAAGGATGACCATTTGTCTTTTTTTAAGAAACACGTTCATATGAACATGATGTAATTGACCTCTTCATATTTCAATGATTAGCTTTCAAAAGTTATTTGAAAAAGATGTTTCAAAAAATAAGAATAAGAATATGAAAATGGCCCAAATAAATTTTTTTAAGAGGAATATGAAATGATTGTTTCTAAAAAAATATAGACGACGTTTCATTTTATTTAGTTGAAAAATACAAAACCATAATTATAGACTATATCTTTCTAATGGAAATTTTATGTAAGAAACATTTTTTAGGTTATGTAGACAAATAAAATTTAAAGAACAAGAAATATAAATGATTTCAAAAGATTTTGAAAATGTAAAATATAATCTTTACAAAATTTAATCAAGTAATGTATTAATAGTAAAAAGACGATTTGAAGAAATGTTTGAGAATGTTTTTTTAAATAAAAATAGACTAAAACTTGATTTAAAGAGAAAATAAAAGTCTTTATCATATTTTAAGAAGTATCACTATTTCCCTGTACATAAAAAGTTAATGAGACATAAGCATATAGTTATAAAAATGAAATACTTTCTAGATTAAAGTTAATAGAATCGAGTATTTATACTAACAAACTACTTCATATATATTCACTCCTTTGGTAGAGACTTTCAGGAATCAATTTATCTACCAAAAAATGATTTAACACTATATATTAGTGTTATATTAATGAAAAAAATAAAATAAAAGTGAATTTTGGTACCCATATACTTTGGGGACCAGCAATTTTAGCATTTAAATTTTTAGGTAACCAAACTTGTTTATTATGAGTAAAAATTTTGTAAAATAAAATTTTCAAAAATAGTTTTTTTATAAAAGAGTAAGAATTTTCATAATGACCATTAATACCAAAATTAATACCTTTAATAGTATACAAGTTTTGTTTATTTAAATGGGGAAAAATATAATTTTTATATAGTTTCTGTCTTCCACCATTACTTCATATTCCAAATTTTTTTGGAGGTATTTTATTTTTTTCACAAAATTGGATTTAAATATTTGCATCATTTTATTAACATACTAGAATTTTGTTTTAAATAAGAAAATTCCACCAATATGTCTTTAGTCTTACTGTTATTTATGTCATATGAAATTTTAGAAGTATTAGATTTTAATTAGATAAGTTCATTTGAAAATCTTTCTTTTTCTAATAAAATAGTATCACCGAATTTTCTAATTTTTATGTGATCATTTTTTTAAGGATTCATATTTATCTTTTATCATAAAAAAATATTTATTTTATTTTTTGGAATAATGTTTTTTTGAACTATAGTTTTGAGAGTAATACAATCGTATCTCATCGGCATCACCTATGAGACATACACTTTTTTTCTTATATTCTATATTTTTATAAGATTCATCATGTGAACAAGAATAATTACTCCAAGTACCCTTTAAAAACTTCTTTACTTTTCTTTTGTTATTTTATTTCCTTTGGTATTTGAGTAAAGGATAGTTTTCCTTTGAATTATTTTTTTTCATACATTCACAATATATATTCTCTTTCGTACCTTTATTTTACTTTTTGTAAAACTTTTTAAATTTCATATAAAGATATAATAAATAATTATCTAAATATGGATGGTTTGAATAATATGATTCTATATTGTAGTATTGAGATAGGGTTTTGATGTTTGATATAAATTTTTTGCTTCAACCTACATCTCAACTTGATATATCATTAATGACTTAATCAACTCCTTCATTGTCAACTTTGTTACAAATATAAATTGGTATATAGCTTCAGATATTTAATTCCACTAATGAGTTAGTAAATTGATTAAAATTAAGTATTTATTTTATTATGAAACTAGATCTCCCAAAATAGAATCATTATTGACAATCTCTGTCAACCTTCGATCCATTTGATTGATAGTTTCATTATAATCCATTATGAAAGTATCGAATTTTAGATTTTTAGTAGTTCACTTTAATTGTGTGAGATTTTCAACTCAATAATAGGGAAAAAAATAGTTTGACACATATCATATATATTATAACATTGAGATACATGGTGGAATTCATCTATTCCAAATCTACACACAATAACATTCACGGTTATTGAATTGAAATCAAAATATTTTTCTTGATCAATACACCAATCTTAAAAATATTATTTAAGAATATAATAAGGAATAACAACCTTTAAATATACCATTATTCTATGATTTTTAAAATAAATAATCATATGGGTATTCCAGTATCCATAATTGTTTCAACTAAAAAAAGAGCATGAATTTTTGACATACCTTTTCTAGAATCAGCAATTCAAAAAATTCATTTTTTTGAATATTTAACTCATTCTTGTTAGATCCAACTTAAATCTTCAAAATTTCATAAGATCATATAGATATTAATATGATAGAGATTGTTGGTGTCAATTAGTAACATAGTTTTTTATTGAGAAATATCTCTAATAGTGTGAAACCTTTGATACCAATTATTAGGTATCAGATAAAAACAAAAGGATATTCAAGGATTTACAAAAAACTAAATATCTCCAATAGAGAACTCCCTTAAGTACCAATACTTGGCTTGAATTACTAGGATGAAGAAAAATACACAATAGGGGGGGTGAATTGTGTTCTCTAAATTTTTTTGACATATTCAGAACAATACTCCTAAAATACAACAAATCTTTCCTTCCATCAAATTTGAGTGCGTAGCAGATATAAATAGAGAAAAAGAAAAAAACGATGTATAGTGGTTTAGGGGACAAATATACCCTAGTGAACTCCACCAATGCTTAAATCCATGGGCATGGTGATTTACTATTAGGTACTATTATCCTAATACATTTAAATAATAGAGAATAGGAAATTGATAGATTACAAGGCCTTATGGTTCTTTTATAAGAAAATTAATATCCATAGATTAGTACAAGAAGTTGAAACTTCAATATGAATGAGTACGAGCAATTGAAACTCAAATAAATATAAATAAATCTATTTTTTTTTGAAAATATTGGTTAAAATTAATAGTTATTTCTGCAATTGAAAAATATATTGAAATCTTTAATATATCACAACACCAAATAAATCTTCAATGTTTACATTGGATTTCATCGAACAACCACAACAAAAAGACCATATAGTTTTCCAAAAAATATATTTTTTTAAAGTGTATCTTTATCAATATGTTTCTGTTTAGAATAAGAATTTTTAACAATAAAATGCAGTAGTGGTGATAGTAATAACAATCATAGTGTGTTGATAGATCAAAACATGCATGTCTCTAAAGTGAAACTACTGCTAAACTTTTTTATCTTAGATATTATATTCTGTATAGAAGTATGTGTTTATATCTATATTTTTAGATGAATAGAGTCTAGATATTTATACATCATTTTAAACCGATAAATGTCAAAATAGTTCTAGAAATATCACATAATAAATCAGGAATATTTTAATTCAAAAACATTCAAAAGAGTCGTAACGTCCTATAAGAATAGTAATGATTTCATCCATTAAATATGATCCATTAAAAAATCATATAAATCAATTTAAATATTTATAAAATATTTTTGAATAAGTCATTTACTCCATTTAGATCGTCACCTAAATATCAGATAATTTCATGGATTTAAAACTTCATCATTGAATAGTGAAATGTAGGGTACTTTCATGAAATGAAAAAACACCAAATATATGGTTGACAATGTGAATTTGACTACAAAAGTAGGGTATATATACTATATATTTGTTTCCTTAAACATAGGGTTTATTTCAAACATAGGGTTTATTAACAATACTTTCTATTTTCTCAAATGTCAGGTTTTATACTAATATAGGGTTAATGAACCTTAATTTCATGACAGCATAGGGTATATGATCCATACACACTGTTTCAAACATAGAGTTCCTTATTTTCATTATTCTTTCACAAGTAGTATATGAACAATGATTCCAGAATACATTAAAATGCATCCTAAACACTTTATCAACTATTTCCCATGGACTAATGACTTGAATATATCTCCAAAATAAATATTTCCATGAATATTAATTTACTGAAACTCACTTATAATCCAATTCATTATTAACATAAATGTGGGAGTTTAGGGGAATCAAAACCAAAAATAATGTACTGAAATTATTTATTCAAAAGATTCTCTCTAGGAACCATAATAAAAGTACAAGGATCATAACTACCCAACCAAAATTCTCATGGAAAGCGAAGTGGTAAACACACAAAATAGTGATAATAATTAAATATTGTTAAAAAATGAGTGATAAGATAATATAAATGGATCAAATATGATATTATAGATATGTATATGGTTATGTTATATAATTATAATTTATATTAATTTATTATATAATAGGTTAAAAGAAATTTCAAGGAAAATTGAATTTGAGGTAGGGGTTTCTTAACTCGATTTATATTCATTGGGATATACTTCAACTTTATTTATTATGTTATTATATGATTGTCATGGAAATGAACGCTGAGTATATTCTATCATTTTTTCAATTATTTTGTGAGAATTTACATTTTTCGCAGATATTTACTTCATTAATTAATTATTACTTCAATTATAGGATCATTACCAGTTGTTTCTTAACACAATTTCCATTCATTGGGTTGTACCTCTAATTCCTGGATTGAGTTATACCATTATTACGTGTGATATGACCTATGATTGTATAATTTTTCATTTAAAATTTATTTTTTCTATTTAAATTTTTTAAACATAATCACTTCACTAATTAATTCTCACGTTAATGATACTGTAAGGTATTTCATCTCAATTTCCCTCCATTGGAAATTTTCTAATGATATGCACCTACTTTGATTTATGTGGCATGAATGAATCCCCTTTTACATTTTTTATCACAATTTTTTTATACTTCATGGTGTCTTATGTTTTGGTTACAATTATTTCATTCTAGAAGATTTGAATAAAAAGTTACCAAGTGTTAAGGGGTTTCTTAACTCAATTTCCAATCATTGGGTTATACTTATTCTTTATTGAGTATTTGGTTCCTTGGTTATCTGTAAAATGAACTCTAATTATACTATGTTGTATTTCCACATGTATATTTTGGTTTTAAAGCCATTACACATAATCACTTCATTGATTAATTCTTACTTCAATGAAATGATCTTTCTAAGGTATTTAATCTTAATTTCCACTTGATTAAGAAAAATTTAGTATTAATCACCTATTTACATTAATTTTTTCATATATAATACACCTTTGATGTATTTAACAAGAATATATGTTTATTCATGATGATTAATGTTTAAATTTTGGATTACTCTTTCAAGTTGTTTTGATTTAAAAAGTATTAAAGAGAAAATGATTTATTTTAACAATCTCATTTGTGAGATTTAATTTATTTTCATTGATGGAATATTATAATATATCATTCATAATATTTAACAATTTTATTTATCCTCTAGATATTTAAGGATTTTCATTTTTATTCTTCCAACATTCCTTTCTTTGGCACTAGAATCAAGAAGGAAATATTTAAAAGAAAAATGGTCTTATTTCACTTTTTACTTTGGTATATTTTTCATCCATGGATATATTTTTAAAACTTGTTATAAAACACATATTTATTTACTCAAATTATTTATTAAGGATATTCTTATTTAACCACAAATTTTTAAAACAGTTGAAATGAATCATTATAATGTTTTCTAAAAGGGGTTTTTTGACTTTCATTATATAATGTCAAATAGAATGTTTTTTAACTGATATGATGTTAACATATTTTATAACTTCTATAATAATTTTACAATTTTTATATTCTGTTGTAAGTTTTCAATGGTTTTAAAAATAAATAACTTCATTATAATTTATTTTAGTTGTTTTACTTCCAATCTATTGTATTATTTAAAATGCTATATTTTATTAGAGAATCTGTATTTCGGATGATAATATATCATCCCTTGATTATTTTTGCGATAAATAAATTTATCTTAAAACATTAAATTTCTAGTGATCATATTTCACTAGTAATTACATTTATCTAATATATATATATATTCTACATATCATGTATATGATTTTTTACTAAACCATATACCATTTATACATGTAGTGTTTTAATATGAAAATTATTTGTTTGATGAGGGAAATATTGATATTTTGTACTCTTTACATAATACAAGTATTTTTTGATAAGAAATATTATTCATGAAATAAAATGATCATTAAATATATGAGTATTTTATTGGACATGCAGTGATGGGATAGCCATAGAATTATTAAACCCCACAATGCATCAAAATGTATCAGGATAATAACTAGTTAACGAGCCTTATTAAATGGGGTTTTTATTTTCCTACCCATAATTTAAATTGGTTTCACTAAACTAGTTAATGGTAATGATATTATTATCTCTAAGATACTGATGTTCAATATTAATAATTTCATTAATTCAGAATTCAGTTATTAGAATCCATGAGGTTATTTCATTGGATATTATCCATTGTTTCATTTCATTATCAAGTTATTTATTAAATGGGATTTCGTTTTAGTTATTTACCTTACCATATTGATTATTCCTGATTTAATAATACTATATTCCATTTTAATTAACCCTTATTTATTATTTGATCTCATCCTATTTTTTCCTTCTGCAGGATATGAAGAAGAAATTTTGAATGAGTTTCATGGATTCAAGATAATTTATTTTATTATGTTTTATATATTAAATCCAATGTAAAATAGAAATCATGTATATATATATATTTATTCAGGACTTCTAAACCTACCATTCCTTTAAGATGTTATCCCTCATATATTTTTCCAATATAAAAATGAAAACCCCAACTTTGGGTAACTAGAGTTGGGGTTGTTACATCACTAAAGTGGAGGACTTGAGGAATTTTTATGTGCACTAGATCAATAGGTTTCATGGGGATCCAAAAACCATTACATCTAATAGGTATCCCCATTTTACCACTCAATTTTTTATGGGACTCTTGGATTTGATGGGATTTTGAGTTAATTTGAGCATGATATATCATCCTTAGAAAGATGGGAAAGAAAAATGATTAATTCAAGTTCTATAAGATATGAACTATGCTTATGTATTAGACATCATAAGTTCATGGGATTACCATTTTCGGTGGATTGAGTTTTACTATAATAATAGTTACCAATTATCTATCAATATGACACCCTTTAAATATTTATATATCTGAACCTACAAACCGCCACTTTGTTGGTTAGATATTGGGAAAGAATCATTGCTTCGAACAATTTTTTTTACCAAACAACAACAAATAATAATATGATTCATTGGAATATGGTTATGACATAAATATAGTAAAAACATATGTCGACCTCCATCATTATCGTTTTTTTGTTAGTGAATAGGTTTTCATAAAAGTCTCACCTCGACTAGATCATCAATGGCTCCAAAATCAAGGGAAGCTAGCTCTAAGACATGTGGGATTGTTTAAGATCATTAAATGAATTTTAAAAGTGTCATGTCACTTGTATTTAACACCTCAGTGTTTTAATAAATAATTTTTTCTATGTGTCCTATATAAAGAAGTATCTTTCTAAACCATAATTTGTTCTTAATTAGGAAGATCTCAATATAGAACAAAACTTGTATACGTTTGAGGAATCATTTCAAAACAATTTTTCTCAAGTGAATGTCATGAAAGGGATTTCAATTACATAAGTTTATGTATTTTTGGTAGAATGTATAAGATAATCATGACATATGGGGGCATGATTATTTTATGAGGGAGGAATGAACACATCTCTTTGTGAAATAGCCTTCTCCAACACAACATTCAAGGGGAAGAAAACAATATGCAATTTATAATTGTCACATCACACTATTATTTTGAAGTACCACCATATAATTGTTTTGTTTTATTTATCTATATTTTGATACTAGGTTTTTAGTTGTTTTTAGTTTTTAATAGTGTTATGTGGTGTGTATTGTGAGGTTCTTTATGTGTGGATAAGAAGCTATATCTCGAAAAGCTACATGTCGTCCACCAGCAAGTTAGAAAGAGATACCAGCAAGCTGGTGACCTAACCTAGCCTAACACATGATATATGAGGCCTACTATATATCTAGGGACCAGACATAGACTAGGATGTGGAAGAGGCAAGAAGGAATGAATTTTTTCTATAACTTTTGGCCATCATACTATCCGGTGACACCGCTCTAGATATGAAATTTAAGGGGAAATAATTTTTC
Organism: Viscum album; assembly: GCA_963277665.1. Classification (NCBI taxonomy): domain Eukaryota; kingdom Viridiplantae; phylum Streptophyta; class Magnoliopsida; order Santalales; family Viscaceae; genus Viscum; species Viscum album. The sequence goes on from OY728160.1 coordinate 718,368,856, forward strand.
ATCATGGAATATTTTTTATTCTTTCTTTTTACTCATCCTATATTCATCAAATTCAAACCTAGGGATCTCTTTTGAATATCTTAGCTATAATAACTTGATTCCTTGGGGGATTGACGTTCTGATCAAAGTTGTGATCCTCTTACAGAGATTCTAACTCTTATTTGGTCTTAGAACCTCTTCTTTATTTGGTTAAACTTATTTATCACTATTTATTTTCCATAAAAATCATAGGAATTCATTTGATATGGGTTTTAGACAAGTTATTGGGATTCTTGGGCTCTTCCATTGCCTTCTTCAATATTTATCTCTCCCCAACATATGGATTCAGTATGATTGTTAAATTTCAAGTGTTTCGATGTAGGTGGTTTCATGAAATATATTTATTCACAAAACTATACTTTCTTTATTCATGAAATTGGTTCCTAAAATTTGTTATAGACATTCCCAATGTGTGATAAAATTAATTGGTTTTGGTTATGTCTAAGAAATGGATTTTCCCCTTTGTTATTGTTGTATAAATTGGTTGTAAATCATGTTCTATATTATTTAAAAGGTTGAACAATTATCTACATATAAAATTCATTTTTGAGAGAATTTAATTTTGATAAATGGTAATACAAACCATAATTATTTTTGAGGTAGGGATCTATTCTCGAGAATGAAATACTACCCCAAGGCCTATTGTTTTAGGGTAATGTGTGCACTAGGTTGCCTAATGTGGGGTAGGGATTCACTCAAGAGAGTGAACTCTTACCCCATATTCCTATTGTTCTAGGTTAATGTGTGCACCTGGTGGCGAATTGATCATAAATATTGAATGAGTATCCTCACTAACTACTACCTAATGTTACTCCATGATATATTTTCATCATTTCTATTCATTGAAATTTATATTTGAAATATTCATGGAAATTTTTCTAATGAATGGATTATTTGTAATGATTAATAAGTTATAAAAGGGTAGTTCTCTATGTTTTATATTAAAAAAATATAAAATTTTATCTCATTAATTATCTTTATTTACTTGATCAATGTTTGTTTATATTATAAATTATGCTTATGAAACAATCAGTGAGATCCTACTGGGATTCTTTGATTACAACCTGAATACACATATGTGTATATGTATATTTTGTTTTGTTTGAGATAGATAATCTAGGGTTCTACAAGTTGGTAGTGTGTTTGTTCATTTGTAGGGTGTGGGAGTTTTTTTTGACTACATGTCACATGGATATGGGATTTTTCTATACCTTTGTATTAGGTATGGTTTTCGGTTTTTGGAATATGTATTTTCCTTATTATTAACACTTTTCTTCTATTAAATTGTATTGGAATTAAAATTTTATCTTTATTTTTTCGTCATAGTGTATGTTATTTTTTATAAAAAGTATTTCCAAAGGTATATTATGATGATCAGGTGCTTTTCACTAGCCTATAGGAGTCAATAATTCCCTTTCATTCATGTTAGGACTAGCTCAGGTTTCAAATAGTTAGGTGATATAAGTTAGTTCATGACTATATATGATACTTGGTCTATGAGTATCTTAAACCAAAGTCCCCCTACATATTATTCAATACTCTAGAGAGGCCTATATTCCATCACACATTTAAAACATATATGTATATTCTATACTCAACCTCTAAATTCAAGATTATAACACAATAAAAATACGAAATCAAGATAGCTGAAAACTAAAACATATATTATTGTACTTAAGAAGTAATATATAGTATAAATACTTATTAAAATCAATTTAAACAATATATAATATCCATATCACATAAATTATTTATATACATGAATATTGAAATCGGAATAATTGCTTTATTTTATAAATGTCACAAATTAATATGCATATTTCATATTTCATATAGGTATATAGATATTATATTATGCATGCCTCCCACTAATCATTTAGAAATAATTTATAAACTATAGTCATTTTATATAAAATAATATTTTTTGGATTATATCATATTTAATTATATATTTCTATCATATCTTAAGATCCAAATTACTATATATTATACAATCTATCATGGTAAGCCCATCATATTTAGAAAAATATGTTGTTGTATAATTTAGTTCATCATATAAAGTATACCATTATTAGAGATATTTCTTATATCACTAATATGATATGATAATCTATATTAAAAAAACTTCATTATGAATAACAGCTTCTGATGACCCTTATCTAAGCATATGATATAGGTAAAAGTATTATGTTATGATGAATTTTTGGCTATAATTCATTATGTCATACATTATGATATCATAAAACAAAAAAATATAGTTTATATGAATTTAATAAATAAATTGAGACCTCAACTCGGTGGTGATAATTTGGTTGTGCAACCATAATCCCCTCTCCAACAGGCTAAAGGCTAGTGACCTTCATCAAGAAAGAATACCACACATAATGAGAGGCCTTATCTCAATTCATTTGTATGTAACAAACACCTAAAAAACATAATAATAAAAAATAAAAAATAAAAAATAAATCTATCTATAATTTATAATACAGGAAATAAATTTGAAGATCCATAAAAGATAAAAAAAGATAAAATATTATGAAAAAATTCTAAGATATACTCCCAACACCCCAAAGGAAAAATCAACAAGAAAAGATCATATAAATAGATCCCTATAATGAACTAGCTCTAGATGCAAATGGACTCTACTACTATCGTCACCAAGTACAACTAAGCTCCATGAAACACATTTCCACCATGGTCACCCTCAATCATTCCATTGTTTACATAAAACACAACATGTGATGACCAAGACGCTCATGGAGGAGTGAGTATATATGTACCTTGTCAGATGCTACAAATAGAAAAAAAGAATAATAAGACGACTCATTTTCTCAAAACAACTAAGGGAATAAGGAAAGAGTAACACATGAGAACCCATATATGTGTTAAAGTAGAGAAACTAGTATATAAGAGAGATTCCCACCCTTCATAGCCCATCTATATTAGAATTAAAAGTTTCCCCAAAATCCAAATCCCATAACATAAAAACCTAGGTCACCTATCTAGAACTATAGTGGATGGACTATTCCTCAACAAGAATAAGTTCGAACCAATTGAGTAACTAACCCCAATGGAGGACCCATGCACCACCTGAGCATGTAGACGAGGGAGTAACCAAATCAGTAGAGTGAGGATCCTCAACTTGAGTATGTAGGGGAGTAAAAAAATCTATTTGTGAATCAAAGGACCCATTAACTTAGATAAACCAATTTTTAGGTTAGTAATTACCTCCTTAATTATATGATAACAATGAACATTCCCATTGATTGGCCTTATAGAGATAAGGAGAATAAAACACATGTAACCACTCACGCCTCACTACTAATGTTGAAAAGAAGTTCACCATCACATTATATATAGAAAAATTCATAGGATGGAACACTTATTCACTAGAATCTACATACTAATAATAGAAATATGAATAATAAATAATTTTAGAAGAGTATTTGACATGAACTAGAGGGGTGCACAATGTGTGATCCCATAGGTGTGAATTGGTTGTGTACTGTCACCCACATGGTGTGTCCAAGTCAACTCACACGACATGTCCTAGGGAGGGTACACATCATGTGGACCATGTTGGGTCACTCGAAAAGTTTTGTAGAGGAAGGTGAGTCATGTACCACTAATGGTAGATGACATTAGGTCTTATCCCTCACCACCATTCTAATAAGCACACAAAACTTTTGGTCAAAACCATATCGCTCAATGTGTAATATTGGGGAAGATGAGTCACGTACTATAGAGGGAACACAATGTGTGGTCACATGGTGTGTGTGAAAAAATGGCTACCCAGGAATGCACTTCTGGTACTCACCATTCTGTTCGACACAATGGATACACTAGGTGTTCTCCTAGGCTATATGGAATGTGATATTTATCTCCATCTAAAACTGTAGTTGTCACTACTTGTGCAATACATGGCATGTGTCTCTATAGAAAACACTTTGTGACTGTGTATTTGATCCTAAATTCTGTACAAACTCCATAATCGTCTCTATATAATTATTACTTCTTCCTATCAGGCCCATAATACCCCCAAATTCTTTAATCATTGTCATCGTTCCTCTAATAGTCAATTTTTTGTTTTTCTTTTTCAAAAAATTGTTCCAATAAAGATTCACATGAATTCATGACACTTTTTCTGCCACTGTATTTGAGATCACACATTGTTTTACCATATAAGGACTTGTAATCACCCATCAGTATTCTCAAATCACCTATTCATTACTTCCTCACCCAAATTCATCTATTATAAGACCAAGATATCAATATCGTTTTTATTTAACTACCAACCATGATGAAGGATGGTGTAAAAATGTAGGGAGGAAAGGGGAAATAATAAGTCTAATCAATAAAAGGAGTTTTGGAGTCCAAAGGGATGTTTTAGGCTATTTTTATTAGGAATTAATCTACAAATAAATGAGATTGGATGGAAGGTAACACAAAATCAAAAAATTTAGGCCAAAATAAAAATAAGGTAAAATCACATGGCCATGTATATAAGAAAATAATTCCGAAACCCAATTATATCCTTAAACCATGAATAATGAAGAAATATAAAAAAAATGTCTTACCTTGGTTTTATACCACTCGGTAGAGAAGATCAAGCCTATTTTGTGTGTTTTTGGAGACTCCTCAATGTTATTTGCATCTAGAGGCTCCCATATCTATTGAATCCTCTCCTATCTTATAATGTACTCTATAATCAGGGTTCATGTTAGAACCAAATAAGTAAGAATAGATAATATTAATTGATAATTTATTATAGTTTCCATATATTAAAATTAATTAGATAACAAATTAGTAATCCTTTTAATTTGACACCCACAACATGTATTTTTGGATCCCTAAGTTCAAACCAAAATAACACTTCTCTGAGGGTATACACCATATTTCATATGAAACAATGACATAAGTTTCCCAATATTGAGTTCTATTAGGAGAATAATTCCATTTTCCTATGAATTCATATGAATGGACTACAAAATAATATACTATTTTTAATATGTTATTTTAGAAATATTTCAATTTCAAAATTGAAGATACTACTTAGTGACATACATAAAAATATTATTTTTAATATTCTAAAGGTTTGAACAAAAAAACCAGGGTTTCTTCTTCATTCCCACATTCAAGGATTTTCAATATAAAAAGTATTAAATAATTGAAAAGGAGAGGGTAATGAGACTAGATTTGGTTCTCGTACTCCCCTCATCTCTCCTAAAATTTCCTATAGGGACAAAGGAAACACACCAGAATAATATATAGAAAAAATCATATATTTTTGTTCCTTGATCACCATCAGGTACTCCAAGAAGGTTTCATTATCTTCAATGTCCATCTCACCATAGTCATTGATATATTATGGTTTATTCATGTATCTTATCAACTATGTAACAAGAATTACAATGCGAACTAGGTCAAACAATGGGGAAAATTCTATAAAGTAAGAAACCACTCCAATCATATGCTCATCCTGGAATGGATCAATGAACCTCATAGATAAATTTCCTCTATGAATACATTTATACAAATTTAACTATGATGAGACCTTCAAGAACACATTATATCCCTCCTTGAAATCCAAAGTACTCTCTCATTAATCTTCATAAGAATCCTAATATCTTTTAACAATCCTTATCCACCCATATATCACCTATACCTTATCATTCACAACTTGCAGTAACTCCATCCCAATCAGTGAAAACTCTTACATCTCCTTCCATCACAGAATTGATGTGTAGGTTCACCCATGTTAAAAAAGGATCCATGAAAATGGTGAAGTGGAAAATAAGGTTGTATGAGAACTACATAAGAGGAAAGTGATCCTTCTCGCTCTATATGAAATCTAACATGCATGACTGCATTATATCCTCTAGAAAAATTATGGTTTTCAAATTCTAGCCATTTCTCTGAGGGTGTATAGAAATAATCAATAAAAATGAGTCCCAATTGACTCATACAAACCCTTACATAACCAAGATGTAAATTGAACATCTTGGTTGGAAACTATAACAACCCCTATATTTCCTACATTGATATTATAAACGAATATATGAATATCCTTTTCATTTTTCAAAAACCCACATAAGGACCATAAAGTATTGATGTATTTGAAATCTGGGATACATTAACAACTATTTCATAAGTAAACTACTTCATCACCAACTAGGTTATTCATAACTAAACCCCTTATTATACATATCCGAGTTAATTCCTTTATTCATAACACAAGTAAATGAAATATATGAAAGGGTGTACTTAGATTCTCACTAAGTGTAAATAAGTGAGATATAAATGACCACTAAAACATAACTTCAGAAGAAGGGCATGAGGAATTAAGTATAACATTCAAAAACATACCCCATATAACATAGATCTTATACTTTAGTCATTTGATACATAATGATAGTTCAAAAACATGAATCAAAAAGGAATCAAAGAACATGATCATTGAGATCATAAAATTGGAATAGGACTTAAATATTTAGCATAAACATAATCATGGAAAACTATTTTCTTTGTAGTCAAGGGTCACTTCCAAGTCTATCATAGTATATTTTTTATTCCTTAATCTATATTAGTAGTAAATGTTCACTCCCAAGACTGTTATAGTAGATATAATCCCTCGCTAAATTGGTTTCACTCCCCATTTTAGTCATATTTATATCAGGAGATATCAATATTTACCAATTGGAATAGAGGGATATGTAATTATATTACCGATAATCACATAATTAAAATTTAATTTATGAGTTCTACAACGTTAAAAAAACATTAATTATATCATAACCCATGAAAAGGAAATCGGTTTTATAAACATTTCATTATAGCATTACGATAGGAAAAAAACAGGTTTAATAAAATTCATGGAATCATAACCATAAACCATCTAGTGAAAGAATAGGTATGGTATGATTGGATCATATTCCTAGTATTGAATAAGTATAATAATGTTTTTTTTCATTTTTTAATAAAAATATCATTAGAAATATTCTTAAGGAAAATACCATTTTCACTTTGAAAATCACTTTTTAAAATAAAAAAATTTCCATGATATTATAGAAAAAATATTATTTTTCAAATTAATGTGGAAAAATATAATGGAATATTTAAATTATTAGGTTGTGATGACTTTTAAAAATTTCATTCAGGCCATACACATTAAAACAAAAATTCCTTCCATATTTTGTATAAAAAGGTAAATGTACCTCTTTCTGAATACAAAAGGAAAATATTTTAAAAAAATATTTGTAAGTCAAAAAAGGGACAAAATTACTTCAAAAATAATTTTATAATATTAAAAAATAAATTAAAATATTTCTAGAATACCTGGATGTTGAAGAGAAATGGATTTTTGACTGAAGAAAGAAACAATCAGTTTTATTTAAAAAATATATTTTGGAATATTTATTTCATAAATAGATGATAATGAAAGTAAAACATGTAATTTAAAAAATAACCATAGGATAATAAAATTAATGTTTTTATTGAGATATAGATCATAATATTTTATCGTTAGAAACAAAACTACAAACAATCCCAATGAACAACGAAATTGTAAAGTAAAAACCTTACCACATTCACAAATTTTTAATTATAATACCCATGGAAGAAAGAAAATTCTACTGATATTTATATAACATAATTTTTATAATAATAATAATAATAAAATACACTAATATTTAGTATATACACGTCAAAAAATAAACTAGTGAATATAGCAACGTCCTATGGAAATGAAAGTGAGATGAAATTCCCTTACCTCGAGTTCCACTTGATTTAAAGGAACTCTAAAAACATATATAATAAATTTAAATTTATTAAAATTATAAATCCAAATAATTTATAGAATTTAAATATAGTAAATTTTCATTATATATTTATTAAAATTATTGATAAATTATATATATAAATGAATTACAATGTTCATAAAGATGGAAGGTCATTCGTATTATTGAACGTTATTTTCACTTTTTGTTCGATGAAATTAAAGATAGTTAAATAATAATTCAACTTTATATAATCCTTATTAGACCATATTAATCATATATATTCATTATATCTACATTTATTACCATCCATGTTAAGTAGAAAGAAAATACGAATCACATCACTCCGTGGAGGTGGTTGTACACACGTACACACGTGAAATGTTATCATTTTCTAATGGATTAAAAGGTAAAAAGGTTAAATGTGATATAATAATTTAAAAAGTATAATTATATCATAAGTATCATATATATAAATCAAACCCATAAGAATCATTCATGAAATATGGTGGTGGAAAATTAATTGTTTCGCTATAAGGAGACGGTAAGCTGTACGTACACAATAGGGAAACTTTCACTTCCTATTTAATCGAAAAGATGGTTTATAATGACGAGTAAATAATTATAATAACATTTTAATACAATTAGTATAATTAATTGTATTATTTTATGATAAATACCGAATAATTATAGGTATAGAATAAGTAAAAGTAAAGTGATCGGATTAATGCAAGTACTACTTCATTGAAATAACTCATTTGGATATCCTCTTAAGGATCATAGGGTTGGTATTTTTGGAAGAAAAAACCTATATAATATGTATAAGGATGTTTATATTGTATTTTTTTAGGGTGTGGTCTATTTAGAATGAAAAATGTGGTGTCAATAAGAGAAAGGAGGGGTGCTCTTTTATAATTATGGGGAGGGGCACTCTTGTGATTTCTTAACATATAAAAATATAATAAGGATATTATCTATAAATAATTCATCCAAATGGATAAATAATAAAATATAAAATATTATGGGTTCTAAATAGTATAAACTAATAAAATTTTTATAGGTTTATGTGTTGTTTTAAACTCTATATTTTGGTTGAACAACTTAGTTAACCTATTTTAACATTAATCGTGGTAACATATTTTTCACTCATAAGTGTTCATAATTATAAATATAAAGTAAACATTTGATAATAAATAGAAAAGCTATGAAATTTAAAACCATATATAATCTACATTTTCCTATTTATTTTTTTTATTTTTTTTAAATAATTTAATAAATGATTATTTTGGTAAAATATCATTAATGTCAATTTTCACTCTATTCATTTCATTTGACTTAAAAAACATAAATAAATAGTATTAATTTGAATAAAACATACTTAAAAATCACTAATATGTTATATTTATCTCGAAAATTGATGTAAAACAATGAATCACTCAAATTATATAACTTTTTTTTAATATCATTTATTTTATTTTTGTATTAATTAAATAAACATTGTATCGTTATTGAACACATATTTAAGGTAATTATTTATCACAAAAAATTATAAATAAATTATGATATTGAATATAATTTTATTATACATAAAATAAACATTTATATTCATTCAAAATTATTTTTTCTGCCCATATAGTCAGGTAAGATATATTTAAAACTAAGAGAGTGACATTTTGTTACTTTTTTTCTTGAAATATTATATAGGTCATTTTAAAGGAGTTCTATACATTTTGAGTATGAATTTTGAGAATAAGTAGATAAGGGTAGAATAAAATTCATCCAATAATAATTATTATGGAAAATTATGGCCTTATTACTAAATTCTAACCAAGATTAACCTCATTTACCATTTACTGAGGTGATAAATTTTAGCATGGTTAATATTCATTTTGAACAAAAATAAAAGGGGCCTATTTTTCAAATTTGAACCTTATGATTCCAGATATATAATTAAGTATTCAAGGTTAATTTTTTATAAGTTTAATAAATTAATATTTTAAATAATCATGAAAACATGATGAAACCACTTTTTAGAAAAATAAATTTTAAGCGTAAAACTTTTGTTATTCTTATCCCATTCATAGAAAACAATATTAAATAAAATATAAAATATTTTATTGAATACATAATATATAAATTTCACTAAAATAATTTAGAAATTGTGTTTAATTTAATTTATTGAAATAAAAATACATTTCTCATATAAAAATAGTTTAAAAAACATCTTTTTTTTTTAAATTTCAAATAATTTGTTTTTATTTTTAATTAATTGATAAACAATGAAGTAAAAATTAAATATATAACCATATTTTTTTCATATTTTTTTATTCTTTTTAATACCCACCAATATAATGACTATGAGATACCTATCACATTAAATAATAATATTTTAGTATTATATTTTAGTTTATGTAAACATTGTATTGCGACCCAATAACTTTAAGAAATAAAATTATTTAAATGGAAATATATTATAAAATCTCAGGTTGTTATATTCTAACCCCATTACAATAAATTCCACCCAAAAAAATATTCACTTGGGTATAAAAAAACTAGGATACCTCTTTTTGAATATATACTATGGTTCACAAGTCACTTATTTGAAATTCTGATTCCTCTGGAGAAATTTCACCAGACAAGTAGTCTTGTTCTCTAGCACTTTATCCCTATGGTAAAAAATTTATACAAGTTTTTATTCATAAGAAATATCATTATATAGCGGTATGACCTTTGAGTTTAGTATATGTTATGTATCAGGTATACACTTCCTTAAGATAGATACATTGAACACATCATGAAAATGATATACATTCAGTGGAAGAACTAAGAAATAAGCTACCATCCATACTTAATCAATAATATAAAATGGTACAATCATCTTAGGGATCAGGATTTCAGAACTCTCAAATATAATAACCTTATGAAATGTTGAAATTCATTGAAACACATTCTCACCAAATTCAAATTCTATATCACATCGATGATTTTCAACATAACAATTATGTCCATACTGAGAAACAATGATATACTGGTGAAAGGATCTAAATTTATTTTCTATTTCCTCAACTATCTCTTGTCCAAATAGATTTCTTTATCTAACATCATCCCATCATTTTGGTGTTCTACACTTATTTCCTTTTATGGATTCACAAGATTCCTTCTGAATTATCAAGTGAGTGTTAATTTTTATTAATACTCATGTAGAGGAAGGTTTTGATCCCAATTAACTTTTAAATTCACAGACTAGGATCTCAACCTATCCTATTGGATTTTAATGGCTGTCTCATAAAAATTATATATATGAAGATTACATGAAATGTAAAAACTTGGATCTATATCCAAATATATCTAAAGAAATAAAAATAACATCGAAGTAATTGTCATATCCTAATAAGATATAATATAATGTGGTAGTACAAGAAATCTTACCAGTTACCCAATGTATATTCTAGAAATATAATCAAGAGAGAAATCATATTTGGTAGAAATGAAGTGTTATAACTTTTTATGGTGATCAACTAGAACGTAAATTGAATTATGGACTTTATATGTTTTTGGGAGTCCAATGTGAAAATCTATGGTGATGTTTTTATATGTATATTCTGGTATGGGTAATGGTTGAACATCCCCTTAGAATTTTGTCTCTCATCCTTAAATTTTCAATATACCAGACACCGAGATAAAATTATTTATATATATCTATTTATTCAATCCCCATATAAATACTATTTTATATCACTATACAACAACACACATCCAGGATAGTGATAGAATAAAGAAATATGTTCTTCCTATAATAGTTCCTTCTTCAAATTTGGTATAGAAAAAACACATACAGGGTTCATAAAAGATAAAATTCCATACAAATGAATGATAAAATAAAAAACATTTATAAACTTCTTATTAAACTCTACACAATAATTTTATGTCTCTTTAATGTTAACATGGATAGATAGTCGAGCACTCATTTGGGAAAGATAAGGTTCATCCTCTTCCTTTGATACTTTCACATACATACTTTGAATGTACAAAAGTATTGAATATTTTATCATCCTCATCATAGATAATCTATCATGATCCTTAAAAATAAAAGAATCATCTACCTTTTTCACATTCCTCGGGTAGTAACGAATTGAGTAATCATAATCTTTAATTATATCGAAAAATATTCCATTGTTCATATTCAATTATTCCTTAAATATACTTAAATATTTTTTTATCAATATATATATATATAAATATATATATCACAAATTTCTCTATAAATATAATGATACCATATCATTAATGAAAAAATTACTACGACATACTATAGATCATTATTTGGGTAACTTTTAACATAAACCATATATTTGAATGAGGCATAAGGTATCATTATGTCATTTTTACATGAGAATACATCATATTACCTTATTTGATGCATTAGAATAGATTAGAAACCCTTCTACACTCTAGGGTAATGTAATCATAGGTGAACTAACTAACCTTCTCTTTATATCACTGAATTTATCTTCACATTATTCTATCTAGAGGACATTATCTCCCATATAAGTTAACATTTTGAGTATAAAAGGCTTACAAGATAAATTATCCACAAAGTGGCGATAACATCCTCAAAAACAAGAAAACTATGGATCACACTGATGATGCATATTCTTGGCCAACGTTCAATAATACATATCATTTAGAGATCTGTTTGTATACTCTCACTTGAGTTTATATAACCCAATAATGAAAATTTCTTACAAATAAATTCACAGTTGGTAATTTTTTCATAAATATTCTATTTGTCTGGGTGTTCATCATAATTCTAAAATTATATTCATGTTCATCATTTTTCTTTGAATATGTAATAATATCATCTCTAAAGACTACCAAAAACTGATCAAGGTAATGTATAAATACTCAATTGATTAAATCTATAAAGATCTAGGGGGAATTAGTAAGTCCAAATGACATCAATATATATTCATAGTATCCATACCTTTTATGGAATTATATCTTGGATATATCCTCCTTCTTGACCCTTAATTGATGATATCAAGAACTAATATAAACCATGGAAATGTATTGATCTCCACATATTTGATAAAATATTTATAAATACATGGTATATGATACTTTGTTTTTATTGTGATCTTGTTCTTTTCTTGATAATTATTTTCGAGATACATTGATCAATCTTTATTATTTAAAATAGAACCAGTTCACCCTAAGGTGACAAGCTTGAAAAAATAAATCCTTTTTCAATATTCTCCTAATGTTTCTTCTTCAATTCCTATAACTCAATCATGGCCATTTTATAAGGATTATTTGAAATTTGTGTAGAACTAGGTATGAGTTATATTGAGAACTCAACTATATGATTTGGTGGAAGACTATGAAACTATTTTAGAAATATAATAAAAAATTTCCACAAAATAGGTATATCTTTGATGTTGAGTTTCTCGACAACCATATGTGATAAACACCACTTTTGAATAAAAATCAAGACCCATAGAATGTATGTGATTTCAATTAGAAGTTCATATTTACTATCCCACTGAGATGTTATCATAGGCTGGTTTTGAATATCAAACTTGACTTCCATTCTATAGAAATTGATTCGGGCTTTTTGTAGAGGAAGACAATCTATTCCTAATATAACACCAAATTCCACTAGAGGTAGAATAAGAAGATTTCATGGAAGGAAATTCCCCAAAACATTAAAAATTAAATAATTAAATAATTTATATTTGATCATCATACCATTAGGGATTTTCCATACCAATTTTAAAAATAACATTAGGGTGGTGTTATGATATAGTTAGAAAATTATTTAGATATCAAACAGTGGTTAGATCTGTAGTTAAATTGACATTAAAAAATATGGAGTTGATGTTAAGTGTACCATTCAGCATGTTTTTATTATACCCTTCTTCATAAATATTGATCTTATGAGATCTCCTTTTGTATCTAGGATTAAGTGGTTTTTTTTATGTTGGTCATTAACCATCATATTTGAGCACTAGTTTGAAAAACTCCTACACTCCTTGTATTGGAAGCACTAGTGCATGTGTGGTTGATTCTAGGAATTTTTCACACTATTTTAATAAATATGATACCTCTTCCCATAAAATCAGCATTCTATTTCCCAATAACCTTTCTTTCCAAAATTAAAATGTTTATCAATTCCATTAACAAAATTTCCACCATGTTGATTTCCACATACTGAGTATAAATGAAGAATCATCTTCAAAACACCATGATTTTAGGACATCATTTGAATTACAAATTTATTTACTTTTCAAAATGATGATATTGATGGGAAATTACAATATCTAGTTCCACCTTGGTAGCACATAAAACGATTTATTCACAACTAATAAATTATCATAATGTTATTTTAATTTTAAGACATGATTTTAATCAACTAAAGAATAGATCAACCTTACTTTTAGGTTGGATGATAATACTAGAAGTATAGCTCATAAGTCTTTTAAAAATGCCTTCATTGGTATAAATATATTCATCATTTATAAATATTATATTAATAAATTCCTTCTATATTTCTATATGAATTATATAAGAAAATTATATGTTGATAAATAAGCTCTTAAACTCATCCCACTCAATGGATTCAATTTATTCTTATTTCCATGGGTTCTTCATTAGTTTCTACCATTGATATTATTCACCTTACAAATGATAAATATCCAAAATGATATTTTCATTTTTAGAAAAATTTTGAATGGGAATTATATTATCAGTGGTAATGATTTATTTCTTAGTGACTAGTGGGCCAGTGGACCCACTAAGGGATGTTGGAAAATTCCTTTAGAATGATGCCAAAAAAAATTCCCATCATTCTCTCATTTGGAATGTCAATATTATTCATAGATTAATAAGGTTTCATAATCAAACCAATTTTATTTCCCAATTTGGATCCCATAATACCTGGTTTCTCAAGTGGAAATCATTTCATTATCCATGACATTCAACATTTACATGGTTCATTTAGGTTCTTTTCATTGTATAAAACCAAAAAGTCATAGTGTGAGAAATAATAATTATTGTGGGAAACCACATAATCCTGAATAATTATTTATATAATTTATAAATAATTACATTATTTATCAATATATGAAACCTTATGTTTTACATGGTGTGATTCATAATAATTATTCAAATCATTCATGATGGTTTCTGAAGAGTTTTTTAATTTCCAAAACATATCCATTGGGAGTGTGAAACTAGGTGTGCAACAAAGTTCGATGTTGAGAACTATGTGATGATCACATTAAAGAACGATGTAAAATATTCAGAGTTATTACCCCTAGGTACAACTGTTATAGACCCACATCCTTTTATAATATTTATACATGGAGGTAATTTCTAGTAAATCACATTATATATCCTTCACTAAAATTTCAGGATATTATTCTATACATAGAAAAATCCCTGAGTTTCACACTAATGTTTTCTAATCATAATTATAAATATTTACAAAACATGTCCTCTGATATAAACTATAAGGACCCATAATTTTGAGACCTAGATATTACATCTTAATAGACGAAAATTAATTTCATTTTACAAAAAATACATATGAATACTGTAAACGTTTAGTGTCTTTGGAAACTGGGATACATAAAAGTCTAGTTCATGATTGAACTACATCATCTCCCACCTAGTTATTCATAACTATAACCCTTCTTTGAAAAAGCATACCTAATAAATTTATTCATAACCTAGGGAAAAAAATCATAAGAAACAGTGCATTCAGTTTCTTAGTAGGAGTAAAAAATAAGACATCAATGGCTAATTTAACATAATAGGAGAATAAGGTTACGCGAACCTGAGTATAAAATTTGGAAATCATGTCCTATATAGCATATATCATAATCCTAAGTAATGGAATAAATATTATAAGGTCATTAGACATGATTCATAATGGAATTAATGAGAATGATCCATTATAGCATAAAATTTTCATAATAATTATATTTTTTGATACAAATAAGTATATAATATCATTTTCTTATTAGTCAATGATCACCACCAATGATATCTTAGTAAATTGGGTCACTCCCCAAACCATCATAGTAGTTAATGATCACTCCCAAAACTATCATAGTGGATTATTTTCACTCCATAAATTATCATTGTAGTCAAGGTTCACTCCTAGAATTATTATAGTAGACATAGTCCCTTAATGAACTGGATTCACTCCCTAATCATGTTGGGTTTATCTTATGATATATCAAGATCTACCCAATTCCATAAAGTGATATACAACTCCAAGTCCATCCATGACATGATTAAAATCATATTATTGGTTTCCAAAATACCATAAAATATTCATCATATCATAACCCATGAAAAGGGAATTAGTTTCATCAATATTTCATCAAAAAAAAACATATTGAAAACAAATAGGTTTCATGAACATTTCACAATTTCATCATTTCATTATAGAATTACCCATTGAAAAAGGATGGTTTTCATAAATATCATGTCATCATAATCATAAAAAATAAGAGGATATATTAGGTATGGCATCATTGGATCATATATCTTAAAGATCATAAGTATAATCAAGGTTTTTTGTCATTGATGAATAAAATTTGCATTAAAAGGTCATTACAAAATTTTTTAAAGTAAATATCATTTATAATTTTAAAATTAATTTATAAAATATATAAATTTACCAAATATTAAGGATAAAATTTTATTTTAAAATAAACTTAGAAACATGTAAAGGAATCGTTAAATAATTGAGTGTTCATGATAGTAATAAATATCATTCATGTCATACAAGTTAAAATAATATTCCTTTTAGTTTTTTTAAAAATCAAAAAGTACGTCATTTAGTAAATGAAAAGAAGATTTTATGTGATCTATTTTATATATAATAAAAAATTATAAAAATTACATGAAAAAATTATTGTATAATTATAAAAACAATCATTATAACTTTATTAGAAAACAATTATATGAAAGATAATGTTTTTATGATCAGAGAGAAATAAAGTAGATTTTTCTTGAAAGAAATTATTCTGGACTCTTGAGTATATAAATAGAAGAAAATTAAAGGAAAACAAGTAATTTCTAAATATAACCATAGAAGTGGAAAATTCATTAGTTTCTTGAGAGATAGATCACAATATTTCATCATCAGAAATTTAACTGTAAACAATTCTGGTGAACAATAGGATTGTAACATAAAACCCTTACCACATTGTTACATTTTTATTTTTATGACCTATATAATAAAGAACTATATATAAATATGTATATGCCATAATTTTTATGAGAATAATTATAAGGACACATGTTTTTCCTAGACAGAGATTGAGCACAAATTTGTATTTTTTCTTTCAGATGCTTGTAAGGTTAAAATATTAATTGTCCACTAGAATTTGAACTTAGATATTCTTTATAACCACTCTATTGATCCTATAATATATATTTTCCCTATAATAAGAGTTTTTTATAATTCCATGATGTTCAATTTTTTTTGGCATAATTAATAATTGATAATTAATTAATTAAATATTAATTTATTCGCATTAATTTATTTGGTTATATATATTGATTGGAAAATAATATTGAGATTAAATCAATACCATTTATTTCTTAATGGAGGATTTTTCTTAGGTGAGACACAAACACATGTTGGCCACCATGGATGGTGTCAGAACACGTTTTCTTTTCTCTATCTTTCTCCTCCCTTTTCTTCTTGTATTTGTTTTCTCATTTTTCTTCCATAGATTATCATGTACTCCCCTTATAGAATTTCTTAATTTTCAAAGAGTGAGGAGAGGGATATGGAGATATATTTAGAGATATTTAATAAGAGAGATGTCATCAAATATTTTGGTTGGATCCAGATTATCATGCGGTAGCGGTGGAATGAGAATCAGTGTGATGCTTTAATAGAATATTATAAAGGGTAGTCCATTTTAAGGTTTATGTCATAAATCCCCATAGGTTTACCAATTTATAGTTTTAAATCCCCTTTATTAATAATTAAGTCTACTTTAGGTTCTATCTATATCTTTCTAGGAGAAAAATTATGTTTCAATCAAATTGTTTGTTTTAGAATTTGGAAATCCTAATCAAATGATATACAGTTTAGGAACATAGACCATGTGTTCTATTTATTCAGGAAAGATAATCTCTATCGAAGTACATTTAGTTTATTGGTACATGTACTTGTATCTAAGTATCTCTCTAGACATCCCATATAGGTGTTCTGGTTGATGTAAAGTACATGACCGTACCCTAGGTGGTATGCACACAATATTGACGTACATGACTAGGAAGAGTACTTTGAAAGATTATTTGAGGTGCATTAGTAGTTACCCATGTAGGGAACATTCCATGTACATTGGTTTTACATTCCATGTTCATCTAATATACATTAACATGTTGGGATTCGAGGATACACACTATATTCCAGGGTATACATGACATGTAATCCTCAATTGAGACACTTTTTAGGGGTTTTCTTTTTTTTTTCACCCCAGAGTTGAAATTAGAAAAATGAGTAATCAATTTTAAGTATCATTCTATATAGACCATGATGGTGAAACCCTTGCAATGACTTTAGGTCTCCAAGGTGTAATTTTTGTTGTTTTTCTAAATGAAGTGGTCCTTCATTTGGTAATCAAATTTAGCTCTCTCTTGAGAGGGAGAAACTTCATCTAGGATGAGACATGATATATCTCTCTTGAGAGATGATTTCATATCTCTTATATTGACAATTTCACCCTTTTAAGATATGAACATATGGACCATAAGTCTTTGAGAATATTCGTTTCTATAGATCCCATGTATCATGTGTAAATTTAATTAGTGCAACGAAGGGAATCCCATGGGATGCCTTCTCTTACATATTGACCCAAATAATCCCATGTAAGAGCTTTCTAATTTTTTATTCTTTTAGAAGATCCCAAGAAGGATTCACTATCCTTCATAAACTGTTATTGATGGCCCCATGTAGAATACATCCCCCCTATGTACCGTCTTTGTGGATCCTAATTATGATGAATCTTCTATGTATTGACATATGAAACCCATTAGATACCTAGATTTTAGCATGACATCAACATTATAAATCAGGTTTTGGTAGATATTGTAGTGTGTGACACCTTAGAACCTATGCCAAATTTTTGAGTGTGAGATATCGTGGAAGTAGTGGTGGGATTCAGGATTTATCCACCCTATCTCCATTTCTTATGATTTCACTCGTTTAATACAAATACATAAATGATTTCCATAGGTTCTTCCTAGTTTAGGGAAAATGATCCACACATGATGGGACATATGACAAGGATTTAGAGAGATACTTCATATGATATGGATTCTGACCCTTTTATTTTTTTGATTTTATTTATTATATTTTTATATATGGAATTATTGGGATCCATATTATGAGATGTAGTTGAGGAAAATTACATTATCCCAAGAAAAGGTGATGATTATGATCTACCCAACCCACTACTAGACCATGGTGCAGAGACATGGTGCTTCATATCCTTGATTCACCCGAGGATGATTATAATCTCTTGAGCGACGAAGATGATTATGATCTCCCAAATCAATTAATTGACCATAATGTTAGAAATACTTATCAACATCATTATTTATCTCTAGGATGTTTACACTATCCTAAGAAATACCAAGGAAACTCCCTAGGGTAATGTGTATATACAATTATTTAATGAGATCATCATACTAGACTGGAGTGGGAGGTTGATCCATTTTCTAATTAATGGATATCATACATGTACTTGTAACTAGATATAATTCCTTACAAATCTCTTATGGGTCACCCCCTAAGGGATTATGTAAGTTGCAATGTCATGACCACTTATAGACCGGGAACTAGGGCTCATAAATAAAACTAGATTTACATGGATTGAGTGAAATGATGTCCAACTTAGATACCATTTAATGTATGTTTAGATATTACCTGGAATCATTCATCATAGTGATTGGTTGTGAGTACAAGATATCTGAAAGTTAGTAAATGTATCCCCCTATGGAAACATAGATTCTTTAGAGAAATTTCCATCACTAGAAAAAAGAAGGTATTATTGATCGGGATTATAGAACAAGGGGTTTGATAAATTATTCATGATTGTAGGGGATCAATATCAAGATTAAACCCCTTTTTATAGGATATCTAGATGATCAGAAATATAGATCCAAGGAAATATTGTTGTGGATTTAGGTTAATTTTCATCTCACTCAAGTATGTAAATATTTATGTATATATATATTTATGGGAATACATGCACATATTAAAATAAATATATAAATGACGACACATTCCTAGTTGATTTGGGTAACTGATCTAGATATCAAATGTGGTTTCACTATAGTTAATTTATTCATCATTTTCAATTGTACCTCGGCTAGGCTGATCATATTTTATGAGAATGAAATTATGATAGAAGATTAATAGGTTAATCATTGGGGGTTTCCTACTAATATTATTTATCACCCCTTCACGAACCTCTGTGTGCATTTCAACCTTATGTCTAATTGTCTGGTTGAGCACATATTTCATGATGAATAGGCCTGAGGCCTTAGTTTTCTTGATCAAGGGGATTTGCTCGTGTGGAATCTTTTGAGCTGGGGGTAGTAGCTAAAATATTTATTCGAGACTAGGTATGTGTTCTGTATTAGAGTTAGCAAGATATTCTTATAATTATAATTTTGTTTTTTATGTTGTTTTGTATTTATATTCAGCTCAGTGGGATACTAGTTTTATATGTATGGCATGATTGTTCATATATTTATTTCACTTCATTTATTATTACAACATTCCTAAATTTTAGTTCATTTATTACTTCCATGCCCAATTTATTTTCTAATTTGTATGATATATAGTTATTTATGAATTTTTTCTTTGATATAAGTGTATATACTTTGCAAAGACACTCTATAGGCCCTAATTTAGTGTTGGAATCCAATTTATTATTAATTGGAACACTTGAGGCTTTATAGAGAGCCATCTTAGAGAACCCGTTTAGTAGAAACTCAGCCAAGAAATTATAAAGGGGTATCAAATCTATTCTTTTACTATTGTATTACTATTTGGGGTATGGTTGGAGGGAGTATCAGTAATGTTTCATTACATATTTTGGATATCAAACATGTGCATTGAAAATTATTCTGGTAAGAATTATTGGTATCTAGGGATATAGGATTGTTGTTCTGGATATGTGATGTTACATATTTGAATCCTTTTTTATTTGAGTGATGAACATTTTATGTGGAGAAATGGTTTATTATATATCTATAGCTCGCATTCCATTGGTGGAAGTCCATTGATGGTTTTATAGATATTTACCCATTTTGGGAGTCCAATGATTGATTTTGACTCTAGTTTGGTAATTATAGGGGGCATCTCCTGAATTATATTCTGCATGTAGGGCCTATATTTTATAGAAATACATATATATGATTTTTCAGATGATAGAGGCCAATTGGTTAATGTTTTTGAATTAAATTATATAGTGTTTTACTATATCGGTTAATAGAGGCATTCTACTCAATTGATCATACTTATATATATTTCCTTATAATTGTAGGTTATGTGGATCTTTGGTGAGAAATTTATTAGGGAGGATGATGACTCAATCCTCTTGAACATGAGGTGCGGTGACCCTAGTAGGTTGATAGGGAGCATGATGTACATGTTTTGGACCCCTTATTTGGTGTTTTTTATTAGGTTTGGTTATTTCAAGTTCCAGTAACAACCTATATGGTGTTTTACCACATCTCTTTAAATGAAATTATATACAATTAAATAGTGTGATTATGATGTAACAAAGGTCATTGAGTGGATGATGTGCTCATATTTTTGGCCATTATAGCTCAACACCGATAGCCATTAACTTTGTTTGATGTGATATAGTTGGGTCTCTTTGTACAATGATGATTGACACCTAACATTTATAATGAACTAGAACATCAAGAGTGTATTATTGTATATAGATTCCTGGTGTGTTCCAGTTCTTAGTTATTTTTGTGATTTCATTGTGACCTCAAGGGGTTTTCCTTATGATGATTCTCATAAAGGATCAAGGCCAAGGTATGCTGATTCAATATAGTTCTTAACCTCTTAGTTTGGTGTTATCCTTTATACCTTAAGTAATGTTTAAAAGTAATATTAGATTCCTTATGTTGATATGGTTATGTGAATTACGCCCCAAGAGGTGTGACCATACTAAGAGGTTTGAAATTTTGGAAGGGTGGTTAGACCTAGTTACTCTTATGTGATAATTTATACGTAGTTTTAAGTGGAGATATTTAGGACCATAGTTGTGAATCAGACCCTTGTTGGTTGATGTTTGGTTTGATAATGGGAAACTAGAAATCAAGGTTGACCAGAGTTTATTGATTCCATTTTGGGTAGTGATCTTGGATGTACACTCATTTTTCAATTGATATATGATAGGTGCTTTGGTTTTACAGTATATGAATGATTATACCTTTGGTTTTAAATGAATCACCAAGGGTGCTCTTCTTTCAAGGCTAGATTTGACTCAAAGGATAGTTTGGGTGCTAGGATAAGTAAACCTGATGGTGAAAAATTGATGCTTAAATTTTAGAAAATGATTCCATGTGATTGAAGGTTTTGGAAATAACCATTTCATGATTGATGTTCCCAATTTTGAAGATGAGTTCTATTGAAGCTTCTGGTTAACTTTGACTGAGGTTTTTTATTTCATGTTTAGATTGTAATTATGATGGAAGACTCATGGTAGAGTGAGTCAGGTGAGGATTTTATAGTTAAATTATTCATGGTACCATTTTAATAGTAAATAGTTGAGTGACAATGTTTGTACCGGGGAACAATGGTTTGAAAAAAATTATATAGGTATATATTCTCAAGGGTTTTGAATAAATGGTAAATGACCATCCATTTTAGAGGATACATCATGAATAAATTGGTCTCTATAAGTTCATTGACATGTGGAAAGACATGGAAACACATTTTCTGGAGACATGGTGTAAGGAGTTGGTTAAAGAAAAGTATAGACTTTTCTAGAGATCATGATTCGAGACAGAGTAATACATACCTATCAATGGAATCTTAGAATACTCATTATTAGATATTATCATGACTTCTATCTTGACATCACCTTGAGTACATTAAGGGAGTATCAGTTATACACAATGTCTTTTAATTATCTTTCCCAGTTTGATGAAGGAACCATATTAGGTTAATCTTAAGGAGATGTATAAGGTAATACATATGGTGGGGAGTACACCACTATACATTTTTGAGTGGTGACCATCATTTTTAGTTGAATTTCATAATTTTCCATCAGTTGTTGAGCTTGGGGTTCAGTTTTGAGGAGATGATAATGTTATTCCTAAAGTGGGGAGTACCAGATCAGTCAATGTTGAATATCTTATTAGTGGGAAGAGCTGATGGAACTATGATATTAGTCAATGGAAATTAATGTTAGAATAGATAAATTTATTTTTGGGATGATATAAGGGATCCTATTCAACCATCAAGGATTCATAGGTATGAGAAGGTTTATATTGGGGTGATTATAAGGACATGTGTTGTTCTTGATTCAATATTTAGATGATATTCGAATTTTTCTCTTTCAAATGCTTGTAAGGGGTAAAATTATATTATTCCAATATAATATGATAATGGATATTTTTTTACCACTTTATTTATACTAGAATATGGTCTTTACCCTAGTACAACAGTTTGGTATAATTTTGAGTAATTTTATTTTTCATGGAATAATTAATATTTAATATATAAGTAATTAAATATTAATTTATTATCACATGTTCTATCTAATGAATCTACTTAATAGAGTATCATATAGAGATTTTATCTCTTCTTTTTAGACTAAAAATGGTTTTTTTGGAGAGTTATAACATAATTTTAGGCGATGAGACTAGGCCCAAACCCCTTTTCCATTTTCTTTATTTTTCTTCTTTTTAATTTTTTTTTAATTTATAAATTTCTCCAATGGATTCTCACATACTCCTCCGATGGGGTTTCATTACCTTGAATGATAGAGGATAGTGATATTTTGTGAGAGAGAGAGATAGATATAATAATATGAATAGTTGTTCCATCACAAAGCTCAGGCTAAGCTAGACCATTGTGAGATAGTGGTGGAACACGAATATGTGAAAAGATTCAGTGGTTTCATCCCAAAGGTAGGACATTTTTAAGTTTATTAGATATATATATATATATATATATATAGATTTACCTATTTATAGTTTTAATGTCAATCTATTACTACTTAGTATCCCTTGAGTATCAATCTATATCCTTTAAAGATAAAAATGATGTTTAAGACTGATTGGAGGGGTTTCCTATTTAGAAATCTCGATCACATGACATAAAGTTCGGAAAAAATAGCATCATGATCTTCTCTTTCAGGAAATATAATATGTGTAGAATCACACCATGTATAGGGTATGCACTTTATGTGATGGTACTTGGCCATATAGCTGAGTACCAAGCTATATAGCCTATGTAGTTGTACTTGACCATGTAAAGTGCATGACCAGACCCTGGGTGAGCTTGCAAGCCGTGTACAAGGTCATAGAAAGGCCATGTGAGGTGCACTAGATGGTACCCCATGTAGGTTACACACTTTGTACATGGTATATACACTGTGTACTCGGGTTTTACATTCAATGTTCGGACAAAGTACATGCCCAGGTGAGGATATGAGGGTATGTGCTATATACCAGGGTATACATACCATGTACTCTTACTTTTATTCTAATTTAATGGTTGTTCATATTTTTCACCCTAATGATTTATTTAGACCAATTATTAGTCAATTTTGAGTATCTTTTAGTGTAAATCATGATGGTTAAACCCTTTGAGGTGATTTGAGGACTCTTAGAATAAATTTTATGCATTTAAATAAAAGCAGAGGTTCTTCCTTCATTAATCGAATCCAACTATCTTACTTTGAGGAAAGATACCTTGTGAGATGTTTCGTTTTCTCTTAGGAGTCTTTGAGATTATCTTGTTTTGTGGAACCCATATTGGATTCTTCTATTTTATTACTATTACCAAGGGTCCCCTCGAGGATGCCTTTGATTTACTTGTTGACCTAAATAATGACATGTAGGATCCCTATACATGTTTTATATTTCCAAGGATCCCATGTAATTGAATTGTATTACAAACACTATTATTGAGGGTCCCATGTTGGATGCCTCTTCTTATACATAGTGTCAAAGGATCATGAATAGGATGCCTTTTCTGTGTCTATACTTATAGGACTGAGCAAGTGCCTTGGTGTTTGACCAACCAAAAGCTAGTAAGTCGGGTTTGGGTAGATATTATATCATGTGTCACTTTAGAACCTATAAATTTTTTTGATCATGAGTGGGAGTGGAAGTAGATTAATATTTTATGCATTTAACCACCCTCACACTTTTTATTCATTCACTAGTTTATTGATGATGAAATGATGATTTCCATTGGTGCTTATTGTATTTTTGATGATGAGACTAACATGATTCAAAATATGAATGGGATTCCCAGAGATACATCCTAGGATTTTGTTTTGGATCATTTTATTTCATTGATGTTATTTATTATTTATTTTCAGACATACCTATTGGGATATATAATATGAGATGCACTCTAGGATGATTATACTCTCTTGAGTGATGGGGGTGATTATACTCCTCCTGATCATCTACTTGATCAATTAGTAGACTCTAGAGCTAGTCATGGAAATCCAAATTATTAATCCACTTGTGTATGATTACACTCTACTATAATATGTGTAATATCACACTCTCCCATATTAATTACATAAATGGAATGTTGGAACCGTCCCTCTATATCATTGATACTATCGAGGAAGATTACACTACCCTATGAAATGCCTAGGATTATACATAGGGTTGGGTGGACACACCCTAACATCAATGATGTCACATTTCTTAACTAGGAGTAAGAGATTCAAACATTTTATTTTGAATGGATACAATTCCTATACTACGACCTTGAGAGAATTCCTTATAGATCACCTAATGTCTATGCCCCTAAAGGATTATCTGATCCATGATGTCGTGACCTCTTAAAGAGAAGGACCTAGGGCTTAGATATCCAATTGGATTTGAATAGACTGATTAGATTGATGTATAGTCAGATACCATTTATTAGATGTCAAGATATTACCTATAATACTTCATCAAAGTTACTGGATGTGAGTGTGGGTGATCCCAAGGCTAGGACATGTGTTCCCCTATGATGACCCAACTTACATAGAGACCTTTTTAGTACTGTATGAATCATGTATTTTCGATCAAGATTATGGAACTTGGGATTGAATTAATTACAAAGTACTTGAGTGGTACAACACCCATCTCAATTCCCTTTTCACAGGACATCCAAACAATCAGGATTACATACACAAGTATCGATTGTTTTTGATTTATGATATTTTTAACCATACTAATAAATATATATATGTGGGAATATATATATTAACACATTTAATTATATACATAAATATAAATAATGACACAATATCCTGTTTATTGGGGTCATAGAACCGAGTGTTGACTATTTCTTCACTTTGTTTATTTTATTTTGCATTTTCAATTCTATCTCAAATAAGCTGACAATATTTCAAGGGATTGAACTTTTGAATGCATATTTATAGGTTCATCCTTGGGGTGGCCTAACATGATTATTTCTCACCCCTATAAGTGCACCTTAGTGTACGTGAAAACCATATGTCTTCTTTTTAGGTTGAGCACACATTTCACGAGGGATAAGGTTGAGGCCCTGGGTTGCATGATCGAGTGGAGCCTCTCGTTTGGATTATATTTATCGGGATGGAGAAACATGAAAATGTCCTGGATACTGGGTATGTGGTTTGAATAAGTGTTAACATGATATCCCTATAATTTTAATTAAGTTAATTTTATTTACTCTTACATATAAGTTTGTTTTAGTGGGTGACCAGTGTTCTTTGTATGACATGAATGTTTAGGATTTTATATCATTTCATTTATTATTATATCATGTTTCTATTTCATTTTATTTGATTCTTATTCGCTATATTTATTTACATTATTGGATGATATCTAGTTATTTTCGTTGTTGTTTTCTATGATACAAGGGAATATTTTCTCCATAGACACACCTTAGGCCCTCAATGCAAGCTGGTTGCCCACGAAATATGGGGATGCACACTTGAGAACTTATTGAGAACAATCTGAGAGAACCCATTTAGTGTAATTTGGGTAAAAAAATTTCAATAATCATAAAATAAATTTATGGTTAGTATATAAACCACAAAAAGATAAATATTTATAAAATATGGAAGGTGTCCCATATAAATAAAAGTGAAACAAAAATCCTTTTCCTTGAGATCCACTTTCTTCAAAGGAACTCTAACATCAAGTATAATAAATTAAAATTTATTATAGTTATATATCATAATAATTTATGTACTTATAATATCATGTACATAAATTATATACATATATAGAATCATTCATAAAATATAGAGATGAAAAATAAATTACACCATTCATGGAGACTATAGGTCATACGCAGACATGAATGCTATTTTTTCTTTTCAATAGATGGAATAAAATACAGGTAAATAATAATTCACCATTGTAGAATGGTTATTATATCATATATATATATAAATAAATAATCAGTCCTCTCATACAAGGATATTACATTTTTATATGAATTTTCATTACATTACAAAAACACACTGTTACATACAGTAATATTTTAGTCCCTTTATACACATCGAAGCTAATATTCTAATCAATTGAAATTTGTTCAATGTTTCCTACAAAGATATTACCATTTATTACTCTTCTTAGAAATACCCTATATAAAAAATTATTCATAACCTTGGGAAAGGAAACATAAGAAAGGGTGATATAGGATTCATAGTAAGGGTAAACATAAGAGATATCAATCTCTGATCTTATGAAATAATAAGATAACCATAAGGTTATGTGATAGTGAACATTACTTATGATGTTCATACCCAACCTTTCATAGATCTGAAAAATGGTTAATGGAAAAAACCATTATAATTTATGAAAACATGTCTCATAATTTGGATGAATCATTATGAATCAAACATGAACTATAAACTCATCTCATAAAAGTATGGCACTATCATAAATACTTAAAACCATTTAATATTTCAAGGTTAACTAATAAGACCACAAACATAGTGGATTATGACTCATCACCCATTTCCCATTACGGATTATGACAAAACTTTTTCCCATTATGGATCGTGACTCACCTATTTCCCTTAGCAGATCTCGACACACATTTTTACCATCATAGAGTAGGACTCACTTGTTTCCATTGGTGAATCAATCCCATATACTTATTTCCCATTCTTATGTTGTGAGGTATAATTCTTTAACCAATGAATTAAAGAGATATATTAGTCACAGTTTTAGATACATGTGTTCCATAATATCATAAAAGATCCATCATATCATAACCCATAAAATTAAATGGGTTTCATAATCATTTAATCCTATCGTAACATGTAGAAACAACACAGGTTTCATAATAATTTCACCATTTCATTATATAATTACATATTAAAAGATGTGGGTTTCATAAGAATTCAATCATTGTATAATGCATGGAATATAAATGGGTTTCATAAACATAGTTTCATAATGAACCATTAAAATAATGAGTAATAATGGAATCCATGGTTTATTTCTCTATTAAAGCATTGTTAAAATCAATGGATTTCATCTTATATGGAAAATAATTTATAAAAATTAATTTGGAAATTTCTTTGAGGAAAATATTTTTTCATTGAAAACAAAATTTTCAAACTTAAATAATTTTTGAAAATAATTTTCAATGAAAATATCCATGAAAACTTATAGATGCAGCTTTAAAATCATTTAAAACAATTACTGAGGAAAATATACTTTCCTCCTTGAAAAAAATTAAGCTATAAAAAAATTGTAAAAAACTTCTATTTGAAAATAAACTTGAATATTATAATGTAATCTTCAATAAAGTGATTGGTTATGATTTTAGGGAATTCCATTCATTTCCTACATGTTAAAATTATGATTCATTTCATATATTTTGTAAAATCCAAAAAGACATTATTTTGAAAACAATAAGAAGATTCCATTTAATAAATTTTTTTAAAAGTAAAACATCAGTAAAAATTTATTTTATAATTTATTAGTATAATGATAAAAAAATTTAAAACATATTTAGAAAACATGGTTTTGGATAAAAAAGTATTTCTAACAGAAGAGGGAAATAATTTCATATTTTGTTAAAAACATTCTTTCAATTATTTTAAGTATAGAAGTGTTGATTTTTTTAATATTATATAAAAATATCATGAATAACCAGAGCATAAGAAAATTCTGGAGAATTCTTAAAAGGAATATCATGATATATCAACATTAGATACTTAATCTTAAACAATCACGATAAATAATGAGATTGTAACATAAAACACTAACAACATTAGTAACCTTGAATCATAATCCCAATGAAAAAATAACATTGAATTAAATATAAATTATCTTCAGTATAAATAAATTCATGATATTACATGTCAAATGGGATTTATATACACCTTGTAATAGAAGATAGGTGCGTAACATGACATATGTCTCAAAGAAGTAAAATTGAGACCAAAAGTCCCTAATGATTTGTTAACTTTTGAAACATAAATCCCATGAAAAATATATCCTAAAATTAATATATAAATACAAATAAATTTCATGATTCCATTAAAAAAATACATTCATGCTTTGTATATACATAATATAAAATAAATAGGTGGTGACTGTAGTATGTATATAACCGAAGTAAAAATTGAGATGAAAATCCTTTATCTTAAATCTTGGCTTCCATAGTACAAATTCAAAACTTCTATATAATTAAAATAAGTTGATTATAAAACAATTAAAGAAAAAATTTATATTTAATAGAATACTTGATTCTTTTATGACATTTTATTACCCGCTTATTAACAATTCCATGTTAAAGTTGCATTCTAGGTAATAACCACATTGTATTTTATATAAGTTTTGGTTCATTATATTTTTGGCCCTATAATTGTTATCGTGATTAAATTATACCTATAATTTTCACTATGATATTAATATAATATATATTCATTATATATGTATTTATAATAATCTATAAAATTTTGTAATAGAAAATAAAATACATGGGTCATGGAGATGATAGGTTGTACGATGCTCTAACATTGTTTCTATTTTATTTTTTTGATTTATAGAAAGAATTTTAATTGATATATTATTATTCCATAATCATTTTAATGTTATATATATCTCATATTTTCTATAAATCCATCCTCAATTCCTTCCATGTAATGCCTGAACAGATCACATTTCTACGTGAGGCGGTATTCCAACATACACATGAGCGACATTATCATATCCCAAAAATTGATATAATAAAGTTATTTTTGATATAATAATTAAATAATCATAATTATATCATAAATATAATATATAAAAATAAATATTTCATTATTTCCAACCGTGAGAGGTGGTAATGGATAAACTAAGGATATCAGTTCATGAGGTGGTAGTTCTCTATCGACATGAATAATGATTTGTTAACCCATTTAATTAAAGTGAAGATGTTTTTAGGTCAATAAAATAACCTAAAACTACTAATTATATGAAATATAATGATTTTTTACATCATCATGCTACAATAATAACTAAAGGATGTCGAGTAAGAAATAAAACAAAAATACATTTTTAATGTAACCTCATCTTTGGGTATCTTGCTCAAATTTTCACTAAAAACCTTCCTATGATGGATTTATATTCCAAATAAGGCTTATAGTATGATACATGGTAATTTTGTAAGTGATTTTGGTAGTTATTGGTTGGAAAAGGGTTTCACTATGTGAATATAAAAGGATTGGGGACAACCTTTTATAATTGGGAGAGATGACACACTTGGTATTTTGGAAAAGAATTTTGTGTACCCACATTTTTCATATCTAAAAAGGGTAAAAAATAGACCCTTCCCAAAACATAGTTGTATAATTGAAACAATATAGAAATACAATTTTTTTATATAGTTTTATTTGTTTTTACCCTTATCCTTTTGGTTTAATTCCCCTATAAACTTATTTTTAACTCAAGCATGATAATTAATTTTTAATGCATTAACTATTCATTTTGGAAAAAAATTACATCAAACTTTTTGGATAATAAAAATTACTCTTATTTAAAATATGAAACCCATTTTTGCGAACTTTGTTCACATAATCCGAAAATTTCAATTATAAATTAATCCCATACATGTGGTGAGAAAGTAATGATTTAGAGAGAAAATGTGAAACATTTTACAATGTTTTTCTATATAAGTTAAAAATAAAATTGATTAAAATTGAAAAAAATTTGTTAATGGCTTTATAATTGAATTAATGTTAATTTATAAATAGTTTAACAAAAAAATTATCTTTATAAATAAATGAAATGAATTGGATGTTTTCAATTAAAATTTAGTAATTTTCACTATTCATAAAACAATTAATCTTTCTTAAACAATTCAAAAAAATTGACCCTAATATAATTTTAAAATTATACTTCAAAAGATGGATTTTACTTTTACAAATGAATTTTCCTAAGGTGTGAGAAATAAAATTTAAATCAAAACTTGTAGATGAGATGAAATAGCGGGTTTTCAAGAAGTGTATTTGTTTCAAGCACAAGATGATTTTATATTAAATCTATGTCTAATAATAATTATTTTAGGAATATAAATTAATTTTTTTGATATATAATATATAAATTTCATATATTCAATTCCACAGTAGGGATTATTTTAGTTAATTTAAATGGGGAAACATCATACACTTTAATAATGCTTTTAGAAAAATAATTATTTAAAAACAAAAAATAATCTTATTCTAAAATAGAGTATATAGTTTTTTAAAAAGTAATTAAGTGGATTTAATATTACTATTTAATAATTATTTTAATTTAAAACATAATTTTTTAGTTATTTTAAATAATTTATTGAACATAAATGATAGTTTAAAAAAATTATTTTTTACTATTTTGGAAAAATCATTATTTTCTGAAACATTTCACCATAAGTTATTTTGAATATGATTTTTCACAAAATAAATTTCATTTTAGTAGATGAATTTCCTAAAATGCTTATTGATTATAATATTTTTTTACAAAATAAATAAAAAATATTTTTTAACAAAACATATTTTTGAAAAATATAATTACTTTACTTATAAAATTGATTTGTTATATACTATGAATTTATAAATATATTTATATTCATTTGAAAATTTATATTTATATTTCATAAAATATTTAATAATATTCATACCTGTATACTTAATAGATAGTTTTTGATAATACTGTTTCAGGGTTCACGGAATTTCGACGACACTTTTCATGTAGGCTACTGAAGAATCTTATAGTTGCGGGTTAAACAAGCTAAACTCAGTGTTTATTATAAAGAAATATAATATCATTTTTGTTTTTAAAATACTATAAGGAATATTAAATTCATTTGAAAAAAAATATCAGGGAATTACATTCTACCCCCTTAAAACGAATTTCTCCCTCAAAATTTGTCTGGGTCAATATAAATCTGAAATTTATAAATAGAAACCCACATAAAATAAATAAATAATAAAACATAATTTTGAAAGGTAAATTTCTGAAACAAATTGTTACCTAAAGTAATTCATAACATGGTTTCAAAAAAGTTGAGGATACTTGAGAATTGAATATTTGGACATGGAAGAATAGTGTAAATAAATATAGAGAATGATAAAGATCATTGATCATAAGAATGTGGGTGATACAAAGAAAGTTTATGACCAAAAAACCATAAAACAAAGAGGAATGGAAAGAGAATTTATACCAAAAAAATTATTATGAGATGAAAATATTTGATTTAAGGATACTTTTTCTAAATTAGAATAATTTTCAGGAGAATATATACTTACTATATTTCATTCCATTTGATAAGAAACATCTAACCCCTAGGTTATGATTTAATCAATTTACACTTAATATCTAACAATATGAAATAAATATTATTTTGTTATCCATAAATCCCAATCATATCATATGATCAATAAATATAATGAAAATTCATTTCATCCACCTTTTCTTATCATCATAATAAATTGGTCAGCACAAGTTATCCAATATGAATAAATCTTCATATAGAGAAGTAATAGACTGATATCTAATATATCATCCAAAGTTCAACATAAACAATTATATTAAAAGTTAACTATAAACCATCCAAAATTCCAAATTTATAAATAAGTTTACTAAATTTCTAAAAATATACTTAATATTAATCCTCACATATATCATAATGTAGCTCTCAATTATCAAAGAACAAACATGTGAATACCTTCATCATGTATTATCTTTAAACATGGTAGTCAATTTAATTACCATAGAAACTCAATGAAAACTGTTATTCTTCCTCATTCCTTCAATAAAACCATAGATTATTGAATATATTACATTTATCCAATAATGTTGTAAACTCCATAAATGATAATATAAACTAATTTGTCCACAAATCATTAATCATCTCCAAGTTCATCAATACCATCTAATTTAATTTATCCAAATCATTTATATCATTATAATAACATCATTATATCCACTTTAGGAAAATATTATGGGTTATATTTCACCAAATCATGTGTTTTTCATGAATATCACCTTTAAATTAAATCAATTTTTCTAGGCCATCGCCATATTTCAGAATATTCTTTAAATTCCGTAACAAAAAACTTACATTGAAAAATTATTATATGCTTTCATAATTCATGTATTTGAATTTGTAAATAATTAAATCCTTAGACTTAAATTATTGGTGTATAATGGGTCATTCCTTGTTCTAGAAGTTAATTCTTGGTCCAGATCATTTAGTTGAAAAATACCCATCTTCCCCACAGATAACACATTGAACTCTTAAATAATTCATCACTCTATGACCTTTTTTTCCAAAGAGATAATACATTCCCCTCCATTTTAGATATCCATGTAGTTTATTCTTCCTACATTATTGATATATAGGAAGATTAATCTTCTTTACTATATGTACATTGAAACGTAAAATTTTATTTAAGTACAACTTCCTCTTATTTGATGTCATAGGAATCTCACCAAAGTCCAAATTTTTAATCATATATCATGATAGCTTATTAATAATAATCAAATCATACTTTAATTCTGTAATCTTACCATTTGGTTAATTATAATCATATTTTCCATCACATTCAATTTTAACCTTGTTATTTTTTATTTTTTAATTGAGTACTTCCAAAAGGCATAGCGTGAGTAAATTTTTTCATAGTGGGAAACCACATAACTATTAAAAACACTTAATAGTTTCTAAATCCTGAGACCATATTTTTAAAATATGAAACCATAGGTTTATCCAAAAAAAATATTATAATAATCTATTTAAATACTTTATGGTGGTTCATAAAGAGTTTTTAAATTTCTATAGAATATACCCTAAGAGTGTCAAAAAGGTGTGCAATAAGGCCTATTTTAATAAAGTAGTTATCAATTGATTCTAACTCAATATGTGGTTTTCATGGTTGTTACCCCTAGTTACATCAATGCTAGTGCCACATCGACTAATAGTATCTAGACACGGATGTATTTCTAGGAAACATCTCTCTATATCTTTTACCAAAATTCCAGAATATTTTCTTATACATTGACTATTCCTTAAAATCATCCTTATAAATGTCCTTGGGTATCTCACTAAGGTTATCATATTATAGTTTCAAAAGTTTAACTAAACCTATCATCTAATACCAACTATTTTGACCCATACTTCTAATACATTGATATAACTTCTTGTTAGAAGAATATTCATTACATTTAACAAACACATGCTAGAGGGATATAATAGTTTAGTGCCTTTGGAAACATGGAACACAATATTATAATCTGGTAAATATCTTTAATTCTTCCCACAAATATCTTTTCATTTATCCCTATTCATATACATACCACATTTAAAATCTTTCTTCATAACCTTGGAAATGAAAACATAATAAAGGGTGAGCTTAAATTCTTAGAAAGGGTAAACATAAGAGATATCAATCCATGATCATATGAAATCATAAGATAATCATAAGGGTATGTGATCATGAACATAAATTTTGAAGTTTATAACAAACCTTTCATATATAATAAACATTATTCATGACATAAAACATTATCATTTCCAAATATAAGGACCGTAAGGGTGATAAATCATAATAAATAAATCATGAACCATATGCTCATCTAATAAAAGTGTGAAACCATCATAAATATTGAAAACCCTTTCATATTCCATTTAAAACTACAATGACCATAAAAATAGTGCATTAGGACTCATCACCTATTTCCCATTGTGGATCCAGAAACACATGTTTCCTAAAGTGGACCACGAAACACCTATTTCCCATAGTTGATTAGGATACACTTGTTTCACATTGTTGATTTGGGAAAACCTATTTTCCATAGTGGATAAATCCTATAGACTTGTATCCCAATGTTTTATAATGACATTTAAATCCTTACACAATTAAGTAAAGTGATGTATAGGTCTCACCCATCACATAATGAAAATAATACACTTGTGTGCCATAAAATCATAAAATATACATCATATCATAACCCATAATGTGAAATGGGGTTCATACAAATTTCTTCACATCATAATCTATAGAAAATATAAAATTTTCACAATTATTTCATCAACTAAATATAGCATAACTCATGAAAATAAGTGAGTTTCATAACATTTCTATCATTGTATAACTCTTGGTGGATAGATGGGGTTTACAAACATTTTTTCCTAATAAAACATTCAGATAAAGATTAAGAATGATATCCTTGGTTTATATCCTCAATAAAACATATGTAATATAAAATAATGTTATCTTAGATGAAAAATAATTTTCAAATATTTCGTGGGATATTTATTGAGGTAAATATATTTTATTTGTAAATTTTTTTTTGCAACATAATTTTTTTTGAAAATCCGTTTCTTTGAAAATAACCATACGAATTTATAGAGAAAAACTTAAAAATCCTTTAAAACATTTCTAAATGAAAACATACTTCCCTCTTTCGAAAATAATTAATAAAAAATAAATAATTTTTAAAATAATTTTCTTTGAAAATAACCTTGAGAACATGTCAATGAAGATTCAAAGTAATGACTTATCATAATAGTGGAGATTCTGTTCATAGATTACATTTTAAAATGAATATTCCATTCACATTTTCAAAAAATGAAAAGATTTTTTTTGAAAATGACATAAATATTTGTTGAAAAAAAATTTATAATAAGAAAACATAGTAAAAAAATCACTTAATAAATTTTTTTAATGATATATCATTTTTTAAAATAATTTTATAAAGCAAGGTTTTGAAGGAAAATCAATTTCTAGATAAATGTAGAAATAATATTGGATTTTATGAAAAATATTTAAAAAACTATTTTAATAAACAAAGAGTAAAACATGGAAATAATACTTGATTATATCATGAATAACCATAGTAGAATAAAATTAATGATAATTAATGAGAGGTATATCATGATATATTGACAATGGATACATAATCATAAACAATCCCACTAATATATGAGATTGTAACGTAACAACCTTACAATTATGGTAAGCTTGAATCATAAGATGAATGGAATAATAAATTTAAATGAAACATTAAAAAAAATATGAGGCTAAATTAATTGAATATAATAAATGTGAAAGGGGATATATATACACCTTGAATGAGAAGATAGGTGCATAACATGACCTTTGTATTATGGAAGGAAAATTGAGACAAAATACTTTACTGATTTGTTATCTTTTGAACCATAAACCCCATAAATGAGGGATCATAAAATAGTTATCTAAATTAAACAAATTTACCTATTGGAATACAAAAGTATATTCATGGGAATTATATATACCATTTAAATTAAATAGTTTGTGAATATGGAATGTGTCTCATGGAAGTAAAAAGTGAGACGAAAATTTATTACCATTAGACTTGAATTTTATCGTACACATTAAAAACTCACTTATAATAAATATATGTTTATTATAAATCAATTACAAAATATATATATATATATATTTCAAACCATATATTATTATCTTATAACTTTTATGACCCATTTTTTTAAAAATTATTTGTTAAAGGTATATTTCAAGTAGTAGCAAGTTTGTTTTTTCATATATGATTTTACTAGTTGTATTATTAGTCCTATTATATTGATAACGGTTACATTATATCTATAATTATACTTGTGATATAAATACC
This sequence comes from Viscum album, assembly GCA_963277665.1. NCBI lineage: Eukaryota > Viridiplantae > Streptophyta > Magnoliopsida > Santalales > Viscaceae > Viscum > Viscum album. The sequence continues at coordinate 718,406,049 of OY728160.1, forward strand.
TTATATATTTATTATATATGAATTTATAATAATCCATAATTTTTTGTGGTAGAAAATGTAAAACGCTATTCATGGTGACGATAGATCGTACATTTGAATGAAATATATTTCCATTTTGATTTTTGATTGAAATAATGAAATAAAATTGATATATTATCATTAAATAATAATTTTTATGTCATATTTATAACGTATTTTCATTAAAACCATCCTTAATACCTTTCATATAATGTTTGGACAAATAACATCGCTTTGCAAGGCAGTAGATGTTCGTACCGATGATTGATGTTATCATATTACCAAAAAATAAAAATATTCATGGTTTGTGTAATGTAATAATTATTTAATCCTAATAAAATCATATATATCATATATATAAACAATATATACTTCACTATGTCTATCCATGAGAGGTGATAATGGAAAAATGAACATCATCAGTTCACGAGGTGGTAGTCTGCTATAAACACGAATGATGATTTCATAAACTATTTAATGGAATTAGAGATGGATATAGTTCATCAACTTAATATATAAACTTCTAAATAAATTTATGACAATTATAATATTACATCATTAGGTTATAATAATAATTAATTGAGTTGGATGAATAAGTAAAACAAAAATGCTCATTGGTGAACGTTACCTCTTCTTTAGGTATCCTCTTTAGGTTTGCATTAAAATACATTCTAGGTTGGATTTATGAATAAAATAAGGCTTAAAATATTATATTAGGAATGTTTGGATATTATTTTGGAAATTATTTTATAAATAAAAAGTGTTTGAATGTGTTAATAAGAGAGGATAGAGAGTGACCTTTTATATGTGGGGGATATGACACACTTGGTTTTTTTGAAAAGCATTGAGTGCTCCCCCATTTTTAATATGTAAATATGGGAAAAATGAACCATTATAAAACCATATACGTTTCATGGTATATATATGTCTATTAAATAGTTTTTAGATAAGTTTATTGTTTTTTGACCCTTATCATTTTATTTTAACCCCCAATTAACCCTTTTTTTTCCTTTAACCAAGTAATTAATTTTTACTACATTCAGTAATCATTTTGGTCAAAAATTAATTTGACATTATTATATAATACAAATTATTAGGATTAGAAATATTCAATCAATTTTTTAAAATAATATTCACATAATTTCCAAACATCAGTTAAAAGTTAATCCTGTAGACGTGACAAGAAAGTGGGATTTTAAGAAGAAGATCTTCAAAAGTTTACAATGTTTTTATATCTAAGTTCAACATGAATTCAATTTTAATGACCTATATTTGATGAATGTAAGTATAATATAAGTAATTATAGTTCATAAACAATTTGAAATAAAATTTAGATCTATAAATACATTTATCTAAAAATTTGTTTTCAATTAAAATTCAATATCATTCACTATTCATCAAAAAACTTATTTTTCCCTATAAATTATCATAAATTTACCCAAATATAAGTTTAACATTTTTATTTAAAAAATTATGTTTATTTTTTCAAATACATATTATTAAATATCCATTTATTATTTTATTGTTTTTCCATAGATGAAATAAAATCATATTTTAAGAAAAGCTATTTTTAAAAAATATAATTAATTTATTAAAAAAAAATTATTGATTATATACTAAGAATTTAGAAATAATTTTATATTGAGTAAGGCATTTTTATTTAAATTTAATAAATTAGTTAATATTATTCATACATTATTACTTAAATTATTGGTTATGATATTATTATTTAATGGTTTATTGATGCTCGATAGCATGTTTCATGCACACTGTTAAAGAAATTTGTAGTTATGTGTAACATAATATAAACTCGATACTGTGTATAACACAATATATACATAGTTTTACGTGTAAAAAAATATCAAAAAAATAAATTACATTGAAAAAATATAAAACAAAAAATCATTGTGTGTTAAAATATAAATCTTATATATTCATTATATCTATCTTTTCTGCTATCTATGTAAAGAGGAAATGAAAAATAAATCACATCACTTCGTTGAAGTGGTTATCCAAAATACACACGATTGATGTTATGTTCTTATAAAATATTGAAAGGTAATATTGTAGACGTGTTATTATATTTATTGAAGTATAATTGTATCATAATTATCATATATAAATATTAAACCCATAATAATCAGTCATGAAATATGGTGGTTAAAAATAAATGGTATCTCTATGTGGAGACGTAGGTTGTACCCAAACATGAGCGATACATTCACTTCCTATTTGATGGGAAGGAGACAGGATAATTTTGATTCAATAATTATATTAAAACTTTGGTAAATTTAGGATTCTTTATTTGTTATTTTATGATAAATAACATAATACAGGGGGAGGTAAATAAGAAGTAGAAAAGAAAGTGATCGTATTAGGGAAATTAACTCTTCTTTGAAAGAAGTCTTATAGGTATACACTTAAGGATCATTGGTTTGGTATTTTGGGAAGAAAAAAATTATATAATTTGAATAAAAAGGTTTATTGTGCATTTTTTTAGTGTATAGTTGATATTTAATGCTCAAATTGGTGCGAAGAAGAAAAATGATAGGTTCCCTTTTAAAATTGATGGGAGGGGAGATCTTAGGATTTATTGAAAGAATAAAATGTAATAAGGTCATTATCTATACCACATGCCTAAAAAAGGTTATTTATTTTAAGATAATATAGGATGGGGTTAAAATAAAACAAAAAATAAAACTTTTTTATGTTTAAGTGGTGTTTTGAAGCCTATCTTTTTTGTTTCACCCATCATTTAACCTATTTTAACATTAATCGTGGTAGTGTCCTTTACACTCATAAAGAGTTATAATTTGACATATAAGTTGATAATTGGATGATAAATGACCAATGATTTAAATTTTAGGCCACATATTATTCAATTTTCCCTCTTTCATGTTTTTTATGATTTGTAAATAATTTAATAAAATGTAAATTTTAATTTTGAGACTATTATTTTATTTAAATTAAAAGACATAAAGTGAAAGTATGAATTTAAATATAATAATTGTAAACATAACTAATATGTTATATTTCTCTAGAAATTTTTTGGAACACAATTACTCACATTAATTATATCACTTTTAATATTTTTAAAATCATTTATTTTTTATATTTAATTGAATAAATAGTGTATTAGCATCTTGCAAAAATTTATGGTAATTATTTAATCATAAAAAATTACAAATAAATTACCATAATGTATATAATTTCATCATTCACAAAATATATAGTTATATTCTTCCATTACTAGTTTTTCCCTATTTCAACACATAAGAGATATTTAAAATTAAAGGAGTTACAAATTGTAACAATATTTTATTTAAATATTATATAGGTAAATTTTTTGTACAAGTGTCCATTAACCTAATAAAGGTTGAGACTAAGGTGATATGTTTACAATTAAACTCATATAATAATAATTATGATGAAAAATTATGGTCTTATAGGTTTTTTAACATATATTAACATTATTTACCATTTACCCATGTAATAAATTTTACCCTGGATACCATTCATATGGACTAAAAATAAAATGTGATGATTTACTAAATTTTATCCCCTTTATTATAAATAAGGAATAATTTTTTAAATATTAAAAATTTTAAGTGGTAGAAATTAATTTTAAAAATAAGCATGAATAACAGGATGCAAACCACTTTTTAGGAAAAAACATTTATAAGAACAAACCATGGTTTATTCTTAAACCATTACTAGAAAAATATTAAATGAATGTTAAAATAGTTTGTTGAAATATATATATATATATATATATATATATTTCATTAAAATCATTCAAAAATAGTGATTAATTTTATTTATTAAGATGAAAATACATTGTACACATAAAAATTGTTTTTTCAGAAAATAAAATATATCTTTTACAATCAAAAGATTTTTTATTTGAAAATAATCGATAACAAATGAATAATTTTTTTAAATATTTAATGATATATATTCCATAATTTAGTTAGTCCTATTAATATCCACAAATCCAATATATCGATGATAATTATTACATTAAAAAAAAATATTTTGATAGTATATCGTTAATTTTTTAATCTTGGTGTTGCGTGTAACGTGATCTATTGAAGAAATGAAAATTTTTAAACAGAAATATATTATAAAATATAAGGGTGTAAAAAATGCCCATTGATGGTATCCCTTGAATCAAATAAACTCATCTACCTAAAATCATCCCAATATATCCACCAAACTCTACTCACTAATAACAAGGTTGTGGGATGACTTGGCCAGTCAGTTGATGATCACATAAAGAGAACCATCTAATATTTTTGGTCATGTGAGGCCTTTAATAAAATTATTTTATATTATATATAAATTATAATAAAAAACATCAATGGTATGGGCTAATCACAAATGGACTTGGTTTTATTCCTTCGCCTATTAACATGTGAGGAATCATAATGAAAATTTTGAAATGATATGTTGCTGACATACCCAATAAAATGGATGACTGAGGTTTTGGTACATCTTCATCATCCCCGGATGTACCGCTAAGGGTGGAGTATGAAGCAACATTATCAAATCCTCACACAATATGATTGTCACCATTATTCATCCACAAAAGATGATCAAAGTCTCTCTACCTTTGTAATATTTATTTAGTGTATTGCCTAAGGATATTTAGTCATGAAAAACTATAAAATTAAAGTCTCCAAACTGAGCCTCCCTCATGTGTTTGAAAATAAGAGGTTACACCACCATCATTAATATATTATACACTAATCCATCTTCCATTAATAATAATTGTAACGAGACAAAATTCTCATATGAATCCCACAAAAACTGAGAATGTGACTTATTTCTGAGGTTGTCAACAACCATGTTTCCCTTTGATGAAGTATATAAAATCATTAAATCACAGAATTTTATGAACTCTAAATAATTATTATACCTTAGGTAAAAATATATCTATGTTATTTTTTAAAAAATAATTTTATGGTTATTATTTATTATGAATTTATTTCCCAGAATGCAGTGCTTATAAGTTTTCAAAGTGAACACTACTACTGAAAACTCTAGATCAAGACTTGAAACACCCCTAAATTCAAAAAACAATAACATTTTATTAAATAGATTATGTGAAACATAATAAAAAAATATAACATATTAAAAATCCCAATGCTATAAAATATATTTATTTTAGAGTAAAATTTATTTCATTGATATCTTATGATACATGAAACAATTAGTTTCTTTAATAGCTTGTGTTACATGAAAGATTAAGTTTTACTGAACAAAAATATGTGATTAATAATATTAATTAATTTAATAATTATCACCTAGGTCTTGGAATGGTGGGTATGAATAATATTATCTAAATTATAAAATTCTATCAGTTTAATATTTATATCAGTTATATATTGGTTTAAAATAAAATAACAATCATTTAAAATAAATAGAGAAATGTTTTCTGAAAACTGTATTTTTTCTAAATGATGATTTAGCCGCGCCTTGCACACATAATTTAAAATTACCTTTTAACACATTTAGAAAATTTATATTAAAAAATAAACTTTATTTTTTAAAATTGGGGAACAAATTTATCTTATGCTCTATTTTTTACATTTTTTCTAAAAAGTTTTATATTTTGATGAATAGTTAAAAATAGTTTATTTTAATTCAAAACTGCTATTAAATATAAATAATATGTAATGAAAAAAATATATTTTTAATTGATTTAAATTAAAATATTAATTAAATTTTATATCATTTAATATAATTTAGGATATTGAAATTATTTTATTTTGAATTAAAGTATAAAAACTTTGTACACCTTTGAACATTTTTACATTAAAAACCCTATTTCTCATCATGTATGCATGACTAATTATAAATTGAATATTTAAAATTATTTTAAATTTAATTTGAAAAATGGATTACATATTTTTAATAAGAATAATTAGTTAATTTTTAAAAAGTTCAAATTAATTTTTTACCAAAATGATTGTTGAATGTAGTAAAAATTAAATATTGTGGTTATGATAAAACTGTGTTTCCCAGTTGCTAAACTAAAATGTTAATGGTAAAATAACCTAAAATATTATTTAAAAACTATTAGATGGAAATATATAGACCATAAAACCTATAAAGTTTGATAATTTCCCATTTGGGACCCTTGTGATATATGAAAATTGTTAGAGTACTCAGTAATTTTCAAAACCACCAAGTGTGTCCTCTCCCACAATTATAAAATACATCCCTCTCCTCTCTTATTCACACATTAAAAACATTATGTATTATCTAATACCGGTCCTAATAACTTCCCAAATTCCCTCATATCATCCTATACAACTTATTTTTTGTAATAAATCTTCCTAGGAAATATTTTGTGCAAACATTAGAGGGCAAGCAAGAAGAAGAGGTAAAGTTCTTCAACAAGCATATATATTTTCATTATTTCTTAAAATACTAATAATATAATTAAAACATGATGATATATAAATTTATTTCCCACTATATACTATTATGTTGTTATATAATGTTCATGACCTAAAACTGTCACCACTTACATCAAATGGGTTATGAAATCATCATTTTTGTGTAAAGTGGACTACCGCCTCACGAATCGAATTCATCCATTCTTCTATTACCACCTTTCACAATTGGGTATTATGATGGAAATAAAGGATATATATTATATTTATAAAATAATTATACCTCTTTATTCATTATATCATATATTAATTCTTTAATTTACATTCTATAGGGGATAAGATAAATTCACTTGTGTGTATGATGGACAACAACCTCACAATGAAATGTTATTTATCTTTAACTAATGCTTTATATGGAATGTAATAAGGTTAAATTTAATTATTATATGAGATAAAAATGAAATAATTACGATATTGTTTACATATTTATCAATTTTAATGGTTATATATATCATTTTATGTCTTGACATTTTACTCACTTAAAGAAGATATCATCATTCGTGTACATGTGGACTACCACCTTAAAGATGTGATGTGACTCTTTTTTCATTACCAAAGAAATGTATGATATATATAAGTAATAAAATTTTTATTATGATATTATTATCTATCTTTAAAGATAAAATATTACCTAAATCCTTTCCACAATAATCATTGAAAATAGAAATGTTAATCATGCGTACGTGTAGTCTACCGTCTCCATGATCGTCACATGCTTTATTTTTTATAACCATATTTAATGATTAGTTTTAAAAGTAATTTATGTAAAAATATTAAAAAAAATTCATTATTATTAATCTGGATATGATATAACAATATAATATGCGAAAAAACGTGACCATTCAAGATGAAATATATATGAAAAAATAATGGAATTAACACCCAAAACAAATAAAATAATTAATGATTATTAACATAAGGGTGATATGGTTCTATAAAATGATCTTATAGGATATTATAAATATTAATATGTTTTGGGTGTAAGTTAATAACATTTTTAAAACCACTATACAATAGGTTAAATAGTGTCCAATCAAAAGGTAGCGTTAGTTAAGAGATTTTATAACTCAATTTCTGTTCATTGGGGTAACCTTCTACTTCATTATTTATGTAAGGAAAAGATTATGTGCTTAATTAATTTTTATTATATTATGTTTAGTTCTAATTTTTATGTGTATTTATATTTTTTATACATAAATTATTCCTTTATTAATACTCACTTCAATATTATGATAATTTGAATGGTTTATTTAATGATCTCATTCTATTCAAGATTATTTATTCTTGAATATGAGTTAAAGGAAATTAATTGAACATTTATTAATAAATCATTTTATTTTATTATACTATATTTATTCAGGATATTTTCAAGTAGTATTACAATTTTTCAGTTTTTTATTTAAATCAATTGCTAATATTTTAAGAAAACCCAACATCATTTCTCCCTTTGTTTGGAAATATGTTTTTCTTCAAAAACCTTGTTTTATAATTTTTTTAAAATGTTTTAATCATTTTAAAATGATTTTTTAAATGAATATTAGGAATTTTAAATTCATAAAAAAAAATTCAAAGGAATAATATGCCTTTTTGGATTTTACCAAAAATGTAAAAGGAGTATTTGTTTAAATGTGTATGACATGTATGGAATATTCCTCCCTTCAGATATGAATTTTTTTAAAATATTCCTTTATAAGTATACAAGTTTATTTACAAAGAAATTTATTTTGAAAAAGATTAATATTTTAAAAAAATATCTTTAAAATGAAATAGTTATTTTCCTCAAGAATTTTTTGATGATTTTTTATGGTATTTATATTCATTAATTACATGAACCCTTTATTCTACTTATGATTCACTAGGGAATTTTTGTATTAATATCATCTATATTATTTATTTTCATGGTTTATGATAAGTTTTATTGTGGATGTAATTTTTTTATAACATTAACTATAATAATCTAGATAGTTTATAGTTATTTTTATTGATTAGGGAATAAATTCAGATTAAGTATGCTAGTTATTCAATAATAATGGTTATATTGTTTATATTTATCCCCATAACATAAATATTAAAACAGAATTATTAAGTGATGGGTGTGGACCAATCTTTATATATCCCTTTCATTTATTGAAATGTTTCATGAGATAAATCATTTGGTCAAATTAGTGGGGTCTTTACCCATAAATTCCAATTGTCTTGAGGATAGATCTTGATAGTAACTATCTTGATGGTCGATATTGACTCTTCAGATGTTCCGAATTATGGATTACAACATTATGAATTTAATTATTTATAATCCATGTGATTATTCGATTAGTTAAAATATTGATGGTTATATTTTAAAAATCATGCATTATTGATTTGGAATTACAGGATCATCATTTATTCCTACCTTATTAAGATAAAGTTATTCATTAAATGGATTTTTTTTAGTTATAAACCTCTACATGTTGATTATTCTTGTTTTTTCATGATAGATTCAACTGTACTTATCCATTAATGATCATTTGAGCTCAAACTTATTTTTTTTCCATTCCCTAAGAGTCTATAAAGTGTAATATGTTTGATATGCAAGGATACGTTAGAGGAAAAAATGTTACTCTAAAAAAAAGTTATGTTGTAACCTGTATTTTCAAATGTAATAAAAGGATCATGTTTTTATCTAGTTTACTAATACTACTAAACTATTCAAACCTTTGTGATTATATTAATTATTTATTATGATAATTTAATAAAGTATACACTGACTCTGAAATATTGGGGTTGAATTCATTATAGTTGTTATCTGAGAATGTTTAGTAGAAACCATGGGAACTGGATTTATAAAAACACAGATTAGGGAAAATAACCCCAGGATAGAATTTGAAGATTATTATAGAACATGAAAAAGTTTTTGGTAAGAAATATATTATGTGGTTTTTCTTAGAAATACATCCATGTTAGGAAACTAAAAGTTGAAGTTGTTTTGAAACATATGTACATAGGGATAATAACTCCAACAAAGGTGCATTGATATTGACCCAATCATCACCTGGTGTTGGAAAATGAGCATTACTACACACCTTAATTGAAACTCATGGGGAATATGCTTTAGATAATTAAAATTTTCTTCAAAAAAAATTCAAAGAATTAAAAATAAAGGTATTCCAAATGAAACAAAATTTATAATTCTAAGTTAAAAATGAGTAAATTTAAACTTATTCTTAGTGTTACACTATACATGTAATTATACATTATGATTTTGAATAAATAATTTTATGTGCTAGTCTAATGTATGACACTATTTAGAAATGAGAACTAGGAGAAAGTAGACAATCAATACTTATGGCCAATGTAGATATTTCTCAAGGAAGCCAATATAGATGGTATTATAAATAATAAATTCATGGATATTTTATGAAATCTTATCAGGTTATGATGAATAACCTTTTCTTGTGTAGAGAAAACAATTCCAAAATGAGATTCTATGATGTTGTATTGTTTTATGCAACCAAGTTCCCCATCATTTAGTGGGGCTACTAATCCAGTGTCAACTAAGTAATATATTACGTCTTAGGAGAATATATTTATAAAATTGGGATGTGTTTAAAAGGAAAATGTTACACTTGCAGTACATTGTATGAAAGGTGATTTCGATCATTGGTGGTTTTTGATCTCGAATACTAGGGAAGAAGGTGAAATATAAATAATGGAATGTAAATATTTTATGGAGACATTATTTGAATAATATTTCCCACATGAGAAAAAAACTGAAATGGAGACAATGTTACTTAGATTAAATAAAAAGGAAGAAGAAAGTATTGTAGAGTATAAAGATACCATTACAAGGTTAGATAGGTATGATATGGAATACATATGCAACCTAGAGTGCTAGACTGAATATTTTTTTAAAGGGATTAATCCAAATATCCAAAGGGATATGGTCTCTCTAATTTTTTATCATATGATTAAATAGTTTTATGTGAAATCAGGTTAAAAAATTAATTCTACAAGTCATATAGATTAAAAGGAAATAAAGTTAAGAACAAGTCACCATTTAAAATAATGGATAAAGGGAATAAATGAAAGAAGTATTTTCCCATTGAGATAATAATGGAAAAAATCACATTAGGAAATAGATGAAGGGTTTGTGAGTTTCTTATAAATGTGGAGAAAAGGTTCAAAAGGAAAATGAATTCAAATGGAAGAAATCGAACACTACTATTTAGTGGTTAAACTGTAGGTAAATGGGTCACTATGAAAATAAATTCCCTATCAATAAAGGGAACTATTTTTTATGCTTTTTCCAAGGTGTGGGACCTATATTCATTTCAACAGTATGATTGAATTGCTTTCTTGTTCCCCATATTCACGATTTACAAATGCGGTCAACATTCATCACTTCTAGCGGTGATGTATGCTCCTTGAAAGAAACTGGATGATGGTATGTTAGTTTCTCCTTCCATGGAATCCTCCTTATAATTATTATCTAATTCTAGGTCTCCCCCATAGAGTTAATTATATTCATGGAACCCATTCTTCTTTCCATATCATTATGGATACTGTTTAATCAAACTCCTTATGTCGGGAAATTGCAAAGGTTCCTGACAGGGTAGCGACCTTCGGTCAAAAGAGTTGTCACGTTGGGAATCACTGTCATGTATGGATGTAGAAACACTAGACACTTGTATTCCTCCTCACTTCATGGACGCATCTTAGGCATGGAACCCAAGGTATCCCGTATCGATCACGATGTATCAGATTCTAAATTTATATCTCTAAAGGCTTTCACCTAAGGCATACCATGCTTATCATGTGGTAATTGAAACCATAAAATCATATCTTTCAATGATTTCACCTTAGGAATTCCATGTTTAGAATATGGTAGAAATGTGGGATTAATCATGAGTTTATCATATTGTGAAGATAGAGTTGATTGATCAAGAACACTCCATTGAGGGAGATCAATGAGGTGCATCCCTAGGAGGGAGTAACTGGAAGGTTTACCTCTGGATGGATCAAAATTCCCTATAAGGGTGGATCTGGGAGGTGTGTCCCATAAAAGGGTTTTTTTCACACAATAAAGGTTGATCTTAACACAACTAAAGGTGGATTTAGGAGGTGAACCCATAGAAGGGGGACCCCAGTGTTTACCATTTTTTGGGATTGAACCTCAAGGAGGTGTCCTACATACCATATTTAGAATAAATGGATAAAAACACAAGTAGTTCGAGTTGTTGGGAAGAATACAAATGAATGATTCCCAGGTGATATTATGGAGTAAAATGGTGTGAATGAGGATTAAGCATTAAAGATTCCCAGGTTGGTGGAATGATCAGAATGACACATGGCTACCTGAATAAGATCAGGATGGATATAGATGAAGTGGATTTAGGGGATGGAGTTCCATGTGGGGTGTTGGTACTGAACCTCGAGAATGATTCCTACATATACCAGTTTGTTGGGACTTACACATGGAAACAACCCATATAGTAGGGTATTATGCATTGATGTGGACCATTTAATGAGGTAAGACATTCTTGAGTCTTATTCATAGAATTAGAATATTTTATGCTTGTGATCATGTGTATATTATGATAACCACTTGCCTCAAATCCCACACGAGTCATGCTCAGTGTGAGAAAAAAGTGGATGGAGTAGTCATGATGATCACAAACCTTACATTTTCCACTGGTGGACAGATGCTGAATCCCAAAGGACAAAGGGGGGGATTTAAGTACCCATATCCTTGCTTATTTTGGTATCCAGAGGAGGAAGGGTGGGACCAAGGTGCTACATATCACAAGAATGGCTGGGATCTTACTGCAATAGTGATGAACATGAGGATATCATTCACTATGTAGAGAATTACATTTCATGTGAGAGGATGATCTCATTCTATGTGAGGAGGAAGTTGTTCCGTGTGAGGAGGATCTCATTCCCTATCACTCATACATGAGACATCCTGCATTTACCGAATAGAAATAGATCACAGTTTAATATAATGTTCTTAGAATTTTGGTTTTAGGATATTTTATCTCTTTTGGGTCTAACATGGGTATCTCACTCCTTATCCATTGTACTTACATAATGATCACATATTCAACCGTAGTTGGGACATGGATTAGCAAATTCTATGGTAGAACTAGGTGGAGGAGTGGTCCAAGACATGGTCAACATTAAATTTCCTATTCTGAGAAGTGAAAGTGATTTGAATACCTATGATGAAAAGGAAAAGGTAAATTATAATCTTGGATGACACATGACATGATGTGGGACATAGTAATGGGCAGAACAGGTCCCATAATGATTGAAGGTGAAGCTAAACTGATCTTAAATGGGTGAAGGAATCTTTGGAACTCAACTATCATGATGAGCTATCAATAGAAGGGAGACGACCTCAAGAATCCCAGGAGAGGGACTTTCATGAAGTATAGGGACTTGTGGAGATGTTCTTTACAAAGATCATGTTCTTTGTACAGTAAAATTGATTCCTAAAGAAAGAGGCATCAAAAAAAGAGTGAACATTCCTTGTATTGAAATCTAGTCTAATGAAAATGGTGATTCACAGACCCTCAAGTAACCCTTGGGGCCTTCTTCCTTCATGAATAGATTATTCATATGTTAAAGGAATCCCCACCATATTTGGAAATATTTAGGAACATGGGAAATGGGGTTTCATGATGTAGGGTACCTTGGATGACCCAATTTTGGTTGATTCATGATACTCAAGGTGCTTTTCAAATTGTGAAAAAATTTGAAGTCAAAAGGTCATGTATCAATTCTGTTAAGGTTGAATGAGCCAGTTATTTTTAAGAGAAAGAGGTTTTCAATGATGATAAGTGGTTTGTGAAGTGGATGGATGCATAGAGAATAGTCACAGTTATGTTAGTCTCACAATACCTAATCTCAATCCTTAAGCATAGTCATGGAGTTTCATTGGACTCCTAATGTGTTAGGTCAGGGCCTTCCACATTGACGAAGAGGGAGGGGATACATGAAAGTTCTTTGTGAAACATACCATTTAGTTAGTTTTTTGGGATGTTTTAACTTGTACTTTCCCCCAAACAACCTTTGTTTCCTTGACTAATCCCATGTCATGTATTTCGGTGCCAATAAACCCCCCCTCCGAATGGGAGTTGATGGAAAAAATAGTTCCATATTCTAAGGGAGAAATACTATATATTTTGAAAATATAATCTCATTTTTTAATGTAATTCATAGTGTGAATTTGTGATGCTTCCATGTTCAGATCGCTGCTGCGAAGGCCTTCATGAAGCACAATTTGTTGTACCCATATAAATATCTTGGGTGGGGACCTCAAAGGTTCCTATCTTTTTGTGAAGAAAATATTTAGTTATTTCTTAACCTGAATCTCCTGACCACTCCAATTTATACTCTATTAACATTTCATTATGAAACATGAATTTTTTCCTTTTCACTGCAAATACTTCTCAATGAAATGGAAATCACAAACTAAATTATCTCTTAGTGAGTATAGTCAGCCAGATATTAGTGAACTGGGGTCTGCGAATGATCTTCCTGAATGACATACACAAATCCAGTTTAAAAAAGTTATGAACTCAATGGATTCTCAGAAGGATAGTTGGGATGTCCTGGAGAACTATCTTTGGTTGGAGAAAATTGAGAAAAAAAATCATGACCGTGGAATAAATCTGCATCACTTCAGATCATGAATCATAACTAGGACAACTGTTAGAGTCTCAAGAGGAGTATCCTCTGTACAAGTGTCCTCCACTATATTTATTCGGTTTGAGGGATGTAGTTTTCATCCCACCATCATGTTGGGACAAACCAAACTACCGATTTAGAGGCACACCAGGGAAATACTAGTGGCCTAGGGTTGTCATGGGATATTTTTGGAAGGATCATTCACCCTTTATAACCGACTAACTCTAAAACCACATCAAAAATTTTGACAGGGAGAAGATGGAGGATGAGGTACTTGTTTCATAGTACCAAATGATCATTATGGTGGGATTAGGGAACTTGTAAAAAGGATAGAATAATGAGTATGACTTGTTCCTGGGGAAAAACTTCACTGATGAATGGGCCTAGGAAAACTAGTCATGCACGTCATGCACTGATTTTGGGGGAGATAAGAGGTGGGTATACCTCTACAAAGTAGCATGGGATTCCCAATTCCCTGTATACCAGTCATAAGAGATCGTGTTGGAGTTATTGAGTAGGTGGTGGCTAGAGACAAATACATTCCACCTGCACCACAGGGAGGTCAACATCATCCTTTGGTACTTCCATCCATTTTCTATAATCCCAATTATAGGGGTGATATAAGATTAGTTTCTACCCACAGAGAATAAATGGGAATATTAGGAGAAACTACCAACTTTGTAGAAGAAACCGTTTGATATGGTGCAAGGAACTTGTGAGGTGAATCCAAAAAAAGGATTCCCACATAAATTAGTGGTTCAAATATTTCTTGAACACCTTGGTAGGGAATCATTACCAAGGTGAGGTGATTGAAGGGGGGGGGGGGGGATCTAGAAAGAAAATTTCCAATGAAGCCGTGTAAATGCCCTAGGGTCCCCAACGGGGAAATGAATGATCCTATTGGAAAATTTTGGAAGCAACCCAATTGAATCTATGGGGCTACAACATCATTATAGAAACTAAACCCATATCCAGATCAGCAGGATTCATTATGGATTTTATATATGTATATATGATCTAAGAGAGAGACACACACATGGGGGTGAGGCCAAAAACCTTTATGATGGTAGGAATGATAGTACTAGGGAAACACATCAGTCTCAGAATCCCAGTGCATGCGATGCTGTATAAGGTACGTTCGTACATCAGTGAGAGGAAGATGATAATAATGTGTGTGTATCCTATTACACTTTAAATATTACCAGGTGGTTGCAAACATGTGGTCTACAAATATCCAAACCTCATATTCCCTCCTGAAATGAATTTCCAACCGACAATTCGTAACACCACGAGATGTTTCTATTTCAAGCTGGTCCTTAAAAATTTGCTAAATAAGGTCGAGTTGGATGATTATTTCAAATTTCACCCATTTCCCTTACTGATGAAGGTGGGGACCGATGAAGGAATAAGGATTTATGAACAATGATCATATCCCCTATCCTTTCATGGTGGGATGATGGTGGAGAGTGTAATGCCCCGACCCCAGTTACCCAGAGTCAGTGCATTGTTACATGACATTGGCATGATCACAAAAGATCAAGTCTCGAAAGACCGATAAGTTTAGTAGCCTTGGAAACAATAGATACATTCATAAGTCTTACATTACATAATAAAGTGAAAAACTACAACAACATAGTCTCCATAGTCCAAACTCATATCCCCTCATACTATCCCTACAGGTTAGTCATAAAATACTTTTTGACATCCTGGGAAATATAAAACATAGAAAGGGGTGAGCTCAGATGCTCAGTAAGGATAAAAATATAGCAGAAACTTTCAAAAAGAAGCACCAACATTTAAGGCAATGTATAACTAAAACAAAATCATTTTAAACATGAACTTCAGAATAATATGGAAAAAATGAAATGAAATAATTCCATTAACTTATTCCCATGGATACTCTACTAGTTGAATAATCACATGCAATATCAATAACCACTTTCATAATGATGGAGTGTATAATGCCAGACTATCATAACCACATAGTCAAGGCCTTCTGCCAAGACTAAAAATAGGATTTTGTAAAGGCCTTATTCCAAGACACTAGTTTGTCTCAAGAGACCTACCGATTCATCGAGGAGCTATAGCGGTCTCCACCCATCACTTATTAAGTCTAGTGCATTCCTCATATGAACAGGTTTAAACCTAACATAAACATTCGTATTAAAACTAGAATACTAAATGTCAAAACATTCTCCATAAACCATTAATGTTATAAAAATAACACATCCACAGTCAAATATATCACAAAACCTTCAATACAATATGGATGTTTTGTATCATAATAAATCAACTTCAAATAAGTTTAAAATCCATTAAAGGATGTTGACATAGATGAAATCAAAACTATTTGAGAGAAATAACTCTTTTTTAAATCATTTAAAAGTCACATAATTATAAAAGATAAAATTTACTTCTAAAATATTCTTATAAGCTTGTAAGGGGAGATTAAAAGATTTTATAATGGCGGAAAATAGCCACACCCGCCGTATAAGTTAAAAAATACATTCTTACCTTAATTCTGTCAAAAAGGATAAAAAAGACCTTATTTGGAAAATGACGGAAATATTCCTTTATAAACATCTCATAAAAAGTAAAACAAGGGTATAAATGACTTTAACACATAGTCTATAAAATATTAAGAATGTTTTGAAATACATTTTTAAGAAACATGGATGTGGATGACAAAGATGTCCTAGTAGATACTTACGTAAAAACAACCTCGGATAATAAAGAGATTGTGAAATTAACCATTACCTTGTACTTTTCCTTGGTCGAGGGTAGGTTAACCTCCTTTATAATGGGGAAATAATTGTTATTAAATAATACAAGAATCATATACATTTATATGATATCATATATGATCTTTTGACATTATTTTGTTAATAATATCTTTGTATTATCGTTATTTTGGGTGTTAACGGATTCGTTTTCCATTATATACATTGTTATGTGAGTCATATTTGTTATGTATGGGTTTTATCTTATTCATATCCAGAATTATATCAAGTCTTTAAACATTATTTTTAATCATCAAATGAAAATTAGTCTTGAATGGATACGATGGGGAATGACTCTCATCACTATGTGGAGATGGTAATCCGTACGTACGCACGAGCGACAATATCATACTATTGATAATAAAATAATATATATTTGGATGGTATATCATATATACAGAATCATTGTCATGTTATATTTATTATTTACATGAATTATACATCATTATTATACCCATCCAAATAATAATGTATTGAATAACAATTATACCACGACGTGGAGACGGTAATCCGTACGTACGCACGTATGGTGACATGTCATTCAAAGGATGGATAGAATAATGAATATGGATGTACCATATTTATAATAACATCACAGTATATAGAATATACTAGAGTTATTATTTTAGAATAGAAATAACAAAGAAAGAAGAAGTGGAAGAATAAAATAACTTGAAAGGGGGCGGTGAAATTATTACCTCTTCTTCGGGTTCTTCCTTTTGATTTGATCAAAAGGGATCTTTAAGTTGGCTTTATGACTAAATTAATTCCTATAGGATAATTTGAGGGAAGTTCAGAGGATATTTGGGTAGGGTTTGGACGATCCAAATGGATTTGAAGGTCTTAATTAGAGAGAAGGGGGAGTGCCCTTTTATAAGAGGGGTGAGGGGCACCTTAGGAAAAGCTAGAAATATTATTTTATAATAAAATAATTTTGAGTTTTTAATAGCTCCAAAATGGATTATTTAAAGTATAAGGTGATTATGGGTCTAAAAACACACAATAAATAGGTTTTAGACTGGTTTTGGTCACTATATTAACATTATATTTTAGATTTAACTCTTAGTTAAATAGTTTGACATTTACCACCTCTCTTTGTATTTTTATATTATAAGGTTAATAAACATACTATATACATCCAAGAGAACACCAAGTGGTTAATTAATGATACAAATATCATTATATAAGTTCTGTGACCGAACCATAGAATTTTAGGAATAGAATATCAATTAATAATATAATATTTGTTTTAAAAACTCATTTATGTCAATTTTGACAATATTTGGTATTTTGTTTTTTCTAAATTCATAACATCATTATTACTTCGAAAATAATTTATATAACCAACCCTAATATGTCATATTAACCTTGAAAATTAGTGTAATTAATAAAAAGTCTCAAATTACATTTATTTAGATATTTATAATACCAATTATTTTAATATTTTATTAATTAGATAATTAATGAATCGCCATTGTGTCATAAATAAATTAAATTATTTAATGTATAAAAATTATAAATAAAATAAAATTATGTAGGAAATAATTTTAGATTTCTAAATAATATTTATAATTGAATTTATATTATGTATAACTTTATATTAAAAATGTTTTAGTAATTTAACATTGATTTTAACTCTTTTAACTCTTCTTTGAATTAAATAATAATAAATGTCCTAATGTAATCCAAGTGGACCAAAGAGGTTCATAATTTATTCCTAAGGCTATTTTTGGCCGAATTATACTTATCCAATAGAATTAGGGCTTGTGTTAGGGTAATAATAATATCATTTTTACCTTTAATTACCCTATTTACGTTTAACCGTGGTAAATAAAAGTAAAAACTACTATTCACCAAAAATTATTTTTATCTTATTGAACCATATTTTACTCTGTAATATTAACCGTGTCTCTCGGATTTTCAAAATTCCACTCATAGAAGTGGTAAAATTATGTTTTATGTGAATTTTCAAATTCTCCTTGGAGGTGGGTAAAATACGGCAAAAAGTTCAATAAATTTTTTATATATCTAAAATTATTATAAATTGACTCTAATAAATTACATTGAACATATAGAGGTATTATGTATCTATTTTAACCTAAAATAAATTTAAATAAAATAAAAAATTATATAAATAAAAATTATGTTTTAAACTATAACTCAGTGTTTTTTCACTATTCATCAAAAATTGAAATTTTTAAGAAAAATTCGAAAAATTCACCGTAGGATAATTTCGATATTCTGAATCCAAAAATGAACTCCATTTTGAAAGATAAAATTTATAAAATTTCAAAAAGTGGGTAATACTATTCATAACAGCTAGTTTGATTGGGTGTGGTGTGTTAGAACTCGAAGGTGCATACAATACAAGCTACTATATTATTCAAAGAGAAGTGTACCGTGGAAGCTTGAGGTGTTACATTATCCCCTAATTAAAATAATTTCATCCTAGAAATTTCTATAATATTACTACATAAAAAGACTTGGATGGTTCTTCATCATAAGTTCCTTGGGTTCCCACATTTCCTCTTCCATCTTATGGTTTCTCCATACAACTTTTACCAGACAAGTCGTCCGATTTCTCAGCAGTTGTTCTCTTGTATCAAGAATCTTGACATGATCTTCACAATAAGACAGATCGGGTTCCAGTTTTAATTCCTCATAGGTGAGTACATGCATTGGGTCATGCATGTATTTTCTCAACATTGATACGTGGAACACATCGTGAACTTTGGAGAGATTTGGCGGCATTTCCAAATGGTAAGCTATATCCCCAATTCGTTCTAGAATTTTGAAAGGTCCGATGTACCTAGGAATTAATTTTCTCTTCTTACCAAAAGGTATAATACCATTCCATGGAGATACCTTCAAGAAAACAATATCTCCTACCTGAAATTCCAAATCCTTCCCTTAGTTATCGGCATAGCTCTTTTGCCTACATTGAGCTGCTTTGATGTGGTTTTGGATTGACTTCACCTTTTCCATCATTTCCTCCACTAGTTATGGGCCTACGAGTTTTCTTTCACCAACATCATCCCAACAGGTTGGTGTGCGACATCTTTTTCCATATAATGCTTCATATGGTGTCATCTGAATACTTGAATGGAAACTATTGCGATTGGAAAATTCTACCAAAGGTAAATATTGATCCCACATACCCTGAAAGTCAAGTGAGCAGGATCTCAACATGTCTTCTAAGGATTGAATAGTTTGTTCTGATTGTTCATCAGTTTGGGGGTGGTAGGCAATGCTCAAATGAAGTTCAGTATCCAGGGATTTCTTAAGAATTTTCCAGAATCTTGAAGTAAAACGTGGATCACGATTAGAAACAATCGATAGGGGTACTCCATGAAGTCTCACAACTTCATTAATATATAGTCTTGCTAGATGTTCAAGTGGTAAATCTTTTCTTAGATCAAGAAAATGCGTTGACTTGGTAAGATGACCTATAATGACCCAAATTTCATCATTCCTTCTAGGAGTCTTTGGTAGTCCCATGACAATGTCCATCGTGATATTATCCCATTTACACTCAGGTATGAGAAGAGGTTTCATGACTCCTCCAGGCTGTTTCCTTCCAGCTTTCACTTATTGAAAAACCATACAACTTGACACAAAATCAATAATATCCCTCTTCATGTTCTCCCACCAAAAATGTTCCTTCAAATATCCATACATCTTGGTGCTCCCAGGGTGTATAGAAAAATTTGGACTATGAAAATCATCCAACAATTCCCTTATTAGATCAGGTATATCAGGAACCCAAAGTCTCTTCCCAAATTTAAAAATTCCATCTTTATACATGAAGTCACTCAATCTCCCATCATTCACAGCTTTTATCTTTTTTGAAAATCTTCATAATCAGTCTGAGAACTCTTTATTCTTTATAGTAAAGATGGTTTGGCAACAATTTGAAAAAGAATTGATGTTTCACCTTCCATGGTTATTCCCATATTCATCATTACTATATACATGAAAATAGGATCCCTTTAAACTCTTATCTTGTTCAAAACTCCATGATCCTTTCTGCTCAAAGAATCTGTCACCTTATTTGCCTTCCCTGGGTGGTAGTGCATCATGCAATCATAATCCTTGAGTAGTTCAAGACATCACCTTTTCCTCATGTTGAGTTCTTTCTGTGAGAAAATAAACCTCAAACTCTTGTGATCGGTATATATCTCTCACTTTTCACCATAAAGATAATTTCTCCATATCTTCAAAGAAAAGATTAAAGAAGCTAACTCAAGATCAAGAGTAGGATAGTTTTTATCATGAATTTTTAGCTGTTGTGATGCATAAGCAATAGACCTATCATTCTACATATGGACACAACCAAGTCCTTTCTTTGAAGCATCACTATTAATAACAAACCCATTATCCCCCGATGGTAGAGTCAATATAGGAGCATTGAATAATCTTCTATTTAGTTCTTTGAAACATTCTCCACAATATTTCATTCAAACAAATTTAACCCCTTTACGTGTGAGCTTCGTTAATGGGTTATCCAATCAGGAAAAATTCTAGATGAAACGTCAATAATAATCTGCTAAACCAATAAAACTGCGTACCTCGGCTATACTCGTTGGTGCTGGCCATTCTTGTATTGCTCTTATATTAGAAGGATCAACAAAGATTCCATCCTTAGAGATAATATGGCCAAGAAAATAAATCTCTTGAAGCCAGAATTCACACTTTTTAAACTTCCCATATAATTCATGTCTACTTAGAGTCTTCAGGATAATGCACAAGTTATTTTTATGATCTTCATGGATTTTGGAGTATACAAAGATATTATCAATAAATACCACTAAAGAGTCATCAAGATATTCCTTGAAAACTCTGTTCATTAATTCCAAGAAAACAAAGGGTGCATTAGTTAGTCCAAAAGGCATTACTATAAACTCGTAATGCCCGTACCTAGTTCGAAATTCTGTTTTCAAAATGTCTTTTTTCTTCACACACAACTGATGATATCCAGATCAAAGGTCAATCTTTGAAAAATATTGAGCTACATGAAGTTGGTCGAATAAATAATCAATGTGAGGTATGGGATACTTTTTATTTATTGTAATAGTATTGATCTCCCTATAGTCAATGCACAACCTCATAGATCCATCTTTCTACTTATCAAAAAGGACAGGGGATCCCAATGGAGAAACACTAGGGTGAATAAATCCCTTATTACTCAATTCCTCTAGTTGTTTATTTAGTTCCACTAATTCCAAAGTGGCCATTCTATAAGGGGTCTTCGATATGGGCCTTGAACCAAGAATTAAATCAATGGAAAACTCAATTTCTCATTCTGGAGGATGTCCAGGTAAATCATCATCAACATATTCTCTCACAATAGGTACATACTCGATTTGAACATTCATTTCCTCCCCCAAAGTCATTTCATTCTCTTCCTCCCCAATAATTGAATTTAGTTGAGCTACTGGGGTTGGATCTAGATAAGAATTAGGTGGTGATTATTATGCAATAAAGATATGGTGTTCTTTATCATCGTCATCAAAAATAGTAATCTCCTTCTTCTTATAAATTATTTTTGAATCATGGTCTGAAATCCAATCCATGCCAAGGATTATATCAAATTCAATCATGGGTATGAAGATGATATCAGTAGATAAAGAACATTTATATTCCCTAATGGGAACTGATTCATAGAACATTGTAGCAATGATACTTCCATTAGGAGTTTTGACTGAAAACTCCCTTGTTAAATCAAATTGGAAATATCTAATTTTCTTAGAAAACTGGGAAGATATGAAACAATGAGATGATCAAGAATCAAATAAAGCATTGGCTAAACTTGAGGAAACCATTAAATTACCTGACACCACGTCTTTTGGAGCTTCAAACTTAGCAGTAGTGTTCGCATAAGCTTGGCTTTGATCCTTTGGCCTTTTCTGAGGTATGTTCTCATGACGCTTAGGACATTCATTCTCATAATGTCCCATCTCCCTATAATTTTACCATTGAACATCGATATCTTCTTTACATTCCTTCCATTAGGTTCCATTTCTAAACAATGTCATAAACTAGATTAGTTTATGAATCGAAATACATAATTCCAAACTTTTAAAACACTTAACATAAATTGAACAGTTTATGGATATAATCCATAATCATAAAAATGTTTTCCTTGAGGAAGTATATACTCATAAACCCTTCATAATGGTTTGTAAAGAAAATGAGAATTATCCTAAGCATATCCCCCCGAAGTGTCGTAACCAAGAGTGCAAAAAAGCCTGTTGTTGTGCACCAGTTCCCGTTCGATTCTAGCTCAAAGCGGTGTTTTTGGGTTTTACCCCTAGGTACATCTATGCCAGAGCCGCCTCTACCTTCTCATATTCAGACAGGGATGTATTGCTCAGAAAACTCAAAAAAGCTCTACAATACCAAAATTCTATGATGTTCTTCTATACTAATCCTCAAATTCCATCTTAGGTCTATGTGATCTAATCAGAGTTTATCTAAATCTAGTTTCCAAGTTCTGTACTAAACATCCTATGATAACAACTGTAATGCCTCGACCCTAGTTACCCAGAGTTGGTGCGTTATTACATGACATTGGCATGATAAAAAAGATCATGTCTCGAAAGACCGATTAGTTTAGTAGCCTTGGAAAAACTAGATACATTCATAGGTCTTACATTACATCATAAAGTGAAAAACTACAACAAAAAAGTATCCATATTCCACACTCATATCCCCTCAGACAATCCCTATAGGTCAATCATAAAATACCTCTTCACATCCTGGAAAAAATAAAACATAGAAAGCGGCGAGCTCAGATGCTCAGTAAGGATAAAAATATAGCAGAAACATTCATAAATAAGAGTAAACATTTAAGGAAATGTTTAACTAAAACAAAATCCTTTTAAACTTGAACTTCAACATAATATGGGAAAAATGAAATGAAATAATGCCATTAAGTTATTCACATAGATATTCTACTAGTCGAACAATCACATGCAATATCAATAACCACTTTCATAAGGATGGAATGCATAATTCTAGACTATCATAACCACATAGTCAATACCTTATGCCAAGACTACAAATAAGATTTTTTCAAGGACTTGTTCCAAGACACTAGTTTGTCTCATGAGACCTACTGATGCATCAAGGAGATATAGAGGGCTCCATCCGTCACATACTAAGTCCAATACATTCCTCATATGAACATGTTTAAACATAACATAAGCATTCGTACAAAAACTAACATACAGTATGTAAATACTTTCTCCATAAACCATGAATGGTATAAAAATAACACATCCACAATCAAACATATCACAAAACCTTCAATACAATATGAAATTTTTGTATCATAATAAATCAACTTCAAATAAGCTTAAAATCTATCAAAGGATGTGGACATAGATGAAATCAAAACTATTTGAGAGAAAGATCCCTTTTTTTGAAATCATTTAAAAGTCCCATAATTATAAAAGAAAAAATTTACTTTGAAAATATTATTTGTCATGACCCATCCCTCGAGGCCCGTATCGTGACTACCCCAATCCCGCCTTCCATAGGCCAGGGGTTGGCGTCTAGTACCAAAGGCGTAATTCCCTAAAAACTGGGAAGGCATTGCCTTTATAAAACGTAACACACAAAACTAGAGTACTAGAAAAAGAAAACACTAAGTAAAACAACATAATAATTGTGCTGAAAGTACAAAGGGGACGGAAATACAATCCCAAAAGAAAGGTACAACTACAACTGAAAGAAAGTAAAACTGAAAGACAAACAGCTGGAAGGTGACTAGCAGCTCCTGGATCGTCCACCACGGATCCTACCTGAAGGGTAGGTATAGATGTCCTCCTTAGCACTCTATGTCTATCAGTTCTCTCTATGTACCGTTACACTGAGTGTCCACCTCCGGGTACCGTCCGGTGCTCGTACACTCTACCTCGGTCAGCATTGTCTGTCGTCTGCATCCAACATAATGAGGTGCGGGCATATCCCATGTAGGTGGGGGGGAGTATAACAATACTTAGTAGGGACCCTGAGACCCTCAAGGTCTCACTAAATCCAACAAAGATAAACCGCAAAGAAAGATCTCAACAGATAACCTTTACTTAGGTATATGCCCATACATATACCTAAGTTATCAAGTAACCCATCTCAATCATGAGGTATCACACAGATATGAAATCAACGGATAACCACTACTTAGGTATATTCCCATACATATACCTAAGTTATCAAGTAACCCATATCAATCATGAGGTAAACACAAAGTTCATTGACTCAGCTCAAACCAGGATTTTATTCATGATGTCGAAACGACGGTTGTTGGAGAACTCCTCCTCTGTCGAGTACAGTGGTCCTATCATGACTCCGAGGTGCTACTCTCTAACCTTAGACTATTGGGGTACTCCTCCTGTCGAGTAACGTGGGTCTGCACCCAAACACAGTAGTGCTCCCCGCCAGGGGTCTGCTGCCCAAACATAGTAGCGGTTCCCCTAATAGCCTACAGAGGTACTCCTCATGTCGAGTACCATGGGTCTGCTACCAACTACCAGGAACTCCGTCCACCGGGGGTCTGCCGCCAAATACCGGGCGCTCCGTCCACTGGGCTAGTCGACTCACTCCAAGTCGAATCGGTCTACCAGTCGTCAGGTCCACAACTACTAGGTCTCCGCACTACGTACGCTAGTCTCCAGGAGGATCCGGTCAATGAGCTACTATTTAATACTCCAAGTACCCCAAAGTCCCACAAAGAAGTATCACAAGGGACTGCCTCGTCACAAGGGTCTCAATGCAACAAACGGTGCGTCAATCGGACGCCCAGTTTGTGAGTTATTATCCTTTTCATCCCGGAAGCCCGGTTGGTTCCGTGTATTAACCAACCTGACCGTATCTCAACTGTACCATGTACTATCATAGGGTATACTCAAAAGGACTGTTTCTCAATGAGGTTACCAATGCCGCTGATGGTTTGTCAAACGGTCGTCTGGTCTGAAAGTTATCTGCTTTTCCGTTCCAGGGGCCCGATTGGTTTCTAAGCTAAAACCAACCTGACCATACTCCAACTACGTCCAAAACTTAGGTTAAGTATGCCGAAAGATCCGTCTCATCAAAAGGAATCCAACATAGTCGACGACACATCAATCGGATGTCTGATCCTTAAGTTATGAGCATTTCCGCTCTGAGGGCCCGGTTGGTTTCGTGTTCGAACCAACCCGGCCATACAAAAACTTAGCCGAAAGCTTGGTTGTAATAAACCTAAATGACCGTCTCGATCCAAGTATTTCTACGCAACTGATGGTGCGTCGATCGGAGGTCCGTAGCTCAAGATATGACCGTTTAAATGAAAACAGTACCAAAATAGGGGGTCTGGGCCCGATCTGACCCGACCCAATATCCCATGGGTCGGCCCGAACAGGGTCGACCCGACCCAGGTCTAGGTCCGGCCCGGACGGCGCAACCCCACCCGCGGCTGGCGCGGCCCGACCCGGCTAGTCGCGGCTGGTCCAGCCCTGCGGCCTGCGGCCCGGCTCAGAAGCCGGCCGTGGCTCGGCACTGGCCGAGCGGGACACAAGGGGCGCGACCCCCTTTTCTAGAAATGGCAGACCCAGTGGGGTCTGCCCTAGCAGAAGGTCGGGGGGTTACACCCCCCCAGTTTTCCGGGTAACGGCCGGCCATTACGGCCTGCCGGTTTGTGAGGCTCCGCGGGACCCAGAGGGGGTCCCACCTCCTGGAGTCGCCGGCGACCGGCTCAGCCGGCCGCCCCTGCTGGTCCGTCGTGGCTTGCTCCGGCCGCAGTCCTCTTCGTCTCCGCGTGGTGAAATAACACCACGCTGCCTTTTCCGCGGCCTTGCATGGCTGGGGTCCCCTGCCGATCACCGTACGGTGCAACTGCACCGTGCACCTCGGCTTCCAACTTCAACGAAGATCAACAAAGAAGAGGGGAGGAGAATCAGCTGTGTTCGTGAGGTCTGATCTCCTCCCGTTAGGATGATATCATGCGGCCAATTCCTTAAGCAATGAAGAATGATGATAAAGTCTTGAACAAGAAAATAAACCCCTACCTCAACTAAAGATAACAAACGTCGACATCGTGAAAGACGATGTCACGGGGTGAGGTTTCATAGATGTCGACAGAGAGCATCCGAGGAGGAAACATCATCTCCTCTTTTTGTCATGGAGAGAAGAAAATTAGACGAGACGTCGTTGGTGAGTTTCCCACGTCAGTGTCTCCTCCCTTGTCATGGAGGAAGAAGAGGATGGATAAACCCGGGTCGCCGAGTCGATGTTCTTCGTCATAGAGTTGGCGTTCTTCAACAAAGGACATGAACCGTTCTTCGTCGGAGGAAGAAGTTCTTCAAAACTCTAGAGCTCTCTCTCCAAAAGATTTTCCCAACACAAGTGCCAACCCAATTAAAATAAGCTTTCAGCTTATTTTAATTTAACATTACAAGCCATTCAAATTTTCAAAATCAAATCCTCTTAATTAATTAAATTTAGAGTTGTTTAATTAATTAAGAGGTAGGTTGGAAAATTTAAAAAGGAAGTGGAAGAGTTACATAATTTAAGGGGGGAGTTAACAAGTTTAAAGGGGGAAGTTTATGAGAGTTAAAAGTGAGTTATGGGAATGTGAAAGGTAGGGGCTTGTGTGGTCCCCACCTCACATTTATCCTCACATGGGTAGTTAGTTTCTTGAGGGTCCCACCCCAACTCCCCCATGTAGGATAAAACCACCTTACTTATAAAAATAAAAATGTTTCACAATTTTATTCATTCCTCATTTAATACACAATTTTTAACTTCTCCCCCCATGCAAACACAACTTTGGTAAAGGTCCCCTTAAGCAATTACCGGAGTTGCGAGTTAATCGGTGGCCTATGATTTCAATTCCGAGCACCAGTTAAACAGTTAAAAAAACTCGCTCGTTCGTTCACTGAACATACCCGAGCTAAACTTCAGAAAATTATTCCGGGCACACCAGGCCTCGGAATCAGGTGCCTTCAGAAACTACGTACTCGTAAAATTTCAGAGAAATTAAGAAAAAAATTTCCTTTAAATTTCTAAGTCTTTACATTACTCCCACCTTAGGGATTTATGTCCCCATAAAGCTTCAACACACACTAGAGAAAACATGGTACCGAACACACATCTAAGCCTTGCGCTCCCATGTGCTCTCCTAGAGGATCCCATGCTACCAATGAAAGCACACCAGAGAAATCGACCATCCCTGTAGGACCCACTCATGTCGATCCTGAACCTCTACTAGAACCCTGTGAAAGTAACCCATCATTGATGTACAGATCTCCATGGTTGAAGATATGTGATGGGTTGTGCACGTATCTCCATATCTGAGATACGTGGAAGACATCATGCACCCGATGCAACTCAGGTGTAAGGGACATACAGTAAGCCACCTCGCCTACCCTGTTGAGGACCTGGAAAGGTCTGATGAACCTCAGAAATTACTTTCTTCCTTGGCCAAATCTCCTTAGACCTTGTCAAGGTGAGACCCAAAAGAAAACGCGGTCGCCACCCTCGAACTCCAGTGGTCTCGTCTCTTAACAACGTAGTACTTCTGTCTGCTCTGTGCAGTCTTCATCCATTTCTGGATAATCTGCACCTTCTCCGTCATAGCCTGAACCATCCCTGGTTTTACACGTGCTAACTCCTTCACTATCCACAAAGGATATCTGAAACGCGGCCAACTGCTGTCTCAGCACTCCAAACAGCTGAATGCCTGATCTCCTACTAAGAGAATCTGCTACAATGTTCCCCTTCCCATGAGAATAAACTATCTCAAAGTCATAGTCTTGGAGGAAATAAATCCATCCATTTTATCTTAGGTTCAGGTCCTTCTATAAGAATACACACCTGAGACTATTGAGTTTAGAGTAAACTGTAAACCGTTCGCTCAACGATCAAAGGTGAGACTAGCCAATTGTAAGAACTCATGTACACCCTTCTTCCCTTACGTCCCACAAGAGCTGCTAAGATTTTTTTTTGCAGATAAGAGAAATCTGGTATCATCCCTTGGATAAACCTATTTCTTTTCCTAATATAGTCAATCCTGACATGAATGATACATTCATGCCATGGACGATACCGTAAGGCCTCAATGCTACTACCAAGAGATCCAACCGTCACTCTCGCCTCCAAGGTTTGAGTCACACTATCGGCATCAGTGCGTGGTTATTGGGTCTCCTCCAGTAGAAATCTAAAAAGTGAGGGTCAATTCAATAGTTTTTAACCAGAACCTCTTAGTATATACCATACAAAAAGGACAGGAAAGTAAATGTCTCCAAGAAAAGTTTCTTCGATTACTGCGGCTCAAAGTACAAAAACATATAACATCCACAACATCAATAACCAAAACATGGAAACTGAAGCACAAATATCAAATTCCATCATGCCTAGATCTATTCCTGCTCCAGCCCACCTGCTTCTGGAGCTCCATAGTTCTATTCTTAAGGTACCTGAAGTTGTGCTCTCCCATATCCACCCATTCCTTGCGGTCAGGGTGGACCTCCTAGTGGTGGTGGTGGCAACTCCTCGATGCGTCGTACACCACTAGTTGTACAACCTTCTCCTTTTCCTCGGCCTGTTAGGTTCCTCTAATACCTGCTGCTCATCTGCTGGACAGGTCGGGCAGTCTTGAGCCAAGTGACCCTACCTACCGCTTGCATAGCAGTTCATGCTCCTCGTATGGCTGGCCCTGCTTCGTGTGCCTCACACAACCGAATCTATAACTCGTGGTAGCCCACCTATAGGTCCGGTCCTCTTGGACCCCTACGTCATCCATCTACTACCTACAGATTAATCGGATACTGATGGTAAAACCTACGGCAAAGGTAACAGCTCCTGAGCACGCTCAGAGTGTAGAGCCGATGGTTTAAACTCTACCTTGAAGAAAGTCTCGAAGTCTCCCTAGGTGAAGGTCATCTCATCGCAAAACTAGAGCGTCTGGCTCAACCACCTCTCAGCCGCTCCCTGAAAGAGACTAACATCTAGGTACACCATCAAGTTAGCGGGTGTCCCAACTGTGTGGAAAGCTTGTGCAACAAACTCTAGCAAGTGTCAAGCCATTTAAAAATCTGACTCGCCTCGAAACGTCAGAGGCATCTTCCGCTGAAACTCGTGCATCGCGCTCAAGTGGTGTGCACTCTCTACTGGTTTCTCAACTAGTAGAGGACCCTGTACTGAGGGCTCACTGCTCGGTGAGCTATCATCGTGCTATCCACTCCATACCTGCGCTGTCTGACTAGGTTAAGACAACCTGAAAAAAAAAACAGATGCGACATAGTCAAAAGTCTATACCTGGTGAGATGACCTAGTTTGAGATGACATAAAAAGGAACTTTTTTAAACACACACACAATCAGTTTTTTCATGCACTGAGTCAGAAATCAGATGTCAGGGTCCTGGTGTATGGATACGTCGGCCGCCCACACCAACACTGGACTCCCTAAACTGAAAACCACACTTCGTATCCTTAACACTATTGCTTCACAGAAAAGAAAATATCAGATTCCTAAGTTCTGCGGTAGAACCGATGTCCTCTGATACCAATTTGTCATGACCCATCCTTCGGGGCCCGTATCATGACTACCCCAAGCCCGCCTTCTATAGGCCAGGGGCATGCATCTAGCACCAAAGGCATAATTCCCTAAAAACTGGGAAGGCATTGCCTTTATAAAACGTAACACACACAACTAGAGTACAAGCAGAAGCAGATACTAAGTAATCCAGTATAACAAGTGTGCTGAAATTACAAAGGGGCCGAAAATACAATCCCAATAGAAAGGTACAGCTACAACTGAAAGAAAGTACAACGGAAAGACAAATAGATAGAAGGTGACTAGCAGCTCCTGGATCATCCACCACAGATCCTACCTGAAGGGTAGGTATAAATGTCCTCCTCATCACTCCACTTCTATCGGTCCACTCCATGTACCGTCACGCCGAGTGTCCACCTCCGTGTACCGTCCAGTGCTCGTACACTCTGCCTCGGTCAGCGTTGTCCGTCGTTTGCATCCTACACAATGAGGTACGGGCATAGCCTGTGTAGGGGTGAGTATAACGATACTCAGTAGGGACCCTGATACCCTCACGGTCTAACTAAATCCAACAAAGATAACCCACAAATAAATATCTCAACAGATAACCTTTACTTATGTATATGCCCATACATATACATAAGTTATCAAGTAACCCATCTCAATCATGAGGTATCACATAGATATGAAATCAATAGATAACCACTACTTAGGTATATAACCATACATATACCTAAGTTATCAAGTAACCCATCTCAATCATGAGGTAAACACAAAGGTCATTGACTCAACTCAAACCATTATTTTATTCATGATGTCGAAACCATGGATGCTGGAGAACTCCTCCTCTATCGAGTACAGTGGTCCTTTCATGACTCCGAGGTGCGAATCTCTACCCTTAGACTGCTGGGTTACTCCTCCTGTCGAGTACCGCAGTTCCGCACCCAAACACAGTAGTGCTCCCCGCCAGGGGTCTGCCGCCCAAACACAATAGCGGTTCCCCTAATAGCCTACAGAGGTACTCCTCCTGTCGAGTACCACGGGTCTGCTTCCAACAACCAGGCGCTCTATCTTCCATGGGTCTGCTGCCAAATACCGGGCGCTCCATCCACTAGGCTAGTCGACTCACTCCAAGTCAAATCGGTCAAGCAGTCGTCAGGTCCACAACTACTAGGTCTACGCACTCCATACGCTCGTCTCCGGGAAGATCCACTCCACGAGCTACTGGTAGATACTCCAAGTATCACAAAGTCCCAAAAAGAAGTATCATAAGGGACCGCCTCGTCATAGGGGTCTCAATGCAATAGACAACGCGTCAATCGGACGACCGGTCTGTGAGTTATTAGCCTCTTCGTCCCGGGGCCCTGTTGGTTCCGTGTACAAACCAACCTGAATGTATCTCAAATATACCCCGAACTCTTTTAGTTTATACTCAAAGGGACCCTTTCTCAATGAGATTATCAACGCCGCTGACGGTTCGTCAAACGGACGTCCGGTCTGAAAGTTATCGGCTTTTCCGTTCCAGGGGCCCGATTGGTTTCTAAGCTAAAACTAACCTGACCGTAATCCAACTGCATCCAAACCTCGGGTGAAGTATGACAAAAGATCCGTCTCATCAAAAGGAATACAACATAGCTGACGAAACGTCAATCAGACGTCCGATCCTTATGTTATGAGCATTTCCGCTTCGAGGGCCCGGTTGGTTTTGTGTTCGAACCAACCTAGCCATACACAAACTTTGCCGAAAGCTTGAGTGTAATATAACGAAACGACCGTCTCGATCCAAGTATTTCTACACAACTAACAATGCATCGATCGAAGGTTTGTAGCTCATGATATGACTGTTTAACTAAAACGGTCTGAAAATAGGGGGTTTGGGCATGGTCCGACCCGGCCCAATACCCCCTGGGTCGGCCCGAACCGGGTCGACCCGACCCGGGTCTGGGTCTGGCCCGGTTGGGCGTGGCCCGGTATGGTTGGTCGCGGCCGGCCCAGCCTGTGCGGCCTGTGGCCCGGCTCGGAAGCCGGCCGTGGCTCGGCGCTGGCCGAGCGGGATGCAAGGGGCGCGACCCCCTTTTCTGGAAATGGAAAACCCAGTGGGGTCCGCCCTAGCAGCAGGTCGGGGGGTTCCCCCCCGGTTTTCTGGGTAATGGCCGACCATTACGGTGGCCGGTTTGTGAGGCATCCCGGGACCTAGAGGGGGTCCCGCCTCCTGGAGTCACTGGCGGCCGGCCGCCCCTGGTGGTTCTCCGTGGCCTTAGGCTGCGACTTGTCTCACCGGCGTGGTGCGATGGTGCCGCACCCCTCCGCTGTGGCCCACTCCTGGCCGCGGCCTTCTTCGGCCTCACCGGCGCGATGTGACGGCGCCGCGCACCACCGTCACGGCCCGCTCCGGCCGCGGTCCTCTTCGTCTCCGTACTGTGCAACGGAACCGTGCCGCCTTCATCGCGGCCTTTCATGGCCGTGGTTCCCTGCCGATCACCATATGGTGCTATGGCACCATGCGCCTCCGCTTCCAACTTCAACGAAGATCAACAAAGAAGAGGGGAGGAGAATCTGTCGTGTTCGTGCAGTCTGATCTCCTCCCGTTACGACGATATCATGCGGCCAATTCCTTAAGCAATGAAGAACGATGATAAAGTCTTGATCAAGAAAATAAACCCCTACCTCAACTAATGATAATGAATGTCAGCGTCGCGGAAGACGGCGTCATGGGGAGAGGTTTCATAGACATTGATGGAGAGCGTCCGAGGATGAAGTGGCGTCTCCTCTTTTTGTCACGGAGAGAAGAAAATTAGGTGAGACGTCGTTGGTGAGTCTCCCACGCCGGTGTCTCCTCCCTTGTCGTGGAGGAAGAAGAGGATGTAGAAACCCGGGTCATCGAGTTGATGTTCTTCCTCAGAGAGTTGGCGTTCTTCATCAAAGGAGATGAACTGTTCTTCATCGGAGGAAGACGTTCTTCAAAACTCGAGAACTCTCTCTCCAAAAGATTTTCCCAACACAAGTGCCAATCTAATTAAAATAAGCTTCCACATTATTTTAATTAAACTTTCCAAGCCATTCAAATTTTGAAAATAAAATCCTCTTAATTAATTAAATGTAGAGTTGTTTAATTAATTAAGAGGTAGGTTGGAAAATTTAAAAAGTAAGTGGAAGAGTTACATAATTAAAGGGGGGAGTTAACAAGTTTATGGGGGGGGGGGTTTATGAGAGTTAAAAGTGAGTTATGGGAATGTGAAAGGTTGTGGATCATATGGGACCGACCTCAAATTTATCCTCACATGGGTAGTTAGGTGCTTGAGGGTCCCTCCCCAACTCCCCCATGTAGGATAAAAACACCTTAGTTTAAAAATTAAATCGTTTCACAATTTTATTCATTCCTCATTTAATCCACAATTTTGAACTTCTCCACCCGTGCAAACGCAACTGCAGTAAAGGTCCCATTAAGCAATTATCAGCGTTGCAAGTTCATCGGTGCCCTCATATTTCAATTCGGAGCACCGTTTCAAAAGTTATAAAAAAACCCACTCGTTCGTTCACTGAACGTACCTGAACTAAACTTCAGAAAATTATTCTGGGCACACCGGGCCTCAGAATCACTTGCCGCCAGAAACTGCGTACTCATAAAATTCCAAAGAAATTAAGAAAAAAATTTCCTTGAAATTTCTGGGTTTTTACATTATTATAAGCTTATAAGGGAAGCTCCGACGATTTTATAACGGTAGAAAATAGCCGCACACGCCGTATAAGTTAAAAAATACATTCTTACCTTAATTCTGTTGAAAAGGTTAAAAAGGACCTTGTTTGGAAAACAACGGAAAGATTCCTTTATAAACATCTTATAAAAAGTCAAACAAGGGTATAAGTTAACTTAAACCATAGTCTATAAAATATTAAGAATGTTTTGAAATACATTTTTAAGAAACATGGATGTGGATGATAAAGATGTCCTATTAGATACTTACCTAAAAACAACCTCGGATAATAAAGAGATTGTGAAATTAACCCTTACCTTTCACTTTTCCTTGGTCGAGGGTAGGTCAAACTTCTATATAATGGTGAAATAAATGTTATTAAATTATACAAGAATCATATACATTAATATTATGTCATATATGATCTTTTAACATTGTTTTGTTAATAATATCTTAGTATTATCATCGTTTCGGGTGTTAATGGATTCATTTTCCTTTATATTTTTTTATGTGAGTCATATTTGGTATGAATGGGATGTATCTTACTCATATACATAATGATATCAAGTATTTAAACATTATTTTTAATCATCAAATGAAAATTAGTCTTGAATGGATACGATGGGGAATGAATCTCATCGCTATGTGGAGACGGTAATCAGTATATACGCACGAGCGACAATATCATTCTATTGATATTAAAATAATATATAATTGGATGTTATATCATATATAAAGAATCATTATCATGTTATAATTATTATTTACATGAATTACACATCATTATTATACACATCTAAATAATAATGTATTGAATAACAATTACACCACGACGTGGAGACGTTAATCCGTACGTACACACGTATGGTAACATGTCATTAAAAGGATGGATAGAATAATGAATATGGCTGTAAAAAATTTATAATAACATCACAATATATAGAATATACTTGAGGTATTATTTTAGAATGGATATAACCAAGAAATAATAAGTGGAAGAAGAAAAGAACTTGTAAGAGGGTGGTGAAATTATTACCTCTTCTTCGGGTTCTTCCCTTTGATTTGATCAAAAGGGCTCCTTAAGTTGGCATTATGACTAAAGGAAGGCCTCTAGGATGAATTTAGTGAATTTTAGAGGAAATGTGTTCATGGTTTGGCCAAGCCAAAAGGCTTTGATGGTGTGAATTAGAGAGAATAGGGAGTTCCCTTTTATAAGAGGGGTTAGGGGCACCTTAAGAAACACTAGAAATATTATTTTATAATAAAATAATTTTCGGTTTCTAATGGCTACATAATGGATTATTTAAATTCTAAGTCAGGTATGTGTCAAAAACCACTCAACCAATAGGTTTTAGATAGTTTTGGGTCACTATATTAACTTTATCTTTTAGATTTAACGCTTAGTTAAATATTTTGACATTTACAATGTCTCTTTGTATTTTTATATTATATGGTTAATAAAATTACTATATTCTTCCAAGAGAACCCCAAGTGGTTCATTAATGATACACATATCATTATATAAGTTCTTTTTCTGAACATTAGATTTTTAGGAATATAATATCAACTAATAATATATTATCTGTTTTAAAAACTCTTTTATGTTTGTTTTGACACTATTTGGTATTTTGATTTTTCTAAAATCATAACATCATTATTACATCAAAAACAATTCTTCTAAATAACCCTAATATGTCATATTAACCTAGAAAATTAGTGGAATTAATAAAAAGTCTCAAATTGCATTTATTTGGATATTTATAATATCAATTATTTTAATATTTCATTAATTAGATAATTACTGCATCACCATTGTGTCATAAATAAATTAAATTATTTAATGTCTAAAAATTATAAATAAAATACCATTATGTTGTAAATATTTTTAGATTTCTAATGAATATTTATAATCTAATTTATCTTTTGTATAACCCTATATTAAAAATGTTTTAGTTATGAAACTTTGATTTTAACTCTTTTAACTCTTCTTTGAATTAAATAATAATAAATGTCCTAATATAATCCAAGTGGACCAAAGAGGTTCATATTTTATTTTTAAGGTTTTTTTTGGTCGAATTATACTTATCCAATAGAATTAGGAAATTTGTTAGGGTAATAATAATGTAATTTTATCCTAAATTACCCTATTTACTTTTAACCGTGGTAAATAAAAGTAAAAAGTTACTATTCACCAAAAATTATT
The DNA here is from genome assembly GCA_963277665.1 of Viscum album. Lineage (NCBI taxonomy): Eukaryota > Viridiplantae > Streptophyta > Magnoliopsida > Santalales > Viscaceae > Viscum > Viscum album. The sequence goes on from OY728160.1 coordinate 718,442,408, forward strand.
TTTATCTTATTGAACCAAATTTTACTCCTTGATATTAACTATGTCTCTCGTATTTTCGAAATTCCACTCACAGAAGCGGTGAAATTAAGTTTTATGTGAATTTGCAAATTCTCCTAGGAGGTGGGTAAAAGACGGTGAAAAGTTCAATAAAATTTTTATATATCTAAAATTATTATAAAATGACTCAAATGAATTACATTGAACATATATAGGTATTATGTATCTATTTTGGGCTAAAATAAATTTAAATAAAATACAAAATTATTTAAATTAAAATTCGGTTTTAAACTATAACTCAGTGTTTTTCACTATTCATCAAAATTGAAAGTTTTCAGAAAAATACCAAAAATTCACCCTAGTCTAATTTAGATATTCGGAATCCAAAAATGAAGTCCATTTTGAAAGATAAAATTTATAAGATTTCAAAAAGTGGGTATTACTATTCATAACAGATAGTTTGATTGGTTGTGGTGTGTTTGAACTCGAAGTTGCGTACAACACACACTAATGTATTATTCAAAGAGAAAAGTACAGTGGAATCTTGGGGTGTTACATTCTCCCCTCCTTAAAATAATTTCTTCCTCAAAATTTCTAGAATATTTCGGCATAAAAAGAATTGGGTGGTTCTTCATTATAAGTTCCTCACGTTCCCACATTGCCTATTCCATCTTATGGTTTCTCCATAGAACTTTTACCAGACGAGTCATCTGGTTACTCAGCACTTGTTCTCTTGTATCGAGAATCTTGATAGGCTCTTTGTAATAAGACATATCAGGTTCCAGTTCTAATTCCTCATAGGTGAGTAGATGCGTTGGGTAAGGCATGTATTTTCTCAACAGTGATACGTGGAACACATCGTGAACTTTGGAGAGATTTGGCGGTATTGACATACAGTAAGCAACAACCCCAATTCGTTGTAGAATTTCGAAAGGTCCGATGTACCTGGGAATCAATTTTCCCTTCTTATCGAAATGTATAACACCCTTCCATGGAGATACCTTCAAGAAAACATGATATCCTCCCTGAAATTCCAAATCCTTCTTTCGGTTATCAGAATAGCTCTTTTGCCTAATTTGAGCTACTTTGATGTGGTTTTGGATTACCTTCACCTTTTCTATTGTTTCCTCCACCAGTTCTGGGCCTACGAGTTTTCTTTCACCAACATCATCTCAACAGGTTGGTGTGCAACATCTCTTTCCGTATAACGCTTCATATGATGTCATCTAAATACTTGAATGGAAACTATTGTTATAGGAAAATTCTACCAAAGGTAAATATTGATCCCACATAACCTGAAAATCAAGTGGTCAGGATCTCAACATGTCTTCTATGGTTTGAATAGTTCGTTATGATTGTCCATCAGTTTTGGGGTGGTAGGTAGTGCTCAAACGAAGTTCAGTATCCAGGGATTTATGAAGACTTTTCTAGAATTTTGAAGTAAAACGTGGATCACGATCAGAAAAAATTGTTAGGGGTACTCCATGAAGTCTCACAACATCCTTAATATATTGTCTTTCTAGACATTCAAGTGGTAAATCTTCTCTTATAGAAAGAAAATGTGCTGACTTGGTAAGATGATCAACAATGACCCATATTACATCGTTCCTTCTATAAGTCTTTGGTAGTCCCATGACAAAGTCCATCGTGATATTATCCCATTTCCACTCAGGTATGGGAAGAGGTTGCATGACTCCTCCAGGCTGTTGCCTTCCGGCTGTCACTTGTTGACAAACCATACATCTTGACACAAAAATCAACAATATCCCTCTTCATGTTGTCCCACCAAAATGTTCCTTCAAATCTCTATACATCATGGTGCTCCTAGGGTGTATAGAGAAATTGGAACTATGAGCATCATCCAACAATTCCCTTTTTAGACCAGGTATATTGGGAACACAAAGTCTCTTCCCAAATTTCAAAATTCCATCTTCATACACAAAGTCATTCAATCTCCCATCATTCACAGCTTTAATCTTCTTTTGAGACTCTTCATCATCAGTCTGAGAACTATTTATCCTTTCTAGTAATGATGGTTTGGAAACCATTTGAAAAATCATTGATGTTTCACCTTCCATGGTTATTCCCATATCCATCTTTACTAGATCCATGAAAATAGGATACCTTTCAACTCTCATCTTGTTCAAAACTCCACGATCCTTTCTGCTCAAAGCATCTGCCACATTATTTTCCTTCCTCAGGTGGTAGTGTATCGTGAAATCATAATCCTTGAGTAGTTGAAGCCATCGCCTTTGCCTCATGTTGAGTTCTTTCTGTGAGAAAATATACTTCAAACTTTTGTGATCGGTATATATCTCACATTTTTCTCTATAGAGATAATGTCTCTATATCTTCAAATAAAAAATTGCAGTAGCTAACTCAAGATCATGATTAGGATAGTTTTTCTCATGAATTCTTAGCTGTAATGATGCATAGGAAATAACCCTATCATTCTTCATAAGGACACAACCATGTCCTTTATTTGAAGCATCACTATAAATAACAAACCCATCATTCCTCAATGGTAGAGTCAATATGGAAGCATTGACTAATATTCTCTACAGTTCTTCGAAACATTCTTCACAATATTTTGTACAAACAAGTTTAACCCCTTTACGTGTGAGCTTAATTAACGGGTTAGCCAATCGGGCAAAATTATAAACGAAACGTCGATAATAACCTGCTAAACCAATAAAACTGCGTACCTCGGTTATACTCGTTGGTGCTGGCCATTCTTCGATTTCTCCTGTCTTAGAAGGATCAACAGAGATTCCATCCTTATAGACAATATGGTAAAGAAAAGAAATCCCCTGAAGCCAAAATTCATACTTTCTAAACTTCCTATATAATTAAGGTCTTCTTAGAGTCTTCAGGATAATGCACAAGTGATTTTCATGATCTTCATGGATTTTGGGGTATACCAAGATATCATAAATAAATACCACTAAAAAGTCATCAAGATATTCCTTGAAAACTCTGTTCATTAGATCCATGAAAACAGAGGGTTCATTAGTCAGTCCTAAAGGCATTACTGTAAACTTTTAATGCCCGTACCTAGTTTGAAATGCTGTTTTTGGAATGTCTTCCTTCTTCACACACAACTGATGAAATCCATATCTAAGGTCAATCTTTGAAAAATATGTAGCTCTACGAAGTTGGTCGAATAAATCATCAATGCGAGGTAGGGGATACTTGTTCTTTATTTTAATAGCATTGATCTCCATGTATTCAATGAACAACCTCATAGATCCATCTTTCTTATTAAGAAAATGGACAGGGGATCCCCATGGAGAAAAAATAGGGAGAATAAATCCCTTATTAATCAATTACTCTAGTTGTTTCTTTAGTTCCACTAATTCTATAGTGTACATTCTATAAGGGGTCTTCAATATGGGCCTTGAACCAGGAATTAAATCAATGGAAAACTCAATTTCTCATTCTGGAGGATGTCCCAGTAAATCTTCTGGAAATACATCAACATATTCTCTCACAATAGGTACATCCTCTATTTGAACATTACTTTCCTAACCCATAGTCATTTCATTCTCTTCCTCCCCAATAATTGAATTTAGTTGAGCTACTGGGGGTGGATCTTGATAAGAATTAGGTGGTGATGATGTTGCTCTAAAGATAAGGTGTTCTTTATCATCGTCATCAAAAATAGTAACATCCTTCTTCTTACAATAAATTTTTGCATCATGGTCTGAAAGCCAATCCATATCGAGTATTATATCAAATTCAATCATGGGTATGACGATGAGATCAGTATATAAACATTTATATGCCTTAATGGGAACTGATTCACAGAACTTTGTAGCAATGATACTTCCCTTAAGATTTCTAACTGACAACTCCCTTGTTAAATAAAATTGGAAATATCTAATTTTCCTAGCAAACTGGGAAGATATTAAATAATTCGATGATCTAGAATCAAATAAATCATTGGTTAAACTTGAGGAAACCATTAAATTACCTACCACCATGTCTTTCGGAGCTTCAACGTCAGCAGTAGTGATTGCATAAGCATGGCCTTGATCCCTTGGCCTTTTCCGAGGTAAGTTCCCCTGACTATGAGGACATTCATTCGCATAATGTCCCATCTCCCTGCAATTGTAGCATTAAACATTGGTAGCTTCTTTATTCCCCTTGCAATCACGATCTTGATAGCCTTTTTCACCACACTTGTAATAGAATCCCATTCCCTTCAAGCAGGTACCCGGGTGTTTCTTCCCACTTTTACTGTAGGATGGATATTCAACTTTTCCCTTCTTCCCATTATTTCCAGTTCCAGAGTGATCAGCAGATCTCTTCTTCTCTTTCTTTGCTTTAAAGTCATAAGACTTAGAGAATTCTTTTTCTATCTTGATAGCACATGAGAAAATATCTTTGTATGGCGAGAAGGATTGTGAGACTAATTCTCGATAGAGAAATGGTCTTAACCCATCAGAGAAATGATAAATCTTACTTCTTGGGTTAGTTATATAATCTGTAGTATGCCTTACTAACCATGTAAAGATAGACTCATACATTGCAACATTATCATCCTCCTTTTGCCTCAGACTCATAAATTGCCTTTCCATATCTGCTCAATGGTCACGAGGAAAGCATTTTTCTAAGAAAATATCTTTAAACTCCCTCCATTCTATGTTTGATACTTCTTCATCTTCCTTTGTGTTTTGAATCAATGACCACCATTGATCAGCATCTCCAGTGAGGCGGTAAACTGACATGATACCGTTTTCCCTTTCACTACTCCCCAAGGCATGGAATATTTTATCTAAGGAATTTATCCATTTCTCAGATACTAGTGGATTTGTACCCCCATTGAATGTTGGTGGTTGCTACCTCAAGAAGCGATCTAACACTGATCCTCCACGCTGTGGATAAGGGTGCCCTATATGGGTAAGGTTATTATTCATAACCTAAGTGAGTTGTCCCAGTATGGTGATAAGATGATCAGCACCAGTTGTATCACCAAATCCAATGTAATTATCTTGAGAAGGAGGGAAATCCCTACATGGAGTGCATGCATTGATACAGTTTCCATTCCTTCCACTAGGCGCCATTTATAAACAATGTATTAAAATAGATTAGTTTATGAATCAAAATACATAATTCAAAACTTGTAAAACACTGAACATAAATTGAACTGTTTATGGATATAATCCATAATCATAAAAATGTTTTCTTTGAGGAAGTATATACTCATAAACCATTCATAAAGGTTTGTAAAGAAAATGATAATTATCCAAATCATATCCCCTGAGTGTGTCGTAACTAAGAGTGTATCAAAGCCCATTTTCGTGCACCAGTTCCCGTTCAAGTCTTGCTCAAAGCGGGGTTTTCAGGTTTTACTCCTACGTTCATCTGTTCCAGAGCCGCCTCTACCTGCTCGTATCCAGATAGGGATGTATTTCTCGGAAAACTAACAAAATATCTACATTACCAAAATTCTAGGAAGTTCTTCTATACTAATACTCAAGGTCCATCTTAGGTCTATGTGCTCTAATCAGAGTTTATCTAAATCTTGCTTCTACGGTTTGTACTAAACATCCTCTGATACCAAATATAACGCCCCGACCCCAGTTACACAGATTCGGTGCATTATTACATGACATTGGCATGATCAAAAAAGATCAAGTCTTGAATGACCGATTAGTTTAGTAGCCTTGGAAACACTAGATACATTCAAAAGTCTTACATTACATCATAAAGTGAAAAACTAATACAAAATAGTCTCCATAGTCCCCACTCAAATCCCCTCGGAAAATCCCTGCAGGTCAGTCATAAAATACTTCTTCACATCTTGGGAAAAATAAAACATAGAAAGGGGTGAGCTCAGATTCTCAGTAAGGATAACAATATAGTAGAAACTTTCATAAACAATCATAAACATTTAAGGCAATGTATAAATAAAACAAAAGCCTTTTAAACTTGAACTTCAGCATAATATAGAAAAAATGAAATGAAATAATTCCATTAACTTATTCACATGGATATTCTACTAGTCGAATAATCACATGAAATATCAATAACCACTTTCATAATGATGGAATGCATAATGCAAGAATATCATAACCACGTAGTCAAGGCCTTATGATAGACTAAAAATAACAGTTTTTCAAGGCCTTGGGCCAAGACACTAGTTTTTCTCATGAGACCTACCGATGCATCGAGGATCTATAGTGGGATCCACCCATCACTTACTAAGTCCAATGCATTCCTTATATTAACAGGTTTAAACATAACATAAACATTCGTATTAAAAATAGCATAAAAAATGTCAATACATTCCCCATAAACAATGGATGGTATAAAATTAACTCATCCATAGTCAAACATATCACAAAACCTTCAATACAATATGGAAGTTTTGTATCATAATAAATCAACTTCAAATAAGTTTAAAATCCATCAAAGTATGTTAAAATAGATGAAATCAAAACTATTTAAGAGAAATATCTCTTTTTTTATATATTTTAAATGTAACATAATTATAAAAGAAAACATTTAATTTGAAAATATTCTTATAAGATTGTAAGGGAAGCTTAAATGATTTTATAATGGTATAAAATATCCACACCCGTCGTATAAGTTAAAAAAGACATTCTTACCTTAATTCTGTCGAAAAGGTTAAAAATTACCTTGTTTGGAAAATGATGGAAAGAATCCTTTATAAAAATCTTATAAAAAGTCAAAAAAGTTTATAAATGACTTGAACCCATAGTCTATAAAATATTAATAATGTTTTGAAATACATTTTTAAGAAACATGGATGTGGACGATAATGATGTCACAGTAGATACTTACCTAAAAACAACCTCGGATAATAGAGAGATTGTGAAATTAACCCTTACCTTTGACTTTTCCATGGTCAAGGGTATGTTAACCTACTATATAATGGTAAAATAATTGTTATTAAATTATAAAAGAATCATATACATTAATATGATATCATATATGATCTTTTAACATTGTTTTGTTAATAATATCTTAGTATTATCATCATTTCGGGTGTTAACGGATTCGTTTTCCTTTATATTCTTTGTTATGTGAGTCATATTTTTTATGGATTAGATGTATCTTATTCATATCAAGAATGATATAAAGTCCTTAAAAATTATTTTTAACCATCAAATGAAAATTTTTCTTGAATGGATACGATGGGGAATGAATCTCATCGCTATGTGGAGACGATAATCCGTACGTACGCAGGAGAGACAATATCATTATATTAATATTAAAATAATATATAATTGGATGTTATATCATATATAAATAATCATTATCATGTTATATTTATTATTTACTTGAATTAAACATCATTATTATACCCATCCAAATAATAATGTATTGAATAACAATTACACCACGACGTGGAGACGGTAATCCGTACGCACGCACGTATGGTGACATGTCATTAAAAGGATGGATAGAATAATGAATATGGTTGTACCATATTTATAATAACATCACAGTATATATAATATACTGGATTTATTATTTTATAATGGAAATAACAAAGAAAGAAGAAGTGGAAGAAGAAAAGAACTTGAAAGAGGGTGGTGAAATTATTACCTCTTCTTCAGGTTATTCCTTTTGATTTGATCAAAAGGGCTCCTTAAGTTGTCTTTCTGACTAAAGGAAGGCCTCTAGGATGAAGTGATGGAAGTTAAAAGGATATTTGGGCAGGGTTTGGTCGAGCCAAAATGCTTTGAAGGTGTAAATTAGAGAGAAGGGGGAGTGCCCTTTTATAAGAGGGTTGAGAGGCAACTTAGGAAAAGCTAGAAATATTATTTTATAATAAAATAATTTTTGGTTTATAATGGATCCAAAAGATATTATTTAAAGTATAAGGTGGGTATGGGTCGAACACCACTCAACCAATAGGTTTTAGACAGGTTTGGGTCACTATATTAAGTTTATCTTTTTGATTTTACTCTTAGTTAAATAGTTTGACGTTTACCATGTCTCTTTGTATTTTTATATTATATGGTTAATAAACATACTATATACTTACAAAAAAACACCAAGTGGTTCATTAATGATACACCTATCATTATATAAGCTATTTGGCCTAACCTTATATTTTTAGGAATAGAATATCAATTAATAATATAATATTTATTTTAAAAACTATTTTATGTCAATTTTGACACTATTTGGTCTTTTGTTTTTACTAAATTCAAACAGCATTATTACTTCGAACAAAATTTATCTAACCAGGACTAATATTTCATATTAACCTATAAAATTAGTGTAATTCCTACATAGTCTCAAATTACATTTATTTGGATATTTATAATATCAATTGTTTTAATATTTCATTAAATAGGTAATTACTGCATCACCGTTGTGTCATAAATAAATTAAATTATTTAATTTTTAAAAGTTATAAAGAAAACACAATTATGTATGAAATCTTTTTATCTTTCTAATGAATATTTATCATCAAATTTATATTATGTATAACCCTATATTAAAAGTGTTTTAGTTATTAAACATTGATTTTAACTCTTATAACCCTTATTTGAATTAAATAATAATAAATGTCCTAATCTAATTAAAGTGGACCAAAGAGGTTCATATTTTATTCCTAAGGTTGTTCTTGGTAGAATTATACTTATCTAATAGAATTATGACATGTTTTAGGGTAATAATAAAATCAGTTTTACCCTTAATTACCCTATTTACTTTTAACCATGGTAAAAAAAGTAAAAAGTTACTATTAAAAAAAATTAGTTTTATCTTATTGAATCACATTTTACTCCTTGATATTAACTGTGTTCCTCAAATTTTCAAAATTCCACTCACATAAGTGGTGAAATTAAGTTTTATGTGAATTTGCAAATTCTCCAAGGAGGTGGGTAAAAGATGGTGAAAAGTTCAATAAAATTTATATATATATGAAATTATTATAAATTGACTCCAATAAATTACATTGAACATATATAGGTATTATGTATATATTTTCACCTAAAATAAATTTAAATAAAATAAAAAATTATTTAAATAAAAATTAGGTTTTAAACTATAACTCAATGTTTTTTCACTATTCATCAAAAATTGAAAGTTTTCAGAAAAATACCAAAAAATCACTGTTGGCTAATTTCGATATTATGAATCCAAAAATGTAAGAAACTAGTTCTTAGTTTTGAGGTATGAGCTTCTCCATTTTCCTTTTCCTTAAGTGTTTTTGAGAAAATATGGAAAATGGGAAAAAATCCTAAATTTTGGAACTACACGCCATGTACTTTTCCACACGCCGTGTACTTTTAGCCATGTTGGGATGGGTAATAGGGCGTGTAGCCATGCCGGTGATGAGGGTTATAGGAACCGACAACATGCCGTGTAGTGGTCCTTTACACGCTGTGTAGTCAGTTGGCAGCCCTAAATAGTAAGGCAGTGGAGCAGCCGCCGGCTGGGTGATAGCACACGCCGTGTACTCGAGAGTACATGTCGTGTACTCTTGTCGACAGATGAATAGTGTGGTGGTGCCGCCAGAGGAACAGTTAAATGAAGATGTACACACCGTGTACTAAGAAGTACACGCCGTGTACTTTGTTTTTTCGGCTAAAAACAGGCAGTAGCCTCCTCATTTGGTAGAGGAGGAATTTGAGCCGTTTTGGAGTCAAGGAGGACGACCGAACCTTTGAAGATCTGTCAAGTGTTCGTCTGGAATCCGATTCGGCTTCGGACGATTTCATTGGAACCGCATGGGTAATCCCTTCCTCCTCTTTAAGCCGTTCTTTCCAATTCTTTCCCGAGGAAGTTATTTACGTTTGAATGGGTTTTGTTCTTGGTCAGATATACGTCGTTTTTGGGCGTTTCTGGAGTCGGCGTTCGGGTATAGAATTCATTGGTGTATAATGTAGGTGGCTTGGTGTTTATTTTTCCAACTGTCGTGCGTTTTTGTGCCACGAACCCATGTAGGGGTGTCGTGTGGCTAAGGTCGTTGCTATATTTAATGCCTAAAATTGCATAGGTGATTAAATTTTGATAATAAAATACTGGTTGAGATCGTTGCTTGGATCCGAAAGCACCCCGGGGGTGTGTTTCACTGTTTAGCCGTTTGGACAGGATACCTGAGGGTATGCCATAAAAGTTGTAATCATAGAATTTCCTTGAGTGGAATTGCTTGTTTACTGCATTTTGACATGTTGGGAATGGCCCGGTTAACTGTTTAGCCTGAGGGCGTTGTTGAGATTATCCTATGGGCACTGTACGTTTCAGCCTGAGGGCTGTAGTTATTTCGGCCTGAGGGCAACTTCTTCCTTGCCTTAGGGAAATAGACTCTGTGCCCGAGGGCGACACTACCTACGCCTAAGGGAAAAATTCTGTTACGTCTGAGGGAAATTACCTGCAGGTTGGGTTCTGCTTACTTGAGGGTAAGGGTTTACATATCTGAGGACATTAGCTGGTTATTTAGAATATTCACTGTGGTGGTATTTTAAATTAAATTAATTAAATGGATAATAAAATGGAAATATAACTGGTAATTAGTTACTTTTGAGTACTGCTTATTTATTTTCATTTTACTACTGCACACTATTGTTGTATGCTTACACACAGTTGGGCACAAGCCTTTGGTGGGTGCCTACAGAGATATATTTCTCACACCCTGTTTGGGCCATGCTTTTCAGCCCAAACAGATTACATTTCTGCAGGTGTGGATAGGGGAAAGAGTCCCTATACAGGTATTTGACTGTTGCTGAGGAGTAGGAGGGCATGGGACCGAGCCTAGGCCCAGGATGCCACTGCCAGCTGTTTTGCTTTGTTTTGTTGTAATATGATTTTGGTTGTACTATATTGATGTATAACATGTTCTGGCTATTTTCTAAAAACTTGAGACATGTAGCATCATTAATTATATACTGTTGGTTATATCCACTACTATTGGTTATTTCAGTTGTGTATGTCTTTATTGCTTCTGCTCTTTTTTTGTATGTTTTATTTCCATTCCGCTGCACTACATTTTTACAAATGAGGGCATAGTTTCCCCACTATCAGACCTGGGCCCTCGCTGCTAGTTGGCAGCCTCTGGCGTTTGGGGAAACGTGCTTGAGGTCACGTGGCGAATCGGGTTCGGGGCACCGTTGCATGGCACCCGGGTCCGGGATGTTACAAAGTGGTATCAGAGGGGTTATTTTCTTTGACTTACTATTTGGGGCCGTAGTCAGGGATAGGACGAATGATAGTTGGTAATAAACTATGTTCGGGCATAGCTAACCCACGTACAGGGAAAAGCCAATTTACCTCGTGATTGCAAGTTTATTGATTTTTCAATTTACAGTTGATTTTTTTTTCACCGTTGGGTGAAGCACTTGTATTGTGCTGTTTATATTTTATCTAGGGGTTCTTTTTAGTTGAAACCTGATGAGATGAGGGTATTCCATCTCATGCATCATAGAGGCACTTTCTAGATATCACATGCCATGCATAGTTTCCATGCCATATAGGTGCATTAGAAATTGCATGATGATGTGATAGTGGTTGTGCTAGAAAGGCATGTTGTTGTGATATCTGCTCTGATAAAATACCTATTGTGTGATGGGGTAATTTTATGTGAGCCTGTTTGTAGAATGAACGCCAAACTTCGATTTTTGGTGAGTATGGGCCCACATTGACCAGAATTTGGTGGCTCATTGACTGATTATTCTATTATAACACAGAGAAGATGTCAAAATTTGATTCGTGAGGAGTATGAGTCCTCATGGGTCAGAATTTGACACTTAGGTGTTGTTTTTTAGTATTTTCCTAGGTTCCGGAGAAGTTTCTGAGACATACTGTCTGGAAACCCAGTATAAACGAAGTGTAGTATTTTAACGCACGCCATGTATGGACTTATGTTCAGAAGAAAAATGAACTTTTTGAGTACACTCTGTGTATCCTGAGTATACGCCGTGTAGTCTATTCCCGTGTCACAAACCGTGTGGGCGGTGACACGGGGTAGGGAAAGGATTGGGTAAAACACACTGTGTAGCTTTGGTACACGCCGTGTAGGGTTGACCTGGAGTCCGGCCATGTAACTAACAAAACGGGTTGGTGTCACCCATCCTGGAACACGCCGTGTACCTTTGGGACACGCTGTGTAGTCTTGTCTGAGGACAAACCATGTCGAGTTAGCCGTGTGACTGGGAAACGGGGTTGTTGACACGCTGTGTGCGGGTGTAAAACGCCGTGTAGTTTCAATCTGAGTAGTCGGCCGTGTCACAGACGACACAGGTGGTTGAAAAATAACACCATACAGGCCGTGTAGATATTATACACACCGTGTAGTTTTTATTGAACAGAATCCGTGTGGCTTAGTCATGTGTAAGGACCCGAGCAGGGGAAGGGAAGTCAAATACACACCGTGTAGATAGCATACACACTATGTAGTCTTGTTTTTCAATTTTTGAAATTCCTTCTTCCTCTTTTTCCCTTTGTGGTTCCTTCACTTTCATTCGTAATAAATCTTGAATCTGAGGCATGCCTTTGAACTTGTAGTGTCATGCCGCCTAGACGAACACACGTTGTTCGCCAGGAGAGAGGCAACGAGTATACTCCGGAGATGGTGGGCCATGGACTACCAGTTGATCCTCCAACAGAGCCAGATGTGGAACCAGCTTCTATAATGGACACAGGTGCGGAGGCGCAGTTCTGTGAAGGCTTTATGCAGTTCATGCAGACTTTTCAGGGAGCACCGCAGGCTGCCACATCTATGGCCGAGCTAACACGTATCTTTCAGTAGCAGCATACACCTATGTTTTCAGGGGATGGAGGACCATAGGCTATGGAGTCCTGGATGGGGTTGATGCAGACTATTTTTGAGCATCTTGAGACACCTCCAGGGTGGAGGGTCAAGCTCCCGACTTATATACTGTGTGATTCCACCAAGAGGTGGTGTGATGTTACCACCTAGTCAGAGCATCACAGGGACATGGCGTGGGAGTATTTTCAGGCAGTCTTCTATGACTTCTTCTTCCCCGAGACGCTGAGGGATGATAGATCTTGAGAGTTTATGAATCTGCAGCAGGGCGCTATGTCAGTGATGGACTATTCTGCTCATTTTACGGAGCTTCAACGCTTTGCACCGGTGCTGGTGGGTGATGAGACGTTGAGAGCCAGACGTTTTGAGGATGGTCTTCGTTATGACATCCGAGCACTGGAAAATGTTTTCAGGTTGCCTTTTATACACGCTATCGTGAATCCGGTGCTAATTACGGAGAGGAACCTGTGAGAATCTAGTGGTGTGGGCCAGGGTAGTTCAGCACCAATTATTGGTACTATTTCTGCTGGCATGAGGAAGATACAGATGGACTTCTCCTAGGGTGGCAGTACCAGCCAGTCAGCTTCTTCAGGTGGTCTGGTTAGGTGTTACCAGTGTGGCAGAGAGGGGCACAAGAGACCGCAGTGTCCACGAGACCTAGTGGAGTGCCAAGATTGTGGCAAGATGGGTCATCTACAATGCTTTTGTAGGGCGTTTCCACCAGTGGCTAGTGAGAGGGGTTCTGTGCAGACTCTGCGTGCGAGAGTAGGACCAGTGGATTCTTACCAGTCGGGGAACTGAAATGCGTCATGGCATGCAGGCAGAGATAGTGGTTGTGGCCATGGTAGTCAGACACCAGGATCTCAGAGGTAGCAAGGTGGGATAGCTCAGGGTAGCCAGGCTGTGTCGTAGGGCCGCGACACAGGGTAGGCATATGCAGTGCAACCGACCCAACAAGAGCAGGATGTCGGACCTTCTACAGTCATAGGTACTATTTTAGTAGCTTCTGTCTTATCTTCAGTACTTTTCGATACGGGTGCTACACATAGTTTCATATCTGTACCCATTTTGGAGAGCCTTGGGCTCGGTGTTTCTACTTTTTCCGATATCACGACGCTAGACATTCTGTTGGGGACTAGAACGGCTGGTATGCGTCAGTGCAAGGAGTTCCCCCTTGAGGTTGGTGGGTGTCACTTCCTTTGGGACCTCTATGTATTAGAGATGACAGCTTATGACGTCATTCTCAGAATGGACTGGTTGGTTCTCTATTGAGACTTTGTAGACTACTATCATCGCAGGGTGCGTTTCACGTCACCAGAGGCAGAGAGTTTTTATAAAAGGGCGAGTGGAATGTCCAGGAAAGTCGAGTTGGACCAGAGCATCATGGGTGAGGTGGAGTCACAACCCAGATTGTGAGTTTATATCTGGATGATCTGGGGACTTGTCAGGCAGATTTACCTCTAGTTGTTGATCGTTTCAGGGATGTCTTCCCGGACGACTTTTCGGGTCTACCTCCAGTGCGTGAGGGGGATTTCTCTATTGAGCTAGTGCCAGGGGAAGCACCGGTGTCCATTCTTTCTAATAGGATGGATACACCTGAGCTGCAGGTGCTCAAGAAGTAGTTAGAGGAGTTACAAGCAAAGGGCTTTATCCAACCTAGTACTTCTCCTTGGGGTTCGCTGGTCCTTTTCTCGAAGAAGGCGGACGGTACCCTCAGACATTGCATGGATTACCAGAAGTTGAACCATTTTAAGGTTAAGAACCAATATCCCTTGTCGAGGATAGATGAACTTTTTGATCAGCTTCATGGAGCATGAGCGTTCTCGAAGATTGACTTGAGATCCGGATATCATCAGTTGCACGTGAGGCCATCGGATATACCTCTTACAGCTTTTCGGAGCATTTATGGTCTGTATGAGTATACGTTTATTTCGTTCGAACTGACAAACGCACCAGAAGTTTTCATGGCTCTGATGAATCGTGTGTTCCATCCGTACCTTGATTCTTTTGTGGTAGTATTTGTGGACGACATCTTGGTGTACTCTCTCACTCGACACGACCATGCCACCCATATTGAGATCGTACTGAGTACACCGAGAGAGCATCAACTATATGCTAAGCTCTCAAAGTGCCACTTTTGGATGGACTAGATTCACTTCTTGGGTCATATCATCTCTGAGGCAGGAGTTTTAGTAGACCCAGAGAAGGTGAGAGCAGTAGTTTACTGGGAGCAGCCTAAGAATGTGTTCAAGATATAGAGTTTCTTAGGGATGGCTAGTTACTAGAGATTATTCATACAGGACTTCTCCTGCCTAGCAGCACCGTTGACGGGTCGGACTAGGAAGGGGGTGAAGTTCGTTTGGTCAGAAGCTTGCGAGGCAGCCTTTCAAGACCTGAAAGGAAGGTTGACATCAGAACCGATCCTGATACTCCTAGTGCAAGGGAAGAGCTATACAGTTTACTGTGATGCATCAGGGATTGGGTTGGGATCCGTTTTGATGCAGGGCGACCGAGTTGTCGCGTACGGGTCTCAGCAGTTGAGGAAACATTAGAGGAATTACCAGACAAATGATCTCATGTTGGATGCAGTTGTGCATGCGTTGCGCTATTGGAGACATTGTCTTTTGGGGGAGCATTTTGTGGTTTTTAACGGCCACAAAATCCTCATGTATATCTTTACTCAGTGGGACCTGAATCTGAGGTAGAGAAGGTGGGTCGAGTACCTACAGTCCTTCGATTTGAGCTTTCCTATACACCTGGTAAAGGTAATGCAGCAGCTGATGCACTGAGTAGGAAGACTCAGATACAGGTGGTGCAGGAGGCCAGTGGTGAGTGGAAGCTCATGGCTTTGTTCTCTAAGATGCATCTGGAGGTTCTTGATAGTCAGGGATAGAATTATCTTTCTTCTTTAGCTGTGACATCTACCCTCCTGGACAAAGTGAGGATGAGACAACTATCTGATTCAGAAGGCCTAGTTCTACGGGAGTCGGTGGCAAGTGTGGAACCTCCTTCTGGATGGACGATAGGAAATGATGAGGTCCTGCATTTCGATGGACGAGTATGGGTTCCAGGGGATATATGCGAGGAGAGGATACAGGAGTTTTATGCTTCAGCTTGGGTAGTTCATCCTGGGGTTACCAAGATGTACCATGACTTGAGGCGTTAGTACTGGTGGCCGGGTATGAAGAGTGAGATAGCTGGTTTTATTAAGAGGTGTTCCACCTGTCAGCAAGTGAAGGCGGAGCACCAGAGGCCAGCTGGGATCTTACAGCAATTACCCATTCCAGAGTGGAAATGGGTTGATGTTGTGAAGGATTTTGTGACTGGGTTACCGAGGTCACCTAGAGGCAATGAATCCATGTGGGTTTTTGTGGACAGACTCACAAAGGTATCTCACTTCTTTCTGGTCAAGGAAACCTTCAGTGTTGATGAGATCGGATGGCTGTATATCCGAGAGATCATTAGTCTTCATGGGGTCCCTCGTTCTATTGTTTCGGATAGGGATGCCCGCTTTACATCTCGTTTCTGGAAGAGTTTTCAGAGGTTGCTGGGTACGCAGGTGCTTCTGCGCACAGCATACCACCCTCAGATAGATGGCCAGTCAGAGCGTACGATATAGGTGCTAGAGCAAATGCTGCATGCTTGCATCCTAGACTATGGGGGATCTTGGGAGAATCATATATCCTTAGTCGAGTTTGCATATAACAATAGTTTCCAGGCGACTATTGAGATGGCACCATACGAGGATTTATATGGTAGGCTGTGACGATCACCATTGTGCGGGTTAGAGGCAGGTGAGGCATCTTTACTGGGGCCACAGCTCGTGCAAGAGACATCTGAGCTAGTCCAGTTGATTCAGAAGCGGATGGCTATCGCGCAGTCTCGTCATAAATCTTATGCTAATCGCCACAGACGACCTTTGGAGTTCGTTGTCGGGAATCAGGTTTTCTTGCGTGTTTCGCCGAGGCTGGGACACAAGCAGATAATGAGACAGGGTAAACTTACACCACGGTATGTGGGACCATTTGAGATTCTTGAGAGAGTCAGGCTGGTTTCTTATCGGTTGCGGTTACCGCAACGGTACTGAGCCATTCATGACGTCTTCCACGTATCTCAGTTGCGTCGCTATCATTCAGACCCGTCTCACACCTTTCATCTAGAGGAGGTTGAGCTTTAGCATGATGCATCCTTTGAGGAACATTCGATCCGTATCTTTGACAGGAGCACGAAGGTTCTCCGAGGCCGGTCAGTTCCTCTCGTACGGGTGTTGTGGCAGCATGGCCGAGTGCAAGATGAGACCTGGGAGCGGGAGGCCAACATACGTGCTCAGTGGCCAGAGTTGTTCACGGCTATATCTTCACCACCCTTGTAAGGGAAATTCGGGGAAGAATTTCTATAAGGGGGGAAGTTTTTAAGAACCTGGTTCTTAGTTTCGAGGTATGGGCTTCTCCCTTTTCCTTTTGCTTAAGTGTTTTTGAGAAAATATGGAAAATGGAAAAAAATCCTAAATTTTAGAACTACACGCCATGTACTTTTCCACACGCCATGTACTTTTGGCCATGTTGGGATGGGTATATAGGGCGTGTTGCCATGCCGTCGACGAGGGGTGTAGGAACCGACTACACACCGTGTAGTGGTCCTTTACACGCCGTGTAGTCATTCAGTAGACCTAAACAGTAAGGCGGTGGAGAAGCTGCCAGCTGGGCGACATCACACGCCGTGTACTTGAGAGTACATGCTGTGTACTCTTGTCGACAGATGAAAAGTGTGGCAGTGCTGCCAGAGGAATAGTTAAATGAACAAGTACACGCCGTGTACTCAGAAGTACACACCGTGTACTTTGTTTTTTCAGCTTAAAACAGGCAGTAGCCTCCTCATTTGGCAGAGGAGGCATTTGAGCCATTTTGGAGCCAAGGAGGACGACCGTAACTTTGAAGATCTGTTGAGTGTTCGTCTGGAATCTGATTCGGCTTCGGAAGATCTTGTTGGAACCACGTTGGTAATCCCTTCCTCCTCCTTAATCCGTTCTTACCAATTCTTTCCCAAGGGAATGTTATTTACGTTTGAATGGGTTTGGTTCTTCATCATATATACGTCGTTCTTGGGTGTTTCTAGAGTCGGCATTCGGGTATAGCATTCGTTGGTGTATAAGGTAGGTGGCTTGGTGTTTAGTTTTCCAACTGTCATGCGTTTTTATGTGTTTTCGTGCCACAAACCCATGTAGGGGTGTCGTATGGCTAAATCCGTTGCTATATTTAATGCCTAGAATTGTATAGGTGATTAAGTTTTGATAATAAAATGCTGGTTGGGATCGTTGCTTGGATTCGGAACCACCCCGGGGGTGTGTTTCACTGTTTAGCCGTTTGGCCAGGATACCCAAGGGTATGCCTTAAAAGTAGTAATCATAGAATTTCCTTGAGAGTAATTGCTTGTTTACTGCATTTTGACATGTTGGGCACGACCCGATTACCTATTTAGCCTGAGGGCATTGTTGAGATTAGCCTGTGGGAACTATACTGTTTAGCCTGAGGGCTGTAGTTATTTCGGCCTGAGGGAAACTCCTTCTGTGCCTGAGGGCAATAGACTCTATGCCCGAGGGTGACACTACCTACTCCTGAGGGAAAAATTCTGTTATGCATGAGGAAAATTACCTAAAGTTCGGGTTCTGCTTACCTGAGGGTAAGGGTTTACATGTATGAGGACATTAGCTGGTTATTTAGAATATTCACTGTGGTGGTATTTTAAATTAAATGAATTAAATGGATAATAAAATAGAAATATAACTGGTAATTAGTTACTTTTGAGTAGTGCTTATTTGCATTTTACTACTGCACACTGTTGTTGTATGCTTACACGTAGTTGGGTACGGGCCTTTGGTGGTTGCCTGCTGAGATATATTTCTCACACCCTATTTGGGTCATGCTTTTTGGCCCAAATAGATTATGTTTCTACAGGTGTGGATAGGGGAAAGAGTCCCTATACAGGTAATTGACTGTTGCTGAGGAGTAGGAGGGCATGGGACCGATCCTAGGCTCGCGATGCCGCTTCCAGATGTTTTGCTTTGTTTTGTTGTACTCTACTTTTGGTTGTACAGTATTGATGTATAACATGTTCTGGCTGTTTTCTTAGAACTTTAGACATGTAGCATCATTAATTATATACTGTTGGTTATATCCACTACTGTTGGTTATTTTAGTTTTGTATGTTCTTACTGCTTCCGCTCTTTTGTTGTATGTTTTATTTCCATTCCACTACGCTACACTTTGACAAATGAGGGCATAGTTTCCCCACTATCAGACCTGGGCCCTCGCTGCTAGTCGAAAGCCTCTGACGTTTGGGGAAATGCGCTTGAGGTCACGTGGCGAACTGGGTTCGGGGCACCGTTGCATGGCACCCAGGGTCCGGGACGTTAGAAAAAATGATTTCAATTTTGAAAGATAAAATTTATAAAATATCAAAAAGTGGGTATTACTATTCATAACGGCTTGTTTGATTGGTTGTGGGGTGTTAGAACTCGAAGTTGCGTACAACACACGCTATTGTATTATTCAAAGAGAATCGTACTGTGGAATTTTGGGTGTTATAGAGATAATTAACTACAATATGGTCTATGATCCATACAATCCACACCGGTTTGGGAGGTAGTTCTGGTACCTACAAATTTTGACTAAAAAGGTGTAATCGGGGGTGTTTCATGAGTTCCAAAATTCAATGATGATGTAACTTTGTCTCTTATTCAAACAATAATATGGAAAGATGCAGAGTTAGATACCTGCACCTACTACTGTGTATATGATGATTCATAATTATGAAAAGAGCTAGGAAATCACCTACCTAGGGGTAATGCTGAGGTATCAGACAATACCGACCAATGAAGGAGTTATCCCTATGCTACGGGGTTGAGGTAAAGTGGAAGTCAAAGGATGTCATTGTGGTAGAGAGTCATGTTGGGTAGAGCAGGCCTAGTGGGAAGGGCAATTGAAGAGGGACCAGTGGTTCATGGGCCCAAATAAGTGAGAAGAGAAGGAAGAGGAGAAACATCATCAGGCCCAATGTTCTTGGGTAGGTGTACCCAATTAGAAGGGGGTCCATCTAGGGGGTTCCACAGGATTTCATACTAAGATCTAGGGAAGCAGATATGTTTCATGGAAATTCCTGATGATATCGTCTATACTTTGCCTTGGGGTAATTGTGATATATACAAGAATTTCTTAAATCCTTGAAGGATGTGATACCATATCAATATGTGTGGGATAAAAATTTTGGGATTGGTTACACCAGGGATGATTTCCTAATGTCTCAAGAAGAGAGTGAGCATTATGTGACAGAGCAGGTGGACCTAGTGCCCTATTGGGGAAATGAGCATCCAATAACAAACTATGTGAAGGTGCTTCTAGACATGACTTATCCTCCCCAACTTTCAGTAGATGAGCTGGATGTGCACTATCCCATTCTTAAGGAATTAGAAGAATCATGGGGATAGGATTCACATCATGTTATTACTCTGGAGAGTCGTGAGATCTTAGCCTATGTGGGGTAATGAGATGAACTTTTAATGTAAGCTACGAGTCACATTCATGCACTGCACATTTTGTTACTTATTATCTGGATCATAAAAATTAAACTTTTTTTTGTGTATGAAAATCTCGAACAAAGTTCTCTTGCTAGTAGGGATGAAAGTACAATAACGAGTGAAGAGAAGTGCACTCATGGACCTGCAACCGGGAATGAAGTAGCTGGTTGTCCGATCGAATTCGAGGAGGCTAGGGAAACTACCCATGAATCTCTAGAGCTCCCAGTCATCTATGGGGGGAAAACACTAGAATTATTATGGTGGTAAATAAGTATTATGATTTATCTATGCATTTATTTTTTATGTCTAATTACTATATAGAGGCATACTCATCTTTTATCGATCAGACTGGATTACAAGTTCCCTTTTCTGAATAGAGCAGGAGGTAATGCACCCTCTACTATCATATGAGGCTAGGGAATCTAGGGTTCCTTCTATAATAGATACTTTAGTCCATTTGGAGCTGGTCTTCTGAGTTGATCATGCCATCTTTCCAAGTGAATAGTTAACGACAACCACGAATGACGCCAATAGTGGGGTGGAAATCAGGACTTGTAGAGAAAACATTATCGAATTGGGATCAAGATAGGATGACCAACCTCATCACCTAGATCCCATCCATTATAATAGTATTAAATAATCAGATCCTACAACCATACTCCATGATGCTTTCATATAGTATGAGCCCACATATCTTGGAGAGTTGGATGGCTGTGATCCAGATGTGTCTAAAGAAAATTTCATCATCTAACACAGGATAAAGAAGTGAATTCAAAGCATCAGTGAACATAAACAAAGAAAAAAATTGTTGGATAGATGTGATCTCCTCACCACTAGTTTCATAATATGTGCACTAGTGGGGTGGATTATCATGGTATCCATACCTTGATTCCCGACTAGTATGCTAAAAAGATGTGGGAAGGAAACCAAAACCTGGATGTCACATATCGTATGGAGAAGTCCAACATCATCCAAGAGATTCAAGAATTAAATTAGTAGATACCTTACCTGGAAGAATCATCATATGATATTTCTTCTTTCATCGATGATTAATCAGAACCCATCATCTAATAGAGGAACCCTCTCAGGAGGCCCGACATCTGATAGGGCAGGTGACGTGTCAAGTGGCTGATCTATGGGCCAAGCTAGACCAAGAACAGATCAGGATTATTGATATTAACCTTGTGGATAATGGTGACTAAAAAGATCCCAAAAGGCAGAATAAGATATAGAAGGGCATATGAAAAAGGTCAGAAGATCTATAATGCTTAATCAACATAGAAGACCTATATAAGCATTCTGGCCTAGACACATAAGTGGTTTCAATAGGTGGATGAACCAGTTCTTGTCCCACCCTTTTCACTTTCTTTGACACTTTTAATATGTCCATGGAAAAATTTATTTTCTCAAATTTAATTATGGAATATCAATCATATTTGTGAGATAACCAACGGTAAATCCCTAAGCTCACCCAGTAAGTGCCCGATGTGAGAAACAAGGGACAACCAACTATTCATTTTTATGAGAGAATCTGATAATCAATGAACAATCATGGTATACCTATTTTTTAAATAATTTCCTAGGGTTTTTTTATTTGATTGAGGCTATGTATAGAGAACGACATTCCAAGAATTGCCAAATCACATTTCCAACATACATTAGTTCATGAATGGGATAACGCCATGAGAGTTGGAAACTATCCGGACAGAGGGGAATAAGGAGTGTAAATCACAGTTCTTGATATTTGGAATAATATAAGAGTTTCATGATGGTTTAATATAACTTCTAACCATGTTTTAAATAGATCATCCATGCCATTGGTGTGAAATGGGGATGAACAAGTGAGGGACAATCTCTGACCATCTTCGAAACACAAAACCTATCTTAGAATGTCACCCAAAATAATCTCATATATTGAGAAAAGATAGTAGGTGAGCCAATTTGAAATGAGAACATTACATTATTGGGTCCCTTCAGACATGAAAGAGTATGAGGATCTAAATAAAGGTCATGTAGGATGTGAAAGTGGAGTGACAGAATGAAAAAATAGACTCCAACACTCTTGGAATTATACCACCGTAGCTTACAACACATTAGTGGAAGAATATTGGTATTAACAAAGATCAAACCCATATTTTGGGTGAAAGTTATATCTGATTCTGAGTAATGGCTGAAAATGTGAACAATATGATTGATGAAAAGCATTGGGAAAGAACTGCTCATGCGAGGACCTAGGATTATCTGTAGTTTTACATCCTACAGATGAAGATGATAGATATGTAGTTTAACACCATGTGTTGAGTAATATACATGTTATTATTTTAATTTCATGTGATCAGGAAACATATCATTGTTTAATGTCATGTGATTGGGATTCTACAGACAGTTTAAGGTCAAACATTATGGACCATGAATAATAATGTAAAGTCTAGTTGCATTGACCACATAGATGTCTATTCCCAATATTTTTCTATAGAATGGAGTAAATAACCCCAATGTGGATGAATCAAAATAGGATTTTATTCCACACAAGTGTTAGTAAATAGAATAATATCCATGTGAATAAGGACCAAGGGGCCCATGATGTACCACACATCCTGAATGGATTCTTATGCAATTTAAATTCATGTATTGACATAGATATCTTGTTTAAGTTCATTGAGTATTTGACCAAAATAGAAGGAGGTTACCAAAAATAGGTATATGTGTCATGGTGGGGTGGTAAACATGACGTAAATGAGGCCCTAGAGGTCCTGGAAACACACCACACATTCATAGTGAGGCTCTTAGTTTATTTTAGAGTGTTTTGATCATAAGGCCTCTTAGTTTAAGATCATAGAGTTTTGACCATTAAGTTATTGTACATCTGGACCACATCGATACACACCCTACCAGAGATCACAAGACCACTGGATCCAAGTTATTTGTGGGAAAAAAGAATGGTATGGGGGTCTAACTGACATGTTGGAGTGAACAATAAGGGTGATTCGAGGGTTAAATTTCCACCGCTATACAGGAGAGTGGAAAGAAGGTAAGTCAATACATTTATCTTATAGATGAAGGGGTGAATAGGGAGTAAGGATCAAATATTTTCCATGTTTGAAACACATGAACCACAACTGTGTGAAAAAAGAGTAGGGAGAGAAAATGTAGCACCAACTATTGACCAGGTTTAGAATATAAGATCTCTTTTTTTCTTCCATTGACCAATTAGGGAGTTGGTCCAGGATTGTAGTTGAGCCACAAATAGAATGAAACCATCAACATTAAGGGGTCTATCTGAATTTTATGGTTAATGGAAATGTAATCTAAGAGATACTCGAAGTGTGGAATATAGAATATTAGGAAGTGGAATCCAAACCTAGATAGGAAAAATGGTATAAATCAAGTTTCTTAGACTATGAAAAACTAAATAAAATCAAGTTAATTGGCCTATGGAGGGAAATGTTAATTATTAGGGTATATATATGGCATGTAAAAGGTAAAACTCAATGTGAGTTAGCCAAAAAGGCTCAAGTTCCACATACACACCTTAAGAAGAATCAAAAATAGTTTAAGATCATAATACATTGATCGAAATTGAGGCTGATAGGTTAGGATTTAATTTATTTTAAGATGATACCCAAAAAAATTATTCATATGTCAATAAATATCCTATAAAGATGGGAATAAAGACACCAATAGTTCTTTTACATAGTGCAGTGAGAGACCAAGACTAGTAGGGGTTACCCACTATGATTAGTGAAAATGAGGCATCTCACTATTATCAAGAGGTATCACATGTTCTAAGAATGGGGCAATGTTTGTTAATCACCCCACACTTATCATACGAGGAATACTATTTCTGTAAGGGGTAATAATGTGATTTAATGTCACGTATTAAGGACGTTAGACTTTTCTGTTTAAATTCATACTACTCAGACTATAGGTGCATTAAATGGTTTAATGTCATAATGTATGGACATTGTGTAAATAGATTAAGATCATGTTTCTTAGACCAAGTAAAGAGATAAGTGCCTCAAAAAGATATGTGATGTGAAGTTTTATGGTAAAACCTAGGTGAATAAGTGAAATAGGCTGACACCACACTACAAACTTCGTAAAGTACTTGCACACATTGTAAGGTCGTACGATCTGAACCACAAACGATAGGGCTGTTACATAACATTCATGAAGTTTGAGAGTTGAAACCCGATTTCAATGTGAATTGGATATAATGAGCCATGTGAAATGATCCTAATGAAAATTGAGCATTTTTTTAAGTCATACGGTGTAGACCATATGGGTAATAAACTTAATGTCATGATGCATGGACTGAAACTGATGAAAAGAGGCTAAGGTTTGAAGAAATTGTGGTTGGGCCCAATTTTTTTTCATCGCTACATATTCCATTAATATGGGAATAATGCCAAAAAAAAGTTTTTGATAGAGATATCCATGCATAGGTATGACTCGTACATAGGGATGGGGGTTTATTTTTTCTTTTGTTAGTTTTTTTGTTGTGTGGATGGACTAGAATGGAAAATATATATGTCGCTATGTATCTTGTGTAGAAAGGAAACATGGAATACATAGTTCTCAAATATAACATGGTATATGAATAGTACCAAAGGTGATGTCCTCTCATAAGTTAACATCACGATTCGATTCTATTTTTCATCGTGTGACTAGGACAATAATTTTGACACAATTTAAAATCATGAAACTTGAAGTGGATGTTTTTTAGTTTTTCATCATGTGGATAGGATGATAATTCCATGACTAAATGTCACATGATAGGACTAATCCAAAGAGTTTAATTTTCTATGGTAGGGATGCTAGTTGCTATACAATTTACCATCGAGTGGCCAGGACAATAAATGTAATGAAATTTATGATCATGCAACTAGGACCCTATGGGAGAGGTGTTCTAAGAGGAATTCATATGACATGGAGGCTATAAAACTTCTTGAATGTGGATCAAGAACACACGTTACTCAAATTACACTACCAATGGAAGACCATTACATAGTTGAAAGGAATGGTGAATAGACTTAAACATCTAGTTTAAGGTAGTAGATCTTGGATCATGCACCCAGTTTAACATCATGGGCCCTGGATGAAAAACCCTTATCTGAATTATTATTGGGGAACTTCACATTGGTTGGAGGATCTCTGTGCACCCCATACATGGTGACCAAAGAGTATACACCATTTGGATAGACCTCATGTATGATGTATGTTACCTCTTACTTGCACTCCAAATTTGGTGGCTTCCTACCTAGTATCATTAGAGTTCAGAGAGACAAAATAGTATCCTCTTGGAGGAAAGGGCTTAGGTGAACTTTCTTGTTAAACACTGTGGATATTTGTTTGGTAACTCTATAGACTATGAAAGGCCTTGAGCCTATTTTTGTTGAGTACTTAAAGACCAACTTTATAAAATTACGATATTTTTTGGACATCTCCTAGTCATATACAACTATTTAGAGTGATGATAACTGAATCTTGATGGGTAGGAAAAACTACGTTTTATACACCAGTGAATATGGAGTCACTTGGGTGGCATTCTAAGTCATCTTCCTACAATACTAGAGGTAATTGGGAATCTTTTATGTACAACTTTTATTGTTTTGTCCCACCATATTCTATGTAATGTTTGAGAGGGATTTTTTGAATGTCTTGATCTACCCATTCTCCTGTGCATGGTAGTGAGAAGTATGATTGGACTTGATGATGTACTTATTTTAAAACTTCTTCATCTCAGTAGGCCAAAAGATAGTGGCGTCATCATTGAAAATAGTGTGAGGGACTCCAAATCGGTGGATGAAATGGGAACTCACGAACCCAAAAACTATATGGGACATGAATTCGTTAAGGGGGATCACTTCTTACCACATGTAAAATAAATCAATAACTTCCATAATGAATATATATTAGAATGCTTTTACCAGTGGATAGAGCCCCACGATATTGAATCCCTAGACTGCAAAGGCCCAAGAATACATGGTAGTACGGAGGGGCTCTAGTGGTCGATGAACAATTTTGGAATGGAACTTAAATTCATGTAACCTCTTGGAAAAATCAACATAGTCATAGTACATGGTGTTCAAGATGTGTAAATTACTGAAAATATAATGGGAGACTTTCAACCCTACTTGGTGGGCACCACAGGACCGAGCATGAAAATCCATCATTACCAAGGGATTCTTGTATCATTGAATTCAATAAAGGATAATTACATCAAACCCACATCTATAGATATTCTAATTAGGGATGGGCCCATTTTGGAGGTTAAACTGTGCCCCTCGCCGACAGATTCACTCATGTTCTACTCAATCAATTGGGAGAACACCATACTATAGATAATCTTGGAAAGGAGTTTCCCAATAAGTTCTTTATTCAGCTATAGGGGATATGTAGGTAGTGATATGGAATAAAAAGTTGTAAGTTGGTTCATATGTCAGTTTTCATCATCATTTGAGGTAACAAGAGTGATAAACCTTCGATGCACCACATGAATGAATAGATCATCCTGGTCATGCTCTATGAGAGATGTGGATAAACTGTCCAAGGCATCAGCTCAACCATTCTATGACTAGGGAACATGAGTCATCATTGGTTGAAAAGGTAATTGGGATATCAAATGGTGAGTACATCCCATAAGGTAATGATCTATGGATTCCTAATGACATACTCCCCAATGATTTTCATGATGACTAACTCGGAGTCCTCCTTTATATTCATGTGGTGAACTTTAATCTCGAGAGACTGATCGAGATTAGTAAAGAGGGCCTTATCCTATACCATGTTGTTTGTGAATCCTTCTGATAGTAATAATGATTAGTTTAAGATAACATGTGCAGGCATGATGAGGATGATCCCTACACCCACTTTTTTTACTGGGATCACTGAGACTTCTACTGATTGAGCTCTAGAAGGCACCATAAAAATGTTTATTTCAATATGGAATAGCCTGATCCACTGAGAGGCTGGACACATATAGTAAATCAACATCCAGAGGTGATTCTTCTCGAGACATATGAGAGTTTACAATGTCTTCAAGCACATAGACATTGACGACCTTTTGTGGGATGAATCTGATTTCAAATTGATAAATAATCATTTTCTACAATGCTATTAGCCTTGTCAACATCAGGTGATTTAGGATATAATTTAGCAGGTCCACCTGAGACACCAGCTTTATCTCGTAATGCTTCAAATAATGTTCCAACTTGTCACTATGAAAACTAGCTCAAGGTAGCTCTTTTTGATGGGAGAGTATATGGACTCTGTGTCTAGGAGAATGCGACTGAGGTATTATAAACGTTTCTATGTCCCTTCGAGGTTCTTCTCGGTGATCCAGGCACTAAGGGTCCATTCTAGGGTAGTCAAATAGAGGACCAAAGGCTTCCTTGAGATAGGAGTAATTATGACATGGATTTTTAGTAAGTAATTCCTTATTTCTTCAATTGCGGCCTAGAAATATTCATCCCATTGGTAGATGGTACCTTTATTCATAAGACTAGAAAATGTCTTAAATTTCTAGATAGATTCACTAAGAATCAACATTTTTATGCTCAGTGTCCTTGAAGACCTTTGAGCTCACAAAGGTTTCTCAAAGGAGGCATCTGGATGATAAACATAATCCTCTCTAGGTTAATCTCGATGCCTCTATATATGACTATAAAGCTGAGAAACATCCCATATATAACCCAAAAGACCCAATTTAAGGGATTTATCATTAGATTCTAGGAATAGAGGAATCTGAAAAATTTGTTATAATCATTGAGTTGTTCCTAAAACTGGAACTATTTGACCACCAAACAATCCATGTAGAATTCTACTAGCATCCTGAGGATTGGTTTGAAAATGCAGCGCATGGATCACTTAAAAGTAGCTCTTATATTCTTCAGAAAAAAGTGCATTTACTAAAAATAAATGGTTCCTTTAACTTCTATAAGGTTGGTAGAGTCTTCATTTTTTTGGGTTCTTCTATATCTATTTGTACCCATAGTATCCATAAATGGAGGAGATAACTTAAAACCCGTCTCTACCATTGATTAACAACTCTTTCATCAAAATATGGTAACCTTCCTTCTAGAAGTGGTAATTGAGATACCTGATGTCGATGCGTACTCTAATTTTTCCATTCTCTTTCCAAATAGGAATGATGGTGGATAATCATTTGGGGTAGTGAAAATCCTTGAAAATGTTGTATTTTATAATCTTATCAACTTTGGCCTCAACCACGACACCTTAAAAAGGGTTCATTTTTTGGGGAGGCTTCTTGAATCTGTGATGAGTCATTGGGGGGGAAAGATGGTGGATGGAGACCCCAACTCATCAATGGTGATGGTGACACACTCTTAAATATGGTAGGAGATTTTGTAAAACCATTTTCATCATATGAGGACTGGTGATTAGTGGGAGTATATAGTTTATCCAAGCCGATTGATTCTTGGGAAACAATGGTGCCTACTCGGGGGGACACAAAATCCTCACTGGGGGACTCCTTATATGCCAAAACCATGGTGATATAGGCTAGAATTCCAATCCCATCGAGCATTAAACCACATTTTCCTTTCTTAATTTCAATGAAATTATGTTTGATCGGTTTGTTTTGGTTTAACTCATCTCAACAGAATAAGCGAGCCTGATATAAAGTTGTAGCCATGGGGTGAACATATCAGTACCTTATCGAGTAAGAGGTTCTTGTATCACCTAGTCCTAACATGTGTAGGGGTATGAGGTAATATTATGACATTATTTATGCTTGGATAGGTGACACGCCTTCCTCCAAGAAATTATAAAATGATTTCCTAGGCCTGGCATCATGACCTTCTACCGGGGAATCAATTGGATGAAAGCAACATCCAAGTCCATCCACAGGCTAGCTTCAATAATGGGTTGATCAAACTTTTTGGTATTAGTTTTATTTTCCTTTATCTAGTAAAATCTAGAATCTATATAACAGGATTCATAAGAGTCTAAGAGAGACACATCACCCTAGAGAACACCCACTAGTCCATTAAGATAGTACTTGAGGCATTTTTAATATGAGGAGGGAACTACTGCATGCATATGGGGATATGACCTACCCATTAGTGCTTTATAGGAGGTATCATATGATATAACCAAGAATTATATTTTACTACCAAACCAATTAATTGAGTGTTCAAACAAATTCTTCCACATTGTATTTTATTAGTCTCGTCATAGCCTTGAATATTCAGATCATAGGGGATTAGTTATAGTTCAGTCATCCCTAGCTTGAAGAGTGTTAAAGTTGGGATGAGATTGATCCTACATCCTGTGTACGATAAACATTGACATAATTCCAAACCATTGAACTAGTTGGTGATGTATAGAGGGGGAATGTTCCACTACACGAGAGAGCCCTCATCTTCTCTAGAGAATGAAATTATGGATTGACTCTCTTTTAACATGAATTACTTAGCATAGATGGTCTCTACATCCACTACCTCTATTTGGAATTGGAGGGGGGTTTTCAAGGATTATGTGAGATCCTTGTGAATCTCTTATGATGGGTAGAGAGCCTCTATGATTGATAGATTCTCATGAATGCCAGAAAGGTGATTTTGTACACTGTACTTCTATGATAAACACATATTTCTACCCATAGAGAGTTATTCCTTGGAAGGAGGATTGATGATAACTATTGGAAAACCCACTAAATTCTAGTCGGATCTAGAAATATATGATTTATCATTAGAAAAATATACCAAAATTACAACTGGATGACTATTAGTTGGTTGAGGCTTGGATTTAATTGGATGCGGACGATCACGATGTAGTCTTAGTTGGTTTTCCTAGATGAATAGCATAGTTAGTAGTCGCAATGAGTCAGAAAGACCTGACTGTGAGGACTATTACCAATGGGATTTGCGTAGATCATGATATCTTGTTTTAGTATCATGCATGGAACACCATGAAGCATTTCCTGGTTCTCATATCTCTGAGCAATTCTTCGATGACATCGACTAGAGTCACTCAGTGTACTTGTCCTGTACTCCTCCTCATTAGGGACCATGTATGGCTCTACCAAATGAACTATATTCATGGAGGTATACTCCAAACCATTATCAGTTGAGTCCTCCAATTCTAGATAGACTATTACTGAAATTGCCATCACTAGATGCATGCATTTTCCTAGAGTATAGGAAGGATTTGAAATAGGTGGGGGACTCCAAATTCCTATGAACCATCAGTTCCTACTCTTCTTAAATGTATAAGGTTGTGATGTGGATATTGAAGTGGTAGCCGAAGTAGGAATGAAGACTTTAGAAGATTAAGTAAAATTTAAATAGGCATGAATGAACCCATTGTAAATAGAAACTACTATACAAGTTAACTAGTCCTCATACATTTAAGTCCTACAATTGAAAAACTATTTCCATTCACATCCACTATCACTATCAGACTCAACAGAGATGCATGAAACCTTCACTAGAACAGGAACATTGAACAATTTGACCACACCATTTTCTAATAGGTTTTAAATCCAATCCTTAAACACATATAATAGTTTAATGTTATTTATAAGGATTATGTGGTAGGGGATGTGGCTAGGATGATCAGTGATCTTAAACTCATGGTGTTTTCTACATTCTAGTAGTTTCAGAACCCCATATTCCAGTAAACTTTGGAAATACCTAGCGACCTTTGGTTATTTGAAGGAATAGTTCTGATTTCTCTTATATGGGATGTTGTCCCGGATATGGGGATGAATCATGATGTGGGGGGGGGGAATTATATCATATAAGAGGTTGTGCTTGTTGAGGAGGTGCCTACTGATTTTACACTGGGAGAGGTTGGGCTTGAGGATATTTCACTCAATGAGGCTATTCTTGGAGGGGATCTATGAGTAATGTCTCTAGGGTTTCAGGAGCCTCCACCTATACTATTGTGGAAGTCTCTCCCTTCATAGCCCTCTTTTTAGGAGTTGTGAGAGGCAATTGATGTTCCTTCTTAGCTTGTTTTAAGGCTTCCTCTAGGTTTTGGTCCTTATCATAGAAATAATAAAACCATACTAGGAAGTTCAAAGTAAATAGGAAAGGGGCTAGATAAGTATTGATATTCCCTACACAGATCATCTGCAGCTGTTCTTAGGTTAGTGAAATATCAAGTGAATACATTAGTCATTTTCCCCATGTGACAAAGTATGTGGCATGCTCATCTGGCCATTTAATTAACATGAAGTGGTCAGAAATGTTTTTATTGCACATGGTGTGTAACACCCTAGGTAAATAAAGAATATGACATATTTATATTTATCTATATTTGTGAATAAAATATTAATATTACTTTAAAGGGGATGCTATGCTCGATGGCGTACCCAATACGCAACAACGAGTTTATTGAGAATCTTACGTTGCACTCTAATAATAAAATAATATTATTTTAAATGGTAGTTAACGCCTAGCCGTTGTAATGGTGGGAATTACCAGAAATAACTACAAAATTATTATATATGTTTTTCAAATATTTTTACTCTTTACAATAAATGTTAGAGGATTAAAAATGCGAATGAATCCAATTTTAAGCGTAGACATTCTAATATTCTTTAAAAGGTCGATTAACCGCCTTTGAAGGCGAACCTCTTTTAAATCTACTTTTTGACAATTTTATGTGTTATATTTGACAAAATAAAATTCTTATTTAGAATCGGGACATCACAATATACTTTGTGTAAATTTTTGGTATCTTTCCGATAAAGTTCATTTTTAATGAATAGTGAAAATGTTGTATTTTAATTCAAAACTACTTTTTAATATAATTTATTTATATGATTAGATTATCTTTTGAATTGTTTTTAAAGTAAAATTAGAATATATTTTTACCATTTAGTCCAATATTGGTCGTTGGAATTAATTTCACTTTGAAATCGGACTTAAACCAGTGTCAATCTTTTGATACATTTTGTTTCATAAAAACACGCTATTTGTTTTGACAGTGGGAATTAATTATTAAATTAATTAATGAAACTTATATGTTTTGAATTTTTTAAAATAGAAATCATTTTTGAATTCGGAATATCAAATATATCTTAGGGTGAACTTTTGGTAATTTTTTGAAAAATTTCAATTTTTGATGAATAGTGAAACCACTAAGTGGTACTTATAAAAACCGATTTTCCGTTTAAATGAAATTTTTCATCTTTGTGTTTTTAATTTCAAAAATCCAACACACATGGTTTTCATTAAGAAGTAAAATGTGGTTCAATGGGATTAAAATATTTTTTTGGTGAATAGTAACTTATTAAGTTTTTAATCGCGATTAGAGGTAATTAGTGTAGTTTAAGGTAATAATAATGTTTTAATAAAATGAAATGACCTAGAATCATGTCCTACCCTCATTGGATGTGTCATGGACGACCAAGACAATCCATGGGTAAACTTGGGGACCCCATGGAGCCACTTTGGTTGGAAAATGACATAAATATCTTTTTATTTAATGTAAAAGTAAAAATGACACAAACATGAAAAGTTTTACTAAAACAATTTTTACATGGGGTTATACAAGTCATATTTTTGACTATAAATATTAATTGGAAAGATAATAAGACTTACTACATTATAGTATTTTTTTATAATTTTTAGACTTTAAATAAATTAATTTATTTATGGCATCATGATGATGCAGCGATTACCTCATTAATAATGGATTTAAATAAAATGAAAAGATAATCTAAAATCTATGAAATTTACATGTCCAAAACCTATTGGATGGGTATATTTCGAACCCTTATAACCTTATCCTAGAATTATATCAATGTTGGACCTTTTAAATCCGAAACGCATTTTAAAATAAAGTTACATTTCATTACTTTCCAAGAGTGCCCCTCCTGTCCTCTTATAAAAGGCTTCCACCTCTACCTCCTTACCCACACTTACAAAGCCTTTGGCTCGGCCAAAACCTTCCCATTTTGTCTCTCCACATCCCTCTCTTACTCCTTGAATCCTCACTTTGGGCAGAAGTTTTCCCAAGGAAGCCTTTGAGCTCAAATCTAAGAGAGTTACCCGATTTTAAGGTAATGTCTTCACTTGAGTCCTTTTGTTTTATTTTGCTTCTCCAACCACCTAAAATCTTTTTATTCATTTATTTTGTAACAACTCCAGTATCTTAAACATAATAGGATTATGTTATAAGAAGTATTCAAGCTACACTTACACACACCTACATCTAATGGTTAAAGAACATACTGTTTCCGTGGATGGCAAATTTCTGCCTCCCGAAACGATGATTGTTCAACATTCATTTAACACCTTAAAAGGTGGAAATTAAGATGACACTATACTTATATATCATATATAATATGTTTATGTTTTACTTAAGCTTCTGTATTTTTCATTTATGTCATACCTTTATGGTTTCCATTATTGGTAAACGCGATATCTTCATTTAAGGAAGTGTGGACTACCGCCACCTCAAAGTGATGTGATTCGTTAATGCCATATGTGGGACATATAAGGGATGAATTTAAAGTTATTATATATGATGTTATACTTGAATTATAATATAACTTTATATCATTATTATTTTCATTCCATTAAAGTATGTGATAGAAATTAAAGTAGCGTTCATGCGTACGTACGACTTACCGTCTCCATGAATGGTGCATTTCATTTCTTATCCCCAAATGTAATGTATTATTATGAGTACATATATATAATGGATATATATGATGTATGTTACATCTAAATGATTAATATAATTCTGTAATTAAAATATACATACCTCTCATATAGTTTTAATTCCATTAATATGACATAGAAATGAAAGTAGCGTTCATGCGTACGTACGACTTACCGTCTCCGTGAACAGTGCATTTAATTTCTTTCCTCTAAATTATTATGTGATATTATAAATACATGTATATTATGGATATATATGATATCCAAATAAGGAATGTCATTCTGGATATAAAGAAATTTTGACCACACGAACAACATGTAATTGTAAGAAGTCCACTTTCGACTTAAGAACCAAATATCGACAAAACAAACATTATTAACTTAATGATTAAGTAACGTTTATAACATGGAAATAAGTGATATAAAATGAATAATAATCTTGAAAAATGTTATTAATCAAGTATAAATTAACCCAAGTTTATTATTCAGGAGATTAAAGAACGATCGAGTCAAGTCGGACCCGAGGTAAGGGATCCTACTCCTCTCTTTATTTTTATGTACACTCTTTTATGTCATTCCTTTTAAGCTCATATTTCTTGTGATTGGGATGTTATTTTATATTAAACTTACTGTAAGATTTATGTTCATATTATGAGATACCCTATTCTCTCTCATAAATCCATTTTGTAAGTTTTGAGTGGCGCCGTTAGGCTGCCGAATTTTCATAAGAGATCTAACCTTTCTCTTTCTTTTTAAGTACTCTCCTTTATGTCACTTCTTTTAAGCTCCTCTTTGTTATGTTGGGGGATGTTATTTTATATTCCTACTTCTGTAAGATTTATTTTAATTTTATTAAAGACCCTATTTGATCTCATAAATACATTTTTGGAAGTTTTATGTGGCGTCGTTAGCCTGCCGAGTTATCGTAAGGGATTTTTCATCTCACTTTTATTCTCGTGACATTTATGCTACGTTTGCCACTATTTCCATTGATTGGTGTATGTACTGCCCATTATTATACAATTTGTTTTAGTATAATCTCATTTATGGGTATTCACATCTTCATTGTATGACCCTTCTTCCATGGGGTGTACGTTTCGAAAGTTACCCAACTCGGTAAGGGGACCTTTTACCCTCCTCTTTTTAAAAGACTTCTCTTGTTATGTCTTTTAATTCACATAATATTATGTTGGGATATGTTCTTTTATATCCTTATTGATTTAAATTTTATGTCCAAGTGATTAGATCCCCTTTATCTCTCTCATCAACCCTTTTTGTAAAATTTTATGTGACACTGATAGGCTGTCGAATTTTACCAAGGGAACTTCTTAACCCAATTTCGATTTCTTTGGGTTCAACATGTAGTTATTGAAAATGTCATCCTTTGAATATGTGTGAATAACCTTTTATTGTTTTACACTTAATATCCACTTATATTTTGTGTATTTATATTTTTCACACATAATTATGAGATTGATTTATCCTTAATTTAAGGATACCTTCTTTATAATGGATTTCATCTCATTTTACATTTATTTTGAGACTTCATTGTTGTTATGCACCAATTCAATCTTATATGGTGTGTATACTTTCCTTTGACATATTATATCATGAATCCCTTTATTCTCATGATATAATAAAGTTCGGATTAAATTTTATTATGCTATTATTTGTATTCAAGAGTCTCTCATTTTGTTAAAAACTATCTAACAAAAATATCATTTTAAATGTTTTAAAGATTTATTATTCTAAATCTTTATCTTTAATTTACATGTTTTCAAAATGGTTTTCAGTATTTATTTATATGGACATTAATGTTTTAAAATTATAATTCCATTAAAAGCTTCAAAGTGGTATGGGACACTTTGATTCAAAAATATCTTTTAAATGGTTTTTGAAAATGGATTGATTAATTCAATATCTGGGAATTACTTATTGTGATTGCAAATGAAATGTTGTTATTGAAATGTTTATATTTTCAATATTTTATGTGTAATGATGGTACTTAGATATTTTACGGGTGGTTACGTGATAAACCATATGACGGGTGGTGCCGTGAATACCAGGACGGGTGGTTACGTTATAACCTCCAATGCATTGGGTATGGAAGTTAGCCGTATGGATATTCCATTAAGTATGTATGGAAGTTGGCCGAATGGTTATTCCATTAAGTGATATGTGTAGAATTCAACCTTATGGTTATTACACTTAATTATGTTTATGTCCCAAGTTACCTTTATATGTTATGTGATCTTTATATGGGCGTTATGGTAATCTTTTGGTTACAGAAGGGTAAGTAATGAACTTTTATTCAGTGAAGAGTTTAGACTACTTCGAAAAGGTGAAAAGTATTACTGTGATAAAGTATACATGGTTTAATCGTTGTTTTGAAAAACTAACATTTTTCATTCTTTGTGTATCCCTTACTGAGATTTTTATACTCATCCCAAGTTTTTGAAATGTTTTTCACAGGACTTAACATGGAATAGGGTTAAGGATGGGATCAAGGGAAAGTCATGTGACCTAAAACATGGAACTGGACATGTTTCTTTTTAAGAGTTTTTATTTCATGGAAACTTAGTAAAAGTGACTACTTTGTAATCTTTTGAGATGTAATAGTTATGTTCTAATTCTCTAAAACTCTAAACCTAAAAAGATCCTCAATGTGAATTATTCATTTAATTAAATATTAAGTAAGGTTTAAGGCTGGGGCCTTATAGTTGGTATCAGAGGTCGGTTTAGATAACTTTAGAGGTTAGGGTATTCTTTAAGCATAAGTGACATTACCATATTGGTTAGGATTTCAGAAAGAGTCCTAGTTTTAGATAAAGTGAATGAGTAAGTATATCTTAGTGTTTATCTTCCTCATTAGTACATGATGGTTTTGTTGATATACTCACACTGACGTTTTTGGTTTTAGTAAATGGCTGGATCTAGCAGGCACCAAAGTAACAGTGGATGTGAAGGAAACTGTGACAGTTTTTTGAGCAAGAAACTGAATGATATGGGAGCTGCAATGAGAACTCTTGTGATTATCCTCAACCAACTATCTGGAGTCATTATTGACCACCTAAACCTTGGTTATTTCTCTAAGGCATCATATATGTGAGAAAAAAATCCCTACGGAACTACAGGTAATAATCAAAAAGGTAAGTGTGTTCAAAAACCTATGTGTCAAAAATGTGGAAATAAAAACCTAGGAAAATATTTCAAAGGGACAAAAATATGCTATATATGTGGAAATGAAGGTCATAAAGCAAGAATCTTCCATGGAAAAAGGAAGCATCCAGTTGACTCGAGGAAAGGGAAAGAAGTTCTTTCTGAGGGATCCATTGAATGTTTTAAATGTGGTGTTCATGGTCATTATGAAAACACATGTCCTATGATGAAGTTTCATGAATGGGGTCACCAAGATCGTACAAATGTTCATTTACCAATACCTAATGCCATTCCGATTGAGGATGAAGAAACTGAAAATGACCAATCAAGGGTATGGATTATTTCATAACTATTGATTTCCTATTTTGGAATCTTAGGATATGATTCATGATTTTGTTTTTAGGAAATAAGTATTTCAGAATAAGTTGTAAAGGAATGGTTAATGGATCATGAAGAATATTGAATGAGTAAGATGTCAACATATAAGGGCTTCAAGAGTTATGGTGAAATTCTTAAGAGTATTAAGTCTTTTTTGATGATGGGGTTACATTAGAAGAATTTTTATAGTATGTGTAACCCTGATGTTTAATATATGAAAATTTTATTCAAGGAATAGTTATCTATTCTTTTGTGGACATAGTTATAAATAACCATTTGGGTTTATATGATCCTTACTTTTGAGGTAATTATGGGTTACTATATGTTATGATGGAAGTGAAAGGCTTGAGATAAAATTGAGGTTAAATTATGTTATGGTTATTTTTGATGATTTTATCTCTTTTTGGGGAATGATTTGAGAATTATATACTTTTGGAAAAAGGACAACACACAGACCATGTGACAACCCGTCGCGTCGGACAAAGTTGCGGGAATCGAACCCACAACCAAAGTGCAACTGGTATTTATCGCCTACCACTGGACTACGTGAAGTCCCTGGTTAGTTTGACGGATTCTTTTTATTTAGATGATTTTATGAATTAAGAGTATGTTGATTTTGGGTTATCTATGGATATTTATTAACCTATCATGGAGGATATGTGATTAGGTTAATTACTTTTCAATACGAGACATTAAGAGCAACTGATGTTGTTTGGAGATAAATGTTACGATTTAACTTGGAAGACTATGTGACTAAATCCTTAAAATATTTGGGCTTCAATATTAGTTTGGTTTACTTTGAAGAATTTTATGGACAAATTGATTATCGAATGGTCCTCGTTGAACTTTGGGTTTTGCTGGACAAATTTTGGAGATTAAGAATAGATTTTCTTTTTATAAAGGGTTATCCTTTTCTGGATTATCTGATCTTGTACTAACCTTTTTGGTTTTGGTTTTGGATAAAGTCTAAAGACATGGGAAGTATATAGTTCTCTTTCTTGGATTAGGTGATTATCTAGAAGTTGATTATAGTACTCTTAATGTGAACAAGTCTTCCTAAATACTCGTCTTTTGGAGAAAATATGAGTTTGTGTAAGGAATCTAATAAAAGTTAAAAGTCAACATGATAAGTGATTATGTTTCCTTATGAATAAATTCCTCAATAAAAAGTAACTTAAGACAAAAATGTTGTCTATTAACTTATCCTAATGGGGAATCAAATACCGTTTAACCCATCACAAGTTTGTGATTTTCTTGTGGTTAACTTTCTCCTAAACATGTCTTCTATCACTCTCCATCAGAACATGACCCTTTGTTTTTTTCCTCCATGTCCATATTT
This sequence comes from Viscum album, assembly GCA_963277665.1. NCBI lineage: Eukaryota > Viridiplantae > Streptophyta > Magnoliopsida > Santalales > Viscaceae > Viscum > Viscum album. The sequence continues at coordinate 718,481,242 of OY728160.1, forward strand.
TCATACTTGGAATCCTAGTATGGGTTAACTCGGATGACCTTTGTACTTATCTTTCTTTATTTTAATGTGATTGTTTTACCGACTCTTGTTACGATGTGGGACTTTCAAGGATGTTTCCAAGCCCAATTTTAAAATTGCGAGGACGCAATTCCCAAAAGGGGGGAAGGATGTAACACCCCAGGTAAATAAAGAATATGACATCTTTATATTTATCCATATTTGTGAATAAAATATTAATATTACTTTAAAGGGGATGCTATGCTCGATGGCGTACCCAATACGCAACAACGAGTTTCTTGAGAATCGTACGTTGCACTCTAATAATAAAATAATATTATTTTAAATGGTAGTTAACACCTAGCCGTTGTAATGGTGGGAATGACCAGAACTAACTACAAAATTATTATATATGTTTGTAAAATATTTTTACTCTTTACAATAAATGTTAGAGGATTAAAAATGCGAATGAATCCAATTTTAAGCGTATACATTCTAATATTCTTTAAAAGGTCGATTAACCGCATTTGAAGGAGAACCTCTTTTAAATCCACTTTTTGACAATTTTATGTGTTATATTTGACAAAATAAAATTCTTATTTAGAATCGGGACATCAAAATATACTTTGTGTAAATTTTTGGTATCTTTCCGATAAAGTTCATTTTTTTAATGAATAGTGAAAAATGTTGTATTTTAATTCAAAACCACATTTTAATCTAATTTATTTATATGATTAGATTATCTTTGGAATTTTTTTAAAGTAAAATTAGAATATATTTTTACCATTTAATCCAATAGTGGTCGTTGGAATTAATTTCACTTTGAAATCAGACTTAAACTAGTGTCAATCTTTTGATACATTTTGTTTCATAAAAACATGCTATTTGTTTTGATAGCGAGAATTAATTATTAAATTTATTAATGCAACTTATATGTTTTGAATTTTGTAAAATAGACATCATTATTGAATTCGGAATATCAAATATAGCTTAGGGTGAACTTTTGGTAATTTTCTGAAAAACTTCAATTTTTGATGAATAGTGAAACCACTATGTGGTACTTATAAAAACCGATTTTCCGTTTAAATGAAATTTTGCCATCTTTGTGTTTTGAATTTCAAAAATCCAACATACATGGTTATCATTAAGAAGTAAAATGTGTTTCAATGGGATTAAAATAATTTTTTGTGTGAATAGTAACTTATTAAGTTTTTAATCCCGATTAGAGGTAATTAGTGTAGTTTAAAGTAAGAATAATGTTTTAATAAAATGAAATGACCTAGACACATGTCCTACCCTCATTGGATGTGTAATGGCCGACCAAGAAAATCCATGGGTCAACTTGGGGACCCCATGGAGCCACTTTTGTTGCAAAATAACATAAATATCTTTTTATTTAATGTAAAAGTAAAAATGACACAAACATGAAATGTTTTACTAAAACAATTTTTACATGGGGTTATACAAGTCAGAGTTTTGACTATAAATATTCATTGGAAAGATAAAATGATTTCCTACATCATATTATTTTGTTTATAATTTTTAGACTTTAAATAAATTAATTTATTTATGACATCATGATGATGTAGCGATTACCTCATTAATAAGGGATTTAAATAAAATGAAAAGATAATCTAAAATATATGACCTACACATGTCAAAAACCAATTGGATGGGTATATTTCTAACCCTTATAACATTATACTCGAATTATATCAATGTGGGACCTTTTAAATCCGAAACTCATTTTAAAATAAAGTTACATTTCATTACCTTCCAAGAGTGCCCCTCCTCTCCTCTTATAAAAGGCCCCCACCTCTACCTCCTTACCCACACATACAAAGCTTTTGGCTCGGCCAACCCCTGCCCATTTTGTCTCTCCACATCCCTCTATTACTCCTTTAATCCTCACTTTGGGCATAAGTCTTCCCAAGGAAGCCTTTGAGCTCAAATCTAAGAGAGTTACCCGATTTTAAGGTAATGTCTTCACTTGAGTCCTTTTGTTTTATTTTGCTTCTCCAACCCCCTAAAATCGTTTTATTCATTTCTTTTGTAACAACTACAGTATCTTCAATATACAAGGATGTTGTTATAATAAGGATTCGAGCTACACTTACACACACCTACATCTAATGGTTAAAGAACATACTGTTTCTGTGGATGGCGAATTTCTGCCTCCCGAAATGATGATTGTTCAACATTCTTTTAACACCTTAAGAGGTGGCCATTAAGATGAAAATATGCTTATATATGATATATAATATGTTTATGTTTTACTTAAGCTTCTTTATTTTTCATTTATGGCATACCTTTATGGTTTCCATTATGGGTAAACGCGATATCTTCATTTAAGGAAGTGCGGACTACCGCCCCCTCAAAGTGATGTGATTCGTTAATGCCATATGTGGGACGTATAAAGGATGGATTTAAAGTTATTATATATGATGTTATAATTGAATTATAATATACCTTTATATCATTATTTTTTTCATTCCATTAAAATATGAGACAGAAATGAAAGTAGCGTTCATGCGTACGTACGGCTTACCGTCTCCATGAACGGTGGATTTCATTTCTTATCCCCAAATGTAATGTATTATTATGAGTATATATATATAATGGATATATATTACGTATGTTACATATAAATGATTAATATAATTATGGAATTAAAATATACATACCTCTCATATAGTTTTAATTCCATTAATATGACATAGAAATGAAAGTAGCGTTCATGCGTACGTACGGCTTACCGTCTCCATGAACGGTGCATTTCATTTCTTTCCTCTAAATGATTATGTGATATTATAAATACATGTATATTCTGGATATATATGATATCAAAATAAGTAATGTCATTATGGATATAAAGAACTTTTTACCACACGAACAACATGTAATTGTAAGAAGTCCACTTTCGACTTAAGAACCAAATATCGACAAAACAAACATTATTAACTTAATGATTACATAATGTTTATAACATGGAAATAAGTGATATAAAAGGAATAATAAGCTTGAAAAATGTTCTTAATCAAGTAGAAATTAACTCAAGTTTATTATTCAGGATATTAAAGAACGATCGAGTCAAGTTGGACCCGAGGTAAGGGATCCTACTCCTCTCATTCTTTTTAAGTACACTCTTTTATGTCATTCCTTTTAAGCTCATATTTCTTGTGATTGTGATGTTATTTTATATTAAAATTACTGTAAGATTTATGTTCATATGATGAGATACCCTATTCTCTCTCATCAATCCATTTTGGAAGTTTTGAGTGGCGCCGTTAGGCTGCCGAATTTTCATAAGAGATCTAACCTCTCTCTTTCTTTTTAAGTACTCTCCTTTGTGTCACTTATTTTAAGATCCTCTTTGTTATGTTGGGGGATGTTATTTTATATTACTACTTCTGTAAGTTTTATGTTAATATTATGAGAGACCCTATTTGATCGCATAAATCCATTTTTGGAAGTTTTATGTGGCGCCGTTAGCCTGCCAAGTTTTCGTAAGGGATTTTTCATCTCACTTTTATTCTCGTGACATTTATGCTACATTTTACACTATTTCCATTGAGTGGTGTATGTACTGCCCATTATTATACACTTTTTGTAGTATAATTTCATTTATGGGTATTCACATCTTCATTGTATGACCCTTCTTCCATGGGGTGTACATTTCGAAAGTTACCCAACTCGGTAAGGGGACCTTTCACCCTCCTCTTTTTAAAAGACTTCTCTTGTTGTGTCTTTTAATTCACATACTATTATGTTGGGATATGTTCTTTTATATCATTATTGATTTAAATTTTATGTCCAAGTGATGAGATCCCCTTTATCTCTCTCATCAACCCTTTTTGTAAAATTTTATGTGACGCCGATAGGCTGTCGAATTTTACCAAGGGAACTTCTTAACCCAATTTCGATTTCTTTGGGTTCAACATGTAGTTATTGAATATGTCATCCTTTGAATATGTGTGAATAAACTTTGATTGTTTTACACTTAATATCCACTTATATTGGGTGTATTTATATTTTTCACACATAATTATGAGATTTATTTATCCTTAATTTAAGGATACCTTCTTTATAATGGATTTCATCTCATTTTACATTTATTTTGAGACTTCATTGTTGTTATGCACCAATTCACTCTTATATGGTGTGTATACTTTCCTTTGACATATTATATCATGAATCCATTTATTCTCATGATATAATAAAGTTCGGATTAAATGTTATTCCGCTATTATTTGTATTCAAGAGTCTCTCATTTTGTTAAAAACTATTTAACAAAAATATCATTTTAAATGTTTTAAAGAATTATTATTCTAAATATTTATCTTTAATGTCCATGTTTTCAAAATGGTTTTCAGTATTTATTTATATGGACATTAATGTTTTAAAATTATAATTCCATTAAAAGCTTCAAAGTGGTATGGGACACTTTGATTCAAAAATATCTTTTAAATGGTTTTTGAAAATGGATTGATTAATTCAATATCAGGGAAATACTTATTGTGATTGCAAATGAAATGTTGTTATTTAAATGTTTATATTTTCAATATTTTATGTGTAATGATGATACTTGGACATTTTACGGGTGGTTACGTGATAAACCATATGACGGGTGGTGCCGTGAATACCAGGACAGGTGGTTACGTTATAACCTCCAATGCATTGGGTCTGGAAGTCGGCCGTATGGCTATTCCATTAAGTATGTATGGAAGTTGGCCGAATGGCTATTCCATTAAGTGATATGTGTATAATTCAACCTTATGGTTATTACACTTAAGTATGTTTATGTCCCAAGTTACCTTTATATGTTATGTGATCTTTATATGGGTGTTATGGTAATCTTTTGGTTACAGAAGGGTAAGTAATGAACTTTTATTCAGTGAAGAGTTTTTAATACTTCGAAAAGGTGAAAAGTATTACTGTGATAAAGTATACATGGTTTACTCATTGTTTTGAAAAAATAACTGTTTTCATTCTTTGTGTATCCCTTACTGAGCTTTTTATGCTCATCCAAAGTTTTTGAAATGTTTTTCTCAGGACTTAACGTGGAATAGGATCAAGGATGGGATCAAGGGAAAGTCATGCAACCTAAAACATGGAACTGGACATGTTTCTTTTTAAGAGTTTTTATTTCATGGAAACTTAGTAAAAGTGACTACTTTGTAATCTTTTGAGATGTAATAGTTATGTCCTAATTATCTAAAACTCTAAACCTGAAAAGATCCTAAAAGTGAATTATTCATTTAATTCAATATTAAGTAAGGTTTAAGGCTGGGGCCTTATATGGTGGAGTTGGAATTATAGAGAAACTTCATGTGGAGGTCTTCCTAACCAATGATAGACCCTATGGGTAACTATATGTACTGAAAAAAAAACATTCCCTTATAATGATTATATGAAAAACCAGATATTTGTGACTTCCTTCTACTCTTGGTTTCCCAATATGCGTCCACACCAGGAGATGAAGTGATCCAAATTCTTCAATTGGTCACCCATCTCATTAGAGGGGGAAAATTGTATGAAACCTGAAATCTTTCTATTCTCTAATGTTATGAACCCACACCAGATATGGCCTAACATCATGTGGGATTTCAACCTATTTCATATCGAGGGCTTTACAACAAGAAGTTAGAGAGGCTATTAGATCATCATGGGGAGGATTTATATCAATGTGAGGATCCATGGTCGTCGGTGCATTGACAGACTCATCAAAATGCTAGGAAATCTCATTAGTTGACCACATTTTCATGACACGACAAATTGATTATGTTTTTAATGATTATTTATAGTCTAGGGAATACCCAAAGTCATATCTCAAGGATCTTTGGATTTTTAAACTGTGTATTTTTAATATAGATTACCAAAATAGGGGGTGAATTTGAAATTAGTTTAAAAAAAAGTAACATAATTAAGGAGTTGAATAGTTGATAAATAAAGGTGGTGATTTAATAATTATTAGATAATAAGGTCATTTGATGTTCACTACATTTCTTGGATAGTTAATTATTTAGAAATTTTTACACTGTTTAATGGAATTATTTGGTTGAGGGTTGTTAAGATCTTGATACCCCTCTTGCCTCTTAAAACGTTCAAAAATGTACCAACCCTTGACACAACAACCATTTTTCAAGGTTTGGACCTCAAGTATAGAGATACGAAAACAAAATAATAATAATAACTTATTTATATGTGTGAGAAAGAGGATTATTGTGGTGCCCAATAAGAATAACCCAATATTCCCACATGAAATTTCAACCCAATTGGTGTTGAAATGAAAAGTGGTTCACTAAATTGAACCTAATAAATGAATTTAGGGGGTAATAATATCAAGATAACACATAAGTGAAATAATTACCACACAAATTACACAAAAACAGTAGAGTATAAGGTTCCAAACTCCCTCCCATGTATGTGTAGCTCCCTCGAAATTACCATCCACACTTTAGCTTTCCATTGAGAGGAGGAGAAGGCTCTGGATGAACTACACATTCATCCTTGACCCCACTTTGAGGATGGGGAAATCTAGAACTATAACATCCCAGTTCTGGAAGCCACCTAGAGGTTCCCTGTACCCGGTTGGTCACATGGCCTCAAACGTATTTCCCCAAATGCCAGAGGCTTCCGAATAGTAGCAAGTACCTTGGGTGTGATAGTGGGGGAAATTATGCCCTCATTGGCAGAGTAACACAGTAGAAGTAAAACAAATTGCAGTAGCAGAAGTAGTAATAATCCATACAAAAGTAAACAATGGATGACTATAATAACAAACAACTTAAGAACATATATAAATGATACATGATACATATTTCTAGGAAAGTAACCAAACTAATCACAATTTTGGAATACAACAGTACTAAACAAAAGTACAAAATAAATCAAGTAACAACTTCTAAGCATCGCAAGCCATAGCTTGGTCTGATTCTCTCCAGCTCCACAACATATCATGTACCTGAAGTGGAAGGGAGATTTCCCTTGTCTATACCTGCAATAATATAATCTGTTTGGTCCCAAAAGCATGGCCCAAATAGAATGTGAGACTAAATCTGAGTAGGCAACCACCATGAGATATGTGCCTACAAGTCAATGAATATATGGTAGGTAAATGTTCAGAAAGAAGTAAACAAGAAAGTACTCAATAGTAAACAATCCACAGTTTCAATATCAAGAAACAACTAACAAGAAGATAAACACAAATAGGTAACCCTCTAGGAAGTACCCACAAAATATCCCTTATGGTTCTACCTTGTAACACAAGAAAGCCACTTAACACAAAGGTAACCCTCTGGGAAGTAATCACAGACCATCCCCTCTGGTCTTACCTGACAAGTACATGCAACCCCTTGGGTTGTACACTCATTCTAACCCCTCTTGTTCAGCTTAAGCATAGACTCTATGAGGAATCACTCACTGTCAATTCATCCTATAGTCTCATATCGGTAACTAAAGGTTCTCTAGGGAAGCACATATGTCACATTCCCTCTGTGGCCCATGTCGAGGAACTATAGACACTCTAAGGAAACACTCAATGTCAATTCCCCTATGGTCTCGCATCGTAATAAGAAAATACACTATGGAGAAGCCCTTACGTCCATTCTCTCTATGGTCTATTTATCATGTTCACATAGCCCTATATATGTCAAGAAAGTATAGAAGCACACATCGGCCAAGATAAAAATCTAGAACTACCCGGCTAGCAGTACACATCATATCATCATGTCAGAACAATAGTCACACCATCATACAACTAGGTATGGAAAGTGAACAACAGCCAAACCAAAAAACCTTGACCCAGTGGTCAAAACAGGAAAACATGCATGGGAAAACACTTCCAAATCATAACAATTAACCCTATTCACATTCAAAACCACTACTCAGGCATACAAGAAAAGAAAGAAAACAATAGGGAAAAACGGTAAATGCGCAATACCCCATTCATGGGTATTGAAAAAATTAGCATATAAAACTCCAAGAAATTCAACAAAAAGGCACAAAACACCAACCTTGGTGTTGGGAGATCGATATAATCCAACATCGGCCATTGGATCGACATAGAACATGGTAGATCTACAAAAAAATCTAAAATTTTCAACCCATGATATATCACGACAGAGGAGAAATCAGAATATGGTACTCTATGAGAAAAGAGAACTCACTGATGCGATTCCAACGCAACCAACAGTGTTTGATTTAGAGCACGGATAGAGGCTCAATGTCTTGGAGAAGGATCGCAGACATACGAGAGCTCTCGGTCAAACGAGACCAAGAAGGAGAGATTTCTGGCGATTAGACACAACCCCTGTACGTTTAATGAAAAAAAGAAAATATACAGTGTGTACTTCTAAAGTACACGACGTGTACTTTCCTTTTCCATACTCCACTTTAGGTGGCCTCCAAGTCACCCCCACATAGACGTGTGCATGGACACTACATGAACTGTACATGGTTACCTATGGTAACCGAGTACATGACGTGTACTCATAAAGTACACGACGTGTACTACGAAAATTTCTAGAAATTCATCTTTTTTTCAAAAACGACCAGAAAAGAAAAAAATACCTTGAAAAAGGGTATGAATTCAAACAAACTTTCCCCCTTAAATAAATTCATCCCCAAATTTCCCTAGAGCAGCGTAGAAGAATAATACCCTAACAGATCCAACCACTGTGCTCGTACATCGACATTCCTCTCCCAAGTATCATCCTGTACTTGCCCGTGCTACCATTGCACTCGTACCAGTGGGACAGACCAGCCATAGAGAAAATTTGTATCATGATCAACAATCTGGATAGGATTATCCTCAAACAACTCATCAACTTTGAGATCAACCTCCTCAGGTTGAAAGACATGAGACAGGTCTAAAAAGTAACGTCAGAGCTGAGAAACGTGAAAAATACCGTGCATATCCTCGTACCTCTGAGGTAACTACAACCGATATGCAACTTTCCCAACTCTCTCCAACACCTCAAATGGACCGACGTAACTCGGAAAAATATTACCCTGTCTCTTGATCCTCTTGTGTCCCAACCATGGTGTGACACGAAGGAAAACCTGATCCCTAACCTCAAACTCCAGAGGTTGTCCCCGCTGATCAGCATAAAACTTTTTTCGAGACTGTGCAATAGCCTTCCTCTTCCGAATCAACTCTATATACTTTGTGGTCTCCTGAACAAGACAAGGTCCTAGCAAAGCCGCCTCTCCAGCCTCCATCCAACATAAGGGTGATCGACATGGCCCACCGTACAAAGCCTCATAAGGTGACATCTGAATAGTTTCTTGAAAACTATTGTTGAAGGAAAACTCCACAAGAGGTATATGCTTCTCCCAAGAACCTCCAAAATCCAGAATACATGCTCAGAGCATGTCCTCAAGAACCTAAATAGTATGCTCGGACTGGCCATCTGTCTGGGGATGGTATGATGTACTCAAAAGGACCTGTGTACCCAATGCCTTTTGAAGCCCCTGCCTGACCCAAGAAGTAAAATGTGCATCTCTATCTGAAACAATGGAGTGTGGAACTCCATGTAGATGTACAATCTCTCGGATGTACAACCATCCTATCTCATCAACACTGTAGGTTTCCTTGAACTTCAAGAAGTGAGAAACCTTCGTAAGTCTATCAATGACAACCCATACTTCATCATTCCATTAAGGTGACCTCAGTAACCCTGTCACGTAATCCATCACGACGTCGTTCCACTTCCACTCATGAATGGGAAACTGATACAAAATCCTTTCCTACTACTGATGCTCCATCTTCACCTGCTGACAAGTGGAACACATCATAACAAAACCAGAAACATCTCTCTTTTTACCTGGCTACCAATATTGATGGTGAAGAGCATGATACATCTTGGTGAAACCAGGATAAACTGCCCAAATTGAGGAATGAAAGTCCCACATCAGTTCCTCGTGTATATCTGCTGGCACCCATACGCGCCCCTAGAAATGCAGGATCTCATCCTCGCTTATGGTCTATCCAAGAACATGGTCCTTTCCTGACTCTCCCTCCCATAGGACAAGGACCTCTGAGTCTGATAGCTACCACATTCACACTCGATCAAGAATAGTAGAGGTAACAACTATAGAAGAAAGAAATGTCTACCCCTGTCTGTCATGCACATCCAAATGCATCTCAGAGAACAGAGCCATAAGCTGCCACTCAATGCTGGCCTCCTGAACTTCCTGTATCTGAGTCCTCCTGCTCAACACATCAGCCACTACGTTGCCCTTCCCAGACATGTAGGCAAGCTCAACGTCAGAGGACTGTAGGTACTCAACCCACCTTCGCTGTCTCAAATTCAGATCACGCTGAGTGAAGATATACATGAGACTCTTTTGGTTGGTGAAAACCACAAAATAATCTTCCAACATATAATGTGTCCGACAACATAAGGAATGAACAACTACTGCCAACTCGAGATCGTGCGTTAGGTAGTTCCTCTCGTGTGGCCTCAACTACCGAGACCCGTATGCAACAAATCCATATCCCTGCATAATCACAGCTCCCAGCCCGATACCTGATGCATCACAGTAAATAGTATATATCTTTCCCGGCATTGGAAAGACTAGTATCAGTGATGAAGTCAACCTACCTTTCATCTCTTGAAAGGCTAACTCACAAGAATCTGACCATGAGAACATTGCACCCTTCTTAGTCAGACCCGTTAGCGATGCTGCTAAGTGTGAAAAGTTATGTATGAAGCATCTGTAGTATCCAACCAACCATAGAAAATTCCACACCTCAAAGACGTTATTTGGATACTCCCAGGAAACTACTACTCTCACTTTCTCTAGGTCTACTTATACTCCTGGATTTGAGATAAAATGACCAAAGAAGTGAATTTTATCCATCCAAAAGTGGAATTTTAAGAGCATAGCATATAACTGATGCTCTCTCAGTGTACTCAAAATAATATCAAGGTCTGCGGCATGGTCGTGTAGAGTGTGAGAGTACACCAAGATATAATCCACAAAAATAACCACGAAGGAACCCAAGTATGGATGGAACACTCGGTTCATCAGTTCCATGAAAACTGCAGGTGAATTTGTGAGACCGAATGGCATAACGATATACTCGTATAGACCATACCTACTATGGAAGGCTGTTAGAGGCATATCTAATGGTCTAATGCGCAACTGATGGTAACTGGTCCTCAAGTCAATCTTCGAGAACACCCGGGCTCCTCAAAGCTAATCGAAGAGATCACAAATCCTAGGAAAGGGATATCGTTTCTTGATCGTCAACTAGTTCAAATTACGATATTCCACACAAAGCCTAAGGGTAACATCTGCCTTCTTCGTAAAAAGGACCGACAAACCCCATGGAGAAGTACTCGGTCGGATGAAACCCTTTTCCTGCAACTCCTCCAACTGCTTCTTGAGATCCTTCAACTCTGGTGTTTCCATCTTATAAGGAGGAATGGACACTGGTGCCGCCCCTGGAACAAGATCAATAGAAAAGTCTACCTCACGCTCTGGAGGAAAACCTAAAAATTCCTCTAAAAATACATATCTGAAATGATCCACCACTAGAGGAAAGTATAATTGTGAAGTCCCCTGGTAATCCAGGTATAAACTAGCACTCTGGGCTATAACTCCTCCCAACCCATGTTGCTCGAGTCCTACTCTGATCACCTGGACATCCCATTCTCCCTTATGAAGAAAAGATCCACCCTCAGCTGATATGAAACTCACCCTGTGACGATAACAGTAAATGACTTCCTAGAAAGGAACTAGCCAATCCATTCTGAGAATGACATCATAGCCTATCATCTCTATGATATAGAGATCCCATAAGAAGTGACACCCACAAACCACTAGAGGGAACTCCTTACACTGAAATACACAAGTCGTTCTCATCCCCAACAGAGTGTCTATCGTCAAGATATCGGTAGAAGAAAAGATATAGAGACCCAGGCTCTACACAAAAACAATAGTTATAAATGTATTGGAATCCCAAATATCGAAAAAGAAGAAGATAAAGATGAGGCTACAAAGATCGTACCACAAACTATAGAGCGTCCGGGATCCTGCTCCTACTGGATCTACTCCACTACAAAAGTCTTCCCTGTACTGTGACCCTGTGACCTTGCCTGACCATTCTGAGCTGATCCACCCTACTATCGCTGAAATATCGGTGACTGACCACCACGTCCATGACCTCCACCTTGGCCTCAATGGATTGAAGAACTCCAGTTCCCAGACAGGTGGGAAACTGGTGGTGCTACTCCTGAATGAGGAGCCCTAGATGAACCCATGTCACCAGTTGCTGGTGAAAAGATCTAACAGAAGCATTTAAGGTGACCCATCTTGCCACATGATCAGCACTCTACTAGGTATTTCGGGCAATGTGGCCTTGTATGACCACTCTTTCCACAAAGGTAGCACACAACCTAGCTACCAGAAGATGTGTCTCACCTCCTTGGATCACCACACGAAGACTCCCTACGGTGCTTCCTACTGTCAGTATGAGGAATGCTAACTCCAGATGCTGAGACTCCCTGGCTCAAAACTCCGGAATCCTTCAGATTGTGCTCTGTGATCAGCTCATGGTTGACGATAGAAGTGATGAAAGTCAACCTGAAGATGTTCAAATGTGATCATATTTCGTGCCTCAGACCATCCCCGAACTTCCTTGACATGAATAACTGATCATCTGCTGTAATAGGCGTGAATTGCAGTAGCTCGGTTAAGAGAGAGGAATAATCCATGACAGAAAGAGTTCCCTACTCCAGACTCATAAACTCCCGGGCTCGATCGACCCTCAAGGTCTCCAAGTAGAAGTACTCAATGAAGATGCGTTGAAACTCATCCCACGCCATAACCTGCTGGCATACCCCCTGTGAGATCACATCCCACTACCTCTTGGTGGAGTCCTGAAGCATATAGGTAGTGAGCTTGAACCTCCACTCTAGATGCGTCTCTAGATTCTTGAAGATAATCAGTATGGCTTCTAGCCATGACTTTGTAGCCTCCCCCATCACCTGAGAAAGTGGGAGGATGCTGCTGCTAAAAGACCTGCATCAAATCTACCATCGACAGGGTAGGAGGCGATGCTCCCTGAAAGGTCTGCATCAGCCTCAGAAAGCCTTCCCTAAACTTTGCATCAGCCCCTGGGTTTGGTATAATAGTTGGTGCCAAGACTAGCACAACATGAGGATCTACAGGTAGTCCCTGACCTACCATATCCGGTGTCCGATCACTCCCCTACAACTAGAGTACAACTGGAGGATGTCTCGGTGGAATGAATATTCAAGGTCAAATGAACACCTTAGATCAATATTATTAGGGACTGAGAACCAGAAGTATAAGAAGGGAACTTGAGAAAGAAAACATTCAAGTTGTGCAAAACAAGACTACACAGAGTGTTCCCATAAGCTAAACACATGGGTGTGTATGCATACCAAAACTGGTCGTGTAACACCCCAAACACATGGCATGTTTTCCTCACACATGGCGTGTACTTGAATCCTCTAACCCTTCATGAGTCCTTATACATGGATAAACCACACGGTTCTCCTTAGAACGTGACTACACAGCATTTTTGTTACAAAAATGGCATGTACTAGACAAGCGTCACAAGCCCGTGTTGTTAGTGACATGACCTGTGTACTCAGGTTACACTACATGGCATGTTCCCGACAGACACGGTGTGTACGAAGAAGCCTCAACCGACCCATGTTTTTAGCTACACGACCGGGTACTCAGTTGACACTACACGGCGGGTTCTAGGCAGACACGACGTGTATGAGAAATAATGACACTGACCTGTGTAGTTAGTGACACGACCTTGTACCTGGGTTATACTACACATAGTGTTCTATACGGACATGATGTGTTTTAGAAAAGGCTCAGCCATCCCGTGTTGTTAGCTACACGGACGAACACGAGGTCAACACAACACGACTTGTATTAGACGATACATGGCGTGTTAACCAAGAATTTCCCTATCCCATGTATCTATCCATAGGGGCTATGACACAGTTTAATACTACACGAAATGTATATATGGTACATGACATGTACTTAATAAAAACAGTTTCTTCTTGAATAGAAGAACACATGGAATGTATTAAAAACTACACGGCCTGTATTCGGGGGTTTTCCAGAGAGTATGCTTCAGAAACTATTCCAGAACCCATAAAAACACTAAAATAGACATTTTAAGTGCCAAGTTTCGATCCACAAGGGCTTATAATCCCCTGGAATCAAATCTTGGTATCTTATACATGTTATAAACAAGAAAAATAAGGCAATGATCCACCAAATTCTGGTTCATGAGGGCCCATAACACCTCAAGAACCAATTTTTTGCACCCATTCAAAAAAACCTTACATAGACAATACTCTATCAAACAACAGGTATTCTATCAAGGAAACTATCACAACAACATGAATATTTTACACAACATCTATCATAATAACATGCAACTGCTAATGCACCCTAAATGGCATGGAAAGAATGCATGACATGTGATTTCTAGCAAATTCTTATATGATGCATGAGATGGCATACCCTCATCTCTTTGGGTTATGATAGAATTAGAACCTCAATAATATCAATAGTAATATAACAAAACATGCGAGTCACCCAACGGTGAAAATAAAATTAACTGTAAAATTGAAAAAACAGAAAAATTGCAATAAATGATGTAGATTGGCTTTTCTCTATACATGGGTCAGCTACTCTCGGGCACAAATTATTACCAAGCACCTATTTCCTTCCTATCCCTAGCTAAAGGCTCCAAATAGTAAGTCAAGAAAAAGAATCGCCTATGATACTACTTTGTAACATCCCTGTTCCAGAAGTCACCTAGAGGCACCCCATACCCGGTTGGTCACATGGCCTCAAGCGCATTTCCCCGAACACCAGATGCTACCGACTAGCAGTGAAGGCCTTGGGTGTGATAGTGGAGAAACTGTTCCCTCATTGGCTGAGTAACATAGTGGAAGTAAAACAAATAGCAACAGCAGAAGTAGTAATAATCCATACAAAAGTAAAAAATGGAATACTGGAATAACAAACAACTGGAGCAAATATATAAATGATGCATGATACATATGTCTAGGAAAGTAGCCAAACAAATCACAATGATGGAATAAAAAAGTATGAAACCAAAGTACAAAATAAAGAAAGTAAAAACTCCTCAGCATCGCAAGCCATAGCTTGGTCCCATGCTCTCCAACTCCATAGCATATCAAGTACCTGAAGTGGAAGGGTGCTTTCCCTTGACTATACCTTCAACTATATAATTTGTTTGGGCCCAAAATCATGACCCAAACAGAGTGTGAGACGTAATCCTAGTAGGAAAATGCCACGAGATATGTGCCTAACAGTCAGTGAATATATGGCAGGTAAAATATCAAAAGACAGCAAACAAAAAGTACTCAATAGTAAAGAATCCATAGTTTCAATATCAAGCAATAAAGAACAAGTAGATAAACACAAACAGGTAATCCACTAGGAAGAACCCACATCCTATCCACTCTGGTCCTACCTAGTAACACAAGCAAGCAGCTTAACACAAAGGTAACCCTCTGGGAAGTACTCATAGCCCATCACCTCTGGTCCTACCTAAAAGTACAAGCAACCCTCTGGGCAGTACACTCAGTCTAACCCCTTTGTTTCAGCATAAGCATAGACTCTCTGAAGAATCACTTGCCATAAATTCCTCCTATAGTCTTGTATCAGTAACTAAAAGCACTCTAGGGAAGTGATTACATCACATTAATTCTCTATCCTAATTCGATTAACTACATACACTTTGAGGAATCAATCAACGTCAATTCCCCATATGGTCTCACATCGTAATAAGAAAAGACACCCTGGAGAAGCCCTTACGTCCATTCTCCATATGGTTTATACATCAGGTTCACACAGCCCTATGTAAGTCAAGAAAGCATAGAAGCACACAGTGGCCAAGGTAAACATCAAGGACTACTTGACTAGTAGTCTACATCCTATCATCATGTTAGAAAAATAGTCATACCATCCTACAACTAGGCATGGAAAGTAAATAGTAGCATAACAGACAATTGAGACCCATCGGTCAAAACAGGAAAACATGCATGGGAAAACACTTATAAATCATAAAAATTAACCCTATTCACATTAAAAACCTCTACTCAAGAATACAGTCAAATCAGGGAAACAATAGGGATAAAACGATAAATGCACAATACCTCGTTCATGGGTATTGGGAAAATTTGCACATAAAACTCAAAGACTTTCAACAGAAAGGCACAAACCACCTACCTTGTTGTTGGGAGATTGATATACTCTGGTGTCAGCCCTTGGATCGACCTAGAATGTGCTATATCTACAAAAATGTTTAAAATGTTCATCCCACGATATCTCATGAGAGAGGAGAAATCCGAAGATGGTGCTCCAGGAGAAAAGAGAACTCACTGATGTGATTCCAACGCAACCAGCGGTGTTCAATTCGGAAGACAGATGATGGATCAACAGCTCAGAGAAGGATCACGGACGTACGGGAGCTCTCGGTCAAATGAGACCTAGAAGGATATCTTTCTGGTGATTAGGCGTGACGCCGATATGTTTAATGAAGAAAAAGAAAATACACTGCGTGTACTTCTGAACTACACGACATGTACATGCCTTTTATGTACTCCGTTTTAGGTAGACTCCATTTCACCCCACATGGCTGTGTGCATGGCCTCTACATGACCAACACATGGATACATTGGGTTACTAAGTACATGGAATGTACTCATAAAGTACACGACCTGTACTTCGAAAATTTCCAGAATTTTCTCTTTTTCTAAAAAATGAATAGAAAAGGAAAAAATACCTGGAAAGAAGGTCCATGTTCTTACAAGAACTAATTGGATGAAGAATGTATTCATTTGGGACTCCAAAATAGAAAATATTTTCTTCTAGTTCTGACATACAAATAGGTTTTCCATGGTTCCATTTTATAGTCAATGTGGATGGTGGTTTTGGGCACATAGATTTATTAATCCCACTTGGACTAGGGTATTCGACATCCATACAGACTTAATTTACTCGAAAAAAGTCTATCAAGCTATTTCCACACCCCTTTAATATCTCTACCGAATATTTGGAACCATTTGGGGGTGGGAATTTTAAGATATGGTTAAATACAAAACACCACTTTTGACTTCGTACAGATTCGGTGGATTGGATAGATAAATTTCTTGGCCCCCTTAATGGAATAATTGGTCTTATGATTATTCATAATATTTGTATCCCATTGTATTTTAGATCATCCCATAATATATTAGCCTAATTAGATTCACAGAATAGTACCTATGTTTAGTTGAGTCTGCTGGGGTGCATGGATTATTGTACAGTTTGGACCATTTTTTCTTTATATTCCTCATGGGCCCTCCAAATCACCTCCAAATACAATAAAAACATAAAAACAAGTCAAAATTCCCACTTTAATAGTGACAAAAATTAAATGGCTGAATATAAATGAATATAAAATTGTTATAATAATTGTAATTTAGAATACAAAATAAATTTAACACAATGATTTAAGGATGAAAATGAATAGTGAGTTACAACATGATTACACCCCCTCACCTAAACATATTCACTCTTGGGCAAAGTCACATTTCAAAAAATTATACATGGAGATATTCCAAACATCATGAAGAGTTAATATTAAATGAAAATTTAATTTATGATAACAATTTGATCAAAGAAAAAATCACACGAAGGAGCTATTCGTAGTGATCATAGAAAAATGTGTCTCATAAATTGTATCAGAAAATAATTCTAGGATATTATGTTACAAATATAAGAAAATAAATAAATAATTTTACCATATATATAATTCTCCATGCGTGTGTGTGACAACCATTTCATGCTATTCTTTCCACTTCCTGTCCAATAAATATAAGTTTTTTTTTAAAATTTTCCTTCTTAAATGATTTTATCCACCGAACCTACACTACATCCTTTGTAATCAAATTTCAAGACCCAATCACTTAATCATTCATGGTATTCAACCCCTAATCTCTTGACCTTGATATCCATATATGTTGTACATTAAATCAATCCCCACATTTTGTTTTTCAAAGTATAACTCATTAGAAATATCACACTCATCTCTCAAAATTTGTTTGATGTCCTCACGACACTAATTGTAATAGTTATAAAAAGATAAATGTTTGAGGAAGAGTGGTTTTTGACTTGCCCAAGGCACAACCCATATTTTTGTGTGCGTTTTTTTGGGCGTACAATAGTCAGATAACAACATAAAATGCACAGTTAAATCTGATACCAAAATGAAATAGAAAAAATAAGGAATGAATGTATTGAAAAATCATTTTGATAAGAAGATGAATATTAAACTAAATTATATTCAACATATATTATGTAATAAATATTCATATTTGATAGAGGTGTGAAAATATGTGTGGACAAACTAAGTGACATAATTTTTCCTTAAACTACTTCACTGAAAAGGTACCATTCATCTCAAAGGTTTCAAAATAATACAACCATTTATATTATCAACAAAATTATAATTTTCAAGAGAAAGTCACAACAAAATGTTAAATTCATGAAGAAATAAACATTTTATTAGAGATTATTTTAACGTTAAAACAAATTGAAAAAGGGAAATTCCTCATGCATGTTCAATAATTTACATAACTAAGTGGGTATCATTTTACATGATTAAGTGGGAATAAAAAAATGAATATTATGGAACAAAACTAAGGATAAAATTATCTAGGAGTGTAACAAAACTATTCTTCATGCTAAAAAATTAAAATAAGAAAGATGATGAAAATTCTTAACTAACCAAGGAATGTACCCATACCCCAATCCTAGAGTATGAAGTGTCCTTACTATAATAAAATATAATGTGGGATGGAAGGGTAAAAAATGATGAGTATCATTTTTAGGATTCTTCATGAACTTGGAATTACTCTATTGGGGGATCCTAAAGGACTTTGTGAATTTTATTAAGCTACTTCCCATTAACGGTGAATGTTTTCATATATTCTTAATTTTGTACCTAAACAATTCCAAATGGGTAAAACTTATTAACAGTGTGTGGGACAGACCTTCAAGAATGATTTTTACCTGGATGCAACATTAATGTTTCATTATAATGGTGGACCTTTTGCCTACTATGGAATTGATGATGAGGGGTGAGGTGGTCATGGGTAGCTGTAATTATCACCTTATGGATCCGAGATTTTTCATACAAGTCCCATCGAATTTCATCTAGCTCTTGAATTTTCAACTTCTTATAATTACATGTATCTGAGATGTTCATATTACATTTTTTGAGTGCCCAGTATGCACAATGATCTTCCTCTATAGAGAGGTGACATGCCTTTCCAAACAAAATATGATTTGATGAAATTCTGATTGTGGTTTTAAAATCTGTATGGTATTCCCAAAGTGCATCATTCAAGTGTAAAATTCGTTCTTTCCAATTGGGTTGTACCATTTTTCCTTGGATTTTCCTAACTTCCCAATTTGTGATTCCATATTTTCCATTAGTTTGGGGGTGATAATCTATGGATAATTTATGAACTACCCCATAATTACAGTGAAATATTTTCATGTTGAGATAAAAGAAACATGAATCCTAATAAATAATAATTAATCTTGGAAGTCCAAACCTAATGAAAATATAGGAAATCACAAAATAAATAACCACTCGAGAGTCCTTATTCCTTGTATATTTTTCATTGAGTATTTTAGAATGATACTAAACAGACAATATGATGTAAAAAAATACAAATTAATTTGGAAAAGGGTCAATGCATTCATTGCCCCATGCATCAAATTTCTCAATAAATAACATGGTTTTTTGGTGAATTTCATTCCACTTTGAGATAAACATTATTAATTTACATCTTGGGAATAAATTAAAAAATCATTGAGAATCTATAAACAATGTTGGATAATAATGTACAAATTCAAGGATTTTTTGAGTTGTATGTTGAGAGACAATGTGGACCCCATATTCCAAAGTGTGACAAAACCTAAGTATGGGCTAAAACTCATGGTTTGGGACACACATTTGAACAACCCGATCACTAAGAATTATTTTCCGGTATGGATCATCCCAAATGTACTGTCACGACCCATTCTTAACTATTTGGGAGTGTGAAGTGATAAAATATATGGGGACCCTAGATACTACCAAAAAGTTCACAATGTCTGCACACTAAGTGGTTTATTTTACTGGAACTAAAAAGGTTTTATTGAGGAATGAATTATCCAACAGGGAGGGATGAGTCCATATGGTGGGTAAATCATTATAATGTAGTCATCTAACACATTTTACACCCCTCTCTTATCTCAAATATCATATTCAGACTTATAAAGGTGGATAATCCACCAAATGGGGTGGGATTTAACTTCATATCTCTTTAAGATAAATTGAAGGGAAACATGTGTAGAAAGACATTGATTTTTTACCCAATAAGATATGAACAAATTTTTTTCAAAGAAATTACTATTGAAAGAAGTTATTTTTCAGTGGTTTTTTTGTTTCCCTTGGTGGGGTCAAAGGTATGTGAGGCATACACAATGACATGAAGAGACTTATTAACCATTTGGGATAAAACTACCCCAATTTCAATGTTAGAAGAACCAAAAATATATTTTCAAGAGAGATTACACCTTGTAGGTTGGATAATGAGAGGTGATGTGAGAATCCTTTTCAGTGAATTGAATGAATCCTCACAATTTTTAATGAAAAAAACTCAGATTATTTTAATAAATAGGGCAAGGGATGTGAGATCTTGGTAATGTTTTTAATAAATCTATGGTAAAAACTAGCATGACCTAAGAAATCTCACACCACATGAAAAAATTTTGGATTTTGAAGTGATGAAATTAATTTAATTTTTTATTTATCCACATGAATTACTTTATTTGAAATAACATGGCAAAGAAATATCCCCTGATCAAACTTGAAATGACCTTTCTCATAATTTATTACAAGATATTTTTCTATGAAAGAATAGATGATATATCCTAGGTATGTCAAACATTCATTAAAGGAAGTTCCAAAAACTATGAAATCATCCACAAAAATTACATTCAATTCTCTAGGTACTATAAAAATATACACAATATAAAATGATGAAAAGTAACAAGGGAATTACATGGACCAAAATGTATCCTTCTATATGGAA
The DNA here is from genome assembly GCA_963277665.1 of Viscum album. Taxonomy (NCBI): domain Eukaryota; kingdom Viridiplantae; phylum Streptophyta; class Magnoliopsida; order Santalales; family Viscaceae; genus Viscum; species Viscum album. The sequence continues at coordinate 718,502,409 of OY728160.1, forward strand.
ATGTGCTGAATGGACTGGTAAATATTTTTTTTATTGATCCCATGGGAAATATGGATTTGGAAATAACCCAGATAGCCATCTTGAAAATAAAAATGCAAATTACTAGCCAGTATTTCTAAGATTTTTTAAATGAAATGTAGAATAATGTAGTCCTTTCACATGTCTTTATTATGTAGATGGTAGTCAATACATACTCGCAAAATTATTTGCATATGTGTTGAAATCAATTCATTCCTTTCATTTGACACTACTATTATTCCTGTTGTTTAGGCACAATTTTCACTAGGCTAACCCATTTACCCTTAGATATGGTATAGATGATCCCATCATCAAGTATTTTACTAACATTCAATTTTACAACATCATGTTGGGTGGGATTCAACTTGAATTGATCTTGCTTTATGGGAGTATCCTCATCTTCTAAAATTACATGCTGTATAAAAATAGATGGGAGAATACCTAGAATATTATCCAATATCCATCCAATTTAATTTTTACTCTCTCTCAAATGGTCTAGAAGTTTTTACTCATGCTACAAAGAGAGGTTATTGAAAATAATGAAGTGAAATTGGTAAATACCCTCAATATAAGAACATTTAAAATTATATGGAAGTGGTTTTAATTCGAAAATAGGTGGCTTTTGTATTGAGGGAGGGATTTTAGGGGGAGTTAGGTCCATGAAACTATCTATCTACTCATTTTTATTTTCTATGTAAAGAGAATCAATGGGAATGTGATTTCTAGAATCAAAGACAGTCATGGGTACCTCAAAATGTACACACTAATCAATTAAAGAACAAAATTTACACATTTGTATACCCACACAACACTCAAAACATGTATAAAAAATAAAATCATACAAGAATGAAGAAGAATAAAATGAATCATAATATGCGTTGAGGAGATAATTTTTTGTACGTTTCATTAGAGAGCACTTCCATTTAATAGACAAGAGGAGTGTAGTTCTCTTCAACGGGATGCCTCATAGTATCAATAATTTTAAAACTCATATTTTCTCTACTAAAATCCTTCAACAATGTACCGTTGTGTACATTGATGATTACATTTTATATTCTTAATAATTTCCATCCAAGAATTAGAGGGGAAAGTCCTTGGGTTTGTGTATCTTACATCTTAAGAATGCAGAAGTTTTTGGGGATGATGAGATTCTTCACTCTAACAAGGACATCATCGATAAATCTGTATGGGTGTGTTGTGCTCTTATTGAAAGTTTCATGAAAAATTCCATTGGTTGAATCTCTCCAACCTAAAAAGAATTATATACTGAGTAAGGGATTACATTAATTGAAGAACCCAAGTACATAATTGAATCATAAAATAAGGTATCCATTATGGTGAAAGGTATCATGAAAGTGCTATGATCCTTGAATTTGGTTGGATCAAACTCAAGGAATTTCATCCAAGGTTTAATATCTCATTCCCCTTTAGTCACTATCTATGGGTGAAAAGATATTTAATAAATTTATGATAGAAAATTATTTGTTTAACTAAATCCAAAAATAGAATTTTAACTTGAACCCTTTTAAATGAATCAATTATTTTATTATCAATCATTGTATCAAAATTTCTCAATGGTTTATAGAGTCTTTAGGATATAGAAAGAGGAATGGATTGTTAAAGTGACTCCTCAATACTAATGTTTTTTTATAATTTTTAATTTTTTCCTTCATTATAATTATTTTTGGGTAGAGAAAGATAGTTTTCAAGTGCAGGACATACCTGTTATGTAGAATCAGTGGAAGAAGAAAAACATCACCACTATAAAGTGTTATTGTTGAAACATTAAATTTTTCTTTTGGATTAGAAATATGTTGTGATAAAATTTTTCTATAACCTTGCATCTTTATCCCACCAAAGTCATCTTCCTATTTTCCCACATTAGTTCGTAGTTCTTGAATAACTGATTGTGTGGTATGTTGGAATTGGAGGTTTTGGGTTTTTATTTGATTCACCATATCCTTTAGTCTTGGTTCAAACTTGGGAGGAGGAATTTTCAGAGAAGGTAATGGATAAGAAGGTTTCATACCTTGACCTTGTTGATATCAATTGTATTTATGGTATCCTGGGTTTCCAACTTGTTGGTATTGTGGTTGTGCTTGCAACCTTGGGTTTAGATTTGTCATGAATGATTCTGGCTTGAAGATTGGTAATTTCTAGAATAGAATCCTGGAGAATTATTCTCCATAATAATCATAGTAATACTGAAGTTTCGGGTATTGGTCAGAAAAAATAGCATTATCAGAACAAATTCAACAATGGAATGGCATGGTAGGTGAGTGTGAATTACCTCATAAACACCTCAAGTGGGTGAAATTTCTTATTTACAAAATTGTTTGGAATTTTATGCATTTTTGGATATTAATTTTTGAGTGGTGGCCAGAGTTTTATCAATAAGGGAACCACCAGATGTAACATCTATCATACCATGATCTATAGGGATAATTCCCTTATATAAGTATTTAATTATAAATTGTTCACTAATATGGTGGGGGTAGGGGGTGAACTTGAGAAAATTATTTTCAATATCTCCCAATATTATTAAATGGACTATCCTTTTGATTTCTTAAATACACATATTTCTTTTCTAATTATTTTAGTTTGTGAGATAGGAAAAAACTTCTCTAAAAAGATATGTTTAAAGTCATTCCAGTCCCCAATTGTGGTAGGAAGTGAGTATAGCCAGTATTTGGCTACACCATCAGGGGAGAAAGGGATGACCCTAAACATAATGAGGTCCTCAGTTATATTTTGGGGTTTCATGGTGGAGCACAGTATATGAAATTCCTTGAGAGGTATATTAGTGTCCCCAATAGGAAAAAAATTGAATTTAGGAAGGAGGTGGATGAGGCCAGATCTCATCTCAATGTTGGATGCTTCCTTAGGGTACTAGATCTATAAATGTTGGTACTGGACATCTAGGGTGGATAGTTCCTTTAAGGTCCAGTTGTTCTCATGCATGATATACATGTTAATTCCGATTTCAATTTTAGTTCCATAAGAAGAGGTGTATCAAGTTGCAATGTGTCCTCTTTTAAAGGATCGATCAATGTGTATCGATGTCAATGACAGCCGATCATCTTCAGTTTAGCTTCAGAAGAAGTTAGTTCACTCTATGTAGAAAACATCAGAAAAACACAAATAAACAAGAAGATGTTATTACACCACATATATACAATAGTATAAGAGATAAATAAAAAAATTCTTACAAATAGAAAATGTTAAAAAAATGCACACTAAAAACCAATGTGCTCCCCGAAAATGATGCCAAAATTTGACCACTTTATCATAAACATAAAATTGATTATGTTTTTAATATAAATATATAGTATATGGTAGGCCAAAATATGTCTCTCAAGGAGAATTTCATGTTTAAAGTATGAATTTTTAGTAGTGATTACTAAAAGAGGAGGTTGTTTTTATTTTTTTTAAAACAAAATGACTTAATTAAAGAGTAGAATAATTGATAAATAAACATGGTAGTTTTAGAATTATTATAGGAGGTTAGTTCAAGTTAAATACAAATCATAGATAATTCATTTTTCTGAAATGTTCCAATGGTTTAATGTAATTCTTTGGTTGAGTGTTTTTGAGATCTCAATTCACGTCTCGCCTCATAAAAAGTTTCATAATGTACCAACCCTTTACCCAAAAATCATTTTTTTCAATTTTTGGACCTCAAGAATAGAGTGAAAGCTACCAAACAATAATAATATCTTATTTTAGTGTGAGAGAAATAGTATTATTATGTTACCTCATCAGAACAACCTAATATTTGCACTTGAAATTTAAACCCAATCAGTGTTGAAATGAAAAGTGGTTCATGTAATTGAACTGATGAAATGAATTCACTGGAGAATCATGTTAAGATAAAACATAATTGAAACAATTCACACTAAAATTACACAAAACTAGTATAGTATCCTGTGACCTACCTCCCTCCCAATTATGTGTATATCCCTTAAAATGACCATCCTCCATTTATCTTTCCCTCAAGAGGAGGAGAAGGCTTGGGTGGAACTTCAACTTCATCCTTGATCCCCTTACAATCATAGAGGCATTTAAAACATCTTGGATGAAGAGGGGATTCGTTTGGGAATAAAAAATGGAAGATATTTTCTTCTATTTCGAATATAAAATGGGGTTCTTAATGTTTCATTTTATAGGCAATGTGGATGGTGGTTTTGGGCACAATAAATTTTTAATACCACTTGGACCATGGTTTTTGACATCCAGATAGTGTTATATTATTTTGGGGGAAAATATAATGTTGTTTCCCCACCTTGTTTCAATATCCAAAGGATATTTGGTACCATTTTTTGGTTGGAATCTTGAGATATAGTGAATATAAAGAACACCCCTTTTGACTTCATGCAAATTCGGTGTCTTGGAAATATTAGTTCTTTTGGTACCCTTAATATACAAATTTGTTTTGGGTAGCTTTAGAAGAGTTCTAGATCATTGGATTTTAGACCATCCCAAAAAGTCTCATCCCAACTATATGCATTTATTAATATATGTGTGTTGTTGAGTACACTAAGGTTCTTATATCCTAACATAGCTTGACCATGTTTTTTCTTCAAATTTATCGTGGGCCCTCAAAATCACCTCCAGCTATAATGAAAACATCAAAATAAGTGAAATTTTTCATTTTAATAGTGATAAACATCAAATTATTGAACTAGGAAAGAAGTCCAACTTGTTACAATAATTGTAATTTACAATACAAAATCAGTTTAACACAATGATGTAAGGGTGAAAATTAATAGTGAATCGCTACACGATTATCATATTATGGTGCGAACTGTAGAGTGGCTTGTGGAGCGGATTGATCTAGGTCCCAAGGGGGTTATCATGATTCATAGGTAGATTGGGAAACACATACTGTGGTCATTTCCTCTAAATTCTAGTATTTATACTGTTTGGAAGCATGAGATTACTAGAATAAATGGGGGAAAATTGATTGAGAAGGACCTGTGGTTGCCCCTACTTCGACAATAGAGGAGGAACATGATCCTTCTATGGAATGACATAATAAAGGAATTACTCAGCAAAGAGATCATAAATTATACTATTTTTGTTGGTGATATTACGATGTAAGGCTACCATTGGGGGAACATCCTTTGTCTTCTTTGAATCATAAGATGAATCAGAGGGCTTGGAGGCCCCATCCTACTCTTTACCCTTATTGGTATTTCGACCAGTATGAAATCATGTAGAGGTTCCCTTGAGTCCTAGTTTTTTCCATTAAAATTGAGTGAGAACAACTTAATGATGGTCCACATGATATTTTTGATACCCAAGGTGGTGGGTTTTTCTTATCAGACCCTCCACCAATGTCATTGTCCTTATGGGATATATTTGGGATGACCATGTTCACCACAACTGTTCTTGGAGGAATGTCTTAAATTTCACTGGATAAGTCAGGTTATCGTAGTATGGGACTGATGTGGATAAAAAAATATTGTTCCTATATTCACATGTAGGGATTTCTATTCAAAGATTATGTGAAGAACTATGAATATTTTAGTTAATCTATTTTGAAGGGTCTAGTGGAAGTTGTGTGATGGAGAGTGATAATCCATTGAGAGTGATGCAAACTCAACCATGTGACACTATTGTTCAATTTCATCAATGTTCTCCAAGATCCTTGGATAGAACAACTAATGGACACTAAGTTGAATGTGTGTCACCCAAAGGGTCCGATAGAATCACGAGACCTAGTCCTAGGTGATGGATTATAGGCTGTCAAAGTTGGGGGTCACATTTGGCTAGAACACAACTAACCACTGATCTGTAGACGGGTTTTCCCAAAGATTACCCGGTTTTGATGTAGGACCTACTATTGGACATCCTTGACCTCCATTGTCTCTTTCAAGGAAACTGGAAGTGGCACTGATGTGAATTAGTGTGGTGATGGGCTGGATAGTGGAGGAGCCACTATGTGAGCTGATTTCTCACTACACATCGGGTCACCTCTCATGGACAGCATCAACAACATCATCACATCCCTATAGGATTGAGTGCCCACTAATACCTGATACATGAGGGTGGAAACCATTTTGGGTTGGTCTGGAAGGTACTAAACATCTAACAAACTCCAGAATAACTATCTGTGATATCAGTTCTAGGTACGGAATAAAACTGGTGATGATAATGATGATTGAATTGTGAGAACCTATATGAGAGCCAAATCTTCCTACTTTAACATATAACTTTGAAGGGATTAGTGAATATTGTGTATATCACCTTTTGGGATGGTGAATATTACCTTTTAGGATTCACCCCCATGTTCTTATGTAGACGAATGGGGTGATGTATCCATCCTTGAATCACATTATACAATAGAATATGAGAAGATAATGGGGTGTATACAATGATCTGAAACTTCTCATAATTTTTCCTTTGATGGAGGTGGTTCTCCCTTCTACCTCAGGATGGTTCTTCAGGGATGGTGGGTTTTTTAGCATGAAGAGAACCTTTTTGTTGGGGAGTGTTAGAACATGGAGGACCTCCATGTTAATTTTTCTATGATACAGAGATAATGTCACCATCAATTGTCATCTCAGTGGGGAGGACCTCCACATAGACTGCTTTCAGTGTGGGGAGTACTTCCACTATGGGTGTGGATATAGTAGGGAGGACTTCTTATTTGATCAGTGGGAACATGGGTAAGACCTCCAGGTTTGCCTGGAGAGTGGGAAGGTCCTCTAATTTTATGGGTTGAAGTGAAAGGAGGACCTTCACAATGATAAAATTGTGCATGGGGAGGTAATCTATATTGACTGTCGATGGAGCGGGGAGGAACTACGCTTTGGTTGATGTAAAGAGAGGGGAGGACCTCTGCTTGAGATGGTGTAAACATGGGAGAGGAAATCAATGTCGGAGGTTGAAGGAGTGGGAAGGGCTTCCACTATAGTTGTCACTATAGTGGGGATGACCTATTTCACGACCCGTCCCTCAGGGCTCGTGCTGTGAATACTCTCATCCCACCTTCCGTAGGCCAGGCGTTGGTGACTAGAACTAGAAATGAATTTTCCAGAAATGGGAAGGCATTACCTCAAAAAATATACACATATAGATAGGGTATACAACACACAAGTAAAACACAATGGAAGAAAAAAGGTGAAACCAGTACTAAAATCCACTGTAGAGTGTAAAAGTAAGTATGGAAGTAAACTGGCAGAATACAAGCCCAACTAAAAGAGAAATATAGAAAAAAGGAAACCATCTCCTAAGCTTGACTACCAAGGATCGTACCTGAAGGGTAGGTAGAGTTCGTCACTATGACTCTTCCATGTCAATCGGTCGCATCCATGAACCATCATGTCCTGGTTCCTTGAGACTCAGTCAAAGCTTCCCATTATCTCTACAAGACACATCAATGTGTAGGTGAAGCCCATGCAGGGGTGAGTATAACAATACCCAGTAGGGATCCTTAGACCCCCAAAGGTCTCTCAGAATTCCAAAAAGGAAAAACCACAAATCATGATCTCAATTACAAATAAAAAAAAGTCAACTCACACTAGTTTTAACTTAATTACAGAAGTAAATAGGTTTAGTCATAAATATTGATCATCTTATTCGGTCATAAGGCTCTACTGCTGACCCACATAGGATCACTTGATACTGATACACAAAAGATCGTTTGTTGTTGATCTACCCATGATCACTCAGTGTTGATGCACACAGGATCCCTCCGTGCTAATCCACACAGGCTCACTTGGTTTTGGTCCACATAGGATTGCTCGGTGCTGATCCACACAAGATCACTATTCATTCTTCACATCTTAGCCAACCACTGGATTCCAACACAAATCATGCATGATTCCAGGATGATCCAGTCATCAAGAAATTTTTCATATTTCAACTATCATGATGTCCCATGAAGAAGTAACCTGATGAATTTCCATGTCATAAGGCTTCCAACGTAATAGACAATGCATCAATCAGACACTCGATCTGTAAGTTATAGGCATTTCAGTGCCCGGGTTCCAGTTGAATTTGAGTCCGATCTACCCCGTCTATATGACAAATTTCTCCAAAACCCATGTGGAGTATCTCAAAAGGACCACCTCATCCTATGGTTCCTCATACCATTGATTGAGTGTCAAACATACACATGCTATGCGAGATACACCAGTTTTAGTGGAACGGGGTTGGTCAGGTCCAGGTCCGGGAGGGGTTCGGCCCAACCAACGCATTAGGACTACGGGTCCAGCCAGACTAGAAGAATCCAGCCCGCATGTAGGCTGATTGATTGTGAAACAACTATCCATGGAGCATCCAGTGGGGCCAGCTAGAAACACCATCGTGCGCTGCCCCCTCTACCGAATCGGCCAGCTCAGTCATCCATTTTGTTCAGCCGAGAATCTCGATCATGCCACTCTTATCTCTCCACATGGCATGTCGACACCATGCCCTTCCACCACCATGGCCTGGCTATCTATGGTTCCTATCGTCGTGGCGCCTGCGGGTTCCGCTCCTCTATGCTGCCGGATCGGCCAGCCACTATGCCAGCGGTTGCCTCCACGGGCCACTGGGGATGCTCTGATTTTCTGTTCTTCTTCCCGTATGCACCTACGGGCCTCCTAGGTTGTCACCTTTGTTGCGCAGCCCTAAAATTACATTATCGTCACATTCGTTGTTCCTCCATGAAGAACGCTACAAGGAAAAGTTTAGTGGAGGGTTCATGCCTAATTGGGTTTGGCCCACTCCCCGCGTGTTAGCGTTTTAAACATGGGGATGTATAATAATGAAATATAAAGAAAAATCCCCAAATTTAAGACCCCACAACAACCAACCGCATGAATAGATGAGACACGAATCAACATGTTAGTTGGTTGGTCAGCGTTCATTGTATTTTTAAAGAGCGGAAAGAGAGGGAACCTTAAAGAACTTAAACCCCATACCTTGAGATGTTGGCTATCACTGCGGACAAGAAAAGAGTGTTCATGTCTAAGGGTGTTGAGGATAGAGGAGAAGGTTCTTGTCATTTGGTGCTTGTCTTAGAATCCTCCATCCGTCGTTGAAGCCTCATTCTTGGTTGGTGGAATATGCCACAACATTTCTTCAAAGGTTCCTCTCTTGAGTGACAAAAACCCATGCCCGAGCTTCATTTAAATAGATGAAAGAGAGGATCAGTACACCACACAATTAAATATGATCATTAATGAATTGAATTAATGAACCTATTAATTCTTCCAAAAGTGTGGTTACACAACCAAGTGTAACCGGACATTTAATGGTCTGACAACACAGAAGTTCCGCCACCGCCGCTCAACAGTTACAATAAAGAATAAAATAACTCGTTGAGTTATTTTTTTTCTAAAGTCCAAAAATTAACTTTTTTGTCCGACCCTTTCCATTCGAAGTTAAGCTTCCCTTATGAGAATTCTAGTGCTTCAGATTCAACGTTGCCCTCATATTTTTAATCCAATCACCAGTTCAAATAATAGAATTTTCCGCCTGCATGTTTACGAAACATATCTTAAAAAAAGTTCAAAATTATATTCTGGGATCTCTGGGAAATGGAATCACATGCCTTAAATTTTCATAGACTTGTAATAATTCCATTTAATTAAATAAAATAAAATAAAATTTCTGGGTCTTTACATTCTCCCCACCTCATGAATTTTCATCCCCATAAGCTATAACAAAATATAGGAAAACAAATGGCGGTACTGAGCATTTATCTGAGCATCCTACTCCCATGTTCTCTCATGGAGGTTCCGATACTACCGCTGAACTCACACTAGAGGAATACAGAACCATGTAGGATAGGGTTTTGTCAATCCTCTATCTCCAACGGGAACTCTACGAACAATGCCCCATCGTCAATGTCCAGCTCACCCCATTCAATAACATGTGATGGATCATGCACCTACCCTCTCAGCTATGACACATGAATAACATTATTGAAGGACCCCGGGACACCCTGAGAGGGGAGGGGTGAATCAGGGTGACCACTTTTTCTTCTACTTTGTTGGATCTTGTTCCCACGTTGGTAGGAACTTGTTGAACCTGTATGATGATTACGATCAAAATGAAAACATTCACATGCACAGAGAAGACACAGTCATTTTTACTTGGTTCACCACTAAGGGCTACGTCCAAGGAGCATACGCCGACAGGTTGCCGGTCGTACCTAAATCCACTATGCTTCACTAGCTGCGGATACAAAAGTTCGGGTACAGACACTCTGTCCCAGGCTGACTGCCTTTACATAAGGTTTAGGGATAGCTCACTGCTTCCCTCGGGTTACTCCCGTTGACTCCCCCTGGCTCACTGCCGTTGGTGAAGTCTCACTCAGTTTATAGACGTGTAGGTCTCTTCAATAAATTTGCATTGAAGTCTTTGCCTCTGCTCAGCACGAGACTCTGCTTGCATCAAAGTCCGGAAGAGATGCACTAGAACGCACAGAACCACTGAACTGGATAACCAAAATGTGCAGACAAACCTTATTGAGAAATATGCGAGACATCAACCATTTGCGCGCAAAATCATCCTATTGCGCGCAACATTTTCTTTTGGTGCGGAAAAATATTTCGCGCAAAAAGCCCCTTTTTCGCGCAACTCCAAATATTTCGCGCAAGCTCCTTTACGCGATCCTTTTCGCGCATCAGACCTCGGATCTTCTCTAAGTCTTCCAACCAACCGAATGAAGGGGGTCACCTCATATTTATAGGCGACTGAGACCACTGCGCGCAAAATCCCCTTCGGCGCGGAAAATCTCTCATCTGGCGCGTAATCTTTCCCCCAGCTTATGTATTTCGCGCACAACCCTTATTTTCCGCGCAGCCCATGCCTTTGCCATCTTTCACCAAACTGATTCTGAAATAGCATTTGCGCGAAAAAACTATTTCGCGCATCCCGCTGTTTTTCGCGCCCAACATAAGTATTTCGCGCACATCCCTGATTTTCCGCGCAGCCCATGCCTTTGCCATTTTTCACCTCTCTGAATTCGAAACACTGTTTGCGCGAAAAAACTATTTCGCGCATCCCGCTGTTTTCCGCGCCTAACTTAAGTTTTTCGCGCAAGCCTCTTATATTTCGCGCACCACTTCCGTTTTCTGCGAAGCTCCTTTTGCAGACAATCCATGTCTTCATTTTCCGATTTTGAGGCCCAAAAATTTGGCAAACACTGGGAAACAGCGCCACCTTCAAAACTGTTGTCTGCTTGAACTGTATGATCACTTTGCTGGAACACATTCGGAACTTCCACTGAGGATTGACAACAAACACAAACCATACACCAAATCATGCTTTGAAAAACCTGGTTCCAACAATATCCCCCTTTGGGTTTGTTGGCAATCAGAATAAATTCAATAGATCTCCAACCATGAGCAAATCCAAAACGCAAGAATCAACTCAGCCAACACTCTAAGTCTACGTGAGCAATGCTCGGTGTAGAAAACAAGAGAGGAAGCTTGAATTGGGTCTTAGTGTTTTGAAATTCTCCATGACGCCCGATGTTATCCTTATTAAACTTCTCATCACAATCTTACACTTCCATCACAGATGAATTTCTTGCCGTGAATTTCTTGCCGTGAATTTCTTGCCTTGAATTCTCTTGCCGTGAATTTCTTGCCTTGAATTCTCTTGCCGTGAATTTCTCGCCTTGAATTCTCTTGCCTTGAATTTATTCCTTTCTCCCCCATTGACAATAAAACCAAAGACCGAAAAGTTTGTTCAACGTTCAGCTCAAGCCATACTCCCCCTGGATAGTATCTCCCCCATAAACCTGCATCACAGCCATAAATAGATAAAAACAGTCAAAACACACGGGGAGAGGGGACTTCCGGAGCCTCCTTATGCAGTAGGAGGTGGTCGAACACCGAGGTTCAACCGATGCTTCTCGAACACAGCCGCGGACAATGGCTTGGTTAGGATATCAGCCACTTGCTCATTTGTTCCAACATGATCCATTTTAATCACGCCTTGTTCAACCTTTTCTTTGATAAAATGATACCGTATTTCAATATGTTTTGTACGAGAATGTTGAACCGGATTCTTCGTAAGATCAATTGCACTTTTGTTATCACAATAAATCACCATTGGTTGCTGCACCTTATCACCAATATCTGTTAGCTGCTGCTTCATCCAAAGAAGTTGAGTGCATGCTTTTGTGGCGGAGATATATTCAGCTTCAGCAGTACTAAGAGAAGTACTTTCTTGTTTCTTGCTCAACCAGCCAACACATTTCTGCCCAATATAGAAAGCTCCACCACTTGTGGACTTTCTATCTACAACATCACCAGCCCAGTCAGCATCAGAAAATGCTGATAATTCACTGTCTCTGCCTGCAACAAAAAATAACCCGAAGTTATGTGTACCTTGAATGTACCTCATGATTCTTTTTACTGCTGCTATATGTTCCTCCTTTGGATTACTCTGAAACCGGGCCGCAAGGCATGTTGCAAAGACAATATCTGGCCTTGTCGCTGTCAGGTACAGTAGGCTGCCAATGATCCTCCTGTACATGGTGGGATCAACAGAGTTCCCATCCTCATGCTTTCCAAGTTTAGTTCCAACTGCAATCGGAGTTGACATTGGTTTGGAGTCTTGCATATTGAACTTCTTCAGCAGCTCTCTTGCATATTTTTCCTGAGAAATGAATGTGTATTCCTTCTTTTGAATAACTTGCAGCCCCAAGAAATATGTGAGCTCCCCAATCATAGACATTTCAAATTCTGATTTCATGTGGTTGGAAAATTCATCCACTGATTTCTTCCTACTGCCACCAAATATGATATCATCAACGTAGACAAGAACCATGAATTGATCTTTTGGAGAATTCTTCACATAGAGATTGTGATCAACTCCTCCTCTTTTGAATTCCAACTTCTTGAGATATGAATCTAGCCGTGAGTACCACGCCCGTGGTGCCTGCTTCAAACCATATAGAGCTTTCTTTAGTTTGCAGACCTTTGTTTCATCGGTACCCAAGACAAAGCCCACTGGTTGTTCAATGTAGACTTCTTCTTCGAGTACACCATTCAAGAATGCCGTCTTGACATCCATTTGATATACTTTATATCCTCTTTGGAGTGCCATGGCAAGGAAAAGCCTTATTGACTCCAGTCTAGCCACTGGAGCAAAGGTTTCTTCAACATCAATGCCTTCAATCTGAGAGTATCCTTTACATACCAGTCGTGCCTTGTTTCTGATGACACTTCCATGCTCATCAAACTTATTTTTGAAGATCCATTTGGTACCAATCACATTGTGACCTTCGGGTCTCTGGACAAGATCCCATGTCTGATTCTTATCAATCTGATCTAATTCATCATTCATGGCTTTCACCCAAGATTCATCTTTTGCAGCTTCTTCGAAGGAGGATGGCTCTACAACTGATAGAAATGCAGATTGTGTGGTATTCCTCATCCTTCTGGTTTGAGTGGGTGCACTCCTATCCCCAATTATGTTGGATGGATCAATCTCAGCTCTTCGATTTCTCCTGCGAGGTTCAGTAGTATTCTCTTCAGCCATAGTTTCTTCTTCAGATTCTTCTTCTGAGTCAACATCATCATGTGATTGATGAGTGTTTTGAACAGCTTCCTCTATTTCTGCATTTGTAGGTTCTTCATGTTCAAATTCTTCATGACTTTCGATCACATCAGCATATGACGTCCGTGAAGCATTTGTGGTTTTATCTTCAATTATCTTAACATCATTGCTTTCCACAATCCTTCCCAAACGATTGTTGAAACATTTGTAGGCTTTGCTGTTCATTGAGTAACCGAGGAAGATTCCTTCATCTGCATTGTCACCATATTTCCCCTGATTTCCTTCTTTGTTCCTGATGAAGCACTTACTTACAAAGACACGAAAGTATTTTAGAGAAGGCTTCCGTCCATGCCGCAATTCATATGGTGTCTTTGTCTCACCCATATAAAGTCCTGTTCGATTCTGAATGTACACTGCAGCTTGAACAGCCTCTTTCCAGTAATGTCGTGGAATACGACTCTCAATCAGCATAGTTCGTGCCATGTTGTTCACCTGTCGATTCCTTCGTTCAACAACTCCATTTTGTTGTGGAGTTCTCACAGCAGCTACCTCATGTTGTATCCCATGCTTCTCCAGATAATTTTCAAATTCAATGGACGTGTATTCTCCTCCATTGTCAGATCACAGCACTTTGATTGTTCGTCCAGTATCATTCTCGGCGATTCGCCGATATGTTTTCATGCAGTCAAGGACCTGTCGTTTCCGGTGAATGACCATCACACATGCCATTCGACTGTAATCATCTATGAAAAGGACAAAGTACCTTTCTCCATGAGTTCCGGCAACATTTATTGGACCACAAACATCTGTATGAATCAGATCAAGAAGGTGAGATGCCTTTTTCTTCTTTGGCCGATATGAACTGCAGACCAGCTTCCCACGAATACAAGCATCACAGGATTTTTCACGCTCACGCTTCAGGTTGGGAATGTCCATGACAATTCTCAATTTTGATATTTTCTCCATGTCTTGTTGATTGATGTGTCCCAATCTCCGATGCCACAGATTGTTTTCTTCTTCAACAGTCATGTAACATACATTCTCTTCACTATCAACCTGATACAAGTTTCCTTCTGTTCTGCATCCCTTCATGAGAGAATTGCCAGTTTTTCCCTTGATAGTGAAGCCTTTCTGATTAAAAGTAACAACAAGTCCTGAGTCACAGAGTTGACTCACGCTGAGGAGATTATGACGTAGGCCATCTACGTAAAGGACTTCAGTCTTCTTTAGTTCTCCATTAGCTAATTTGGTACTTCCACTCCCTTTGATTTTCAGAGCCCCATCATTACCAAATCTTACTGTACCATCAACATTCTTTATGATATTTGTAAGTAGACCGGCATTACCTGTCATATGAGATGAGCAACCGCTATCGAGAATCCAGGTACTGTTGTTCTTTGTGGCTTTGAGAGCTACCTCTGCAAGGTTTGATTTCTCAATCTTCCTCCTTTCCTTACATGAGACATTAGATTGAGTATATAGAACTGATGGCCTTTCAACTATCTCTTCCGCAAACCCAGGTTCTTCATAGTCAAAGTCTTCTTTAAGAGGTGAGAACCTGTTTGAAAGAGAAACATCGTCTTGCTGACGAGACTTGACATGTCTGGAACTTCTGTATGAGGTGTCAATGTCCCTTCTCTGCCTGCAATTAATGGCCTTATGACCAAAGTTAGAACAATGAAAACAATATCCATAGAAATTATTTCTTCTATAAGAATTAGGATATGAAATTATTCTCCTTTGTTGAGCATCTATATCTTCTCCATTCAGATAGCTTCTTGCCTCTTCACAATAGGACATGGTATGGCCCAGATAGCCACAGAACTGACACTTCATGAGAAGAAATGTCTTCTCACTTGAATTTTTCCTCATAGCTTCTTCCTTGGGAGAATAGCAAGACTGTCTGCCATTTTTGAAAGTTTGAGGATAATTTTCAGGTCTCCTTTTAGTTTGGATTGAGGGTTCCTTTTTCAGCACTCTAGGTAACATTTCAACATGTTCAACTTCCATCTTATCTTTCTTTTGGATCTTTGCACTTCCAGCAGTTGATGACTCAGCCTCACAACCAATTCCACTCTTTCCCATGCAAGCAGGTCTTTGATCACTCAAGACTTTTCCAACCCCATCTGAACCACACTTGGCTCTTGCAAGTAATTCTGCATCTGAGAATCTTCCGAACTGTATTTTCTTCCTCGATTCTTTTGGGACTAATTCTGTCTCCATTTTACTCCTCAGAGTAACTACTTCCTCCTCAAGACCCTCAATAGTCTTGGATTTTTCATCCAGTCTGGATGTGAGGTCATTGATGACCTTTGCTTTCTCTTCAACTCTCAGCTTCAGATCAACTGCATCATCATTGCTTTCAATTATTTTAGACTGTACCTTCACAAATTCTTCCAGTCGTTCAATTTCAGCTTCAAGTTGATCAACATATTCAGTTGATTCTTCTACAATTGATTTCCACTTATTGCAGCTCTTACATTTAATCTTAAGCTTACTAACTGCATCCTTAAGTTGCACCTCAGGATCTACACAAGTTCTCAGTTGTTTTTCACCATCAGTATCTTCTGACTTTTCAACAGTGGCCATCATAGAAGCA
Source organism: Viscum album (assembly GCA_963277665.1). NCBI lineage: Eukaryota > Viridiplantae > Streptophyta > Magnoliopsida > Santalales > Viscaceae > Viscum > Viscum album. The sequence goes on from OY728160.1 coordinate 718,518,535, forward strand.
TGGTTCCCAGTTTTGAATTCTGGTTCTTCTTCATCACAGAATTCATTGTCATCTTCTTCCTCTTCACAGACAAAACTCTTCCTTTGCATTTTCTTACCAGATTTGAAGTCTCCCTTTTTGAAGAACCTTCTTTGAGGCTTCTTGAAGTTTTCATCTTCACTGTCATCATCATTGATATTCTTCAAGCACTGAGAGGCAATATGCCCAACTTTTCCACAACGGAAGCATGCGAGAGGTAACTTCCCTTTGAATTTCCCTTTCCCCTTCTGGAACTTCTTTGCAATGAGAGAAAGAATTTCTTTCTCTTCGTCATCATCACCGCTACTATCATTTGAGATTTTCAATTTATCCATGGCCTTGAATGCCATTTCCTTGCTCACCCGAGTCGTAGCATCTTCTGGTTTGACTCTCATTTCATATGCTACCAAACTGCTCAGTAAGTCATCTAAAGAAAGTTTGGAAAGATCTCTTTCCTCAAGAGCTGACACCTTCGCATTATACAGAGGTGGAAGTCTTCTTAATATTTTCTTTAAAATATCAATGTCTTTGATTTCTTCGCCTAGACCCCGAATTGCTCCAACCACTTCAGTAATTCGATTGAAGAAAGAGTCTGCATTCTCGTCTGGATGCATCTTCAGATCATCAAACCGATTGTGTAGCACTTGTAGTTTCGCCTCCTTCACTTTGCTATCACCTTCATAAATATTCTCAAGTTAATCCCACATAGATTTTGCTGAGGTGCAATTCATCACCTTCAGGTAAATCTGATCAGAAAGGGCAGCAGTGAGAGCATTCTGTGCTTTAGCATCTGCATCAAGAAGTTTCCTGTCTGTTTCAGTCATAGCCAGACCTGTTGGATCAGTGACATGTATTCCTTGCATGGTAGAAAAAAGAACTTCCATTCCAAGAGATCTCATTCTGTTCTTCCAGATCTGGAAATTGCTTCCATCGAAGTGAGGGACTCCCCTGACATTGACGGCGTTTTCCATGATGAAGAAGGTCAGATTCAACACCAGCAACCTTTACGCTCTGATACCACTTGAAGGACCCCGGGACACCCTGAGAGGGGAGGGGTGAATCAGGGTGACCACTTTTTCTTCTACTTTGTTGGATCTTGTTCCCACGTTGGTAGGAACTTGTTGAACCTGTATGATGATTACGATCAAAATGAAAACATTCACATGCACAGAGAAGACACAGTCATTTTTACTTGGTTCACCACTAAGGGCTACGTCCAAGGAGCATACACCGACAGGTTGCCGGTCGTACCTAAATCCACTATGCTTCACTAGCTGCGGATACAAAAGTTCGGGTACAGACACTCTGTCCCAGGCTGACTGCCTTTACATAAGGTTTAGGGATAGCTCACTGCTTCCCTCGGGTTACTCCCGTTGACTCCCCCTGGCTCACTGCCGTTGGTGAAGTCTCACTCAGTTTATAGACGTGTAGGTCTCTTCAATAAATTTGCATTGAAGTCTTTGCCTCTGCTCAGCACGAGACTCTGCTTGCATCAAAGTCCGGAAGAGATGCACTAGAACGCACAGAACCACTGAACTGGATAACCAAAATATGCAGACAAACCTTATTGAGAAATATGCGAGACATCAACCATTTGCGCGCAAAATCATCCTATTGCGCGCAACATTTTCTTTTGGTGCGGAAAAATATTTCGCGCAAAAAGCCCCTTTTTCGCGCAACTCCAAATATTTCGCGCAAGCTCCTTTACGCGATCCTTTTCGCGCATCAGACCTCGGATCTTCTCTAAGTCTTCCAACCAACCGAATGAAGGGGGTCACCTCATATTTATAGGCGACTGAGACCACTGCGCGCAAAATCCCCTTCGGCGCGGAAAATCTCTCATCTGGCGCGTAATCTTTCCCCCAGCTTATGTATTTCGCGCACAACCCTTATTTTCCGCGCAGCCCATGCCTTTGCCATCTTTCACCAAACTGATTCTGAAACAGCATTTGCGCGAAAAAACTATTTCGCGCATCCCGCTGTTTTTCGCGCCCAACATAAGTATTTCGCGCACATCCCTGATTTTCCGCGCAGCCCATGCCTTTGCCATTTTTCACCTCTCTGAATTCGAAACACTGTTTGCGCGAAAAAACTATTTCGCGCATCCCGCTGTTTTCCCCGCCTAACTTAAGTTTTTCGCGCAAGCCTCTTATATTTCGCGCACCACTTCCGTTTTCTGCGAAGCTCCTTTTGCAGACAATCCATGTCTTCATTTTCCGATTTTGAGGCCCAAAAATTTGGCAAACACTGGGAAACAGCGCCACCTTCAAAACTGTTGTCTGCTTGAACTGTATGATCACTTTGCTGGAACACATTCGGAACTTCCACTGAGGATTGACAACAAACACAAACCATACACCAAATCATGCTTTGAAAAACCTGGTTCCAACAATTATGAACCTGGTTCATATATGGGGAAAGATCTAGATGGTATGTCACCTCACCTACTCTGCTGAGGATCTGTAAGGGTCAGATGAACCTCAGAGATAGCTTGCCACCCCAGCCAAACCTTAGTAATCCTCATCGTGGTGAGACACGTAGGAAGACATGGTCTCCATCCCCAAACTCCAAGGGTCTCCATCTCTTGTTGGTATAAGACTTATTTCGGCTCTGTATAGTCTTCATCCGCTCTTGGATGATCTTCACCTTCTCTATGGTATACTATACCAACTCAAGACCCATATGTGTTGACTCCCCTGGGTCTTCCCTGTAAAGAGGTGATCTGCAAGGTCGCCCATACAGGGCCTCAAATGGACCAATGCTGATGGTGGAGTGATAACTATTTTTGTATGAGAACTCCACCAGTGGTAGGTGGTCCTCCCCAAAATGGCCAAAATCAAGGAGACAAGCACGAAGAATGTCCTTGAGTGTCTATATGGTCTGCTTGGTCTGACCATATTTCTGAGGGTGAAAGGAAGTGTTGAAGCATAGCTTAGTCCCAAAATCCTCCAACAATCCCTTCCACTAGAGGGATGTAAAATGAGTGTTGCGATTTGAGACGATCATCGATGAACCCTCATGAAGTCATACAATCTCATGTATGTAGAGATTTCCCAAGACATATATAGATCCCTACTATCGGATGGGTAGGAAGTGGGCTGACTTGGTGAGTTGGTCAACGATCACCTAGATCGAATCATGGACCCTAGACCTATGTGGTAGCCTTGTCATGAAGTCCATGGAGACACCATACCACTTCCATTCCAGCACCTCAAGTGGATGAGCTAATCCTGTTGGTACCTGATGCTCAGACATCACTTGCTGATAAGTGAGGCATCATGATACGAACTTTGCCACAAATTTCTTTATCCCTAGAAACTAGTACTAACACCAGAGTTCCTTGTACATATTTTCCACACCCAGATGTACTGAAAAAGTGGATGTGTGGAACTCCTTAAACTCCTCCTCTCATAGTTTCACTGGTACCATGGTGAATTCTCCGAAGAGAATGATGTGTTACCAAGCTTCAAAAAATCCTTCAGGAGACTGCCCTGAGGACATCTGAGCATGTCAGGCCTCAAATTCAACTTCCCCAAGATGTTCCTCCAGAACTCGCTGAAGGAGTGGGGGAGTGATAGTCATAGATTGGAGGTAATCTACTCCATATCTATCCACAATGGATATCTACAACGTGGATAGATTCTCTTCGCCTCACTCAGAAACAGTAGACCAGACCTCCTACTGAGTGAATCTATACTATGTTCCCCTTCCCAATAGTGTATACTATATAAAAGTTATAGTCTTGGAGGAACTCTAGCCATCACCACTGTCTTAGGTTCTGGTCCATATGTTAGAAGATATACCTGATGCTATTGTGATTGGAGAAAATTGTAAACTGTTTACCCATAAAGTAGTACTTCCACATCTTTAGTGAAAAAACCGCTGCGGCTAACTCTAGGTCATGGATGGAATAGTTTTACTTGTGCTATCTCGACTACTATGAGCCATAGGTGATCACCGCTCTCTCCAGCATTAGAATTCATCCTAGTATGGTCCTCGATGCATTGTAGTAGACAACATACCCAACACCCTCTTCTGGTAGCCTCAGGAGGGGGGAACTCGTCAGTCTCCGCCTCAGCTCCTGGAAACTCTGCTAGCACTTCTCCATCCCCAATAAAGGCTTCCCCTTCTTCATCAAAGATTACATGGGTTCCAATACCCTAGAGAAGTTAGGAACAAATATCTGGTAGTACCCAGCCAATCACAAGAATATTTTCTCCTCAGTCACACTCCTAGGTGGATCCCAATCAAGAACTACCTCTATCTTCGTCGAATCCACTGCAACTCCAACCTTTGCAATAATGTGTCCCATGTAGTTGAATTCCCATAACCATAACTATCACATTGAGAGATTTCCATAAAGCTGTTTCTCTTTAAGTGTATCCCAAACTATTTTCAGGTTCACGGTGTGCTCCTCCTCCATCACCGAGTACCCCAAGATGCCATCAATGAAGAACACCACGAAGTGATCAAGGTAAGGCTAGAAGATCCTATTAATGAGTCCCATGAATACTGCAAGAGCATTGGTTTTTCTGAAAGTAACCACCAAGAACACATAATGGCCATAAAAAAATCTAAAGGTTGTCTTCGATACGTCCTCATCCCGTACCCTGAGCTGGTGATTGCTTGATCTGAGGTATATTTTTTGAAAACCATTGTTCTCCCTTTATCTAGTCTAAGAGATCATCAATCCTCGAAAAAGGATACTTGTTCTTCATGGTCACCTGATTTAGGAACTGATAGTCCACACAAAGCCTCAGACTCTTATCTGTCTTCTTTTCGAACAAAATTGGGGCTGCCCATGGAGAAACACGGGGCCTTAATAACCCCTTCCTCTTCATTTCATCCAAGTGTACCCTCAACTCACAAAGTTCCATGAGATCCATCTGGCATGATGGTGTAGATATTGGTGTTGTCCGAGGGTATAGGTCGATGTAAAACTCTACCTCTCTAAGAGGTGGTAGTCCCAGAGCATCATCAGGGACGACATCTTCATAGTAGTCCACCACTATATGATATCTTGGACTCCTCTCGTATACTACACTGAGGGTGAGTCTAGACATCTCATGATTGATCGTATGCACCCTCCTCCAAGAAAGTCCATCCTATGATGAAAAGGTTTCCTTCTCACCAGTTAAGGAAAATTTGATCCCATTCTCATGGACACACCACACTCTTCACCTAAAATAGTATATCTGATCATGGAATCTGGATAGCCATTCCATACCCACGACAACATCGTAAAGCCTCAACGCTGCTACTCAAAGATCCCAACTGAAGCTCCCACCTCCTAGAGTGAGCTCACACTGCCTCCATTAATGTTTAATTGTCGAATCATCTTCGGTAGGAGTCTCTAATCATAAGGATCCAACCAAAGGCCCCATCATAATCTCTGAGCTTCAAAAAAGTGTCATGGAAATGAAATAGTGACAGGAACCTGTGTCTATAAGAACTATAACTAGACTAAAAGAGACAAAAATCATACCTCTAATCATCTATAGAGTTCCATGGTTGTACGCCTCTACCTCATGAAGCTGAGCTCACCCTTCTCCACCTGTTCCCTATGGTCAGGGTGGACCACCTTAGGGTGGTGCTGTTAGAACCTCAAAACATCGTAAACCACCTGATGCATGACCTACTCCTCTACCACATCCACCACCCTATGGACCTCCTCCCACAAACCTCAACCACTACCTCGAGGGTCCCTCGATCATCTACTGATCATCAAGTTGGGGAGTCGGACAGTTGTGATCCATGTGTCCTTATCCTCTACAAGAGTAATAGACTTTAGTCTATAGAATACCCCATCTGCCTCACGAGCTCTGCACCTCCTACCCTGTATCCCGGGGTTGTCCTCTGGACGGTTTGGCCCACTTGGATCTCTACTTCATCTGCATACTACCTACTACAAATGACTCAACTACCTATCGTCCGGTGGTGGCTCTCACCATCGATGCCAGTTCACCTAAGAAGCTATCCACCAAAAATTCTCGCTTGAGTACTCCAGCCAACATCGGGATATTGAGCGATGTCATCGACACTCTGATCTTCCACCACAAACCCCACTCAAAGGTCTGGGCCATAAGAATGGGTTCCATACCATGTCAATGGAGTATCGAGAGAGGTTAATGAATCTCGTCGAGTACTGGGCCACTGTCAGGCTACTCTACTGTAAGTGCAGTAGCTCCTGGATACGCACTCAGCATAAAGTCGTTGGTATGAACTCTTCCCTGAAGTGGGTCTTGAAGTCCAACAGGAGAGTTTTGTCTCCTCTTGCATCGAGAGTTTGAAGCTCCACCATCTGCCTATTGTTCCTTGAAATAGGCTAGAAACTTGGATCACCATTTGGTCTACTCGTATCCCAAATAAGAAAAAATCTTGTGCCACATCCTCTATCCATTCCTCAGCTACCTGAGGATCTTTTTCTCCATGAAACATCAGAGAACTCTATCTCTGGAACTTGTGAAATGCGCTTAGTCGGCATCCACAGTCTGCTAGTGGGGCTGATGTAAACTACTTCCCCATGGGTGGTGGTGCTTCTTGTACCCCACCCAAATGTTCCATCACTATAAGAGGGCCCTGCATCGACGCCTCATCGCTCGGTGGGCCGTCATCATGTTCTCTCTCTAGAATCCTGGGTGGCTCTCTACGCAGAGGCATCCTAAAAAAACAAGTGATCCACAGTCAATATGTTATACATGGTGAGCTGACTCAAAGAGATAAAAAAGAAACACAACATTTTTCAAAATCACACAATCATCATTTTCTTGTACCGAGTCGGAAATCAGAATTCAGGGCCCCGGTGTATGGATATGTCAGCCGCTGAACCAACACTGGACTCCCCAAACAGAAACCCAAATTCAAGAAACATAACACTATTGCTTTATTGAATACATAGACTCTAATTTTTTCTGGTAGAATCAACCCCTTTGATACCACTTTTTCATGAACCATCCCCCAGGGCCCGTACAATGACTACCCCAAGCCCACATTCCATAGGCCCAGGGGTGGGGACTAGCACCAGAAATGTATTTCCCTAAAATGGGATGGAATTGCCTCAAATCCTATACTCACATAGACATGGTACACTGTACACAAGTAAAACACAACAGAAGAAGAAAGGTGTAACCACAACTAAAAACCACCAGAGTGTAAAAGTATGTACTGAAAGTAAAGGGGCCAGAATACAAGAACAACTGAATTGGAAATACAGAAAAATGAGAAAATAGCTCATGTGGTCATCCATCAAGGATCCTACCTGAAGGGTAGGTACGACTCTTCATTTCACCTCTACATGTCAACTGTTCACCTCCGTACACCGTCATGTCTGGTATCCTCAAGACTCAGTCAAAACTACCCATCATCTTCCCAAGACACAACAAAGAGTTGGAGAAGCCCGTGCATGGGTGAGTATAACAATACATTGTAGGGACCCCGAGACGCCTAAAGGTATCTCAGAATTCCACAAATGAAAAACCAAAAAGAATGATTTCATTCACAAAGCACAAAGAAAAATATATCTCACACCAGGTTTAACTTAAGTATAGAAGTAGTTATGTTTAGTCATAAAGCTAGATCATCGTATTATATCATGAGGCTCTTCTACAAACGCACATAGGATTGCTCGGTGCTGATCCATAGATGATAGCTCAGTGATGATCCACACAGGACTACTCAGTGCTGATCTACATAGGATCTCTCTGCTCTGATCCTCACACGATCGCTCGGTGCTAATCCACACAAGATTTCTATTCATTCATCATGTGTCAGCCAACCACTTGGATTCCCACACAAAGCACACATGATTCCGGGACGATCCTATCCTTAAACCATTTGTCGTATTTAAACCAACATGAAGCCCCATTAAGAAGTAACCCGATGAAACTTCATTCCATAAGGGTTCCAACGCAATAGATGGCACATCAATCAGACACTCAGACTATAAATTGTAGGCATTTTAGTACTGGGGGACCTGTTGGATTTGAGTCTGATCCAACCCGGCCATACTCTAACATTCTCTAAATCCCAAAAGAAGTAATTCAAAAGGATTTCCTCATCCTAAGGGTCCTCAAACCATTATTAGTGCGTCAAACAGACTCCTCGTATACGAGATACGCCTGTTTTAGTGGAATGGGGCCGGTTGGGACCGGATCCGGCAGGGGTGCCACCCAGTCAGCCCGTTGGGCCCACGGGTCTACCCTGGCCGGAAGTCCAGGACCAACTTGCTGGTCTGGCCCAGTTTGCGAGTCCGGCCTGGATCGCGATCCAGCACACTTGGAAGAACTCGGACCGCATGTGGGATGATGGTTGGAACACCGACTAGTTGTGGAGAGTCCACTGTGTCCAGTTGGCGTCGCTAGCATGCACCACCACCTCTACCGAAAAGGATGGAGCAGGTTGTTCCTCCCTCTTTGTGCGGTGTGTCAGCGCCATGTCCTTCCATTTCCATGGCTCGCCTGGCCATGGTTCCTGCCACAATGGTTCTACCAGTGACATTCCTCCATGCGGCCGGCCTAAGTTGCCATTTTCCAGTGCCGTCACACTGGCGGTTGCCTCCGTGGGCCACCAAAGATGCTCCGGTGGTTAGTTATTCTTCCAGTCTATGCCTACGGTCCTTCAGGGTTGCTTCCTTCACTGTGCGGACCTTAAATACTCCATGCTACCATGTTCGTTGTTCTGACATGGAGAACGCAAAAAGGACAAGTATATAGGAGGGTCTGGGATTTGTTGGGTTCAGCCTGTGCCCTATGCGTTAGTATTTCAAACATGGGTAAGTATAATAATGAAATAGGATGAACAATCCCCAAATTTAAGACCCCGCAAAAACCACCTGCATGAATATACAAGACACGGATCAACCTGTTAGTCAGTTAGTATGTTCTCATTGTATTTTTCAAGAAGAGAAAGAGAAGGAACATTAATGCACCTAAACCCCCTACCTCGAGCTCATTGGAAGTCACTACGGATGAGGAATGAGTGTATATATCCGAGAGTGTTGTAGACAGAGGAGAAGGTTCATGTCCTTTATCTATCATCGTCGAATCATTCAACTGTCATTGAAGCCAAGTTCTACATTGGTGGAAGACACCATGACACTTCTCCATAGGTTCCTATCTTGAGTGCCAAAAACCCATGCCTGAGGTTCATTTAAATAGATGAAAGCGAGGATCAATGCACCACACAATTAAAGAGGTTCATTAGTGAATTGAATTAATGAACCTATTAATTCTCCCAATGGTGCGGTTACAAATCCAAGTGTTACCAGCCATTTAATGGTATGACAACCCAGCAGTCCCACTACTGTTTTTCAATAGTTACAGAAAATAATAAAATAACTCGTTAATTTTTTTTGTAAAGTCCAAAAATTACTTTTTTTTGGTAAGACACTTTTTGGTCAAAGTTATACTTTCCTTAAGCGAATCCTAGCACTACAGATTCATCGGTGCCCTTAGATTTTAAATCTAAGCACCGGTTTAAAAGATAGAGTTTCCCCCTGCACGTTTACTGTACATACCTTAAAAAATTTCAAAATTGCGTTCAAGGATCTCCGGGCTTCGAAATCATGTGCCGTAAATTTTTAAAGACTCCTAATAATTAAAATTAATTTAAAAAAATTAAATGGAATTTCTGGGTCTTCATAACCTCAGTTAGAGCTAGAAACAATGTTAGGAGAACCTTCTTGTTTATGGTTCATGACATAGTGAGGACCTCCGTGTTTGGAACCATAAGCATGTGGAGGAACTCCATACTAGATGTAGATGAAGTGGGGATGACCTTCAATTTGATTGATACTAGGAACAAGGGAAGGACCTCCATGTTGAGTGTGAGTGTAGGGAGGACCTCCAACTAGGTTGGTTATAGTAAGGGGAGGTTCTCTATATTGAATCTCAATATCATGGGTTAGCCTGTAATGGCTGCTTGTTGTGCTATAGATAAAAATATTCAAACCAGCCTACCAATATGGTGACCGATGTCATGAACCAAATTAGGAATTAAAAGTTCCCTAATCTGTAGTGGTAGTGATCTAGTGGATTGTGTTGGTGGTGGAATATGACACTGGAGTTGTGGAAGATGATTCCCCTTGATAGAAACTTCTTGAGTTTGTTCCCGACATTGGGATCGCTTCATTCCGACCAGGGATGATGGTGTAGGGGTATAGACCACTTAATCATCAGCGTGAAGGATTGTGTTTTGTGGGTGTTGAGGTGACTTAGTGGGATCACTCCATGGTAGATCCTGGGAGGTACTCATAGACGGGGTAACTTGGACATCCCCCACTTCCTCTGTGTAGGGGAACGAGTCAAAGGATTGCTATGGAGAAAGGATCCAAAAGTATTTTGTTTTTGGAGTGGGGAGTAACGAATACCTACATGACCCTTAGGTATTGAAATTTCATTGAGGCACAAAAGCCTATAGATCTTTAAGGCCATGTCCCTCTTTAGAATGAGCCCTTCAGACTTGTATCGTCACATGATGGAATCAATCACCCTCATCTAAATGGTATCCGAGGGTGAGATAGTTCATGAGAGCTAGGTATATATGATCATGGATGATTGTTTTGATGAGATTGAGTCATTTGAGATTGATGAATAGATGTTCCTCCTTCCCCTGTGTTTATGGTCATAGGGAGATTGGTTCCCTACAGTGTGGGTCCTTAAAAGTAGGTGGATTAATCCATCAATATAGGTACAAGGAATGAAATGGCCAATTACGCATCATCATCCAATCTTCTATGGTTAGATAGAGATATACCCACTTAAAAAGGTATATATTGGAATTCCCAATGATTAACTACCCCAATTTGAAGTGATTTTAATGCCAAATCCACTATTTGTTTGCTGGGTCCTGTAGACAGATAGCTAGATCTGGTGACATGATAATATATTGATATCCCAAAAACTACAAATCTCTATGTTTAGTATAATAGTTTGATGTCAAGTTCACTATTTTTGTTGGTGTCCCAACATCAGTAGTGTTAGAGTAAAACCCTTGATCTGATGGCCAACATGGATAATCACCATGGTTAAGGGAGAAAAGACTCATTCTAGGTTCAATATTTATTTTTTTGAAATTTTTTCCAGGGCACAGGTTCCACGTTCGTTTCAACCTGATGTTGTTGTCACTTAGCTATTTCCCCACACTCCTTCTTTTCAAAGGCAGGAATCATTCACCACTTTCAGTGGTTATGTATGCTCCTTGACACAAATGGGATGATTGGATGTCTACATATCATTTTTTGGATTTCTTATTGTAATTATTCTCCTAGTCCAGGTCTCCCTCATCAAGTTATGTTTGTTTGTGGAACTCATTCCTAGAGCTATCTATTTTTATACACCAGTTAATTACATGATTTCTCTATGGAGATTCCAACGTGTCTTGATAGGGAATAAACTGAATCTTTATAGAGTATTCATTTTAGGAATCACTATCATGTCTAGACTCTAGAACATTGATCTACATTATTATTACGAGATTCATGGACGTGTCTTAGGCTCAGAACCAAAGGAATATTTTGTTGATCACGATGTACGTAATTCCATAGTCATATATTTTAATGATTTAACATTAGGTACCCCATTCTTGGCATGAGGTAGTTGAAGATGTAGATGCATATAATCTAAGGATTTCACCTCAGGTATCCCATTTTTAGAATGGGGTATCAATATGAGAGTGGTCGCAAGTTTAACATCGTACGAGATTAGAGTTGAATGATTAAGAATTACCCATGGAGGAAGACTAATAAGGTGAATCAGTAAGAGGGAGGACCTAGAAGGTTAACCAATGGATTGATTACAACTCCCAATGAGGGTGGATCTAAGAGGTTTGTCCCATAAATGTGTGATGTCAGTCTGTGAAGGTTGATCCAGACATTTCTACAGGTGGATCAGGGAGGTACAACCCTAAAAGGGGATGTCATGGTTTACCTTTGGTTGGGATTTAACATCACAGAGGAATCCTTTGTACCTTGTTCACAAGACAGGTATCAAAACCCACATAGTCTGAGTTAGTGTAGGGATTACACATGAAAGCTTCCTAGGTGCCACTATGGAGTAGAAATGGTGTAAATGGGAATTATGTATTAAACTTTCCTTGGTGGGTGGCATGATCATTTAAATATGTGGTGGATAAAATAATATTAGGTTGGATATGAATGATGTGGAAGGAGTGGATGGAGTTCTAAGAGGGGTTTTTAACATGAACCTCAAGGAGGATTCCAATTATGATAGTTAGTCACGAATCAAAGTCCACATAATTTGTGAATGTGTGTTGGGGATTACACCTGTGGAGGAGGCCCATGGAAATGGAAAATATGGTTGGGACATATGAATGGAAACAACCCATCTAGTTAAGGAAAAAACATGGATGTGGACCATTTGGTGAGATAAGTTGTGGCTCGAACTTACACATTGAAGCAACCCATTTGATGTTTAGTATCCTATGGATATCATGGTCACTACAAACCAATAAGCCCATGTGATTTCCTCTCAGTGAGAGAAACAATAAGTACCAGTAGACCTGATGATCACAAAACATACATTTTCTGCTAGTGGATAGATGTAGAATCCCAAAAGAAGAGGGGGTGGGGGGTGAAGTACCCATCTCCTCACATGTTTTGGTATCCTGGGGAGGCAAGGAGGGACATAGGTACCACCTCCTACAAGAATGTTTATGAGCTTATTCCACGCGGTATACCTAGAAGGATATCATTCTTTATATACAGGATTCAATTACATGTGAGAGGACGATCTGAGTACCTATTTGGAGGATCTCATTCCATATATGGAGGATCTTATTCCATGTAACTAATACATAGGACAACATGAATTTTCTACCTAGGGTGAGATAATAGTTTAAGGTCACGTGTTGAGGACATTTGTGCTACAAATTTGTTTTCGTGCTTATGAAACATGGGGAACTCACTACTCTCCCCCAGGGATTACATAACCTTTACACATACAACCAAAGGTGGTACATGGATTAAAAAATTCTAGGGTTTAATGGTGTGGGGGAGTGTTCTATAATATGGTCCACATTAGCATCCATATGATTAAAAGAAAATGGGACTAGCATATCTATGATGAGAATAAAAATGATAATGGAAATATTAGGCCAAAATTGAAGTAGATTGGGCCATACGAATGGGTGGAATAGGTCATATAATGACTGAAGGTTCATGTGAACCAATCGTGAATGGGTGTGGGAGTTTTGGGATCTCTACCTTCATGAATTGTTGTTTGATAAGGGGAGGTGACATGGAGAATCATAATATAGGGTCTTCACAACATATAGGGCCTCAAAAAGATGTGTTCCATAATGATTAGGTGATTCACGGTGGATAAGGGATTTGTGATGGAGGATGCTTTAGGAAATAGAGTGGCACTATCATGTCATGAAGGGTTGACTCGAGAAAGGATTTCCTTAAGAAGGATTAATGCTTTGTGAAGCCTCACATAACCCTTAGGGAATTATTCTTCCGAGAAAGGTGTAAGACTTCATAAAAGGAATTCCCACCTTAGGTGGGGGTATTTAGAAACATGAGAAAATGGGTTTCATGATTATAAGATACCTTGGATGATGTATTTTGGTTTAACTCATGATGATCTGGGTGATTCGCAAATTAATATCAATTCAGATGTATAATGGTATGGTAGCCATCCCTTTAAGGTGGAATGAGTTAGGTATTTATTGGAGAATGGGGCTTACAATACAGAGAATTGGTTCTTGAAGAAGACAAGGGCTTAGTTAATGGACATAACTGTGAAAGAATCATGGATCCAAGTATCAACCATTTATAGCGATCATGGAGTGCCTTCGGGTTGGTAGATAATTTCATCAGGGCCTCATGTGTTCAATTAGGGGATGGGGCTATTAGAAAGTGCTTCATGAAACCAACCCTTTAAATAATTTTTGGTTTGTTTTGGCTCGTATTTTTTCCCAAACAATCATGGGCTCTTTCACTAATCCTATGGAATGTATTTTAGTTCTAATAAGAACATAACTTAGATGAATATAAGGGAACAAGGTCAACATTATTCTATTAATACAATCAATGTGGAATAATAAATGTGCTTCTATATTGGGATAAGAAAAAAGGTTTCAAAATTATTTATTGGATGATATTATCATCCTAATTATTTTTAAATATATAAGGATATTACAACAAAACTATTTTGTTATGGATTTGATAGAATATGTTCAGTTGTACCGATGACCATGAAAAATGATTCAATGGAAATTTTAACTTCTTGGAAATCAAATATGTGAGGGAAATATAACCATTAATAAGTTCTAGATGTTGATATAATGATTTTGGGATGAAGATATCAGTGGTATAGATAATGTAAATTTTATATTACCGAATACCTTTCAATTGATTAATAAATCATTGAAAAATTGGATTATTATAACATTGATGGTGTTAATGATTTTTTCTATTTAATGAATATATTCTATAATACTGGTGTTATTTAAGGAATAAAGAATCATTCATGTTTTCTATATTATTTTATGGTAATTATTGTTATTAAAATGTTTCTAGAAAAGACAAGATGAATGTATTCAAATTTTTGGTATGTGATGATTAATAACAACTTTATGTTTTTTGGGATTAATGATAAGTTCATTTTGTAAATTCAATGACATTATTTTTTAAGATTTAGATCTCAATTTTTTGGACGACCATAAGGATAAATATTTATGGGATTTTTAATTTGATGTTTGGATGCAGTTTTAGAGGTTAATGTATTAAGTATTTGAAGATTTATGCATATTGGATATGTTATTCTAACCATATTGATTAGGGAATATATTTAGATATAGGGAGAATTTCTTTTCACAAATATATGGATATTACAATATTTTAAAATAAAATTTTAGTACTTCAGGCATAAAAAATTTAATTTTGTAGATTCATTTCATGGAGTAAGGGATAAATTGTAAATTGATAAAATCACAACCAAAGGATAAAATTGTGCTTATGAAATAGAAATGTATATAATAATTATATTGACATATATTCTTATATGGTAGAATAATACCTCAACTTTATAGAAAGGGGCTTGAAATAAAAATGTTATCACAGTACCTTCATTTATGTTGAACTGATAGTCTTTTAAATTATTAAATATTTTTGGATTTAAGGCCATTAACAGTCCATTTATCATTCACATTATTATGATAAATTTCTTCTATCACTCTATTTATAAATTTATTCTTTTCCTCCATTCCTATATCATTACTTTCCACCAATGTTCTTCTACTTAGAATCCTAGTTATATGTTATTCTATATGACCTTTGTACTTTTTTATAACTTATTAAGAGGGTATTTATTCGAATCTATATAGAATGGTGGGTTTGAACAAAATAATTTTCAAATATCTGACTATTTATTATCGTGATGATGTTTATATTGTGAAGATGTAATTTATTTAAGGTGGGGATAATGTAACACCTTGAAATTCTAGAAGAATAAAATTTTATTAAATAGAGAGTGTGACTCACAATACGAAGCTTAAGAGAAAATATATCACCATAATAAATTAAAATAAAATTATTTTAGAATAAATTTAATATCTTTTATAACTTATTATACACACAAAAACAATTTTCTTAAGAAACATACATTACATTCAAGACCGAGTTTTACCGAACAATAATAACCTATTAACAATTTTATTTATTATGATTGTAATTTCCTAGCTGTTGGAATGGAGTGTATGAATAGGACTAATTAAATTATTAAAATATATACTTTACACATTTTTATTAGTTATCTATTGGTTGTAAATAAAATAATAATAATTTAGAATAAAAATAGAAATGTTTTTTAAAAAATTAATTTTTTATAAAAGAATGCTTAATTGCGTCTTGCACAAATAATTAAACATTAATGTTAACACATTTAGAAAATTTAATTGAAAATATAAACCTAAATTTTTAAACTTTAATACAAAAAATATCTTAGTGTGAATTTTGGTAACTTTTTTAAAAAGCTTCATATATTGATGTAATGTGAAAATTTTGAATCATAATTAAAAACTGCCTTTTTGATTAAATAATTTTTCATTTTAATTTATATTTTTAATTTATTTTAAATTAAAATATTCCCATTTTATATAATTTAATACTATTTACATCATTTTAATTATTTATATATTGAATTTATATATAAAAATTTCATAAACTTTTGAACATTTTCACTTTAAAACCCCACATTCTTGTCATGTTGGGAGGATTAATTTTAAATTAAAAATTTATGATTATATGAATTGAATTTGAAATAATGGATTCCATATTTGGAATGAGAGTTATTTAATATTTAAAAATAACATCAACTTAATTTTTAAACAAAATGAATAGTGGATCCCATAAAAATTAATTACTACGGTTAAGGTATAAATGGTTTTATTAAGGGGTTAAACTAAAATGATAAGGGTAAAAATTACTTATAAACCTTAATAAAAACTATTTTATTGGAATATTAATACCATTAGAACACTATGGATTTATAATTATCCATTTTGGATACTTTTTAAATATAAAAAACATGGTATCACTCAATTCATTTAAAAAATACCAAGTATGTCTTGTCCCCCACTTATAAAAGGCCACCCCATCTCCTCCTTCTTCACACCTTAAATCCATTTTCTTTCTACCATGAAATGACCTAATCACTTCCCAAAATTAGTATTATCATCCTAGATTACTTATTTTGTACATAAATCCAATTTTGGATGGATTTAATGAAAACCACTGGAGGTTACACAAAGAGGAGGTAATGCTTTTCAACGACCATCATTATTATATTTCATTCTCATCCATTTCAATTTTCATTAAAAAATTATTTAATTTTAAATTCAGTATCGTATATATAATATGATTCTTTTCATAATAAGGAAATTACTTAAAACTATCTCTACTTCCCTTAAATGGGTTATCAAATCATCGTTCTTGTGTATGGAGGACTACCACCTCACGAACCGATGATATTCATTATTCTATTACCAACTTTCACTATTGGGTGTAATGATAGATTATATATATATATATATGATATTTATAAAATAATTATTCCTCTATATTCATTATATAATTTAATCCTTGTTTACTTTCCAATCCCCAAGGGATACGATAACACCCCTTGTGTGTACGACGAGCTAGCACCTTGTGAATTGATGTGATTTTTCTTTCACTAACACTCTATATAGAATGTCATAAGGTTTATGTTAATTATTATATATTATGTAGTAGACATAATTATGTTATTAATGACATATTTATCATTCCATAAATATATTATAGATCATTTTAGTTCTTACATTTTTACTCACTTAAAGATGATAACATCATTCATGTACATGTGGGCTACCACCTTTACGATGCAATGTGAATTGATTTTCAAAAACACACCACATGGATGATATATATAAAAAATAATACAATTATTATGATATTATTATCATTTTTCAATGATAAAATTTTACATACATCCTTTCTTTAATGATCATTGAATAATTGAATAATTACTCATGCGTACGTATGACTTACTGTCTCCATGATCACACATTCATTAATTTTTCATAACCATAATTAATTATTTTTTAATACTATTATTGATATAAAAATATTATAATTTATTCATTATTATTAATTTTTAAATAGTAAAACTATACAATTTTCGTACGAACTAGATCCTTCTGGAAGAAACACACGTGAAAAAATAAGGCGATCACTACTACAAAAAGGCCTTTAACAGTGCTAGAATACACCTTTATTAGTTTTAAAAACAAGATGATGTTCAAAGAATGGTTAAAAGCCTAATTCTTTTATTGGTTCTAAAAAGAAATGATAAAGGTCCCTTTAACAGTGCAAAAAACAATATTAAAAGAGACCTTTAACGACACTTTTTTAGTGTTGTTAAAGGGTTCTTTAACAGTACTTTTTTTCACAATTAAAGGGATCCTATTACTATGTTTTTTTGTACCGATAAAGGCAGTTATATTAAATGGGGTGAAATTACATATTTTTCCCAAAGAACCTATGAGATCTACCCCTTTATCAGTGCTTCCATGAGACCTTTAACATCACTCCACCCCCCATTATAAGTGTTTTTCACCACAACCCCTTTTATTAGTTCATTCCAAATTTTTAGTCTCATACATACCCTCATGGATTAAAACCCTTCACCACTACTTCAAAGATGGAACACCTTTACCACTACACCTTGTTATTTTTCTTTTATATTTAATGATATTTATGTTTATATATATATACATATACATATACATATATTTATATTATTATTTTTAAGTACATTTATATAATATGTGTGTTATATATATATACTTAAATTTATTTAAATATATTATATATTATATTCATTTACATATAATCGAATACAATTTAAACATATATCTATTTATTAATATAGACCCATTTTTATATATAAACATTATAAATATATTTGTATTATGTAATAAATTGTTATATATTTTTTAAATATATTTTTATAATATTTATTTATTTAGATATATTTGAATAAAATATTTTATGTAAATATGTTGATATATTTTGTTATATGAATGATTTATTGTAAGTAAATACAAGAAAACATGCGTATACTTAATTAAAAATAAAATTATATCATGAAAAATTATAAAATTTAAAAACCATAATATCAATATGAACATAATACTTGGGAATAAATTTAGTTCCCAATAAAAACATCAAAAATAAACCCTTAAATGAGGCTACAAATCCATTGAATGTTAAAAAAATTGGGGTACCCCAACTAAAAACACTGTTTTAGAGGACTTTTGGGCCTTTTTGTCCTAGAAAATTATGAAAAAGGATTACCTATATAATAAAGGGAATAAATCTCACCATAGACTACAATTTGATATGCGGTAGAGCCCAAAAAAATTTGGATCAAAATTTATATCTCTTTGAATTTCGAGTTATTTTTTCTACTTATTCCAGATTGTTTGTTAATTATTTTGATTTTTTTATCTTTGAATTGATATTAAATGGCTTGTACTTGATAATAATAAGTAAATTATTAACTAAAAATATTTTTTAGTTATTTTATAAGGAATTTTCACTAAATATATTATATATTAAGTTTAAATGGCTTTTTACCTTATCTTAAAAATATTTTTAAAAAATATATATTATATTTATATCAATATAAATATACTTATATAATTGAATATTATATTTAATGAAATATTTTTTTTGAAGTATACTTTCATCAGCACTTGTAAAAAATCACTGATAACCCCCCACCCTTTATCATCGGTTTTTTACAAGTTCTAATGAATATCCCAATTCTCAATTATTTTTTAATATCGCTAATAATCAGTGGGCCTTTATCAGCACTTGTAAAAGAGGTTCTGATAATGTTCCCCTTTAAAAGTGTTTTTAGTGCTGTTAAAGTCCTTTTTAATACGATTTTTTTAGTATTGACTAAGGGGGTCTTCAACAACATATTTATCTAGCACTTTCCAAGCCCTAGTGCTAGATAAACCTAGTTTTGTAGTAGTAAATTAACACCCAAAATAATGAAAATAATGAATGTTTTTTAATGGAATGGAGATAAGCTATTAAAAAAGAATTATATATAATCTTGTAAACATTAATATGGTTTGTGTCTAAGTTAAAAACATGTATAAAACCCCTATACCATTTGTTAATGAATTTTCAATCCAAATGATGCACCAATTAAGGGATTTATTAACTCAATTTTTTTAAATTGGGCTAAACTTCTACATCATTGATTATGTCATGGAAAGATTATGTGTGTAATTAATTTTGATTATATTATATTTTATTTCCACTTTTTTATGTGGATTTAAATATGACACACCTAATAGATTCATGGATTAATTCTCACTTCATTGTTATGATCATTTTTTGTGCTTGTTTTACAATCTCATTCTAATCAAGATTATTTAATCATGAATGTCTTTTGAAGGAAATTACTTGATAATTTCATAACAAACCCATTTAAATTTTTTAGCGTATATTTATTTAGGATTTTTTCATGTAATAGAACCATTTCTACTCTTTGGTACATAACTTATATGGTAAATAGTTTCTAAGAAAATCTGAATTCATTTCAATATTCGGTAAAAAATCTATTTTTTTATGAAACCATGTTTTTTAAAAATGATTTTAAATATATTTTTTACCTTTAAAAATGATTCAATATGATTTTTTAACCATTTTGACTTCATAAATAATGTTTTCCACAAAATCCTATTCTTATTTGGATTTTATCAAAAATTACATAGGAATCCTTGATTTAATTTTTATGACACATGAAAAAATTTCATTCATTATGACCTAAAAATGTTTTAAATCTTCCATTAAAAGATTTCATCTTAACATCCTAAAAAAATTATTATGAAAAATTTTTATGTTTTAAAATCATATTTTCAAAATTAAAAGGATATTTTTTCAAGAATGTTTTTAATGATATTTTTATGTTATTTCAATTCATCAATGACATAATATCATTATTGTAATTATTATCCATTGGAGACATGATTTATTGATATCATAATTATTATTTATTTGGCTATTTTATGATTAGTTTGAATGTGCATGTGCCATTTTGATACCATTATCCATATTACTCTAGATAGTTTATGATTATGTTTATTGATTGGGGAAAGTTCTCAAATTTCATATGATTGTTTTTGAAAATGGATATTTATGGTTTTTATTTTTACACCCTTCATATGAATAATTAAATGGAATTAGTATATGGCAGGTGGGTCCCAGAAATTATATACAAATCTGTTATCCAAATAAGACTGGTTTCTACCCATATATTTGAACCACCATGAGCATTGATTTTGACGATACCTATCATGGGGATAGATTAATAATCTTTTATGCATCCAATATTATGAATTCCATAATTATGAATCCCTTTATTTATATTCCATGAGATTATTTGATTAGTTGGAATATCCATGGTTAAGTTTTCAAGCTCATGTGATTATTTATTTGGAATTACATGATCATCATTTATTCAAACCATATTTTTTTAAATTTATTTATTAAATGATTTTTTTCAATTAAAAACATTTTAATTTTGATTGTGCTTATTAATTCATGATGCCTTCCACTATACACAACACTTACTAATAATTCTAGGTCACTATTATTTTGTTTATTTTTTCCAAGAACTGTGATGTGTACTTTGTTTGATATGAAATTATATGCTTGAGGGAATATTTTAATATTAATAAAAAAATTATTTTGTAATTTTTGTTTTTAAATATAATGTGAGCTTCTTGTATGTATCTAGTTTAACAACACAACTAAACAATTCAGACATTTTTTATGCGATTCCTTTTATCTCCCACCAAAGTAATTAAGTGAAAACTAGATGCAGGACACTCGGGATGGGGTATTTACATGAGGTTCGTAGTACTCTAATGGGATCAAAACTATCAAGATATATTATAAATCACTACATTCCTCTACATTATTACACAACCGTCCAAGACATTGATGTATTTTCAAAAACCACAAACTACTTTCTCTACTCCCCTAAGCTTAGTTATATTTCACTAATCAACCACTATATTATCTCCTCCAAATCACATAGGAATATATTGAATAAAAATGGATTCCCTTATGGGTGAGGGTAGTCATAGAGGCTATAACCATGTCGAATTCTAATAAAAATCTATAGTAATACCATACAAACCCATGGATATCCACACCATGAACATTTTCTTAGTTGGATCCTAAGATAAAAATATGTTTATTTTTTTGGGTCTATATATATTCCACCCTCTAAGATGACATTCCCTTGGAATAAGACCTCCCGGATCTTGATCTGAAACTTATAGAGTTTTCTATTTACCCATTTCTCACAAATTATGTCCTAAGGAATCCTTAGATTCTTAGAATTATCATCCATTATTTTTAATGGAAAATTATTTTTTTATTTATATAACCCTAAACTCATC
The DNA here is from genome assembly GCA_963277665.1 of Viscum album. Taxonomy (NCBI): domain Eukaryota; kingdom Viridiplantae; phylum Streptophyta; class Magnoliopsida; order Santalales; family Viscaceae; genus Viscum; species Viscum album. Next base: position 718,540,540 of record OY728160.1, read on the forward strand.
CAACAATGATGAATGATTCATTTAATATGGACTATGAACATTGCGGGGGTGTTTTACACACACATCATGTATGAATAAAAACATAAAATGGGTATGATGGCATTAAAATTCCATACTTGGAATATCTTCCAAGCAAACCAAAATTTGGAGATATACAGACCTAATATCAATGTTCAAGAAAAACATAAATCTCCTAAACTAGAAAAATACTCCCTTTATTTTTGATAAAGAGTTTATATTCTTTTCTATCGTCTGATTGAGGTGGCGATAGTGAATAAAAAAATTAAGCTCAAATATTACAACTTAGTGAACAATAAAAAAGATAATCATGGGGAAACACCGCGTCCATTGAATAATATCTCTATACAGACCTCCAAATAAACCTTCATCTCCCTTAGCATACCTGACACCATCTGATATGATTTTCTAGATATCTGAGTAGTCCATGGATATAGATTAATACAGATATTTACCTCTCTAAATGGGGTTAATCCTAATACATCATCTAGAAAAATTTCATTATACTCCACAACTATAGGAACATGATCATTCTAGGTGTCTACCACAAATATAGAAAAACTATCAAACTAAGATTTTATTGTTTATAATTCCCATGTATAACCCATACTCACCTTAAATAAAGTTCTCACTCACCCATGAAGGATAACCTTGATCCATCATCTTAGTAGCACACCACTTTCCATTGGTACTAGTTAGTTGGGATAAAAAATCGAGATATAAATCCATACCAAGAATAATTATATATGGATTCATCATAACCAGTCCAAGGTCCCATGAAAACATCACCCCGCTAAGTGTAATATTATCTCATTAGCATATGCGAGAGAGTGTGTAATATCTCAACATAGTAGTGCCTAACTATATACGTTGGGGAATATGATTCATTGGGATATTCTTCTCAAAAACTAGGGATTCAATGAAAATGGAATGGATGATGAAAGTATCTACTAGTATGTGTGAAAAAAATTGAGTTAGAACATATTTTACTGCATATCATGTCAGGATCAACATGGTTATAACCCTCCATATCTAATATATAACCATCTCCTAGGCCACTAGAACTCTGATATTAGCGTGTTCCACTTGGGTGTAGTAGTGTTGAATGTGAATTTTAGTAATTTCATCCTCTTTTACATTCTCCAAATACAACTCCAACACCTCTACTGAATATTATACCTTTTGGAAAATGTTATCTTCTCTCTAGGAGGTCCCTAATTACATTTCTTTTTATCACATACTCATATATCAACTAAATTCTCACCTATTTTATAAGACTAGTCAAGGATTCATGCATGTTATGGTCTCATCATTTAAAGGAATAAAAAATACTATCCCCAATATTATGGCATCCCTTACATGAATCACGAGCTACCGAGCCGTGATGTTGATACAATTCATGAGAATAATTCTTGTATAAAGACTTTGATTCCTACCATTATTCTAATATAATTGATGAATATACTCCTCGATGAAAAAAACTGACACCTACTACCAAACATGCATACAACAAGAAGTTATTCATCCCCAAGGATCACTCTAAAACCCTAGAATATTTGGTAATATATAGATTAATAATACTTTATTATATATCTTTATAGATGAAAAAATCAGTCATTCATGCACAAATGAATCCTTTATGAATCATGTCAATGGAGTACCTCATGAGATCACTAAATATATATTTTTAATCAACAATACACCAGCTACCCTACTATATAACTAATATCTATTGGATGCATGAAAACCTAAACATCTCTAGTCATTTCTCCATCCCAAAAAGGTGATTGAACTCCTTCTATATATGAGTCACAACATAATGTGTCTAGATATCAAGGTTTAATAATGACTCATAACTCCATGGAGATGTTTGGAAACTATAACAAACATCTAATTTGCAGGTTTCAAAAAATATGTTGAATACTTAAACCATAATCTCAATCCAATTTTCAACTAGATAAGGGATACTATCACTTCAAAACACAAGTGGTATCTATAACTATAACTCATATAGAGCACTAGGACTTTGTGTATCCTCAGTATATACCACTAGAATAATAAAATAATTAGTAGGTGTAAAAAAATCCACTTGCACTATAATAGGTGGTTCTTCATTCTAAATAATGGGCGGAGGTACTACTCATAATACACTGGACAAATTCACATAAAAATCAATTCCTTGAATGGAAGAAACATCACTCAGCTGGTCAATGACATGGCGGTCAATATTTAGTATAGTCACATCACATACTTGATCTTGACCTTGGATAGTCTTCTATATATATATATATATATATATATATATATATATATCTTGTAATTTAAAAAGATGAACCACGGTCATCAATGTATATCAAGGTATTTAAGTTGATATGGAAATTAAAATCAATGAATTGTTTCTAAATGATGCTGTATCGTTTTGTTTTTTTATTATAACTGGTGAATCAATTTATAGAGTTAACATGTAGGTTATCAAATTCCTAGTGAATGCATCTGTCATCTATTACACTAATAAAGAGTTCCCGATACTAAAAGAAGAACTCAATATCTAAAATTAATGTTTCCCTCAATTATAAAACCATTAATCAAATTTTTTTTACTCTAAACATAATACCTAAGACTAACCTTTTTAGATACCACTATAACACAACCCAAAAAATTAGGTCTTGTCCAATGTAGTGGTAAATATAGTGTTCCATCCAAATCCCACCTTTAATAGGCCTAGGGATGGTGAATAATACCAATTGGGAATATCACACATATTGGGAGTCTTTATAATAATTCACCTATAAATAATGAATATCTCTAAGAATAAAATATTAATTTATAATAATAAAATAAAATAAAAATAAAAAATATATTTTATATAAACAATCTAAAATCGTAAAAGGATAATGTAGTTCATAAACTATAATAAAATATTGGCAATATACATGCTCAATAATCCAAACAAAAAACTAACATAAACAAGTGCGGTGAAGATATCCCTACAACAAAGTATCTCTATATGTGAATGTCTTAAACTACTATCAGCATCGTGTGACACAAACATTCACTAACACTATATCCAGTATGTTCTCTACTAAAATATACAGTGTCTACATATGTCACAACACATGTAGGTAAATATTCCCATGTAGTGGTAAATATATACATACCTTATAGGACACTATGAAAAACAAAAAATTAATATTAAGTAGATTATTTTATCCAAACAAATGAGGAAAGTAGAAAATAATAACCCCATATAACTTGAGATATAAGAGATAATCTCTCCCTCCATAGCCCAACCACCACATAATCATCAAGTATCCCTATAAATCCAAATCACCCAACCTAGAAAGGATATCACCTATCTATAATTGTTGTAGGGTACTCAAACCTCACTAAGAATCAACATCGTTCAACGGAGTAGCCTACCTAAATTGGGGTGTCACAACCATATTGAACTTATATATGAGGGAGTGATAAGATCTATATATAAAGAACCCATAACTTGAGTATATGGGGGAGTAACAAACTCTATTAGTGATGTAGGGTACCCACACCCTTGTATAAACATATTTCTAGGGGAGTATCAACCTATTAAATGCTATCATCACCTCAACCAATCATTTCTATAGACCGAACATAGATAATGAGACTAAACATATTTTATCACCTTATATTTCACACATTATTTAGAAAAGAAGTCCCCCATTTAATTATAAGTATGTACTGATAACTTACCTAAATCCAAGTCCTGATAACGATGATACAAAGATCTACTAAGTCAATAAATGAATCTAAAATACAATTTTGATGTACACAACCAATAGCCCCAATTGAGTAGTTTGGTCATGTACTTTATCCAATATGGTGTGTCTAGGATAACCACATAGAGTGTCCAAGAATGGTTACATGATGTGTAGACTCAGTTGGATCACTCGACATTTATTGTCAGAAATGTCAAGCCACATACCATTGAGTGTAGATGTGTATTCATGACCCACATAATATGTACGGCTAAAAGGCCACCTATAAATGTACTATTTATACATTCCATGTTAGTTAGATATGGGGATACATGATGCTCTTCCCTAGACAACATAACATGAAATATTTTTCTTTACCTACAACTTAACCGATCTCTACCTCAGTGATTCCAGAAGTGTGGCTCAGGATCACATTCCCTATGATTTCTTTATTTATCCTAGATTCAATAAAACACCAAAAATTGATTCATAATCACTGTTATCACCATTGATAAAACCCAAAACACCACCAAAATCTAAATTATCCATTCTTGTTCCTCTAATGCATGATTTTGAGTCATAATTTTTTATAAAAATGGCCTAAAATAAATTTACATGCATCCTTGATGCCTCTTCTTAATACTACATTAGATATCCCATGTAAAAGTTCCCTTAAGTACTTATCCATAACCGTTCATGATATTACATGCACTATTACTTTTCACCGCAACAAAATCCCACGATTTTAAGACATCTATCTCAATTAGTCATAGATCTGGTCCTGATTCATTGAACTTTCAACCATGATTATGGCCAATGTTGAAACATTAAAGATGAAAGTGAGAAAACATGGAACATTATGAACAGTATCATTGGTGTCTTGAGTGATGGTTCAAGTACCATTCGACAATAATGGATGTAGCAGTGATGAGAAATAAGAGTGAAGTAGAATAATATCTAATATATTATTCCAAAAATAAAAACAATTAAAATCACCAGGCCATGAATATAACCAAAAATTATAAAAATGTTACATTATAAATAAAATGAAAAGACAAATAAAAAATATTACTTTTATTTTGGGTCACTTATTAGTCATTGTTGCATTTATATTGGGTTTTGTTGGTGATTTCTCCATGTTGTTTCCTTCTATGGTTCTCAGATACTGCAAATCGTCCCATTTACCATCCTCTCTAATTAGGGTTTATATCAATCCCCAATTTGAGGCCATAAATAAAATTAGATAATAACAGATTAGGTTTTTTGGATATAAAAATTAATTAATAAGAAATTATTTAATTCAATTTAATTTCACAGCAATGATGGGTAATCTTGGGACCTCAGGTGCGAACAAAAACAACATCTCTGGGTACAACATTTTTCTCAATATATATGTAGAATTTTATTCCCTATACAGTTATTTATTAAGAGGGGAATTCCATTTTACAATTAATGACCATGAAAATACTAAAATATAATATATTATTTTTAATATATTAGTTTTGAAGTCCCAAAATTCCAAAACAGAAAAAATGCTCTGTAACAATCTTGAAAAATACTATTCAAAATATCAAAAATATTCAAATATAAAAAACTAGGGTCACCAAATTAAGATAAAATATATTGTAACTATTGAAAAGAATACCCAAAAGATAAAACATATCCATTGAATATAGTAGATTATTATATGCCGAATATAATCTTACGATATACATATTCTTTAAAAAACAAAATGAAAACATGTTGATTTAATGATAAATTTGACTATTATACCACTGATGAGTTTCAATAGAATGTCACATGATCATAGGTATTATAATAAACCCATTAATATGGATTTATCATCATAGGATAAAAATGTAAATTAAGAACATAAATAAAATCATTCATTCCTCAAGTCATAGGTTCTCCCACTTGATAGAGTATACTCAAGGAAAATCACTATGAAACAATTCTCATGAACTTGCCACTATAAGTAGTACACATAGCACTAGAATCCATGTATTTATATTAATGATAACTTATTACTATAAAGTTTAGAAACATAATTATCCTGAATGAAAAATATATAATAGGGAATAATTAAATGTGAATTAAATTTCAATACACACACCAATGGGTAAGATTATATCAAATTAAATAATTTATTCAATAAATGAAATAAATTGTCACTACCAACATTTGTAATTCACCTTATGTTACTCATATTGTATGCTCGTTTTTTTGTATTATGATAATTGAACATTTGTATCACTAATATATGTTTTCCATGCCAAAAACAAATCATCCCAATGATTTGTAAGCAATGATAAATTGTTCAAGATGTTAAAACATCAGGTAAAACCAATATTATATATCGTTTCTTGATAATAAGTTGATATAAATAAATCATTTTCCAATCATCATATATTACCCATTCCAAACCTTTTCCTATGATATGCATCACATGTATATCACATGTTTTTCTATGTAGGTGAATCATACTATAAAATTCAAAAAAATTATTGCATATCCACCCCAACTCATTTTCCATTAAGAATATAGTCTCTTTAATTTTTTGAGTTGATTTAGAGATTGGGTAATATAATTAGTGGAATTTTAGAATTTTATTTTCCTTAGGTAATTCTTATAATGTATTTTTGAGTTATGTTTGGAATATAGTGGGTTCTCTAGATGGTTTCACTAAACTCATTGACACTGATGATTATATTGTTTTATAGGAAAGTGTAAATTAATATGAAAGTGAAACTGCAAATCATGTCCAATTTTGTGTTATGGATTTAGGGAAATAGAGAGTTTTTATGTGTTAGTATGTGATGTTCATCAAGAGAAATGAAAAAATGGAAATTCATATGATTATTTGTCAGGGATACCATATGTGATTATGGGTTTCCATGAGTTGTGAATTGTATTTTTGAAAATAGTTTATAAATGTTATTCTTGAGAGTTATACCAAGGGAAAATTAGTATCAAAACCATTTGTGAGTGGTTTTTATCAAGTCTAGTCATTGGAAAGAGTTAGTGATGAGAATTACTGATCAAGTCACATTATATAGGGTGAAGTGTAAATGAGAATGGGTTTTTGGATTTTACCAATGATAGTTTTTTGTTACTATAAGTGAGGAACTACTATGGTTTGGGTGTTAGTGTTATTTATAGATGATATATCCACACTATTACCTAGATATGAGGATTATATTTAGTGGACTATGGGATGTAAAACATGAGTGGTGGTTTTCATATTGATGGGATGATCCTGAAGTGGCCAATACATAGAGAGTGTATGGGTTAAGTGTAGAATATAAAAAATTTATCTATGATAAATAGAGGTTATGATATGGTTACATCAATATAAATTTCACATGTGGTGTAATGCGTTATATTTGAGGCTGGGGATTTTGGAAGTATAATAACCGAAATTATGATTATGATTTTCTATGAATTTTTGTTGTTCTGATATGATAATCAACCTGAAGGATGGATAGTGGTAGATAATTATATTTTTTGTGATCATTAGTGGATCATTAATGTAAATTCTAGAAACATCTAGGGGCTTATACCAAACATTTAAAAGCAATACTTCATTAAATGAATGTGAAATTATTTATTAATGATCATTGTGGGTGATGCATCATTAACTTGATTGATTATTAGTTATATATTACTCCCTATAGGTGTTATTCCATTCACCTAATTTATTAATGGGGATACCTCATTCACCATTAGTGATTTATAGGGATATTTCCCAAAGACTATATATATTTTATATATTTTTTTTCATTTTATATTGAAGAGTATGGAAGTTTTATAAGGTATGTGATCGATGATATAAGAGTAATTTGTAAGTCTTTGAAATATCATTTCCTATGATATTGAGATATCATATTGAAACTGCTTTAGCCAACCATATTTTATAAAATGGTTATATCATAAGGTGCTGAAAATTGAGTTTTACGATCCATGTGACACTTCTTGATTGATTGGGGTAGCGGAACATTAAGTGGTTAATGTTCAAATCACTTCCAAAACTAATATTATGAATTATAAAAGTTTTATAAGATTAAATGTAAAGGAATTGTATCATATAAATGTTAAAAATAGATTTAAAAATCTATCCACATAGTAAGATATTCCACAATGTATGAGTGAAATCAGGGATCATTTGGTAGTGTCCCTAAGAGATATCTAAGATTAAAATAACAATTGAGATGGATATCCAAGTGGTTTTAGCCTATTGTCAATTATTTAATATCTCTTTTCCAATTTATTCATTTTCATCGAGATATAATAAAATATTATAGTGTGAAAGAGGGTCCTAACCCGACACTAGTGGTTTAATTCATCCCATGGATAAACCTCAAAGGGGAGATTCATTTGAATATTATTTTTTGATATTAATTAAGAAAAATATTAAATATATGAGAATTATACATATATAATTAATGTAAAATGTTATTCATTTATTTTACACATGGAAACCATGGTGATCTTAGGTTCTTGGTTTCTAATTTCTTTTAATATATTAAATAAGTTTTATTTAATCCTGAGAAAACCAAAAATAGTATTATAGAATTCAATGCTTCCCGATTATTTTAATCATGTTTTAAAATGAATAAAAATTGTGTATTGTAAATACTGTTATAAAAAACAATATAATATTTTATATTTTTGTCTATTTTTTGATATGGTATATAATAATTCATGATATAGTCATTATTTATGATATATGATATCGTAGTCATGAACAAAGTGTATTTTTTTTAATTTTTTTGATATATCATATCATGTGATATGAATTATCACAAGGTATGAAAACAATGATTTAGAATGATGAGAAGAACCTCACATCACTAAAGTGATATAATGGCATATCATTAGATTGGATAAGATAAGTGATAAAGGGTATTGCATATTTTTTGATTATCTATCATAAAATATGATAATTAATAGATCATGTAACAACTTCTGATATACAGTATATTGTAAAATACTACATACCTGAAAATTTTTAAAATTATATTTTTCATTTATAAATTGTATTTTATAATTTATGAAATATATATTAATTATATAAAACATTAATTAGGGATTTTATTACATTTATAATATTTTTACTAATTATTGAATAATATTTTTTTATTAATTAATAATTGTTTTTGAAACATTTAATAAATAGAAATCCAATTGCTAAAATACTAAAAAAAGTCTAATAAGGGCCCTCTAAGACCACACCAATTGGGGGGGGGGGTTCTAAATTTTACAAAAAAATGTTTTGGTATATTTTATATAAGTTTAATGTTTTTTAACATGGTTAATTGTTTATAAGGATTTTATCAATTTAAGATAAAAAACAAAAAAAAAGTTTATTTTAATTTATGAATTGTTCATGAATGTAAATAAAACATGTTTATTTTAAGGTCTTACAAATAAATTTATTTGAACCATTATAAAATTATTTTTTATTATTTGATAAATGGTTTAAATAAAACAATACATGTTATTATATATATATAAAATGTTGACATAAAATACAAAAAAATTATTATTAAAAAATAAAATCATTCATAAAATTTATCCTATATGAAATTTTATGGAGTTCATATTATATACTTATAATTTCTAATATGAAAAATTAATATTACATAAAATCCAATTGTAAATTTTTATCCATGATAAATTATAGATTATTTATAATATATCTATATATTTATCATAAATAGTTTGTCCCAGGTTTGAATTTATGAGTTGGTCATTTATTTAGTTTGTTGGATAATTTATTTATAAATATATTTGTTATATTATAAAAAGTTTTATGATTTATTTTAATGTGTTAAACTTCATCTATAAAAATAATACACACACATTAAAAGATACATGTTAGGTATCCTATTTTTTTTTGTTTTCTTCCAACATAACTCCATTTTGTTCTTGAGTTGTGTAAATGTTTCATATAATTATGATTTTAAAATATTTATTTGGTCGAAGGAATTGGTATTACAAATTAAATCATAACAAGAAATTATACAGGTACAGAGAATAACATGAGAAAAGATGGTGAGATTAAATCCACTTAAATATAGTTAGTTAAAGATTATATCAAAATAAAACACTTATTATGTCCTCAATCATCTAACCAGGTTGGTTTAAACTAAATTTGGGTGTTGATAGATTATCTTGTGTATGGAAATATAGTAATGTGGTGACCCTAAGTGTTATTATTCTCATTTTTTTCATTTTATTTGAGTTATACTTAGGTGTGAAAGAATATATGATAAGAAAATAGAGAAATATAGTTGAATTTATATATATAATGGATTGGTCAAGAGGTTATCTTCTCAACTGTCCCAATATCATATATGATATTATTAATATGATGGCCTACCTAAATAGATAAGTGGGTATATAAACACTAAATTGGAATCATTGCATAGTTAAATAATGATATTGTTCTAGAAAATTATATGATGGAATCTTAATGTGGATCCCCATTTTATTAGGACCACCTTTAATGAATGTCCTTGTTAAATGAATATGAAGCATGGTACTCTAATCATTAAATATTATATTACAGATATAATAGAATAATCTTCATTAAACCTGAATTTCAGATAAATATTTGAAAAAGAAAATCCAATTGGAAGAAATATCTTAATATTTTTATATAAACTTGTGAATTATTATTAAGTAGAAAACTCTAAGTGTTATAGAATCCACTTCATGAATAACCATTGGTTGTTGTTTTTCAATTAGTTGATTTAGTTTCTTATGAGAAGCATATATGGTTTAAATTAAGGTTTTGAAAGAAATAGATTCAAGATAACCAAATAGATTTTATTTTCCACTAATATATTCATTTTATTGGATATTCCAATGACCTGGAGTGACTAGTGATATCCATTAAAATTGTGGATATGTAATTCATTGAGATGGAATAGTTCCAAATAAATGAATTTTTTCTTTAACGTTTACCCAATTTCCACAAAATTCTAGGATAGGTGATCATAACATATGTTGTCCAAGAATAATTACATTATTTAAACATAGAGTTATGATAAAGGGAATGAAATATTCCATTAGATAGAATTATCATGGATATTTAGAAGGGTTTTATAAAATCTATAAAAATTAATTATCAAGTATTAATGTTATGGAAATTAATTATTCAGTTTTAAAGGGTATATGATACCAAAAATTTATTTTAAAAATGTTAAAAATACATAGAATCTAAAATCCAGGGTAATAATTGATGGATTCCATTTTCCGCATTAAAATGATGAAACAAATATTTTTTTAATCATGGTTTTGAATAAAAAGAAATATATTTATGAAAACATACACTACAGTCTCTATACCATTTTGTATACTTTATGTATGTCATACAGCATTAGAGCCTCACAATGAATTATTATTCACTAAATCATTTTCAGAATTGAAGAAATCAAATATTTTTTTGTATATCATATTTTAGATTTTTTGAAATGACATATAATGTCAAAAATTTCATATGTTATGATAATCGATATTCTATGATATGATAGAAATGCATTGTATGATATGAGATATCATAATGTGTGGTAAAGTGTAAATCAATCAACATTGATAAGGCTTAGTATACTATATATGGATATGTGATAAGAGATAAAAATGATACCATTAATCTGTAATAGAGTATCACATCACAATTACAATATAAATGATACCGTAAACTCTGAATTTCTAGGCAAAAATGTGTGAATATAACATAAATAACATGTCATATGCTATGATTGACTACGTGTGATGGGTTAATGCTACACAAAAAATGTCACTTTCACTTATCCCATGTACGGATTATTAATTGTAAATTGTAATAGATAGTGCTGAAAAGTCTTGATGTGCCTTGTAATATCAATTGAGTATTATTATATATGTATATCATAAAAAACAATACATATAAATTTTTTATTTTTATAACTTGTCTATTACGAGTTTATGTTTTTATTTATAAATTGTTAATAAATTATTGAAAAAGGTCTTTTAGATATTTATTTAATTAGTAATTTTTTTATAATTAATTAATTATAATTAATTATAATTATTATTTTAATTTTTAAAAATTTAATAAATCAATATTCATAATATTAAATTTTAATACTAAAATGCCTTTTATATACTATTTTAATTCCTTTAAATTATGGTATATTTTTTATATATAAATTATAGTGGAAAATTAATAAATTTTTATTAATTACCAAATAAGTAAACATGTAAAGACCCAGAAATTTCAAGGAAATTTTTTTCATAAATTATTTGGAATTTTACGAGTCCGCAATTTCTGACGGCGCCTGATTATGAGGCCTGGTGTTCCCGGAATCAATTTCTGAAGTTTTGTTTGGGTACGTTCAGTAAACGTACGTGAGAGTTTTTCTATATTTTGAACCGATGCTCAGAATTGAAATCAGAGATCACCGATGAACTCGTAGTGCCGGTAATCGGTTAAGGAGACCTTTACCGTAGTTACGTTTGGTCGAGAGCGGAAGTTAATTTTGTGGATTCTTAATAAATTAAATAAAATAATGTGGGCATAATTTTATTTAGTTGGTGGTTATTATCTCCAATGAGAAGTTGGAGGTGGAGCCCACCCCCCACATAACCTCCCATGTGAGGATATTGTGTGGTGGGGCCCACACGGACACCAAACCCCACAACTTCCTTTGAAACCCCCCTTTAAATCCTAAAACCCTCCACCTTCCACCCTCCATCATAAAGATGCCAACACTCTCTCAATTAACTAACATTTAAATAATGGGCTCATCTTTTTGAATTATTTTGAAGTTCATGTCAAGGATAAAAATAATATCCAATGCAATTATTTTGGGATGGCACTTTATGTTTTGGTGGAGCCTTGGAGAATAGGGAGAGCCTTCTTCCCACGAAGAACACGAAGAACATCCTCTCCACTTCTTCAACAGGGGAAAGAATGTGAGGCGACGCCCATGAGGAACGACCGTCCTCATTCCTCTTCCTCTGCGTCAAGGGAGAAGATGCCACCTGCGAAGAACGTTTCCAACAACGACGCTTCCACCTCGGACGCACCACGACATCAACGAATCGATGCCATCGTCAATGAACGAACTTTGAATCAAGGTAGGGGGATTTGATTACTTTAAATTATTACCATGCACTTCGACGCTTACTTTGTTCAATGGTGGCCTTTTGTTATCATTTAACGCAGAGGGCGAGGGCCGAACAAACACGGCCCGACGTCCCTCCGTTGGTTCATATTGTTTGATGTCGGAGGTGGAGGAGGCGTGACACCGTCACGCCACGAAGAGGTTAGTGGGTCCACGACGCCATCGCGCCGCGGTGGAGATGCAGAGGTGGACGACCGAGCCTTCCGCCGTGCAGCCGGGCAGCGGGCCGACCGACAGCCCTCTAGAAGACTGTGGCGCTCGAAGGCGGCACATGGAGGAAAACTGCGACCCGCATCCAAAAGCTACTCGGCCGGAGAAGAACCAGCCGACTACAGCGGGCAGGGCTGGAGGATCGGGGTGCCAGCAGGCGCCACGCGGCAGGGGAACCGCGGCCCGCAACCACGGGCCACTCGCTGGAGAACCGGTTGGCCGCCTGCCTACCGGGCTGAAGAACTGCGGTGCTTCTTGGCACCGTGTGGGAAGAACAGTGGCCCGCTATGTGGGACCCTCGCACCGAACAGAACTGGCTGGCTACGGCTGGCTAGCTAGAGGAGGAGCGGTGCTGCTTGGCGCCACTGGGCTAACCGAACCGGCCCGCAGCTTGGGCCGTGTCTGATGGTGAGCCGCGCTCCACCAGGCCGGGCCGACCCCCCAACCGGGTCAGACCCGCAGGGCCAGGTCTACAGGTGGGTCATACTCAAACAGGCCGGGCAGACCCCCAGCCATGTCAGACCCGCTGAACCGGGTCGAGCCAACCTGCCACAGCCCATTGGGCTTGACGGGCCAGGCCCAACTTCTCTTAAATGCAAATATCTTCAAGACCGTGCGTCTGAACGACGTGAAGACTACATCACTGGACCCTTCTGACGAGGCGGTCAATTTGAAACACTCTAAGTGTGTTTTGGAAGACTTTGGATAACAGCCGAATTTGGTTCGAGCGTAAATCCAACAGAGCCCCTGGAACGGTAAATCCAATAACTCCCAGACCGGGCGTTCAATTGACGCATCGTCTGTCACTTTGGGCTTTTTTGATGATACAGAACTTCGGGATACATCAACTCAGGACTTCGTGATAGTTGATGTATCGAACCCCTTAGCTCGAGGAGCGGACCCTCCCGGAATCGAGTGTCCTGTGTGCGGGAACCCTAGAGCTAGCTGCGATTGTGACGACTACTATACTGGAATCCTCTATGGGTTCGACAACGAACACTTCTATACCGAAATACTATGTGGGTTTGACAATTCTGAATTTTGTTCCTGTATCTGGTGTGGGTCCGACAGAATAGCTGGTCCTGTATCCTTTGTGGGTCCGATAGCTTAGATGGTCCTGTATCCTATGTGGGTCTGACAGCTTTGATGAGCCAGTGGATACATCTGATCATCTATATCTCTCTACTGTTGTGGCATACCTGTGTGAGCTGAGTCATGTCTTTCAACCATTATCATCGTGGTGAATGACTTTACTTCCTTTGGGGAATTGGTTTGTGCTTGGGCTCGAGAGTTGGATCCGGAATGAGATTGGTAACTTATGTATATGTATGGGCATATAACTAGGTAGGGTTGGTTGATAATTCATGTTTGTATCATTCTTATTTTGTTTATCCTTAGTGGTTATAGTGAGACCTTGCGGTTCTCGGGGTCCCTACTGAGTATCGTTATACTCACCCCTGCATGGGCTATGTCCGCACCTCGTTGTGTTGGATGAAGATGTCAGACAATGCTGATGGAAGCTGAGAGCGCTATGACTGGACGGTACCCGGTGGTGGATCTTGTGACGAGTCGGAAAATGGAGGAGACTGACGGACGTGAGTGCTGAGGTGGCCATCCGTACCTACCCTTCAGGTAGGAACCCCAGAGGAAGATCCAGGAGAAACTCTTTACTTTCAACTATTTGTCCCTTTTTACATGTACTTGTTGTTCAGTTGGGTCTGTATACTGGCCCATTTACATTCTAGTACACTATTTTTTATTCAGTTTTACTTAGTGTTTACTTCATGTTGCATACTTTGTTGTGTTTGTTAACTTTTATTAAGGCAATTCCTTCCCAACTTATGGATTTACTCCTTTGGTGCTAGTCCCCAACCCCTGGTCTATGGAAGGCGGGCTTGGGGTAGTCAGGGCACGGGCCCTGAGGATGGGTCGTGAAAAATTGGTATCAGAGGTGGTTGGTTCAACCGCAGAACATAGAATCTGATTCTTTTAATGAAAATATTTTTAAGTGTTTTGGGTGTGGATATCCATTTAGGGAAACTGGTGATGGTGCGGCGGTCGACGTATCCATACACTAGGACCCTGACTTTTGATTACCGACTCAGTGCACGAAAACACTGATTGCATGTGTGTTTCCATTGAAAAAGTTTTATTTGTGATTACTTTTTGTCAGCTCACCAGGTATACTATTTTGATCATGGCACACATGTTTCTTTTCAGGATATCCCCACGAATGTAGCCATCTAGGGTTCTGAGTTACGCATGAGATTGTATCCCACTGAGCGATGAGGCCTCAGTATAGGGCCCCATCACAACGGAGGCACCAGTGGTACCACTACCCGCAGCGCCACCGATACCACCTGCTCCAGCAGCAGAGAGTGCACGCTGCCTGAGTGCGCTGCGTGAGTTCCAATGCCAGAGGACACCCAGGTTCCGGGGAGAGACAGACTCACAGGAAGCTGATGATTTGCTGGAGGTTATCGTGAGAGTTTTTAGATTGGTAGGGACACCAGCCGACCATATGGTGATCCTTGCCGTGAGTTTTTTGCACACTGCAGCAGGTAGATGGTGGAGCCTGATGCTCCAAGTGCATGAAGAGGCATCACTACTCTGGTCAGACTTTGAGAGACTGTTCTGGGCAGAGTTTGTTCTAGCCACCCTTCGTGCGGTGTGGATTCAAGAGTTACTACATCTGTAGTAGGGAAGCATGACAGTAGCTCAGCACTGAGTGAGGTTCACCGACCTCTCACACTACTCCATGGATATGGTGTGGGACTAGTTATTCAGGTCCTAGACCTTCGGGCAGGGACTCTGTCATGAGATCAGGGATTCAAAAATTCCCCTCAGCATTCCGACATAGTGGGGGTACTAGAGCGATCCCTTCTAGTGGAGAGATTTCTCACTGAGCAGTCACCAGTAGCGAGACCCACCACATGGAGACACGTAGCAATGTCTTCTACAGCTAGAGATAGACAGATGTAACAGATGTCCAAGAGGACCAGGCCATCAGGTGGGCAATCCTAGGATACAGGTTCAGTTGTGCAGGGCACACGAGACAAAGTCAGCTATACGAGGAGCAGGCAGTGCTATGCATGTGGCGGGTAGGGCCACATGGCTCATGACCACCCGATCTGCCATGCAGATGAGTAAAAGATAGTAGATTGACCTCCCAAGGAGAGGAAGAGGTTCAATCGTGGTGGTCCAGCGGGAGCAGGCGGACGTGGCAGAGGATCTGGCTGATCAACGGGTGGTGGATGGCGTTTCGAGGCTCTACCTACACCACCACCAGGATATTCACCCCGAGCACAGGGAGCTGGCAGAAAAAGGCAGGATTAGCTCCAGGCAATTGAGGACTACGACCATGGTGCACCTGAGATGATTTTAGGTACTATCTGTGTATACTCTACCCATGCTTTGGTACTTATAGACACAGGTGTGATTCATTCTTTCATTGCCACTGCCCTCGTTCGGAGCTCAGAGATTCCAAAGGAGCCGTCGGCTGGATCCTTACAGATAGAGACTTCTACGGGAGCAGACTCGACGATTACGCACTAGTGCCGGCAGTGTGAGATTACTCTAGGAGGTGAGAGCTTCGGCTAGGATCTTCTTGTTGCAGCATCGAGGCCTTACGATGTCATCTTAGGTATGGACTAGTTGCCCACAGTTCATGCTCAGATTGACGTCATTAGGCTCAATGTGTGGTGTATCTGCACGGATGGGACTAGGTTCACCTTCACCGGTGAGAAGGGAGCCTTTGCAGCACAGGATGGGCTTACACAGAGGAGGGGGCATCCAATCACACATTAGTTTTCTTGTCTCATCCTCGGAACGATTGATGTGCGGAGTCCGAGTTTTGTTGTTGTGGTGGATCAGTACGCGGATGTTTTTCCTGACGACGTTCCAGGACTACCTCCTCACAGAGAGGTAGACTTCTACATTGACCTGTACCCCGGGACAACACCGATATCTACTCCAGTATATCGAATGGCTCTCACCGAGCTTCGTGAGATGCAGGTACAGCTGGGGGACTTATAGGGGAAGGGATTTATCCGACCCAGTGTTTCACCCTGGGCATCACCGGTTTTGTTCGCCAAGAAGGCGGATGGGAGCTTGCGATTGTGTGTCGAATATCATCGCCTAAATCAGGTGACCGTGAAGAACAAGTACCCAAATCTCTAGGATTAATGACATATTTGATTAGCTCAAGGGATAACGATGGTTCTCGAAGATAGACCTCAGGTTAGGCTATCACCAGCTCATAGTTCAAGACGAGGATGTGTAGAAGATGGGATTCAAGTTTTGGTATGGAAACCACTAGTTCTTGGTTATGCCCTTCGGCATATCCAATGCTCCATAATTGTTCATGAGTCTCATGAACAAGATCTTCCAGCCTTACCTTGATCACTTTGTCGTAGTCTTCATCGACGACATACTGATTTACTCGACTACTCAGGAGGAGCACTCCTACCATTTGCGGGTAGAACTGGATACAATCTGAGAGCACCATCTATATGGTAAACTCTCAACATGTTAGTTTTGGATTCAAGATGTTCTCTTTCTGGGACATGTCTTCTTGGAGGCTAGAGTTGCAGTGGAACCAGTGAAGATTGAGCCGGTACTTTCTTGGGAGCCACCCAGGACTGTGACAGAGGTGCGGAGTTTTCTGGGACAGGTTGGATACTATCGGAGATTTGTGCCAGACTTCTCCAGAGTTGCAGCACCACTTTCAGTGTTGACAAATAAGGGGAAACCCATCATGTGGTTAAAGAGATGCCATATGAGATTTCAGGAGCTGAGGTAGAGGTTGACCAGTGCGCCCATCTTGAGGCTACCAGAGGAGGGCATTGGGTACGTAGTTTACTGCAATGCAACAGGGACCAGAATCGTGTGTTTTATGATGCAGGAGTGAGAAGTTATCGCGTATGGTTCATGACAGACGAGACAACACGGGCAGAACTATGCTACCCATGACCTAGAGTTAGCAGTAGTGGCCTTTTCCTTGAAGATGTAGTGGCACTATCTGATGGGAGAGCATTTTACAGTCTACTCTGACCACCAGGGTCTCAGGTATATCTTCTCATAGAAGGACCTGAATCCGAGACATCGATGATGGCTTGAGTTCCTCCAGGACTATGACTTCAAGATATTCTATACTCCTGGGAGGGGGAACTTTGTAGAAGATTCTTTTAGGAGGAGATCAGGCATTCAACTGCTAGGAGAGGCGACAGAGCAGCTGGCTGCATTGCAGATATCCTTTGTGGATAGAGATGGAGTAGCCTTCCTGTAGTCTCTCACAGTCACTCCTCCACTTCTTCAGTGAATCAGAGAGGCGCAACATGGGGACGTTGACTGTGAGGTGTGACATGCTCAGATATACTCAGGGAAGGAACCTGATGGATTTTATGAAGGTGGGGAACACGTCATAATCTTTAAAGGACGGACCATGGTACCATTTTCACTACAGAAGGAGGTTTTGAGCGAGTTCCACACTTCCCCTCTTGCAGTAGATCTAGGAGTGGTGAATATATATCAAGACCTCAGATGATAGCACTGGTGGCCAGGTATGAAGAAAGAACTATCAGAGTTTGTCTCTCAATGCCTCACTTGTCTGCAATTCAAGGTGGAGCACTAGGTTCCAGCAGGCTTGGTTCAGCCCTTAGAGGTTCAAGAGTAGAAGTGGGATGAGATATCCAAGGATTTAGTGATGGGACTTCCACGTACATCCAGAGGACATGACTCTATCTGGGTGTTCAAAGACCGAATCACCAAGTCGGCCCACTTTATACCGATCAGAGAGTAGGGCTCAATAGAGATCATGGGACGCCTCTATGTTCAAGAGATCGTATGGCTTCATGGTGTGCCATCTACTATCGTCTCCGATCTAGATACTCGTTTCAGTTCCTGGCTATGGAAGGGGTAACAAGAGGCTTTTGGGATGCATCTTCGCTTGAGCATCGCCTTCCATCCTCAAATGGATGGTTATACTGAGAGGACCATTCAGACTCTCGAGGACATGCTCTGTGCATGTGTCCTGGACTTTGGTCGCAGTTGGGAGGATCACTTACCCTAGGTGGAGTTTGAGTACAACAACAACTACCACTCCACCATCGTGATGTCCCCTTACGAGGCACTGTACGAATGAACATACAGATCACCTCTGTGCTGGACTGACCCATGGGAGTCAGCACTTGTAGGACCAGAGATGGTGCATGCTATGACGGAGAAGGTGAAGATCATCCAAGAGCAGATGAAGAGTACACAGAGCATACAGAACTCCTATGCTGATAGGATATGGAGACCACTAGAGTTCGAGGATGGTTACCACGTCTTCTTACGGGTCTCATATCGATGAGGTCTATGGAGATTTGGCCAAGGAAGCAAGTTATATCCATGATTTATTGGGCCGTTCCAGGTTATCAGTAGAGTAGGAAAGGTGGCTTACCACCTGGACCTTCCACCTCAGTTGCACCGGGTGCACGACGTCTTCCATGTATCTCAACTGAGGGGATACGTACACAAAAATTCCCACATCATCGACCATAGGGAGCTGGACATCAATGATGGGGAGACTTTCAAGGAGGTTCCAGAGGAGATTGAGGATTGACAATATTGAGTCCTGTGTGGATGGTCGATTCCTCTGGTGTGCATTCGCTTGCAGCACGGGAACCACCAGAAGAGTACATTGGAGCTGGAGGCTCAGATGCGTGCTCAGTACCCCGAATTGTTTCCCTGGTGCATGTTGTAGCTTTATGAGGACGTAAATCCCTGAGGTAGGGGTAATGTAAAGACCCATAAATTTCAATGAAATTTTCTTCTTAAATTCTTTGTAATTTTACGAGTCCGCAGTTTCTGACGGTGCCTTATTCCGAGGCCCGGTGTGCCCAGAATCAATTTCTGAAGTTGTGTTCACGTATGTTCAGTTAACGTACGTGCAAATTTTTATATCTTTTGAACCAGTGCTCAAAATTGAAATATGAGGACACCGATGAACTCGTAGCGCCAGTAATCGCTTAAGGATACCTTTACTGTAGCTGCGTTTGGTCGAGAACGAAAGTTAATTTTGGGGATTCTTAATAAATTAAATAAAATAATGTATGGCATAATTTTATTTAGTTGGTGGTTATTATATCCAAAGGGAAGTTGAAGGTGGGCCCCACCCCCCACATAACCTCCCATGGAAGGATATTGTGTGGTGGGGCCCATATGAACACCAAACCCCTCAACTTCCCCTAAAACCCCCATTTAACTCTTAAAACTCTCCACCTTCCACCCTCCCTTATAAAGATGCAAACACTCCCTCAATTAATTAACATTTAATTAATTGGATCATCTTTTTGAATTGTTTTGAAATTCATGTCAAGGATAAAAATAATACCCAAAGCTATTATTTTTAGTTATCCCTGTACATTTTGGTGGAGCCTTGGAGAATAGAGAGAGCCTTCTTCCCACGAAAAACATGAAGAACATCCTCTCCAATTCTTCAACCGAGGAAAGAACGTGAGGCAATTCCCACGAGGAACACCCATCTTCCTTTATCTTCCTCCGCGTCAAGGGAGAAGATTCCACCCGTGAAGAACATCGCCAACAATGACGCTTCCTCCTCGGATGCACCCTGACATCAATGAATCGACGTCGTCGTCAACGAACGAACATAAAATCAAGGTAGGGGGATTTGATTACTTTAAATTATTACCACGCACTTCGATGCTTACTTTGTTTGACAGTGGCCTTTTGTTATCATTTAACACGGAGGGTGTGGGCCAAACAAACATGGACTGACGTCCCTCCGTTGGTTCATATTGTTTGACATCGGAGGCGGAGGAGGCACATCCCCGTCGCACCGCGCAGAGGGTAACGTGTATGCAGCGCCTTCGCGCCGCGGTGGAGATGCAAAGGCGGCTGACTGAGCTGGATACCATGGAGCTGGGCAGCAGGCCGACTGGCAGCCCGCTGGAAAAACGCAGCGCCTGAAGGCACCACGTGGAGGAAAACCGCCGCCCGCATCCGAGGGGCACTCGGTCGGAGAAGAACTGGCTGGCCTCATGCCGACTGGGCTGGAAGAACCAGTCGACTACTGCCGGTCAGGCTAGAGGATCATGGCGCCCACATGTGACACACGATGGGGGAATTATGGCCCACAACCACATGTCGTTCAATGACGAACCGACCGCTCGCCTGCCGGCTGGGCTGAAGAACCGTGACGCCACTTGGCACCACGTGGGAAGAACATCAGCCCGCTGTGTGGGCCGCTCGCGCTGGACAGAATCAGCCGGCTATGGCCGGCCAGGTAGAGGAGGGGCGGCGGTGTTTGGCTCCGCCGGGCAAACCGAACCGTCCCGCAGCATGGGCAGGGTCCGCGGGTGGGCCGCGCCCCACCGGGCTGGGTCGAAACCCTAACTAGGTCGGACCCACCAGGCCGGGTCTGCGGGTGGGCCGCGCTCCACCGGGCCGGGCCAACCCCCAGCCGGGGCGGACCCGCCAAACTGGGTTGGGGCGACCCGCCACAGCCCATTCAGCTTAACGGGCCGGGCCCGACTTCACTTAAATGCGAATATCTTCAAGACCGTACATCCGAACGACGCACCAACTATGGAACTGGGACCGTTGCGACGAGTTTGTCCTTTTGTGATACTTTAGTTTTGGACAACTTTGGATAACTGTCAGGTTTGGATCATGTGTAAATCTAACCCAACCCCTGGAACGATAAAACCAATAACTCTCAGATCGGGCGTCCGATTGACGCGTCGTCTGTCGTGTTGGGTTTATTTTGATGAGACTGAACTTTGGGCTACATAAACATAGCGATTAGTGATAGTTGATATATCAACTCCCTTTTCTCGAGGAGGGGACCCTCCTGAAATCGAGCGTGCTGTGTGCGGGAACCCTAGAGCTGGCTGCGATTGCGATTACTACTGTACTAGAATCCTCTGTGGGTTCGACGACGACCACTATTGTACTAAAATAATGTGTGGGTTCGATAGTTCTGACTTCTGTTCCTGTATCCTGTGTGGGTCTGATAGAATAGCTAGTTCTGTATCCTGTGTGGGTCTGACAGCTTAGACGAGATAACTGGTCTTGTATCCTATGTGGATCCGACGGCTTAGTTGGTCCTGTATCCTGTGTGGGTCCGACAACTTAGACGATCGAGTGGATACATATGATCATCTATATCTCTCTACTATTGTGGCATACATGTGTTAGCTGAGTCATGTCTTTCAACCATTATCATTGTGGTGATTGGCTTTACTTCCTTTGTGGAATTGGTTTGTGCTTGGGCTCGAGAGTTAGAGCCAGGATGAGATTGGTAACTTAGGTATATGTATGGGCATATAACTAGGTGGGGTTGGTTGATACTTCATTATTATATCTTTCTTCTTTTGTTTATCCTTAGTGGATATTGTGAGACCTTACAGGTCTAGGGGTCCCTACTGAGTATCGTTATACTCACCCCAGCACGGGCTATGCCCACACCTCATTGTGTTGGATGCAGATGACGGACAACACTGATGGAGGTCGAGAGCGCTACGACTAGATGGTACCTGGAGGTGGATCTTGAAACGAGTCGGCACACAGAGGAGACTAATGGACATGAGTGCTGAGGTGGCCATTTGTAACTACCCTTCAGGTAGGAATCCCGTAGGATGATCCCAAAGCTGCTCTTTACTTTCAGCTATTTGTCCCTTTTTACTTGTACTTGTTTTTCAGTTGGGTTTGTATACTAGCCCATTTACTTTACAGTACACTCTTTTCTATTCAGTTTTACTTAGTGTTTACTTCCTATTGTGTACTCTATTGTGTTTATTTACTTTTATAAAGGCAATTCCTTCCTATCTTAGGAATTTACACCTTTGGTGCTAGTCACCAGCCCCTGGACTATGGAAGGCGGGCTTGGGGTAGTCACGACACGGGCCCCGAGGACGGGTCGTGACAAAACATGTAATGGAATTTTTATTTAAAATTATGAATTACTGATAATAATAAATTAGGGAAATTAAAATTAAATGTCTAATTAGGGGATATTATTTAAAACATATCAAAAGGATTTTTGATAATTGATATGACCATGATTTAAATAATAAATATGCTATTGTTTGGATGTTTACATAGTAAAATGATTCTTCCCCATATAAAATATCTACGATTTAAAAATTTATAAAAATTTGAAAGTTGGTGTTTTACAAATTTCAAGGAACAACCAGGACATTATCAACATTATTATATAGATAAACCACATACATTCCCTAAATCCAACACCCATATTGACAATAGAATTATTAATTACATTTCCCTACCTATAAACACAGGTCACTATAAAGTTAATTTTCTTACAGTAATCCATAAAATCCATTCAATATTCTTTTAGCCTCCAAAATGGGGAGGACATATTAAGTTAAATTCCATGAATAATCAATATTGTTCCTAAATCCAGCTAGATATTTTTTAGTAGTTAATATTTTAGTATGGGTTTCCAATATGACACCTTCCATCTATTCTTTAAATGTAACTGCGATCCCATTATCCTTTGAAAATCCTGAGGGAACTTTTCCTTTTGTGTCCTTGAAAATTTTCATATTTCCCAAAGGTCCTGAGTTACCCTTATAATTACGATATGTATTGATATTAATCAAACCTTATATGGGGGGGGGGGGGGTTCCACATAGTGGAAATATAGATAATTTAGGCCTTGATATACCTCACATGCCCTACCTATCAAAGACAGATAACTCCTTGATTTAATTCCTAGCCCGACCTACTTACTTAGAACATTGAAGCCTTACAAAAGTGACAATGTTCCTCATAAATGTATTTATCCTAATTTCATTTCCATCATACCTAATGGAAATATTTTTCCATAATAACACATGCCAAGCCATCATAAGAGAACCACCTAAAAAATTCTTGTAATATGATTATCAATCTTACAGGCTAAAACAGGTTAGAATATATTTAAAATCAAACTCATAAAATTGATCCTCTTCAAATAAACTCAATATAGTTGTCCAAATAACTCTTACAAAAGATATTTGAAAAATGAAATGATCAATGGAGTTTTCTTACACCTTGAAAACATGGAACATTGAAATAATATTAGACCTTATCATCATAAGGAATGTGTCCACAGTGAGTTTAATTTTTGATTATCTCCAGTTAATTGTGAATTAGGACGAAGTGATTTATGGTGTATTAGTGAAGCTAAGACAATGATCCAATTACTAATTTATTCTAATGAAAAGTCAATAATAAAACTTATAAGAGTGATAATCATGTCCTATTGATGTATGAATACATTATTTATACTATTTATATTGTGATATGATCCTAAAACAACCATATAAGATGTTTCTCATTGAACAAAAAACTGGTGAATTTTATTCAGTATATATACATTAGGATCCCAAATCATCCCTCAGATGTTGTCAATCAATAGAGAACCAAGCCAATTTTCTTTCCAGAATTTGACGCTTTAGTTAAAGGAAGTCATCCATCGACTAAGCTTCTTCACATCCACAAAGTTCATTTTAATATATGGCCCAATAGAATAAAAAAAGTACTGAAACTTCATATATTTGATAATTATAATGAATATTATCTTCAATAATTTAGTACTATGTGAATAAGTATTCATTATTCTCCAGATGAAATTTTACTTCAATACTCAACTAAAAAGGATCAGATTCTTAATGCACAAACTGTCCTCTTTTATATATTTATATAAAGTACTCCACATGAAAATAACTAGTTTCCTATCCTAAATAGACGCACTCTATATAATTTTATGAATTCAATGTTTCTTACCTTGATCGATGAATTATACCATTTATAACCTATTAAGGAGTAGATCATCCTAAGAATATAAATTCCCTAATCAAGTTAAACTCTCTTATATAGGGAGAGGTATTTCACTTTCTAAGAGATGAGATATCATTTATTCCTATTAAAATATACCTAAAGTGTGACACATTGGGGAAATCCTAAAATAGTGTAATTCTAAGATAGTCAAATAATAATATTCCCTCAAAAATACTAATTTTCTCTTAATACACGACTTCCATTGATTATTAAAATTGTGATTGAAGAAAACTAAAGATTTATTTGATATAATATTCTTGTTTTATATCATGAACCTCTATTCAATAACCCCTTGGTATAATTAATACTTTTCATTCCCATTAATGAAACAAAATTAAATCATCAATAGAGAATAAGTGGGATGGGTATCTCAAGCCCCTCTTAACTGGAATGGTTTTAAGGAAACCATGTTCATATATGTTGATGAGACATCAGTATAGATAGTCTTCAATAATAATAAATAAGAAACTAGAAAAGGGTCCATTTAAACTAATTCCACTTGACAATGAAATGTGACATGCATGGATTCCATTAAGAAGTCATTTTATAATATTAATTGGGATTTTTTGACTGGGGTTTTTCATAGGTTTGGTTTTAGTAGTCTATTCATGGTCATATATTTATTTAAATTCCATATAAAATTAAAATATGATGTTTTTCATATTTTAAATAAATATAATGTGATTATATTTATTTTTTTATCTAATGTAAATAATTTATTACTAAACTATAAAGGGTTTATAATTTATTTATTTAATAATTCCTTATAAATTATTTATCTCATGTTTAAATATATTAATTGGTCACTTATTGTTGTTATTATCATATTTATTCAAGAATATAATTTTTATATTATGAATTTTTATATATTTTATTTTAAATCTATAATCCACTTATATAAATTTTTATACATGTATTTAAGGAGTTACATGCTTGGTATGATTATTGATTTAATATTATTTTACCTTTAAATAGGCTTTTACAAGGTTATGAGAATGAGAAAAGAAGTTAATTATAGTTTATAAATATTTATATTCAAAAGTATGGTGGAGTTTAAGGATATCTTGTGTAAAATATCCTAGGGTAGATGGATTTTGGGACAAATTACTGAATGAACAACAAGCCTTTTCATTTTCTAGAAAATTTATTGGTGTAATTCTATATCTTCAAGATTACTCATAAGGGGTTGTTGATTTAATATGATTCCAATACCTAATAAGAAAGGGTTTCATATAATTTATAATGGGGATAGATTACGGAAAGAATAACTATATATGAATTTTAATTTTGGTTAGTAATAAAATATATGAATTTTCTAAGAAGATTAACATAAACATGGTTTGAAAAATTTTATTTTATGGAAGGAGTAATATTTCAAACAAAATAATTAGATTTATGGATTTATGTCAAGGGAATAAAAATATGTAAGATGTTTATATTAACTCCCCTTTAAAATAACTATGTTTCATATTCACTCCAAAGAAAAAAAAATTCAAGACCTCAACCATCCAACCTGGTTGGTCATGCTAAATCTTGGCGAACCAAGATTATATATTTCAATAAATAATGTAATGTGTGACCCTAATAGGATTATGTAACATTTTTTGTTGTTTTCATTGGGATAAAATTAAATGGGAGAAGATAATTGGTTGAGGATACTGGATTTATAAAATTTAGTTTATCCACATAATCATCTGAATGAGGAATTATCTACTCATATACCCAAGATTCATATATTATCCAATTGGTATAGTGGACTACCTAAACAATTTTTTGATTCATTAAAGTGTAGAGTGACCCATAGAATATTAAAAAATAATTCTTGTCCCATTAACAGATTTTATGGATTTAAAATGTATAAAATTTTTAGTGTGAAAATATATAATAAAATTCATTATTAAATGAATATAAATCATGATACCTATTTCATAAATGTTACTATTGTAGATATACCTACATCATAAATATCATTAAGATTAAATTTATGATGAATCCTTCTAAAATAGAAGTTTAATGTTAGAAACTCCTTATACTAGTATATAATATAAAGAATAATTCTTAAGGAAATTTATATGTGTTAGAGTAATACCATCCCATGTAACGTGATGTTAAATATATTCAAAAAATGAATCTATATGCTTATAGTAAATATAATATGATTCCCTCAAGGTGTTAGAGGAATTAAATGAAAGATTACCAGTGGAACATTATTCTACACCCATATACTACATGTGATTGAGTATACTAGTAACATAGTGAGAAATAAAATATTACATAATGTTTTATCTAGATATAAAATTAGAATTGAAGAAGTCGTTGTTTTTTGGAAAATGTTAATGAGTTCAGGAAATATTTTCCATATTTGTAAAACCATGTTTCAAGACCACTAAGACGGGTGGGGGTGAATTAGTAATATATTTTTATGAAGGAATCAAATTTAGTTTGAAACCTTAGATCAATCAAGTTCTTGATCCTATCCTTCTTGTGTTTCAGAGATTCACCCAAATTATGTATTAAATAAAGGCACATAAGCATAAGGATTAACAAGAATTAATATAAAATCCCACTCATTTCTTTGATTTCTTAGTCACCACGATAAAAAACTCTATAATATCTCCACAAGTGGTTACAAATCCATGGAATATTAATGTACCATACACATAGAGCCAAAAATTGTTTTGGACCATATGTCACATAGGTTATCTTGTCACTTAACACTTCCCCTCTACAAATATAACCCAAAATAATAAAGTTATTTTTTTCAGGGTTTCTTCTGAACCACTACAAAAATTACATCCCATCATGAATAGACTATAAAAACTATTTTTCATGTGTATAAAATTTTTATATACACTCAGATCTTTATAATAACATAAACATATGGCTTTATCACCTCTTCATATCTTCACATGATCTAGTTCTTCTCAGCACATTTAATACTTAATCACACATGGCATATTCTATGTAAAAACATATTTATAGATGAATTATAATTTTTTTTGGTAAATTGATGTTTTTTGGATGGGTTTATATAATAGTTGTGGGTTGAAATGCTGTTATGTAGGATTTAATATAAAAAATGATGTTTTGTATATGGTTTAAGGTTGTTTGGACGTCCAAGTGGTTCATCTGAATACAAGAGGTGTGTCTGGGGGGACTAGGAAATATAAATGAGTATATACAAAGTATTCATTGTTTCAAATAGTCATTAATTATATGAAAGTGGTTCATAGGGTGTCCCTGGGGGAGTGATGATTTGAATAGGGGATAATAGAGAGGCTTGAGGACTTCACCCCAAATTTCATAATGTGACTTTAGAAATCACACGTTGAATGTTTAACAATTGTTTTTTGTAATATTTAATAGGACATCAAGTCCTATTTCTTAAGATGAATGTGATTCATATAGAGGGATTTGACCATTCCCCCTACCTCATTTCTCATATATTTTAGGTAGTTCTAATTATGGTTCAACAACATTAATGGAAAGGTTCTTCCTCATCCTTCCCTTCCCTTTTCCCTTGGTTGTTTATATTTTTTTTGAATTTTTATTTGAGGTATTTCCATGGATTCAACTAGAGTATAGTGAAATATATTATTTCTGATGGGGATCTCACTTAGCCTAGCTAGAGGAGAACCTTAGATGATTTCTTAATGTTGTTAACATTCTTTTATGTGATGCTATATCACAATTTATATTTTTTAATGGTTTTCGTAATACATTTAATTATTGGGATATCCAATCGGTAATATTAATATTTTATTTTTCATGTACTAGGTCTGAGTTTATGTTAATAGTGGACCAAACCTTGTTTTCAATGGTTTTATCATGACAAGATGCAATGAACCAGTTAGTGTTTTCTATATATACCGAGTTTTAATTAAATTAGTTAATAAATTTTATATGTTGTAATTATTGAATGATTTATACTCAGTTTAGGTTAGGGGAATAGGGTAATGAGATTACCTTTTTTGATCATAGATGATCATTTTTGATAGTTTTCTTGGAGAAATTAAAAAGGGGGAAAGGATTTGTCTTATGTAGGTTGTCTTGTATACCTTCCCTTATAGATTATTCATGATTTATAATTCATTTGAAATGTGGTATATACATTGAGGTTATTGAGCATATTTGAAAAAATATTTAATTTTTAAAGTGAATGAATGGGTATAATTTACAAAGTGTGATTTCCACCACGGTTTATAGTGTTAGCTTGATCTCCAGGGAAATCAATGGACAATGCCTTGACATGGGATTTGTATAGCCTAGTTTGATGGAACAATGGATATAGATGATGGGTTTAGTGAGTGAACTGAACTTGTGAGCCTCTAATTATTGAGACAGGTCACATTCCATAGAGAAACATACTTTAACTCAAGGCTTTAGTTACGATTAAGGGCCCACTTGAGGTTCTTTTAATGAACAATGATGGAGGTTACCTGAGTGGGTTCTTTTAGGATAGACTTACATTGATAGTGTGTGTATAGTTATGGGCAGAGATGGTTTTGGGTGTCACATAGAACCTAAAATGACATTTATGTTATATGGTCTAGTGTTGATAGTGGTTGTCATGATAATTCAAAGAACCCAAATTATATTATACTTTTATAGTTAATTATAATAAGTGATTTCCCAAGATTCCTTGGAATCAACCGTTGGGATTAGAGATGAGGTGATTTCCTAGGATGATTGGGAATGACTTTATGAGATGGATGAATCATTGGGAGATCCGATATAGTTGGGATCTGGTATCATTATCTTTTGGGGGTAAATTTCAAGATCATATTTCATCCATAGTTATGTATGATATAGGATTTGATCCCTAGAGGTGGTACCAAGGATCCAATATTAGTGTAATGTGATTTCATATTATAATAATTCCATGAAATATAGAGTTCCTTTTATACTTTAATACAATTTGGAATTCCTAGGTAATGGGATTTGAATAGAGATATGATCTAAACCATGAAAATTCCCAGGATTATCAGGATTATAATAGTGGTATGAGGTGTCGATGGGAATATATCCAAAAAAATGGATGTTTGAAATCCTAGGGGTGATTGTTTTATCCCTATAATTAATGTTTAGGATACACCATATGATCGAGTTGATGAACCCATGATGGATTTTCTAAGGATTCATGAGTTATTTTATTGATATGATAATGACCATAGGATCTAGGTAGGGTATTCCATTTGATTTCTTGGGTCACCAAAGAATCAATCATTCCTAGAAGTATCGGATTTCTTAGGTACTACCCCTCTTAGGAATCTATCATTGGACTAACATCGAGAACGCCTAGGTACTACCATGGTGTTCATCATAATGTCTTGGGGATGAGGGAATCTTGATGAAACCCCATGGTACATTAATCATTAATGGTAGCGTGAGAATGGGATCCCCAAAGAGAGGATAGAGGTTTCCCTGAGGTGATTGTCATTCTCAGAGACATTATAGTGTTGGATGAGGTAGGAATGGTCAATTAAGATCATCGAGCTAAGTGTCAATGATATTTAATTGGAATGAAACATTATATATATATTTCTATGAGGTAGTGATGATACAATAGAGTTAGAATCACCCTAATGTACTTATACACGCTCCGATATTAGGCCAATGTAGGTATTTTATTTATTAATTTGTTAGTGTTCGGCATTTTATTAATTATTTATAACTCAACATGTCACAAAAACATATCATTGTATATACCAATTAGTATGGGAAAATTTTGGTGGTGCCCTACTAAGTTTTGTATTCACACCCCCCTTAGGACAACATGGTACATGGATACCCAATAATATTTCACATGGTCATTACAGGAATATATTAGGATGTGGTAAGGGATAGCATGGTTGAGTGGTATAACTCAGATATTATCATAGATTAGAAGTGTTATGGCTTGGAGATTTTATAGTTCCCAACATATTGTTATTTTATTTATTTTGAATATGTTACCGGACATGTGGGAAGTTTTATGCTGTATATATAGCATGATTATTCAAGTATTTTATTTCATTTAACTTATTATCAATCATGTTATATTTTTTTTATTCTTAATTTAGCTTATCATTATGGATATTATTATGTTTTTTATTATTATATTATGAATTCTGATAGAAGGGAATTATTTCCCCTCATACTTACTTAGACCCCCACAACTTGTTAGAGGCCTCTAGCATTCAGGGTGACATATTTGAGGTCACATGATGGTGCAATATAGATACTTTTTAGAGTAAATTAGGATGGGGTGTTTAAAGTGGTATCATTTTTTTTATTTCTTTATAATAATATTTTGAGACATGGTGGACTAGTGACATATGAATTTGTCAGAGCTTGTGACTGACCTAGGCTGGTGCTCATGCACACATTTCCTAATAGATGTCCAGGTTACCATGGGTGTGGGATTGATTTTTTATTCCTGAGATGTTATGGTTGAGATGAATTACACCTAGAAAGACACACATGATGATTTAGATTTTTGATTTACAGTTTATAGACTCATTATCTTTGATCATTGGTAAGAGGATTGTTTTTTGATTTTTGGATCTTGGAATCTAGAGGCAACGTTTATCTCATTCATCATATCAGGCATGTAGGATCCACAAGATAATGACCTACTATTGTGATTTTTTTCACTAACACCTATTTCTCATCTATTTAATGTGTATACCAATTTCTTTGATTAAGTTTTCATATATAATTATTTGGTGGAATTATAATTAGTTGGAAAAAATTATATATTTGTTTTAATCAGGTGGCATGTCTTACAGATCATATAGTGACCAAGGTGGTATGGTCTCTTCAGTAGTGGATGAGATAAGACCCTAATAGGTTAGTAAAGATAGTTTTTAACTTAGTGGAAAACCATAATAGGGAGAGTTTTATGTAGGTTTGGATACTTAGAGTACTAGTGACAACCTATATGATGGTTTCAGATATACTATCAAATTGTATTCTACTAAACTGAACTCATCGTTGTAGTCTCACCTAGATATAGATCATCTAGGATGATGTTTTCATTTGTGGTAATAGTGTGACCCAATCGTATAGGGGGTAGTCTATTGTCTATAATTTCAGAAAGGGTGAGTGTCATGGTTTTTTTATTTAATGTACCATTAATAACCTATATAGTGTTTTCCAATATATCTTGGAATGAAACTCATATTAATCAAACTAGGTAATGGTAGGTTTTTGGTAACATATCATCTTAGGGTGATTCTAAATGAATGTATATGTTTTTCTCATTAAATTATAAGTTTTTATATTTAGTTTGTTCCTAAAAAATCATATGGGGTATAATCTTATTGATTGGAATTAAATTATAAATAACATAACCTAATGACTATGGTTCCTTGACATGAATCACCCCATATGATGTTTTGGGGGATCATCTTGAGTTTTTGATCCTCAAGGGGTAGTTTTATTGATGGAATCTTGGGGAGAATCAATGGCTTGGTATGCTGTTGAGATGGAATGTGATTTCACTTCATAAGTGAGGCCCCTGATAGGGTGTTGGAATGTGATATGACATATGATTATGGGAAGGGACTCAAGATGTTTCTTATGAATTATAACCTTAGTGAGACCTAGTGTATGGAATATAAGGGAGGACCTATATACCCTCTTGATGTAAATCAATGATTAGTGATTTAGAGGATTTTATTGACTAAGGGAAACCCATGTAACTGCATAACCTACAGGTACTAGTGCCATTCAGATGGAAATAATGGGTAGATTTATTCTGACGAGATAGATTCATTAGAGGTGCTACTAGTAATGGTATCATCATGGTCTACCTAGGGGTTTCATGAGGAACTCAGGGTGAATTAGTGTTGAGGTTATCCATTGAGGTCAGGACTATTTGGGACCCTTCCTTTATTGACCTTAAATGGTTTTTTGAATGGAGTTGGAGCATAGGTGAGTTCATGTGTTTTGGAAAGACATCAAATGGTGGAGGATGAAGTTATAGGACTTCAAATTAGTGAATCCCAACTTGGAAGAAGCGTTTTAAGGGAGACACTGACATGATGAGTTGATATACTATAGATTTTGGTCAACCCAGTTTTATGATTAATGGATCCAATGAGCATGATTCAAGTGATTTATTGGGTGGTATGGGATTATAAACTCATGATGCTTGATTATATGGGAATGTTATGTTCTATTTTTACATGACACTCTCTTGCATTTTAATTTTTTGTATAATTATTTGTGAGCCAAGGATTGTTAGAGTTAGTGAGAAAATTATGGACATGGCAGCTTAAGGTTATGTGGATATAGGAAATGTCCCTTTATAGTAGTGGTGACATATGAGGTTGATGGGGTTTAATTGAATTTTTGATCCAAAAATTAGTCCTTTATGGGTGTTTCTTGGGAATAATTGATCGTGGATTAGTAGGAGTAACATTTTTTTAATTATGGAACCCATTTAAGTAGTGCTTGAGGAGTGGTATAAGTACATCAATATAGAATTGATTACAACATAGGATTTTGGAGGGTGATAATCATTTTTTATGAATTTTAGATGTTACCCATGATCATTTTCCATGTGATAAGAATAGTTACTTATTAACTATTAGTGTTAGCACTCTGGTATAAGTGAGAAAGTCACATTTAGCCATTCCCTAAATTAGTGGATGGAGTGAAGGCATGAAAACATGTACATAAAATAAGAAGGGTAATTTGTGTGGATATATTTGTTGTCATATTGTCGATATGGATTTTTTATTCTAGTGATATGTGAATTTTATTTATCAAGTCCCATATAGATTCCCAATCTTAGACTTGAATAAGAAAATAGATTGATTCAGTGGATTGGTAATAGGATCAAGGTATTTTTAAAACAATCCAAAGATGGTTCAAGAGGTGAACCTTGGTTTTTGGTATGGTTTAAGTGGTAAATCTATTTTTTTCAGGTATTTGGGGGGAGAATGAAGTAAAAAATTTAGGAAAGTTGTATGATGAGATGAAAATCCAAGGGAAAGCTAGTGAATCTTGTACAGTGTATTGGGAATGTCTTTTTTGGTACGAAGAAATTATTTCAATGTTTTTTGGGGAATTTAAAGAAGTGTCAAACATATATGGGCATTATTCATGGGTGTTGGATACACATTTAATTAATTATGGAATTGGATTTTAGCGATAGTACCAGATTTTGGAGGGTATTTTTATTTGTGGTGTGGTGTGGTGGGACAAAAACCACATTGAGATTGTCATTGTGTCACAAAAAATGTATTGGAATGATGATCTTGATTATGGAAAGCTTCATCAGTTGGAATTGGCTTTGATTACTTGAGTTTTATAGTGTGAATCACCATAATTCTGATGATGAGTTTGATGACACTATCTAGTCTTATAATGGATAAGTTCTATGTAGTGTTATCTATGGGTTCTTGTGATTTTTATGAGTAGTGTACTAGGTTATGGTTAATGAACCACCTCAAATTAGAGTTTACTAGTGGAATATCATATTACATTCCTGATTAGAGCATGAAAAACTAAGCATGCAACGGTTCCCAAGTAGGTCAAGTGTGTTGATTGATATTATATAAAGACATCAAATGGAAGAAAAGTGATATGTTAGAGAGAATGTAAAACACAGTGTTGGCATAGGTTGAAAATTTTAGAGGGAATTCTAATTTTAACTTATTTGGATGATTCATTTGGAGGATAATGTATGAAAATTGAATTTTGTTGTTTTTCATGACAAAAATGTTCCATTTAGACATGGTTTGAGTATCAATACATGTTTTAGGCTTTAGGTGAATTCTTGAGGAGTTTTGGGGTTCTAGGGCTAATGAAAAGTGAAACTGTAGGCCATTAATGGTGTGAATATGGAATTTATGTCATGAAATGGGTTAATGGGGTGTTCTATAGGAATTTAGAATGTGAAAAAAGACCGGAAAGGAGTCCCAAAACTTCGCATGAAATGTGAGGGTGTGATAATAGGATTCCTATAGTGAAAGTTAAAATATATATATAAATATAATTTTAATTTTTAAAGATGGGATTATCACCCCTTTTATTTAGATGAATGTGATGTGTGTAGTGGGACTTATTTAGACCTACCCCTCCCTCATTTATCCTCAATTTCAAATAGTTAATATGTGATTCAGTGATATCAGATGTATGTTTTTTCCTCATCCTTCCCTCCCATTTTTCATTCCTTTATCATTTTTATTTTCTTGCATTTCCATTTTTGGTTTTTGAATCAATTCCACCATAGAATGTTGGAATACACCATTTGTTATAGTTACTCACTCATCTACATTAGAGGTGAACCTGAGACAAGGTATTTATGCCATCACACATCATTTTCTTAACGGTAAAATAAAGAGCACTGTCGTGGGAACCCTCAAATGATTAGTGTGATTTTCGGGTACTTAGGTGCAGTATAGTGGCTGACCAAGGTCGTCTCTCAAAGGAGGAAGTGAATTTAAATT
This sequence comes from Viscum album, assembly GCA_963277665.1. Taxonomy (NCBI): domain Eukaryota; kingdom Viridiplantae; phylum Streptophyta; class Magnoliopsida; order Santalales; family Viscaceae; genus Viscum; species Viscum album. The sequence goes on from OY728160.1 coordinate 718,575,967, forward strand.
TTATTAGAGGTATTATAGAAATAAAATAAAATAGAATAAAAACACTACTTGAAAGGATGTGGGTGGTTGTTTATAGTTTATGAATCTAGAGGGAATTTGCTGGAAGAAGATTGTATTTTTTTTTGTTTTTAGTTTTGAAATGAAGTTCGATTAAAATGACACAACAAAAAGATGTTTTTTAAGAAAATATTTTAAAAGGAATAATCGATCTAACTCTACCTATTCATTCACTTATTAATCATTATCATTTAAATCAATATCAACTTAATTATGATCCCCTAATTTGTTATCCCTCGAACCCTACGAGAGTTAACTTAACCACAAAGAATAAATTACTTAAACCCTAGTCTAGCTTCGGAACACGCAATCGCAACACCCAGCATTGATTGTTGTTCTAAGGTTAGCTTATGGTCAGTGGTTAATTAGAGAACATATACATTCTGGAAATGAGGATGAATTTTGTTTAGGGATTATATTTTAACTCTACAAATTTATCCCGTATGGTCTTGTATTACCGATTAAGATCACGCTCTCACAATTTACACAATTCCCGACCTCGCCTGTTTTCTATTAATTGTTCAATTGCTTGCTTAGTTTCTTACAATTTAAAAACACAATTCATGGATCATATTAATTGAATTAAAATATCTCAATGATTCGAAATAATTAAATGAAGAAGGATAGAAGTTGATCGATTACTAAAAAGAACTACTCTTCCCTGGGCGGTGTAGTCCTCGTGGAGACGTTTTGCATAAGCAAAGGATTGAAAGGGTAGAACCCAATATTGTATCCAATATTGATTCCAACCAAATTAAGAGGATTAATAGAATAATAAGAGGGAAGAACACAAAATATTATTTGAAGAAAAATTCAAGAAACAAACAGGAAATAAAATAAATACAAAGAAGAGGTGGGAGAGGAGAGCCTTTTTGGAAGAGAGTTTTGCACAAATTCTTACTTATTCCAAGAGTTGTGAGGGGCTCACAAGAGACAACCTTTCCGCCACACCTTCCCAAAGCTTCGAACATCCCTCCCAAATAGTTTAAACCCCCTTTAAATAGATTTTGTGAGGGCTAGGGTTACATAACTTTTTAAGTGTGAAATGAAAAACTCGGCCAAATATTTTATTCCACGTTTTACTGCCTAGTTGACCTCCAAAACGCATGAATTGACCGGCTATCCAGAAGGATGATTTGTGAAAAATCATATCCCTGAGCATTCCTCAAAATTTGGGCTCAATCCAATCCCGGATGTTGAATATATGGCCCTAATACAGAACTCATGTCCATTCTGTCGAGTCCAGCCCACCATTGTCTTAATGGCCCATTTACTCCATGCAAATGCACTATTTAGCTCTAGTGTCCTGAATAAAAGTTGTACGAAATTAATCTAGTAACACTGTTACCAAATTTAAAATTCCAATAATAAATATAAAAATATTTATCTTCGAAATACTACAGTGCACTATAAAGGGTAAAACTGGAATTTTCACCAAATTTTCAAATGAATTATCAAATCCCAAATATTTTATAAATAAACATATTTAACACAATGTGAGGAAATTATATAATTTATTATTAATAAAATATTTAACAAAATAGTGTTTTATCAACTCCCCCACACTTACCCTTTTGCACGCCTGGGCAAAACCTCATGTCAAGTAAACATCAATATCAAATCAAAACCAATTTTAAAACACATATCATTGGGATCCGTAAATTCCGCACCAAGAATCAAAAGATATCATGCCTCATAAAAAACCTTAATTCAAGTTCTCTATTAATATCATTCAATATATTTCCACTTCATTTATCCTCCCATGCACAAAACACTTACCTCACTTGAATTTTCTCTCATCACTCAAATATCAATTTTTTTTGCAATGTCTTTCTCATCCAAACTCATACAAGGGTCACAATAGGCTTGATAGATTCCTAAATCACCACCCGATGTGAGTCAAGGACATATGTTCATCATGAGGACTTTTTAGGGTTGTTCTGTGGCATTCGGTTGGTAGGATTTAGATTTGAGAAATTCCGAGGCTGAATAAGGAGGGCTTGACTCTTTTTGAAGAAAAATTACATTAATCTAATTTTCACTTAAATATGGTCTTCTCCTCAATCCCCATAGTATCAATTCAACTCCATCATCATGAAAAGTCATTAAAAGTTTACACCATTCATCATTTCAGCATGAAAAATGTCAATCTTCTCAAACATGATTTTCTTGAAAGCTCCAGATAGGCACAACTTTCCACCTTAATTAGAAGCACCAGAAAAGGCACAACTTCACTTGTCATGAAAGCTCCAGAAAAGGCACAACATTCAATATAATGAATTTCTTCAGCATCAAACAAATCTTTTAAGAATTTAATTTTCCACCCAAAGTATCACAAAATGTGGTAGCACAACACAACATAGCTTCCCCCACACTTAAGCTCAACTAGATTATGCAATTTCACTTCAAGAGTTTGTTGGATAGGGAAAATTGGCTTGTAATGTGGCTAACCTAACAGGCTGTGCATGGCTTCTAAGGGCTACAAGGATTAAATGTTCAAGGTATTCAATTATGAAAAAGGATTCTTTGAAATAGGGGATTTAATACCAATCAAATTCCTCAATCATTTAAACATAAGTACCTCAAACCCTCATGTTTTGGCAGGAATAGATCAAATTCCGGTTAAATCAAGCATGGTTTGGTTCTCTCAAGAAGTGAGGTGAATGTAAAGAATATGAAAATAATGGTTCAGAAGCCTCACAGGAAAGTGATTTCAAATATAAAGATAGTGATATGTGGCATGGGATTCAGAATTCAGTGTACTTTTCATGAAATTACTAAATATTTGAACTTGAAACAAAGTTATTTCAGCATTCATTTATGCTTAGTTTCAAGGGATAAATTTTTTCATTCCTTGATATGCATTTCAAAATTGTGATGAAAATCATTTCAGCTCAAAAATTTCAAAAACACAAAGAAAATTGAAAAATAAACACACAAAATTTGAAAAACACACATTTTTTGTTCTGTTTTTAAACAGGAAAACAATTGAAATTACTAAACTAAAAGGTTCCCTCCCCCACACTTAAAATATTGCATTTTCCTCAATGTGAACCCATGAGATGATATATGCACATGAAATGAAGAATTTTTAAATAGGACAAATAATATAAAAGTGGAAGGGTTAGGAATAGCCTGATGTGCTCAAGTGATGATGGGGTCATGTAGTGTGATAAAATCCACTGCATTAGTAGGAAGTACCTCAATGTATCTCTTCAAATGTTGCCCATTGACTGTAAAGTTCCTTCCAGTTTCCTCTTATGTGATCTCCACTGCACCATAAGGAAAAACATTAGATATAATATAAAGACCTAACCATCTGGAATGCAACTTACCAGGCATCAAATTCAGTCGTGAACTGTAGAGAAGGACTTTCTCTCCAACATGAAACTCCCTTTGTTGGATCATTCTATCATGAGCTGCTTTTGATCTTTTCTTGTAGAGCCTTGAGTTCTCATATGAAGACAATCTAATCTGCTCAAGCTCTTGAATTTGCAGCTTCCTTTGTATTCCATCTTGGGCCAAATCCATGTTGCATTTCTTTATATCCCAATAAGCCCGATGCTCAACTTCCACGGGGAGATGACACGCTTTCCCAAAAACAATATGAAATGGGGACATACCAATGGGTGTCTTGTATGTTGTCCTATAAGCCCATAATGCATCATCCAAGCGCTTTCTCCAATCCTTCCTATTTGGCTGCACGGTTCTCTCCAATATTTGTTTCAACTCACGATTTGAAACCTCAGCCTGACCATTTGTTTGGGGGTGGTATGGTGTTGATGATTTGTGTGTCACCCCATACTTTCGAAGGAGGGAAGAAAAATTCATATTGCAAAAGTGTGTCCCTTGGTCACTGATGATGGCCTTTAGTACTCCAAACCTGTAGAAATTTGTGTCTTAACAAAATCCACTACAACATGAGAATTGTTAGTCCTGGTGGCCTTGACCTCCACCCATTTACTCACATAATGAACAGTAACCAAAATATACAAAAATCCAAATTAACTAGAAAAAGGACCCATAAATTCGATTCCCCATACATCAAAAATCTCACAGAATAGTATGGGTTGTTGGGGAATCTCATGTCTCCTAGAAATATTCCCAGTGTGTTGGCAACGAGGGAATGACTTACAAAACACATGGGCATCATGGAACAAGCTAGGCCAATATAATCCAGAGTCCAAAACCTTCCTAGATGTCCATTGGGGTCCAAAGTGTCCAACACAAGAAAGTGCAAGATAGAAATGAAAAACAGACTCAAACTCATGATCGGGAACACACCTCCGAATGACTTGGTCACTACCCATGCGCTAGAGGTAAGGATCATCCCACACATAATACCTAGACTCAATTTTTAATTTTTGGACTTGATGCTTCTTAAAATTTGATGGGATTTCAGAGGAAACAATGTAATTAACTAAATCAGCATACCAAGGATGCGTACCTGAGATGGTATAGAAATGCTCATCGGGGAAAGTGTCCCAAAGTGGTACCTAGTCTAAGGTGTCATACCCTAGTGTGTGAGTAAGCCTACTCATGTGGTCTACCACCAAATTTTGTGATCCCTTCTTATCATTTATCTCAATATCAAATTCCTGAAGAAGGATCATCCAATGGATAAGTCATGGCAGTGCATCTGGATTCTTTAGGAGGTACCTCAAAGCTGCTGGTTAGAAAAAACAACTACTTTAGAGCCCAATAAATATGAACGGAATTTATCCAAAGCAAATATGACAGAAAGAAACTCTTTTTCTGTGGTTGTGTAGTTTGATTGGGCTGAATCTAGTGTCCTCGATGCATAAGCGATCACATGTGAACGTCCCTCCACCCTCTGAGATAAGACAACTCCAACCGCGAAGTTGGAGGCGTCACACATAAGCTCAAATGGAAGGTCCCACCGCAGGGGCTGTATGATTGGTGGAGTGGTCAGACACTTCTTTAGCTCATCAAATGATACCCTGCATGAATCATCAAAATTGAAGTTAATATCTTTTTGAAGCAATCGAGATAAGGGTAGAGCGATCTTACTAAAATCTCTGATGAAGCGTCGAAAAAATCCAGCTTGTCCAAGGAATGATCGAACATCACACACACATGTAGGAGATGTCAGGGATGAAATAATGTCTACCTTAGATTTATCAACTTCAATTCCATGTTGTGAGACTATATGACCTAAGAAAATTCCCTTTTCGACCATGAAATGATATTTTTTAAAATTTAAGACCATATTCTTCTCAATACAATGATGCAACACATCTCCCAAACTAGAGAGACATTCATCAAATGAGGATCCATAAACTGTAAAATCATCCATAAATACCTCCATGCAGGTCTCAATAAAATCAGAAAAAATACTCACCATGCATCTCTGGAAGGTACCTGGGGCGTTGCAATGTCCAAATGGCATCCTCTGGTAGGCAAATGTGCCAAAGGGACAGGTGAATGTAGTCTTCTCCTGATCCTCTGGAGCTATAGGAACCTGAAAATATCCAGAAAATCCATCCAAGAAACAATAGTGTGTTTTCCCAGCTAGTCTCTCAAGCATCTGATCAATAAACAAGAGGGGGAAATGGTCCTTACGAGTGGACTAATTTAGTTTCCTATAATCAATACACACACGCCAACTGTTTTTCACTCTCATTGGAACTAACTCATCTTTATCATTTTTAACAACAGTAACACCACTCTTCTTAGGAACAACCTGAATAGGACTTACCCACTGAGAATCTGAAATGGGAAAGATTATACCTGCCTCGAGTAATTTCTCAACTTCTTTTTTTACAACCTCCAGAAGGGTGGGATTGAGTATTCTTTGTGGCTGTCTCACCAGTTTAGCCCCATCCTCCAAGATAATCCTATGCATGAAAATGGAGGGTCTAATACCTGATATGTCAGCCAAGGTTCACCCAATTTCCCTGATGTTCTCTCTCAAAATATTCAAAAGCTTTTCTTCATGTTCAAAAGGGAGATTGTTAGCAATGATAACAGGTAATCTCTCACCACTGAACAATATGAGTATTTTAGATTTGGTGGAAATGTCTTGAGTTCTAATGAAGGAGGGTGTAGTATGGATGGAGACATTGAAGGAACTGAAATATGTGCACAAAGAGCATCAGTATCAGAATAAACATCATCAAAATCAGAGAATAAAGCATCAAATCCATCAGCATACTCAACAGCCATGTCATAATCAGAGTGAGCATGATCAAAGTCGTAATATGAATACACATCAAAATCAAATCCAAGAGAGGATTGTGTATCAGAAACATGTGTGGAAGTTCTCTTAGACATCAAACTCAAACCAATAATAATAATATCTCTAAGCATAGGACAATCCAATTCCATGGTGTTTTTACTTGGTGGTTCAAAATGGGAGATAACAAATTAAGAATGATCATCTGGGGGGTACTTCATGAAATCCATAACATTAAATATCACAACTTCATCATCAAATTCCATGGAAAGTGTACCCTCATTGACATTTATGATAGTTATTTCATTTTTGAGGAAGGGTCTACCTAAGATAATAGGGGCATGAAAACTTACCCGGCCGTCCTCCATGTTAAGCACGTAGAAATCCGTTGGGAAGATCAGTTCTCTTACCCGGACAAGTACATCCTCAAGGACTCCCACTGGATATGCTGTGGCTCTATTTTCCAGTTTCACCACTACTCTCATTGGCTTCAACTCACCAGCCTGTAAAGAAGAGAATACAATGTGAGGCATCACATTTATTGAAGCTCCTAAATCACAAAGAGCATCAAATAAGTGCAACTCCCCTATGGTACATGGGATGGTGAATGTCCCGGGATCCTTTCACTTTGTTGGCATTGCTAGAGTTGGTGTAATGAGTGCTGAGACATTCCTTTCAAGGTTGATCTTCTCATTTCCCTTGATCCCTCTTCGATTGGTACAAGGTTCTTTTAAGAATTTTTCATACCTTGGAATTTTCTTAATGGATTCAAGTAGAGGAATGTTGATCTCCAAACGCTTGAATGTATCCAAAACCTCCTTTTGCATTGCTTCCTCAGCCATCTTCTTGGTTTTAACAACCCTGTTTGGAAAAGGAAGGGGTTTAGGAGGAACATCATCAATCTTCTTCTTACCTTTATCTTTCTCCTTGGATTTCTCATCAGTCGGTATGGAATGTAGCTTCTCTGGATTTGAGGTGAATCCCGGTGGAATGGTAGGTACAGATGTATCTTTCATTTGCTTCCCACTTCTAAATGTGATGGAACTAATTTTTCCCTTTGGATTTGGAGTGGGTTGGGAGGGTAGATTTCTGGAATTCTTACTTACAAGTTCATAGAGGGCGGTATAAATCTGGCTCATTTGAGTCTTCAACTCCCTCATCTCCAAACCTTGACTCTTTAGCTCATTCTGTTGATTAAGAACAATTTGCTTCAAAAGGTCATCAGTGTTAGAATCTACCTTGGGTGGGGGATTCTCTTGTTGTTGGCTTGTTGATGCTTGGGCTTCAAATCTTCTTTGGGGTTGTTGGAAACCCTGCTGGTAAGGCGGAGGCTGCTGGAAGTTTTGTTGAAAGGGTGGACTTTGTTGTTGTCCAGAGCCATACCTCATGTCCAGTTGATCTTTCTACCCTTGATTGAATGTTGGAGAAAATGAATCAAACTTCTTTTGGGGAAATGGTTGTTGTGGCTGCTGAAATAGTCTCCCTGGGAATACTGCTGCGCAATCCTCTGTCTCCTGTAGTAGTGGGAAACAGTCAGTTGGGTGGCTTGTCTCAGTGAAAATTCCACAAGGCCTTGAAAAAGGGGGTAGAGATGTCTTTTGTTCCAAAGCAATTTGCCTCACCATAGTTTTCAATTCTTCTAACTTTGTATCAATTAAATGACTCTTAAGAGAAGAAGGACTTACCTGATGTACTCCCCTAACATGTGGTGCACCTCGATCACCAAATTGTTGGGAGCATTGGGCCATGTTGTCGATCAATGCTCGTGCAGCTACTAGTGTCTTGTCCACCACTACTCCTCTAGCTGCAGCATCCACCATGCTTCTCTCCATAGGTGTGAGTCCTTCATAAAAGTACTGAATGAGTAATTTCTCACTGATTTGGTGATGTGGGAAGCTTGCACACAACTTCATGAATCGCTCCCAATACTCATACATTGACTCCCCTTGTTCTTGATTGATCCCCGAGATCTCCTTACGAATAGAAGTGGTCCTCGATGCTAGAAAGAATCTCTACAAGAAAAGACATTTCAAATCGTTCCAACATGTTACATCTTCAGGTTGTAAATAGTACATCCAATCCTTTGCATCTCCATCAAGTGAGAATGTGAATGCTCTTAATTTGATTTGATCTTCAGAAACATTTCTTGGTTTAATTTTTGAGCAAACTATATTGAATTATTTCAAATGTTTATTAGGATCCTCACCAGAGAGGCCATGAAACTTTGGAAGTAAGTTAATTAACCCAGATTTCAGTTCAAAGTCTAATTCGAGATTTGGGTATGCAATACAATTTGGTTGATAGTTAATATCAGGTGAAGCCAATTCTCCAATGGTTCTATTAAGTTCATTTCCAATATTTCCAGCCATTGGTTCTTCTTTTATGTTTGAATTTTAATAGCTTCTAATTTCAATGTTTCCAGAAGAGAGGAATTCACCAACTGGTTGAATATTGAAACTTCCCGTAGACTGAGAATGTCTGATTCGAGCCCTAAGGCTACGTTCAATCTTAGGGTCAAGATCTAAGAGATCTTAAGGATTAGTACATGTCATAAATCAAATAAAAATGAAAATAAAGTGAGTGGACCATAGTAAAATAAAAACGAGAAGTTTGAGTTGATGGTCCAAAAAAAGAAAAGAAGAAGATAAAAAAAATGAAAACTTATGAAAGGGGAAAGATGAAAGAGAGAGGTGAAGAAAATAATAAAATAAAAAATAAAAGAAATACCTCTAAATTTTTAAATAAATTACTTGCCTCCCCGGAAACGGCGCCAATTTGAAAGAGCACTGTTGTGGGTGCCCTCAAATGATTTGTGTGATTTTGGGGTACTTAGGTGCAGCAAAGTGGCTGACCAAGGTCGTCTCTCAAAGGAGGAAGTGAATTTAAACAATTTGTAGAGGTATTATAGAAATAAAATTAAAGAGAATAAAAACACTACTTTAAAGGATGAGGGTGTTTGTTTATAGTTTATGAATCTAGAAGGAGTTTTCTGGAAGAAGATTGTATTTTTTTTGTTTTTAGTTTTGAAATGAAGTTCGATTAAAATGACACAACAAAAAGATGTTTTTTTAGAAAATATTTTAAAAGGTGTAATCGATCTAACTCTACCTCTTAATTCACTTATTAATAATTATAATTTAAATCAATATCCACTTAATTATTATCCCCTAATTTGTTATCCCTCGAACTCTACGATAGTTAACTTAACCACAAAGATGAAATTACTTAAACCCTAGGCTAGTTTCGGAAAACACAATTGCAGCACCCTGCTTTGATTGTTGTTCTAAGGTTAGCTTATGGTAATTGGTTAATTAGAGAACATATAAATTCTGGAAATGAGGATGAATTGTGTTTAGAGATTATACTTGAACTCTACAAATTTATCCTGTATGGTCTTGTATTACCAATTAAGATCGCGCTCTCACCATTTACACAATTCCCGACCTCACGTGTTTTTGTGTTAATTGTTCAATTTCTTTCTTAGTTTCTTAAAATTTAATAACACAATTCATGGATCATATTAAGTGAATTACAGTAGCTCAATTATTCAAAATAATTAAATAAAAAAGGATAGAAGTTGGTCGATTACTAAAAAGAACTTCTCTTCCATGGGCGGTGTAGTCATCATGGAGACGTTTTGCATAAGCAAAGGATTGAAAGGGTAGAACCCAATATTGTCTCCACTCTTGATTCCATCAAAATTAAGAAGATTAAGATAATAATAAGAGGGAAGAACACTGAATAATATTTGAAGAAAAATTCAAGAAACAAACATGAAATAAAAGAAATACAAAGAAGAGGTGGAAGAGGAGAGCCTTTTTGGAAGAGAGGTTTGCACAAAGGCTTACTTCTTACAAGAGTTGTGATGGGCTCCCTAGAGACACCCTTTCGTCCAAACCTTCCCAAAGCCTCTACCAGCCATCCCAAAGAGTTAAAACCCCCTTCAAATAGAGTTTGTGAGGGCTAGGGTTACATAACTTTTTAAGTGTGAAATGAAAAACTCGGCCAAATATTTTATTCCAAGTTTCACCGCCTAGTTTACCTCCAAAACCCGTGACTTGACCAGCCTTCTAGAAGGATGATTTGTGAAAAATCATGTTCCCGAGATTTCCTCAAAATTTGGGCTGAATCCAAGCCCAGATGAAGAAGATATGGCCCAAATACAGAACCCATGTCCATTCTACTGAGTCCAGCCCACCATTGTCACAAAGTCCCATTTACTCCATCCAAATGCACTCTTTAGCTCTAGTGTCCTGCATAAAAGTTGTAGAACATTAAGTTAAGAACACTTTTACAAAATTTCAAATTGAAATAATAAATATAAAAATATTTATCTTCGAAATACTACAGTGCACTATAAAGGGTAAAACTGGAATTTTCACCAAATTTTCAAATGAATGATCAAATCTCAAATATTTTATAAATAAACATATTTAAAACAATGTGGAGAAATTATATCATTTATTATTAGTAAAATATTCAACAAAATAGTGTTTTATCAGTAAATCAATATTTCAATTTTCTAAGTGTTTTCACCCTAAATTTAATTATTAAGATGTAAAATTAGTAATATTTGTTGGGTATTTTGTGATTATTAGGATCTGATGCAAGTAGAGAGTTGAATACACCTCTTTATAGGCTGTTTTATCATTATGTGGTGACCCGATGATTTTTCTCCAAATATAATGAGTTTAAATTGAATCAATTAATTTATTATTAATGTTATTGTAAGATAATTATTGAAAATAGGATTTGGGTATAATTTAAGGGTGTTGAGTGAGATTTTTTGTTCATGTACAAGATTGACCAAGAGATTCAAGCTGTTCTTAAAAAGAGGAAAATATTCATTTGTGGTAGGTGGTCCATTGTACCAACCATTATGGTTTATACATGATTTATGTGTAATGTGTAATGTGGTATATCCACTAAGGGTTATGAACCTAATTAACATATTTATTTATTTTAAAATGTAATGGTTGGGGGGTTTCCACAATGTACTAAGTCTGATAGGGTCCTTGGAACATTATTAATTTCTCCGATCACTGATTGATGAGTCTTCATATTGAAACATTTCTAGCTTAGGTGGATAGATAGTAGGTTATGGGTGAGGGGTTGGGGGAGTGTATTGATATAGTGATATTATAACAATTTAGAGAGTCCATAAGTTATCATTTTTTTTCTATTGTCTATGTTTAAGGACCACTTATTTTTGGTTATGTCATGATATGTTTTATTAAAGGAGTGGGATATGATTTCCAAGGAGGATTGGGTGTTGACCATAGAACATAGTTTCAATCATGGACCTTTGTGAGTGTTTCTTTGATAAGTAGTAACCCATGGGACTTTATTGGGTGCTCAGTTATTATAATTACCTTGTGAGGGTCTGTATAGATATGGTTAGAGACAGATATGTGTGTCACATTAAACACTAACTGACATATACTCCTGATGGGGATGTTATTGAAGTAATAATTCATGGTTTTATTTTATTTTATTTTATTTTATTATTAAGTGAGATATATGATTTCCTAGGATTACTAGGAATTAACCATTGGGACTGGCTAGAGAATCATTTATTTGGATGATCAAGAATCTCTTGATGAGATGGAGGATACCCTATGATGCACAGTATTGTTGGGATCTAATATCATGGTATATTGGGGTGGATTCTTATCTTAGCTAACATCCAAATAGATGGATGATGAAGGATGGGATTCTTGGTGGTACCTAGTATCAAAAATTGTAGGAATGTGATTATATGCAAAGATTAATGCCCAAGATGGCCAGGATTCATTTGATACTCTTATATCGTTGAAAATTGTCTGGTGGTGATATTTAAATTGAGATACTCGTATACCGTTGAAAATCCTCATGATTATCATGATTGAAATGGAGGTATGATGTGTTGGGTGGGAGTATGTCCTCAATCAATGATTTTTGGAAAATATTATGGTGATTTTTTATCCCATCAATTGATACATAAGATAAAACCTCAGATCATATGGGTGAACCCATGCTAGTTTTTCTAGGGAACCATGAGTTATTGTTTCCAAGGATAATGACAACGGTGTTCAGGGAGGTCATTACATTTGATGACATAAGACACCCATGAAAGATTAACACCTAGGCATATGTGATTTCATTGGGCTTCCACTACAACAACCTAGTATTAATGTACATAGACATTACATAAATTTTTTGGAATACTTAATTCATTACAAAAAAAGATTCCTAAATACCTTATTAGTTTAATGACTTTTTAAAAATAGAAATATAGATGTTGGTACATGAGTGAGATACATTATCTCCCTCTATTTTAAAAAAGTATAGAACCCATATTATACATATTATACCAAAAATATATGTTCATAACATGGGGAATGAAGCATAAAAATCGGTGAGATCAGATGCTTAGTAAGGGTAAAAAAGGGATATGTGTAAGAATAAACCTAATTATAAGGGTATTGGAATGGGAAATTAACATTATAAGATGATACCCTTCTTATCTGGAACATGAATCACGGAATAATTGTTAGTAGTTCATAAGGTATGAATAATAGGGGAATCAATATCCTAATCCATTATACAATAACATAGATATAATACAAGGAATTGTGGAATACATAGAAACATGTAATATCATTCCCTAAAAGTCAATAGGAATTGCTAGAACTTATTAGGGAACATCATGGGGACTACACCAAATGGTTTGTACACACCACTATCCCTAGTTGCATTCTTTTCCATATAAGGGATCGAGATTCTGCATCCTCCAATATGGGATTGGGCTTCCCCATATTCCCTTAGTGGACCAGGTTTCTCCATATTCCATATTCATGGTGACTACACCTACGGGGCCTGACACACCCCCATCCCCAATCAGATTCCATTTCTTATAAGGGGTTAGGTTTCCCCATTTTCCCAAAGTGGATCATCCTCATCGACTTGATTCCCATCATTATCTCTTGAGACATAAATATTTACTGAATTCATTATAGGGAGATATAGGTCCCACCCATAACATGATAAAATCATAGATACATGTGGAAGAAGAAAATACAACATGCATCATATCATGACCCATAAAAATAGAAGGGTTTCATAAATGTCAAATAATAAACCATGAAATGAAATGGATATCATAAATATTAAATCATATTAGAATATATGGATAATATAATGGTTTTATAATCATTTCATCTTTGAATAACCTATGAAAGGAAGATGGTTTCAAAAGTATTTGTCATAGGGTAACCCCTTGAAGAGAAACAAGTTTTATAAGCATTTATCATTATGTAACCCATTGAAGAGAAATAGGTTTTCATAATCATTTATCATAGTATATCCAATTGGAGATATATGATATTCCTAAGAATTTGGCATTATATAACCCGTTGAATAGAAATAGGTTTCATAAGTATATAACCCATTGAAAAGGAATGGATATCAACAAAATAATTCCAAATAAACAAAATACATTCATGAAAGAACATGGATGGTATTCTTTGATCGTATCCCATAAGGGAATGAGTAACATCAATGGATTTCAACATAGATGGAAAATAATTTAGAAATATAAAATTTTTAAAAAATTTTATTAATGGAAATATATTTTTTTCTTTGAAAAAAGGATCTTTAAAGCACAAAACCTTTTTAAAATCATTTTATTTGATAATACTGTGAAAACATAGTAAAAAAGATTGAAATTGTTTTGAAAACCTTGTTCAATGCAAACTTATAAAATAATCCTAAAAAAACATAAAATTGTTTTCTTTGAAAATACATTGAAGACATATAAAATAATCTTTGAGTTCATTCAAATAATTGTATTTAATAATAAATTTTTAAAAACTTATAAAGGTTATTTTAAAATCATTTAAAACATAAAAAAAAATTTTGAACAATTTTTTATTGAAATATTTTTTTAAATCCAAAAATTTCTCAAATATTTGTAATTAAATTTATTTAAAATCAAAATAAACTTGTAAACATACAAAGTAAGAATCAAGGAAATTATGGTCAAGATGGTGGGTATTTCCGTACATGGGGAACATTCCTTTCCACCTTAAAATTTTGAAAAGTTTCTTGATTGAAAAAATAAAAAAGAATATTATTTTTTAAAACCATCTCTTAAAAATATTATACATTGGTAAATATTTTCTTTAAATATAAAAATATAATATGAAAACATTTTTTTTGATTTTTTAGGAAGCACAATAGATATCCGACCGAAAGGAGGAATGAAGTCATATTTTCATTAAATCATTTTTTAACTATATTAAGTACCAAAGACTGGTAAAATAGAAGAATTACATGGAAACAAAATTCAAATCTATAGAGTATAAAATTTAATGAGATTTAATAATATATGGATCATATGATTTCATCAAAGGAAGTACATTCAAAAACAATCTCAATAAATAATGAGATTATACCAATAAAATGTTTCCACTAAGGTAGCATTAATTAATGATAACCATAGAATAAGAAAATTAAATGAATCTTATTATAAAATTAAAAGAATAAAATTATTGATATAGTATTTCAAAGTCATTATATACACCTCATAAAGAAATACATGTTCATAACGTGACATGTGTCTAAATGATGGAAAATTGAGACAAAGCAACTTTACTAGTTTGGTAACTTTTGAAACACAAACACCTAGAATGAGAGATAATAAAATGGATATGTATATACACATAAATTTAAGTACAATAATAATATAATACATCCATGGGATGTAAACACACCACACAAACTAACTGAGTGGTGAATAAGGCATGCATCTCATATAAATAAAAAGTTTGATGAAACTCTCTTACCGTAACAATTGAATTTCTTCCTACACATTAAAAATTTATTTATAATAAATATAAATTTATTATAAAACAATTAAATAACCATATTATTATATATAATACCACATATGATTTTTTATGACTTTATATTACCCTTTTATTAACAACTCTATGTTAATGTTTCATTTTGGGTAATATCTGTTATATATTTTGACGTGTTATTCTTGATCCTCTTACATAGATCATGATTTAATTAAATACATAATAAAAATCACGGTATAAATAACATATATAACCAGTTTATGTATTTATAATAGACTATATAAGATATAAGTATGAAATGGAATAAATCGTTCATGGAGACAGTTTGTCGTACGTATGCATGAACATTGTTTTCATTTTATTATCCTATTTAAAAATATAAATAAAGTAAATGAAATATATGTATATATTTATATAATAATTTTAGTATGATCATTATATTATATATATAATATATATTTACTAATCCAATCGTTAGTACATTCCATGTAATGTGTGAACGAATTAGATCTGTTTGAGTAGGTTGTAGTCTATACTTCAAAAAACAATGTTTTCGTCATTAAAAAATGAAAAGCATGAAGGAATGTTTTATATATTAATTAAAGAAGTATAAATAAATAATATAAATCATATGTAACATATTAAAATAAATTTTTCATCATAAATACCTACCACGAGATCTGGTAATGGAAAAACAAATAACATTGTTTCATGAGGTGGTAGATCCCCCTACACAAAAACTGTAAGTTCATTACCAAATAGATGGAAGTGTGTGTAATTTTAGGTAAAAACATATAGAATGAAAAAATATTAGTATTTTTAATATTTTTAGGTTATTATAAAATAATGTAATAATAAGGTTTGAGGTGGTGGATAATGAAAATATAAATAAAAATCTTAAGGAATGACGTAACCTCTTATTCGAGCAACTTATACGGATTTGCACCAAAGGGATTCCTTGGATGGGTTTCTTCCCATGTTGAGGATTTTATGTTTAATGGAGGGATTTTTTAGGATATATTTGGTAGGATATTATTCAGGAATTTTTTTTTTGATATCTGTGGGGAAGTGAGGGGGTGAGTGCTCAATTATAAGGGAGGAGGAGTGGAATTATTGTAAATATGAAAAGGTAAACAGTATTGACAGCCCCCCCTTACATCATGAGAATACAATAATTTAAAAAATTAGAAAATATAGTTTAATTTCCAAAAATTCTTCCAACCAATGGATTTTCAACATGTGTCTAGGTCATTTGGCCACTTAAGATTAAACATTAATGATTAAGTAATCCTATTTTTACCTTAATCAATGTAACTAATTTTAAAATTTTTCAATAGTATTTTTTTGTAACAAACTATGTTTACATTATTAGAAATTATAAATAACTCTGATCCCAAATATAGATTCCATTTTTCCAAATTACAATCACATAAGTAGCATAAAATAATTGATAATTAATCCTATAGACAACATGACACTGTGGGTTTTTAAAGTAAAAATGTTCAATATTTTTCAAAGTTTGTATATCTACTTTAAAATTTAAATTGATCCTAAATATTTATATTGGAATAATTTATGTGAATTTTGTTTAATTATACATCTTTTCCAATTATAAATATAATTTTTACCTTATAAAGAAATTAGACAAAAAATTGTCTTGAATTAAAATTTGATATTTCTTACCATTCATTAAAAAATAAAACTTTATAGAAAATACCAGACATTAATCCTAAAAATAGTTTTATATTTATATTTTAATAAAAGAAGTTTAGTTTTGAAAATAATATTTATAAAATTTCCAAAATTTAGATTTATAATATTTTCCCCAATAAAAGGTTGTAAAACTCCTTTTATAAAAAAAAAGATTTTTATGTGAAATATTTGGTTAGTTCCAAGATTATTCTAATGAAATATATTAGATGAATGTGAAAATATTTGATTGAATTTATGATATATATATTTAATTAATATCACTCACTAATATTTGTTAATTTAATTTATTATTATAAAAATCTTTTGTGAGCATAAAAGTAGTTTTTCTAAAAACATTCCATGTATATTAAATTCGTTATTATATTCATTTCAAATTAATTTATTACCAATGAAATAAATAGTGTATTATGAGAAGTTATTTAATCCTATTCACATCCTCGAACATAATGGATAGGTTATATCTGATTATATAATGTAATAATATTTTAAATTATATATTTTTGTTTGGAAAAACGCTATCTTGCGTGTAGTGTAAGCAATCCTTTGTGTTCTATGTAGAGAAAACTAAAATTTATGATTCATGTAGTATATGATTAACTTGGTGTTTCACATAATGCGATCCAAGAATATTTATTTAATGTAAAATAAACTAATTTCAGTGTTTCATGAAATGAAAAATATAAAAAAGATTATATTAATTAGATGAGCATTATTTCACAAAATTTTAGGGTGTTACATTCTACCCCACATAAAAATATTTTCACCCTAAAAATTATTTTAGGTATCAAAGGTTTAACACATGAAAGTTACTTTCATAGAAACTGAAAACATAAAAATGAATTCTAAAACATCCTTTAGAAAAAAAGTATGATATATAATGGTTACCCAAAGTAACATATAATTAGGTTTCTATATAGGAGAACATAGTTGGTAAGTGAAAACATGGAAATGGAAGAGAAATATAGATATCATGTTTTGATGCATACTGATAGAGAACATGTTTAGGATAAAGATAATAATAACAAATAATAAACTATCGATGATCTAAGTGGCCATTTAATTCATCGATTGAAAAGTTACCAGGATAACATTTTTAGTTTAAAGAATTTTTTTCCTGAAGTTGAATATTTTTATGAAAAGATATGCTTACATGATTTTGGGAAAACATTACCCATTGTTATGCATTTATAATCATCCATATTATCTCTCAATCCAAAAATGATGGTGAATATGCCATTCCTGAAGTATTAACAGATCATGAGTTCTATGATAAGTCATACCATCTATCTTCTTCTACCATCAACACAAAGTGGTTAGAACAAGTGATCTAATATACATGAATCATGATTTGGTGGGATAATACCTAAATCATGCAAACTTAATCCAAATTTTAAGATAAAACTTCCATCAATGTTAACCTTATCACACTTCTTAATGATGTAAATCCAAAACCTTAGAAAGAAAGTCACTAAATCATCTTAACAATGACCCCTAACATATTAAAAACTATCTCTTAGTTGACACATTCCAAACAAGTGATTACCCTCATCCCATGTCCTCTTGAAACATGGTAATTACATGAATTACCATAAATAAATTTTATAAACATGAATTATACCTTATTCCAATGATTATTGGATATATTCATTCATCCATGATTACATAGACTACTTTGTCATCAAATCCATTATTAGTTCTAAGGTATTCCGGTTCACCCAATTACTTATTCACGTATGATATATCATTACCTGAACAACATTATTTCATCATCAGGAATAAATTAAGGGTTACCTTCCCTTAATCAAAATATCACCTTTCCATGAAATCAATTTTCTAGTCCATCATAACCATTAAACATATTATTTTAAATCCATATCCAAATTCTTTAAATCAAAATAGCTCTTTACTTTAACATTTCACCCATGTTCACATCATCATCATCAATATAACCATTAGTAATACCACCTTGAGGATTCACATATTGAGATTTCCATTGGGGACATCGATTTGAATAATGACCATTCATTCCACAAATAAATCACTTATCCTTAAATGATGTCGTAGGGTGGAAAATATTACAATCCATTGTGTTACCAAACTCTTAATCGTTTTCTATGTAGTTAGTTTCCATGTTCCTTTATATTCCAAAGTCAAAACATATTCTTTTTTCCTCTATGAAATATAGTTAGGAGATTATTTCCACATTATAGAAAAAAGGAAACTGAATATTCTTCCTTCTATATACTCCATTACACAAACCCTTAATGAACTCCTTCCTTATCTTCCTTGGTGAGTCTGAGATTGGTTAAGGTTCACATTGTTAATCATATTCCCTAAAAACAAACTAGGCATGATCACAACATCCTATACTCCAATGTCCATCCCATTTCACTTCTCATCAGCAAATTGTCTATCACATTCACTAATAAACCAATTTCTTATTGTTCTGTCCATTAACTAAAACAAGAAATAATTGAGTAAAAAACAATTACCATAGTGTAAACTCAAATATATGATGACTAAATTACAACACCTAACATAGTCAATGAAACTTTTTTTTATCCTTGGTTATTCATATATATATTCCATTTAAATACTTCATGATTGTTTGTAAAGAGTTTCTGAATTTCAAAGCATATCCCATGTGAGTGTCAAACAAGGTGTGCAAAAATGATTATCTTCATGTACTAGGTTACGCTTGAGTCAGGCCCAACACACCTCGTAGAAGTTGTTACCCCTAGGGACATCTATTCTAGATCCACATCAACTTATCACATCCACATATGGATATAATTCAAGGAATCCAATCACTCTATCATTTACCAAAATTTCAGGACAATTTCCTAAACGTTAACTCATCCAATTACTTATCCTTAGAGACATACCAAGATATATACTTATAAATATACCTGGGGATCTCACTAAAGTTTTCCCATCATATTTTCCAAGGGTTCACT
The DNA here is from genome assembly GCA_963277665.1 of Viscum album. Lineage (NCBI taxonomy): Eukaryota > Viridiplantae > Streptophyta > Magnoliopsida > Santalales > Viscaceae > Viscum > Viscum album. The sequence goes on from OY728160.1 coordinate 718,595,733, forward strand.
ATACCTTTTCCCGGTTACCTACTATAATAACCCTATCTTAATGCATGCAGACATTACATCATTTTTGTGAAGTACTTAATACATTAAAAAAATAGATTCCCAAAGAACAATTTAGTTTAGTGCCTCTATACAACAAATATGGACTTTAACATTTCCATTATTTATCAGCGCTAGAAAAAATCATAGATAAATGGAATATTTATCAGTGGTAAAGAAAGTGATAATAAATTGAACTCTCTATTGGCGTTTTTAGTGCTGATAAAGTGTTCCATTATTAGAACTTTAGTTGTAGTGTGGATAAAGGGAACCCTTTATCAGCTCTTTATTTCAAGAACTCAAAAAGGAATCCTTTATCAGTGTTTTCTTAGCACTAATAAAGATCTAAATCAATAAAGTGAAATATCTAAATTAATAAAAATTAAAAAAACAAGTTTATTAAAAAATTATTACAAATTTTATTAAATAAATAATTATTGACAATAAAGAATAAATTTATTTTATTGTATAAAAATTATAAATACTAATAAATAGTATGTATTAAATATTTAGATATATTCAAAATGAAAATTAAATAAAATAAAATAAAAAATAAGTAAATTCTGAAAAATGTTATTAATTAGATGATTGTTGATAATGTACATAATTATTATATATTAAATATTTAGATATATATATATATTAATGTATTTAAATATGATTTATATATTAAAAATTATTTATCCACTTTGAATTTAATATTCATATATTTAGTGAATGATTTTTTTACATTTGAAATTTAATATGAATTAAAAATATTGACTAATTTTATAGAGTAGTAGACATATAATTGAATGTCATTTGATTTTTCAATTTAACAAAGATCAAGTATGTGTTATATTAATTTCAAATATACTTAATTTTTGATTTTTATATACAATGCACACATAGAAAACCAATACCATTTTTCTATATTTTCAATGTTTACTTATTTTTAATTCATTCAATTTCACTCATTTTTAACACGCATGCAATAAAAATTAGGTATTCATTAATAATGTTTAAAAATATTTTTTTAAAAAATATTAGAAAAAATATATTTATAAATAAATATATTTATAAATGTACATACTATACTTATAAAATTATATATGCATAATTATAGATAAATAAATATTTTTAAAAAGTATTTATATAATTATAAATAAATAATTTTATATATATTTAAATAATTATTATAATTATAATAAATTTATATAAATAATGAATATATTTACTTTATTAATATTTATATAAATATACATAAATATATATATATAATTATATAAATATATATAATGACAAAAATATTATTTTCTAGAAATATTTATATAATTAAAAATAAATAATTATATATTTAAATAATTATAAAATTATAATAAATATATTTAAATAAATAAAATATTCATTTTTTTTATATTTATATATATTTATTATGTATATATAATGATTTAATTATTTTATAATTATACTTACAAATCCATTATCAGCACTAAAAATGCTTTGATAAAATCAATATCTATCAATGAAAAAACATTAGCGCTCATAAATATTGATTTTATTCGTGATTTTTTAGCACTGATAAGGACCTAGCTTTATCAGTACTAAAAAAGCGCTGATAAATATGCATTTTATGAGTGCTTATTACTTAATCACTGATAAACAGACTCTTTATCATCGCTTTTTTGAATGCACTGATAAAAGTATCATGATGTATTGAAAAAACCAAACCATTTTCAAACCCATTGTGATATTAGAAGCCTTCCATGGATTCCACCCACTGCCGGTGCTCCTCCTTGGCGAATCAAAGTTCGTATCACACAAATCCACTCGAATCTCACAAACCCAATGCCACTAGTTTCTCGAACATCATCTGGTATCAGTTGTTTTTTTATAGTTAGGGTTTCCAAAGGAAGCATTGAGATATTGATCTAAGGTTCTCATATTTTCTTCAACCATTCATGGTATACCCATTTTTTCTTTTGTAGGTTTAGATTTTCATTCTATATTTTCTGTTTATTTTTTTATTTATTCTTCGATGAAGTTGATTTTTATTTGTGCTCAAGTCATTGTATACTATTTTTATTTTTTTTATGATCAATTTTTTTTTATTAACTACTGATTTGGATATCCTTTTTTAGTCTTTTAATTTTTTTGGAATGAATTTTCTTTGTTTCCTACATCTATACACTTTCTTGATCCATAAGATTAAAATTTTTACTATTTTAAAATCCTAGAGAATCACCTCTGGTCCACATATAAACCCAATAAATCAATATTTATAGCACATTATAAATATCGCAGTTTTTTATATAAAAACCTTAAAAATTGAGAAAATTGATTTTTTAAACCAATTATCAGTATCATGATGGTTTGAAGCAACAAAAAAAGATGCTCTTATGAAACTAATGTAAATGAATTTGTTTATTTAAATTTTGTTTTAATGTTATGTTGTAAGGGGTTTTCTTTGAAAACTTATTTTCTTAGAATTATGTTCTTTTTTTTATAAAAATCATAGTAAGGGTAATACCATATTTTTTTAATAGATTTCAATTTTCAAAATTAGTATGGAGTTGTATTTATTTTACTATGTTGTGATATTCTGTTATAAGGGTTACATATATGTTTATCAATTTAAGTGTATTTTATAAAGTTATATATATATATATATATATATATGAAAATATTTATATTTCAATCTATTAATATGCATTTTTAGAACACATAATGTAAGGTTTATTTTATATTTATTTATTCACAAATTATGGTTTAGATTTGGAAATTAGAAAGATATTGTACTTATTTTCTTTAAAAATTATCTATAAATGTGCATTTGTTTTGATGCTGTGTGAATTATAAATGCCACATTATATAGTTATTTTTTATTTAAATGTGAATAGGATAGACATTGTAAGGGTTGGTTTTTGTTTCTTGATTATTTGTGATATATCTTGTTGACGTGTGTTATTTCTTTATGCCAACTTATTTATGGACCTCCCTTGAATCTCAAGGATGGGTTAATGTGTATTAGATGGCCTCCCTAAAATCCTCCAGATTGGTAGATTTGTTATGATAAACTCTCTAGAATCCTTGGAATGGGTCGTTGTGATGTTATGAAATCCTAAGAGTCTTGAGATGTCTTCATATATTTGATGTACCATTAATTTTAAATGTAATAATTCTTTAGGTTGCTACATCAATTTTTCTAATAAAATAGAATAGAAATTATCAAACTCTACATATTAAAAAATATTTTTTTTGTATTCATCATTTAAGGTATACATGTATTGGTTCTATCCCTAGGAATCTCTGATTACTATCCATGTATACAAAATAAGTCTTTATTTATTAATGTTTTTATTAATATATTCTTATATCTTGTAGTTGATTGAATGAGACTTTATTATTCTTATTTATCATATTTTAGTTTCTTATTTCTTCTATATTTACAATATTATAACTTTTTTTAGTGGATTTAAGAAAGTATTGATGTGTTTAAAATAATAGTAATTATTTCAATTTGTTTCTTGACACTCATCCCACATCTCTTTTATATAAAGTAGTCATCCTTATCATCTACATCTCCAAAAAAGTCATTACAGTGTTTTTTTCATTAAACTCATCCCCCATATATTTAATGTTTCTTGAAAAACTCTGATCATTATTCATCCCATGGATTATTATTTATTAGTTTATTTCAAGAAACATAAGTCCATGTCCATAAGAGATAAAGGATGTGTCAAACAAAAAATGAAATGGTAAATGTCTGGGAGATGAGTTGATGATGATTATTTTTCTATAACATTTACCTTTGAATTAATTTATAGGATAACAAAATCCATATTGGAGAAATTATTTTCTTAGATTCAATTTCCCATTTTCTTCAACGTAATAAAATTCATTGAAACAATAAAATATCGAGTTTCCTTTATTAGAATGTTCTATAACTTTCAACTTTGATAATTAATATCTTATGTGTTTTTATTTATTTATTATATAAAATTAATCATTTATGAATCCAATAGGGTGGATATGAATAAAAAATGGATTCATGCTAATATTTTGACAAAATAGTATGAAGATGGAGTTAAATATTTCATCATGTTTGTAAGATAGAATGCGTATAAACCTTATAAATTCTCTATATGTGTTTACATTGTTTTTATTCAAGAAAAATTAGTTCGAAAGAGTCGGAGGACCATTTTATTTGTCATGGAACATATTAGAGTTATAAATGTTGGACTAAACATGGGAAAAAATTGAATGTGGACATTGATTGGGATGATATTACAGTTTATGGATCATTTGATATGAATACTAGTGTAAATGATGCTGGATATTTCATGGAAGAAAAGACAATGGAAATTGAAGATGACCTTGGTAAAGACCCAATGTCTTTCAATGGAAATTCTCATCTCATATGTATGTCATAAAATCCAATGAAAACAAAACATAATGAAATACTAAGTGCTAAGTGACCTTTAAACATAAGTTTGTAACTAATGTGTTTAGAATTACGAAAATCTGACATGCATGGTTGTGACCATTAAGTTATTTGGAGTCTAATAAGAAAAAACTAATTTTTGGTGAATAGTGACCTACTCTAATGAATAGTAACATACCCTTTTGAAAATTTATATACCCTAATTAATTGTAACCTTATATATGATAGTATTAAAATAATATTAAAGTGAAATTATGATGTAACTGTATTTTAGAATTAATAAATGAATGTTTTAAAACTGGAATTTAATAATAAATTATGATTCCAATTAAATATTAATTTAATAATATCTAGAAAATAATTTTTAAAAAATAGACTTCATTTTTGGATTCTACATGTTGAAAAATGGTTGGGGTGAATGTTTGGTATTTTTCTGAAATACTGGAATTTATGATGAATATTAAAATCCAATAATTCACAATTAATTTTAAATAATGGATTAATTGAGTCATTGATGATGATATGCTAATGTAAGCCCAATTGGTTTGAATTCAAATTCATTTATTACTGATATTTGTCATAAATTACTTACTATTCCTTGTTTTGTGATTAAGTATTAAACTAGTGATTAAAAAATTATGAACACCCTCCTCCCCTCCACTATAAATATCTCCTATTCTTACCACTTCTCTTTACTCCTCTTAGGCCTTTTTCCATGTCAATATTATACCCAAATATCTTCCCAAGATCCTCTCCCATGTACAAAATCCCCTAGCCTCTTTAAAATACAAAAACCTCTCCCCTTAAGAGGTACTCAAAGGAGGAAGTTTCAAGAGGTAAATTCCTCTTTCTAATTCCTTCTTTTATGTTCTTTTATTTTTTTTATTCCCTCACCTTCATTCACCCAAATAGTATGATAAGTCCAGTAACATACATGTATTGGAATTTTTTTATTATAGTGGGATATTTAATTATCTTCTCTCTTTATCCCACCATTTATTTGAAAGGAATGAAAGCACTGTTTGAGATGTGCTAATTTAGCACATTCAAGGACAAAAATTTATCAATTTCTATTATCATCTTTAAATCTAGTCATGAAACCAATTTTTTAAGGTTGAACCATATTCTATATATGTAATATATCCTATTTTTATTCTGTATTTGTTTTGTACAAATGGTATTAAGTTATAAATCAAAACATGTTCTTCGTAATCAAACCCACCAATGAACAAAAACGGTTGTCACTTTGGTTTTATATAATAGTTCGACTTCACTCTAAGTAACCAAATTAAATTTAAAACCATGTAATCTCCGAGATGTTCAATCATATAATATAACTTCAAATATGGAAAACCACTTTCATCTTACATGTTTATCCAAACATAGATTTAATTGAACCGGTCATTAAAATCAAGTAAACAAATGAGCATGAACAATGAAATTGATCCTCATAACCAATCAAAACGGTTATGAATTAACTTCAAATGATTATACTAAACCAATTAAATATGTAAGGGTTATGGAATTATTAATTAATATACCTAATTTTTATATTCATGTCTTTAATAACAAGTGGAGAACACCAACAAATTTAAAGTAAGGGATCCTCCCCATTTCACTTTTATTTCAAGATTTTCCTCTATGTTATTCAATTTTATGTGTGATACCTAATAATGGGGTATTATTTATAACCTTCCTCATACTTACCTCATGATTTATAAGTTCTTATAAACCCATTCTCTCTCAACAAATACTTTTTAGGTACACCCGATACCATGCTAATAATTCGTAATGAATTCTACCCGAACCTCCTTTACTCCTTCAGGATTCTCTATCTTTATTTTTACCCAAATTAAGTTCTCTCTTATTTATATATACAACATCTAAATAATGTTTATATGCTCCAAACCCATGTTCCAATATCAATCCTTAATAAAATTTTGGGGATATACATGTTTTTTAGTGATTCACACCTCGATACCCCTGATAAGAAAAACATATTTTAATGGTACTTCCCGAATTCTTACCCAATTTCATGTGCAATATATCTTCTATTTTAAGACACAATTGTCTTTATAAAATCTATATTTTTATTTTTGAAACATTTTGGTTGACTTCTGGTTTTATATAAATGATTATTCCCTTTTCTATTTTAAAATTACAATAGTATTTTCCTAAAAACCGCACAAAATATTTTAATTCTAAAATTTCCCAACAACATTTCATACAAGTTTTCACTTTTTTTTGACATCATGTACCATGATATATGCATATTGAACTTCCATGTATAATTCCTTTCTTTGATGGACACTTTCATGATATTCCTATGGGTTATGATTTATGTCATGGTTGGGGTACCTAATTCTTTCTATGGGTACCCTTATGTTTATGTAGGGTTGATTATGTATGATTTTTGGTGTGGCAAGATTATTTATGTGGAAAGAATATTCATGAAAATGTTGAGATGGGTGCGCCAAGATAGTGCTCCAATGCATTGGGTAACGTTAAGTCGCGTGTGATGCGATGTGAAATGGGATTGGCTGTTAGCCTTGACCCGTACTAAAGTGGGAAACATGATTGGCAGTTAGCATTGACAGATACTAAAGAAATGTCTTATGATTCTTCAACATTTATATGATTCCATGTTTATATTATCCCATGCTTATATGATATGATTTCATATATTCCATGCTTTTTTATCATTATGTCATGGCTCCTAACTCATGTTCTTAAGATGTATCCTTATGTTCATTCCCTTACTGGGATTTTTATCTCATCCCTTTGTTCATGTGATCCCCATGGTAACCTATGTAGACGTAAGGGCTCAAAATAAGTTAGGATATCTCTATAGAGATTAAATAAAGAAATTTTTTTAGCCCAATGTTTTCTATTTTATGTTTTATGTACCTAGTATTTCAATACACTAGACTTAACAATCCTTGGAATTTACTCTGATGTTTAATTTTGCTTAAAATCATGTAATGCTATATATAAAAGTATTTTGTCTCTATAGTTGGTATCATATTATAGTCTAGTTATTTTTAGAGATTAGGAATATATGACATTAGTGAGAACCTTAAGGTTGAGATGAAGTATAATAAAACATCCAAAATTTTTGGTAAGTATATAGTAAGTGTTTTATCAAGAAAATACATCCTTGTTTGGATACAAGCAAGTAGAGGTGGCTTTAACACAGATGTACCTAGGAGTGAAAACTCCGACAAGGAGTTTCGAGCTTGACCTGGGGTATCCTGGCACACAACAATGGGCCTTGATGCACTCTTTGTTATGATACTCCCATGGGATATGCTTTGGTAGATTCACAAGTTTAGTAAAAATCATTGTTAAGGGGCAAAAAACCCCATAAGAATATAAGTCAAGAAATAGATTGAGGATATCCAAGATTTAAACACAATGAATCACAAGTTAGAATGTACTTATTTATAAGTTTATCCTTTTATGTTCAATGTTTCCTTTTTATGCTCAATAGATAAGTATTCAAGACCTCTAATTATACGTTCTTTTTATTAGTCAACGGAATGAATTTGAAGAACATGCTCCAACAACTAATGCAATAGGCAATGTGAAGATTTCCTTAATGATATGCCTGATATGACAGGTGCGGGTGGGAAAAACATCATGAAAGTACTTTCTCAGCTAGCTCAAGTTATTAATAATAACATAAATCGTGTGGAATACCCTCTTCCTCCAAGGAAAGATCATGTTGCCGTATAATCCTTCATACAGAAAAGGCCTCCCATGTTTAGCGAATCTTCTAATCCCCTCCTTTTGGAACAATGGATTAACATCATTGAAAAGATCTTCTCAATCCTCCAGTGCTTGGAGGAAGAGAAGGTTGTATTGGTAGTCTATAATTTTTATGGGGAAGCTAATCAGTGGTGGACACTGATCAAGAATACAAAGTCCCAAGAGGAAATTGATTCGATGGATTTGGAGGAATTCAAGAGGATGTTTTTCACCAAATATTTCCTCAAACCCTTCATCTCAAGATGGAAAGTGAGTTCCTCTGACTCAATTAGAAGTAGGATGAGTCCATTAGGGTGTATGAAGTAAACTTTAAAAGGATTTCAAGGTATGCCTCTAGCTTTTTCATGAACATTGAAAGAAAGGTGGATCACTTCTTTAGAGGACTAAAGCTGAGTCTACGAAAAGCGTTGGCGATTCGAGGCATTGACTAATTATGAGGATATTGTCTTTTGTGCCCTCAATGTTGAAATGGATATTGGAGAGTCTCAGTGGTCTTGTGGGCCTAGTGAAAAGTAGAGGAAATAGAGAACAACATGGGTGGTTCATCAAACAAATTCCATGATGGAAAGAAGCCCAACTTGTCCCCTTGAAAAAATTGTCGGAAGAAGAATATTGGAAACTATTTGAAGGTAACCACGAATAGCTTAAAATGTGGAAATTATGGTCATCTGGCCAAGAACTGCTAAAGGGATTTGAAAAATCCCACTAATGTTGAAGAAGAAAGGAAGGTTAAGATCAACACTTAGCCAACAATGCAGTGTTACAATTGTACGAAGCATGGGCATTATGCGAACAATTTCTCTAAGCCGAGGGTTGTCAGAGGCAATCAACTACAACCACCAACTAAAAAAGGAAGGGCCTATGTTTTCACCACTATTGAGGCGGAGCCAGACCATGATGTGGTGACAGGTAAGCTAGTTATTCATTCAACAATAGAAAAGGTACTATTTGATTCTGGTTCTACTCATTATTTCATATCTTGAAAGTTTAGTAGAACTATTCAAACACCACCTCAAAATTTAGAGAAAAAGTTATCTATGAGAACAACTAATGGGGAAATAATTTCATATCAAGTTTATAACTCCTCCCCGGTTAACGTTTTTGGACTAAACCTCCCATAAAATCTCATCATACTTCCTTTAGTGGAGTTCGATGCTATCTTGGGTATGGATTGGCTGTTATTGTACAAGGCCAACATCAACTGTCAGGAAAGTGGGATTACTCTCGAAGAATACTCCGATTATTTATAAGTGTAAGGATGAAAATGAGTCTCCTTTAGAATCTTCCTCTCAACTGTGGATATTGTTTCCTTATGAAAAAGAAATTCTAGCCCAAATGATTGAGACAAAGTAGAGAATCATGATTGAATACATACCCATCATGAGGGATTACACTAATGTATTCCCGAAAGAGTTACCTAGTATTCTTCTTGACTGATAGGTTGAGTTCTCAATTGAACTTATTCCTAGATCATTGCCTATATCAAAGACACCTTACAGAATGGCCACCATAGAGCTGGAAGAACTGAAAAAGAAGTTATAGGTGAATATGGAGAAGGGTTTTATTTTCCCGAGTGCCTCACCTTGGGGTTCACAAGTATTATTCATCAAGAAGATGGATGGATTAATGCGCTTCTGCATTGATTATCATGAGATCAATAAAATAACGATAAAGAAAAAGTATCCCCTACCATGGATAAATGACTTGATCGATTAGATTCTTGGGGCCAGTTACATCTCTAAGGTGGAACTTCAGTTGGGATATCATCAATTAAATGTGAGGAAGAAAGATATTCCCTAGACATAATTTTGAATGAGGTATGGACACTATGGGTTCATAGTGATTCCCTTTGGACTCACTAATGCTGCAGAAATATTCAGGGATTTAATGAATAGAGTCTTTAGAGATTACCTTGAAAAATTTGTGGTAGTATTTATTGATGATATTCTGATATACTCTAAGAGCAAGGAGGAACAGGAGGAGTATTTGAATACTGGGTTAAACACTTTGTGAAGGGATAAGTTCTATGCAATGTACAATATATGTGAGTTCTGGATGGGTGAAGTATCAATATTGGGTCATTTAATCACCAACAAAGGGATAGATGTGGACCCTTACAAGACAAAGTCAATTGAAGAGTGGCCCATGCCAACTTCTGTAACAAATATCTGTAGCTTTTTGGGTCTATCTGGGTATTATAAATGATTTGTGAATAACTTTTCATGATTGTAAAACCCAATGACCAACCTGGCATGAATGGGGGTAATGTTTTTCTGGACGGAATAATTTGAGGTAATCTTCAAGGAGTTAAATATAAAGCTGATCAGTACATCTGTACTCACATTACCGAAAAGTGGATAACATTTTATGATATACAATGATGCTTCAAAAAAATGATTGGGTTGTGTACTCATGAAAAATGACAATGTGATAGCCTATGCCTCACGACAGTTGAAGATCCCCGAGCAGAACTAGACAACGCATGATCTAGAGCTGTAAACCATGATTTTTTCATTGAATATCTGGAGGAACTAACTTTATGGTGAGAAGTGTGACATATACACCAACCAAAATAGACTAATGTATATATTCACCCAAAAGGATCTCAAAATATATCAAAGGAGATGGTTAGAGTTAATAAAGGATTACGATTTCTCTATTCACTATCATCCTTAATAGGAGAACAAGGTAGCTGAGTCTCTACGAAAAAAAGAACCTGCTACTCTATCCATGTTACGGATTCAAAAAGTCCCTATCTTCTTGGATATGCGAAGGATGGAATTAAAAATCATAAGGTTCGGGGATACATCCTACCTTAAACAAATTATTGCACAACCATCCATTCAAGAGAGGACTAATGAATCACAAAGGGAAGATGTGGTGTTATAAAAGAGGGTGAATACAGTAAATAAAGGGAAGTTGGAAGAGTTCCATATCAACGATGATGGTGTGATTTGGGTTGTAATGCGGCTTTCTGTTCCTTCATCACCCAAGATAAATTAGGAGCTATTAGAAAATGCACATATCTCAACATTCTAGATCCATCCTAAGAGTACCAAGATGTACTGTGATCTCCAAGAACACTTGTGCTGGGATAACATGAAGAAGGATATTGCGTAATATATATCAGGGTTCTTAGTATGTCAACAAGTTAAATCAAAGAGACAAAATTCCAAATGGATGATGCAACCATTGCATATACCCAAGTAGAAATGGTGGAATGTCACTATGGACTTTGTCATGGGTCTCTCGAAGATTTCGAGGGGAAATAATGTGATCTGGGTTGTGGTTGACCGACTAACCAAGACATCCCATTTTATCGCTATTTGGGATGAACTATGATGTGAACAACTTGGAAAAATATATGTGAAGGATGTGATGAGACTACATGGTGTTCCACTCTCAATTACCTCTAATTGTGATCCAAGGTTCATATCTAAATTCTAGATGAGTCTTCAACATTCTTTGAGTACTAAATTAAATTTCCACACAACCCATCATCCCCAAACTATTGAACTATTTTAAAGAACTATTCAAATGATTGAAGATATTCTAAGATCCTGATCTCTATAATTCCATGGTGGATGGGATCAAAATATCCCGTTGGTTGACTTCTCATACAACAATAGCTTCCACTCGAGTTTTTAGATGGCTTTGTATGAAGCTCTATATGGAAAGAGATGTAGAAATACAACCTATTGGGATGATATTGGAGAACAAAAGTTACTTGGACTTGATCTTGTGCAAGAGATGTCGGAGAAGGTTCAAGTTATCTAGAAAAATATCAAAGCTGCTTAATGTCGGAAAAATAGCTACGCAGACAACCGTTGAAGGGACTTAGAGTTCGACGTTGAAGATAAAGTATTCCTTTGAATATCATCATGGAAGAGAGTCAGGATGTTTGGAATGAAAGGGAATCTAATCCCAAGGTACATTAGCCCCTTTGATATCCATGACCACATAGGAGTTGTGGCCTATCGGCATGCACTTCCACTGAATATGGCTCGAGTTCATGATGTGTTTCATGTATCACTCTTGAGGAAGTACATACCTGATCCCTCACATGTACTGAACTCAGAGGTGGTGCAGTTGGAAGACGATCTCTATTATAAGGAGCAGCCAGTGAAGATTCTAGACCAAAGATATAAGGTTCTACATAACAAGACAGCCTAATTTGTCAAAGTGTTGTCGAGGAACCAAAAATTTGATGAAGCTACTTGGGAACTAGAGTAGGCCATGAAGGAGAAGTACCCTTACCTGTTTACGGCATAGAATGTAAAACGAAATTTCGAGGGTGAAATTTCATAAGGGGGGAAGAATGTAACGAACCAATATTTTTCAATGGAAATTCCCTTCATATAATTATGTCATAAAATTTAATGAAAACAAAAAATAATGAACTACTAAGTGATGAGTGACCTTTAAACACAGGTTTTTCACTTATGTGTTTGGAATTTCAAAACTATGATATACACGGTTGTGACCATTAAATTATTTGGTGTCCGATAATGAAAACTATATTTTTGGTGAATAGTAACCTACCCTTATGAACAGTAACATAACCTTATGAATAGAGATATACCCTAATGAATTGTAACCTTACCTATGATAGTATTAAAATAATATTCAATTTAAATTATGTTGTACTGGTATATTAGAATAAGTAAATGAATGTTTTAAAACACAGTTTTGGTAATAAATTATGATTTTAATTAAATATTAAATTAATCATATTTATAAAATTATTTTTGAAAAATGGACTTAATTTTTGGATTCTACACATCAGAAAATGGTTAGGGGTAATATTGGGGATTTTTCTGAAATACTGGAATTTTTTGCTGAACAGTATAATTGACAATTCACAATAAATGATAAATAATGGATTAATTGAGTCATTGATGATGATCTTCTGATGTAATCACAATTGGTTCTAAGTAACATGCATTTATTAATACTATTGGTCATGGAACAATTATTATTCCTTGTCTTGTGATGAAATAATAAACTAATGATAAAAAATTATGAAAACCCTCCTCCCCTCCACTATAAATACCACCCATTATTACCTCTTCTCTTCACCCTTCTCAAGCCCTATTACTTGCTAGTATTCTACACAAATCTCTCCCCAATATCCTCCCCATGTCCAAAATCCCCTAGAATCTTCAAAATACCAAAACCTCTCCCCTTAAGTGGTTCTCAAATGAGGAAGTTTCAAGAGGTAAATTCCACTTTCAAATTCCTTCGTTTATGTTCTTTTCTTTTTGTTTCTTTCCTCACATCCCCTCACCCAAATAGTATGATATCTCCAGAAAAATAAATGCACTTGAAATATTTTATACTAATGGGATATTTCATTATTTTTATTCTCTTACCCACCTTTTATTTGAAAGTAATGAAAGAACTGTTTGATATGTGACAATTTAGCATATTCAAGGACAACAGTTTATCAATTTCTATTGTCATCTTTAAATATGCTCATGAAACTATTTTTGTTATGGTTGAATGAGATTATAAATATCTGTTATATCCTATTTTTATCTGGAATATTTTTGTACAAATTGTTTTAAGTTATAAATAAAAACTTGTTCAATGTAATAAAACCCACCAATTAACAAAACCGGCCATCACTTTGGTTTTATATAATAGTTCGAATTCTCTAGAACTAAAAAAATTAAATTTAAAACCATGTAATCTCCTGTATGTTATCCAATATAATATAACTTCAATTCTGGACAACCAGTTTCATCTTATATGTTTATCCAAACATCAATATAAGTGAACCGGTCATTAAAATCAAGTAAACAGACAAGCCCGAACAATGAAATTGAACTTCACAACCAATCAAAACAGTTATGAATGAATTTAAATTGGTTATAAATTCCAATTAAATATGGATGGGGTTATATAATTATTAATTAATAAACCTAATTTGTTTATTCAGGTCTTTAATAACCATTATAGAACCCCAAAAAAATTAATTTAAGGGATCCTCCCCATTTCACTTTTATTTCAATATTTTTTTCTATGTTATTCCATTTTATGTGTAATTCCTAATGATGGGGTATTATTTCACACCTTCCCTATACTTACCTAATGATTTATAAGTTATTAGAAACCCCATTATCTCTCAAAAAATCACTTTTAGGTACAATCGATACCAGGCCAATAATTCATAATGAATTCTACCCGAACCTCCTTTACTCCTTCAGGTTTCTCAATATTTCTTTTTACCTAAATGAAGTGGTCTTTTATTTCTATGTAAAACTACTAAATACAGTTTATATTCTCCAAAATCAGGTTCTAAGATCCATACCTCATTCTGTTTTGGGGATATACATGTTTTTTAGTGATTCCCACCTCGATACCCCCGATAAGCAATCTTGTTTTAAGGGAACTTCCCGATTTCTTACCTAATTTCAAGTGCACTCTATCTTATGTTTGAATCCACCATTGTATTTATAAAATCATTATTTTTATTATGAAAACCTTATTGGTTAAATTCTGGTTTTATATAAAAGATTGATCCCTTTTCTATTTTAAAAGCTCTATAATATTTTCCTTAAAAGCACACAAAATGTTTTAATGCTAAAATTTCACAAATACATTTATTACAAGTTGTTACTCCTTTTTGACATCACGTACAATGATATATTACTATTTAATGTCCATGTATAATTCCTTTAATTCATGGAAACATTCATGATACTCCCATTGGTTATGATTTAAGTCATGGTTTTGGTACCTAATTCTTTCCATGGGTACACTTATCTTTATGCATGGTTGATTATGTATGATTATTAGTGTGGGAAGATTATTTATGTGGCAAGAGTATTCATGAAAATTTTGATATGGGTGTGCCTAGATAGTGCTCCAATGAATTGGGTAATGTTATGTCTCCTGAGATGCGATGTGAAATGGGATTGGCGGTTGGCCTTGAATCGTACTAAAATGGGAAACGGGATTGGTAGTTAGCCTTGACTCGTACTAAAGAAATGTCTAATGATTCTTCCACATTTTTATGATTCCATGTTTATATGATACCATGATTATATGATATGATTTCATATGTTCAATGCTTTTTAGCATTATGTGATGCCTCCTAACTCATGTGGTTAAGATGTATCATTATGTTCATTCCCTTACTGGGCTTTTTAGCTCATCCCTTTGTTCATGTGTTCCCCAGGGTACCCTATGCAGATGTAAGGGGCTCAAAAAAAGTTAGTATCCCTTTATGGAGATTAAATAATTAAATTTTTTTAGCCCCACGATTTTGGTTTTATGTACCTAGTCTTCCAAGACACCGGACTTAACGTTACTTGGCTTGTATTGTTATGTATAATTATCCTTAAAATCAAGTAATGTTATATATAAAAGGCTTGGGTCGCTATAACCTTCATGATTTTCCAATGTTATTTTAGGAGATAAATATATCTTCCATGAAACCATTTAATACTAGTTGTTCTAAATAAACAACATTTTTAACAGTATTGAAGATATATAATTTGAAATTTTGAAGTGGATGGAGTAACACACAGTCACACCCCAGCCCCAGACTTCCCCGGAGCCGGTGCAGTTTTACATAAAACATAGTCTTTGATTTTTTTATAAATAGAAAATATGATTATTACACATAATGTTCCAATAAAGAGGATTTTTTTGGTTTAGGTCCTAGAGAATCAAATACAATTATTACAATTCTTCAAAAACAGAGTAAGAGTCTCCACAAAGTAGTCACAAAACAGTGTAACTAAAATATACTAAATCTATAAAATTTAAGAATAAACGTAGGGTGATCATATGAATGCCTAGTAAGGGGTTAAAAAATAAAATAATGTTTCAATTGAAAAATCTTTGTAATATTCCTTTAAAATTAATAAAAAAACATTTTCCTAATGAAAAAAGCAATATATGAATCATAACATAACATTTTTCTAGGAATTATAAGTGAAAATTCCATGGAATACTAACAAGGTTACAATAAAAAATATTCCAAACATAAGCATGCTCATACAAAATATAGGGTGTGCAATATATTTATAAAGTAGAAGTCATTCTAAATTTAACAGGCATGACATGCGAAAGTGATAGTATAAAATTTACAATTGAGAGTAATACATGATTAGAGTTGTGCATAAAATAATATCTTCAATTTCTTCACTTATTAACTGTGAATCATAAACTAGTAGATTAATCTCTAAATGAAGAGTAAACATTATTCCATAAGAATTTACTTCTTCTGATACTAATAAGTATAGGCTCTTAATTATAAATATTCTACTAGTTGATTATCCACTTTGTTAATTATTTATAATAAACATAATGAGGAAAATTTATAATTCCAGACTGTTCTAAGGCCATGTTCCATGACCTAATATGTCTCATGGGAAATACTTATGCATTGTAGGGCTTTCATTAACTGGTCCCCAACCCATATGGATTTTATTAACCGATCCCCAAACTGTAGGGATTTTAGTAACTGGTCCCAAAACCATATAATACTAAGTCCAATAGATTCCCCATATGTAAAGTAAGGTAGTATATTCAAAGTGTCCAATACAATTTAAATATTTAATTTCTCATTTCATATTATTCGAAGTGTCCTATACCACTTCAAATAATTTAATTATTTATTCCATAAAAATCCATTTGAGTTTTAATACATTCTCTAGCATTTACATATACAAATTTAATCATGAATATAAGTGTTAAAAAGAATAATATAAACATCATGGATTTTGAACCAAATGACAAGTATGGGAGACAACCCATGTGACAATAACTAAAGAACATAAAATATTGGGTTTCACATAAAATGATAACCCCTAAAATCCTTATTATAAAAACATTTTATATTCCAAAATGCATAATTCTAAAATTAGGATAATTTCAATTTATATTTAAAACACATTATAATAAATGGGAATATTTAACAAAACAAAACATAATGATTGAAAACATTTATTGCAACAAATTTAAGTTCTTTAGAAAAATTATTATTCCATATGAAGCATGCATTCATAAAAATACATTTAAACATATTTTTCTACAAGTTCTTACCAATTATATGTATAAAATATTATTTCATCCTTAAAAATAGGAGTGCATACACTAGGGAGACTACTTTACATGTATTAATGTGGGTTAAAATAAAATTATATGAACTACATAAACACAAGTTGCATAAACTGAATTTTCTCAACCAACACAAGGTTTAATAAATTACTATAAACATTATACATCTCACAAAAATATCTAAATCACCGAAAATTGGTTTTTATGAAAACATAACTAGTTTATTATTAAGACCCAAAGGTATATACATATATGCGTATATACATATATTTGAGTTTTGTACAAAAATATAATTCCTTACATCTTATAATACTACTTAAACTTTGAAACTCAAAATTTTGGATTCATAAAATTAACTACAATAGAGGTTTATCTTAAAACTGTGTGATTTTATATTTGTATATATAACCAATATACAATGTTTAAAAATAGGTTTTAAATGAAAAATATAATCCCCAAGGTTTAAAATACTACTTAATCCCAAAATCTAGTAGTCTTAGAATCAGGCATAAGAGAGGTTTATTTAAACCGTAAGGTGATATATATATATATATATATGAGTATAAAAACATATATATATATATGTATATATTTTAAACATAAAAAATCAAGACAAACTTATGTCCCTTACCTAGTTAGAAGGAGGAGGAGTCTGGAGAATCTTGATGGAGGTGCTGGAGAGTGGAGAACCCGTAGGGTTTGGGTTCCAAAAAAGGTTTATAAATAAATAATAAATATTATATTTTTAATGGAACTCGAATGGAAGACTAAATATTACCTATTTTAAAATAAGTCCGACCATGTTGGTCTTGTGGAAAATGAATGAGAAGAGGGGCCACTCAATGTCACAGGTATGGTAGAAAGAAAAAGAAAATGTTGCATGGCTTACTGCTGCAGCGCATGCAGGAGGAAGAAGACGACACAGATTAGAAAACATGAGAATGAAATGGGCGGATGTGATCTAACCAAAATGATCCAGCCGTTGAGGTGTGTCTGAGGATTTTAAAAGAAATGATCACTCGAAATTAAATCTCTCCTCGATTGGACGACTACAGAGCGACGTGGAAAATTAAAATGAGATGGATGGTACAGATTAGATCGTATGTGATCTGACAGCTGTGAGAGACGTAGTGTTTTAAAAATATTTTGAAGGGAATGATTATATCTCTATGGACTGAATGACTGATAAAAAATGTGGAGGGTAATCTGTGGCTGCTAAGAATCGAGGATTGAACTGATCAGACAACTTTGATCGCACGCAGCATGATCTGATAATCCAAATCACATTTCACCCAAAAAATTCCATCCCACATCCAAATGGGGAGGCTTTATGAGCTCCCTTGTAAGCCCGAAGATTTTGAAAAAAGATCATATTACTCCCTCCTCCCTCTCGATACCACCCCATACCGGGTTTTGTGGGTGCGCTATATGCCCTCCCTTGACGTTGTGCCACCTCGCATGGTGGCGCACTCTAGTTCCCTTTCACTCGCACGCGCTGTGCGTGATTAGGGATTAATATACCCCCTATTCACATGAATTAGCATGTACCATGAGTGAACAACCCTGCCATCATCCATTGCCAGGGGTTGTGAGTGAGATGGCTTACCATGTCCTTGAGTGGCTTCCTACAAGGTGGCAATCGACTAGGTGGGGTGCTCACGAATTGTTTTGCAATGTAAAGTTAATTTTTGTTAAACATAAACATAAGTTTTCATATACATATATAGGTTTCCTCAATCAATGAATATGAATTTTTTGTTATGAATTAGAAAATACCTAAAACCAATATTTTCCTTAGTTTAGAAAAACAGTTATGTTTTAAAACATAAGGTTATAAATCAATGTTTTGTACAACATAAATAAAATCTTATATTATATTTAAAATCCAAAACGTATTTTTAGTTAAGACCTTGTTTTATACATCAAGGATGAAAACATTTATAAAATATTTTCAATACAATTTGAAATATTTAAGAACTCAATTCACCACGAATGGCTAAAATATTAAAAACAATTGTAGTTATTAATTTCATGTTCCCAAAGTACCATCTCGAACTCAAAAACATGTTTCTTTGTACCAAAACCAAGTAGTATCAAATGTGTGCTTCTCTTGGTATGATTCAAACCCATTATCATTCTAAAATATATAACAATGGTTTATTTTTTTTTAAAGTTTTAACATCAATTCACACTTTAAACACTTGGAAAACTCATTATACATAGGTATTTTAAATTAAACCACTCGGAAACCCTACCGCTATATAGTCTTATACCCGTTAGAGACTCAACATTCACCTTAGTTTAAACTCCAATCACCCTAAAAGGAATATAATAGTCATATATATCTGAAACGGTCAAAAATACCCTTATAAATACATTTTTGGGTGATTGAACTTCTAGAAAGATTTGTGAAAATGGTTCTCCTCATTCCTCTTTTGCTCAGTATAGTTTTGGTGGCTCTAGCTGTACATATGTTCATTGTGATGGATTCGAAGGACCCCTAAAATTTTCTTGGCATCTTTGTCCTATTGGGTGGTCTCCCTGTAATTATAATAGGTCTCCTAGTAGGTATTTGTGGTTAGTTATATTCTCTTGGCCTTGAAGCAATGTAACCATTTCAATGTTCATTTTATAAATAAGGGCTTGGGTTTATTTACAAGAATCATTTTGATACAATGGAAATTAATTCAAGTAAAACCCCATAAATTTTTTTTTCAAAAGAAATATGTTCTCGGTGTCACATTACCCCCACCCCCCCTAATGAATTGCGTACTCGCAATTCTAAAACTCTCGCACACAAACATCAGCAAAACCAGACACACATCACTCCCTGGGCCCCCATTTACCAGGCCCACCATCATCGAGAACTTTCTTGGTATGTTCTTCCAGCTAGATTGATCCCCAAAATGTTCTTAAAATCCTTAATTTCAATCACCCAGATACACCTCTCATAACTCGAGTCAAAATCATGTGGTTGGCATTAGTTCCTCGAAAGGGTGGCATGAGAGGTCTAGAATTTAGAGATATCAGAATGAACGTGGTTCGGATAGACAAATCAGATGACTTGGTTTTCTAAAAACCAGAAACTATAAAGCCTCCCATACCTACTGAAAATCAATTCATTTAATATATTGGATTCGTGGGGTTTTCCTGCCTCTGAAGCTTCACGTACTTCTCTGGGGCCAAATAACCCTCAGATAGGGTGAAAAACAAGAAAAGGCCTTCATTGTACCTTCCTTTTTGTGCGTAAAAATCAAGTTGCGCTTGCAACATGAGGTAGTAAATTGGACTCATTCCATGATAAAGTTGAATGATATTTGGGGTTTTAGACACTTGATAGAGGCACTTACAGGTTAGACGCAGGTTCACAAAAGGCTGGTATGTCTCTGAACATGAATCGACAATTATATTTTCTAATAACTCAGTGGGAAGATACAAAATACTTGTTTCATCAGCCATATGAAAATTTTAAGAATAATTATACTTAGTAAAACATAATCAATTTTCTAATATTGTTCTAAATTTATTAGGGTTCCCAAATTCAATCCTCTAATACCAACTATCAGGCCCAAACCCAGACTTCCCCAGAGCCGGTGCGGTTTTACATAAAACATGGTGTGTATTTTTTTTATAAAAGGAAAAGCTTATTATTACACATCATGTTCCATAAAAGAGTATCTTTTTGTTTTATTTCCTATAAAATTAGACACAATTATTAAAATTCTTCAACAACTGATAGATAAATAATCTCCACGAAGCTAGCACCAAACAATAGAACTAAAATCTACTAAACCTATAAAATTTAATTTAAAATGTAGGGGGATCATACGAATGTCCAGTAAGTGGTTTAAAAATAAAATAATGTTTCAATTAAAACAATTTCTAAAAATTCCTTTAAAATTAATCATAAAACGATTTCATAAGGAAAGATTCAATATTTGAATCATAACATAACATTTTTTCCAAGAATTATAAGTGAACATTTCATGGAATACTAACAAGGTTACAAGGAAACCTATTCCAAACATAATCATGCTCATAAAATGTAAAGGGTATAAAAAATATATATAAAGTAAGATTCATTCTAACTTCAATAGGTATGACATGTGAAAGTGAAAGTACAGAATTTACAACTAAGACTAAAACATGATTAGAGTTATGCATAAAATAATAACTTCAATTTCTCCCCTAACTAACTGTGAATCATAAAATGGTAGATGAATCTCTAAATGTAGAATAAACAATATTCCATAGGAATTTACTTCTTCTAATACTCATAAGTACATGATCATAACAATGAATTTTCTACTAGTCTAATATCCACTTGGTTAATTAATTATCATAAACTTAATGAGGGAAATGCATATTTCCGGACTGTTCTAAGGCCTCATGCTATGACCTCATTTCTCTCATGAGAACTGTTGATGCATCGTAGGGCTTTCAATAACTGGTCCCCAACCCATAGGGATTTCATTAACCAGTCCCCAACATGAAGGTATTTCATTAACCGACCCCAAACTCATAAAATACTAAGTCAAATACATTCCTCAAATGTAAAGTAAGGTCTTGTATTCAAAGTTTCTTATACCACATTGAATATTTATTTTCTCGTTTAATATTATTCAAAGTGTCCCATACCACTTCTGTTGGTCGGAGTAGATTACTCTAGAGGGGAGGGGTGAATTGAGTATCTATAAAAAATTTCTGTTTTAAAAAAAATGTTCTAAAAAGGATTTTCCCCTTCAAGTTAAATACATCCCATTTAATCAAAGTAATACGGTTATAAAGGTTTGACTGTTTAAATAGATTCTTAGAAGGTTGATTATTTCTCAGTAATAATTATATTTATTAATATTAATTTTGAAACTATTTTACTAGGACAAAGAAATTATAAATTCATTCCAAGATTAACTATCAATGAAATTTTAGTGATTTTTGAATTATACAGTGGTGTAGTAAAATAGAGAAAACTAAAGTAAGCAGCATAACAGATATGAAACATGTGGTTCAGTCTCAAGATGAGACTTAATCCACTCCACTCAGTGATCACCTTCCTCTATGTAATTTATATAAATAAACTTGATCCACACCTTGGATCGGGTTAAACAACAGTGCATAGGACTATCCAAGTCACACAAGGAACTCTTCCACAGTTCTTTGTGGGTACAAAATACCCAGCCACAGAGGGACCTTTTCCACACTTATCAATGGGTATACACAAAAGTAAAAGAATGTTTGAGTAAGGATATCTTGTATCCTTCAGTTTGATGCAGGAGACAGAGTGTGTTATTATACTGATACACGCTCTGCTCGAATGTTAATAAAATGATACACAACAGAGCAGTAATATTGAGATAGGTTTAGAAGTGCTCTGAGTGTTAGTGTTTGTAGCTCTGGACTTTGGACATGAAGCAAATGCAGATCTCGAGTCCTCATCTAGAAAACAGAGTGTCATAAGTTAGAAAGATCCGAATTGTGTTCTTCATGATGTTTGATAGTGTGAAAATGTTCTTGAGATTCCAGTATGCTTCATGTGTTCTTCAGTAGAATCATGTTTCATGAGCTAATTCTCTAAAAATGTATATTTTTCTCATGTTCACACCCCACCAGATATTTCTTTGAGTTGTGCTATTCTTATAAGTTTTTTTTTTGTTTTTTCGCTATTTTTTCTGGTCCTCACTACTCTTTTATCTTGTAGTGCATGGGTTTGGGCTGACAGGTTGCAAGTATTCTACACCTCATACCTCATACTGTCCGATCATATGTCTACAAAGAAACATTAATTATGTCAGTGCATTAAAGTCTTCAAATATAACCGTTAGAGATTAAATTGAAAGACAAAAAAAACATATTAGGGAACAGTGTCATAGTATGTCATGGAAACAGTTTCTCCTTCACATGGTGTCTAGGTTGGTCATGGTGTCTCGTAGTCACGGTGTCTCGCAGTCATGATGTCTCATGGTCACAATGTCTCATGGTTATAGTGTCTCATGATCACAATGTCTTGTTCATGGTCTCTGGATATCATGGTGTCTTGTTCTTGGTGTCTCATAGTCATGGTGTTTGGATGTCATGGTGTCTGATGGCCATGGTGTCTTGTTCACGATGTCTCATAGTCACGGTGTCTAGATGTCACGGTGTCTGCTTCACAGTGTCTGAATGTTCACGGTGTCTGATTCACGATGTCTCCTTCACTATGTCTGAATGTTCACAGTGCATGATTCACAATGCCTCAGACTTAGGCAAATATCTATATTTAGACATAAGTAATGATACATATAAAAACAATTAAACATAATCATTTGTAAGAAAATCATGATAAAGTGGGTCAAGGATAGTTTAAAGTAATTAAACTGAATGTAGAGAAATTAAGATCTTGAATGGGTCTTCTTATAGCATGAGAATACTTAAACAATAACACACATGATTTGATATAATTTACATGATTTAACCAGGTAGAATAGGATTTTTGATCATTAAAACATTATTAGTACATGAGGAGTCCAACGACTTCTAATAATTTAATTCTTTATTCCATAAAAGTCCATTTGAGTTTGATTACATTCTATATAATTTACATAAACAAAGAGAATCATGCATATAAGTGTTAATAACAATACTATCAATTTCATGGATATGGAAATAAATTACAAGTATGGTTGGAAGCACATGTTATAATAACTAAAGCACATAAAATACAGGTTTGTCACATAAAATGATAACCCCTAAAATTTTTATTATGAAAACATTTTATATTAAAAAATGCATAATTGTAAAATTAGGATAATTGTCATTTATATTTAAAACACATGCTGATAAAGGGGAATATTTAACAAAACAAAACATAATGATTGAAAACATTTATTGTAGTAGATTCCAGTGCTTTTGAAAAATTGTTATTACATGCAAAGCATGCATTCATAAAAATACATTTAAACATATTTTTCTACAAGTGCTTACCATTTGTATGTATAAAATATTATTTCATCTTTAAAAATATGGGTGCATACACTAGGGTGACTATTGTTCTTCTATAAATTTGGGTTAAAAAAAATTATATGAACTACATATAAACAATGTGTATACACGGAATTTTCTAAACTAACACAAGGTTTAATAAATTATTATAAACATTATACATCCCACGAACATAATTAAATCACCAAAACTGGTTTTTATTAAAAAATAATCAGTTTATGATTAAAACCCAAAGATATATACATATATTCGTATATACATATATAAGAGTTTTGTTCAAAAATATAATTCTTTAAGTTTTATAACACTACTTAAACATTGATACTCAATATTTAAGAGTCTTAAAATCGAGTATAATAGAGGTTTATCTTAAAACTGTATGATTATATATAAGTATATATAACCGATATACAATGTGTGTAAATAGTTTTTGCATTAGAAATATAATCTCTCAGGTTTAAAATACTACATAAACCCAAAATCCAATAGTCTTAAAATTATGCATAAGATAGATTTATTTAAACCGTAAGGTGATATATATATATATATGAGTAGATATAATATATATATATATATACATGTATATATTTTCAACATAACAAAGTAAGACAAACTTAAGCCCCTTATCAGGTTCGAAGGACAAGAAGGAGTCCAGAGAAGCTTGATGGAGGCGCTAGAGAATGGAGAACTAGTTGGGTTTTGGTGCCAAAAGAGTTGTATATATATATATATATATATATTATAATATATTTTTAATGAAACAGGAATGAAAAAAAGAGGCATACTTTGTTTAAATAAGGCCGACCAAGTCGTTCTTTAATAAAAGGAGTGAGAAGAGGGGACAATTGGTGTAACAGGTGTCAAAGAAAAAAAATGTGTAGCATGGGTTACTGGTGCAACACATGTGAGGAGAAGAAGATGAAACAAAATGGATAAATCGAGAATGAAATGGGTGGTTGGGATCTAACCAAAAACAATCCAGTGGTTTAGGTGTGTCCACAGATTTTAAAAGGAAAGATCGGTCGAGATTAAATCTCGACTCGATCAGACAACTACAACGTGACCTGGAGAATTGAAAAGAAATGGATTGTTCAGATTAGATTGTGTGTGATCTGATGTCTATGAGCGATGCTTTGTTTTAAAAATATTTGATCTGCTGCAATTATATCCCGATGGATTGGATGGCTGATAAAAAACGTGGTGGGTAATTCGCGGCCACTAGTAATCGAGGACTGAGCCGATTGGACGACTCAGATCACGCACAACATGATCTGACAACCCAAATCACATTTCGACCTAAAAAATTTGTCCCACATAGAAATAGAGAGTCTTATAGAGCTCACTTATAAGTCTGAAGCTCCCATCCATAGCTCATATTACTCCCTCCCCCTCCCGGTACCACCCCATACCGGGTTATGCAGGCACGCTCTACGCCCACCGTTACTAGTGTGCCTCCCTACACAGTGGTGTGATCTGGTTCCCTTGCACTTGCATGCCCATACACGCTTAGGGCTTAATGTACACCTTGAGATAGTGACTTAGCACACACCATGCATTCACAACCATTCCATAGGCCATTTCAAAGGGTTGTGAGTGAGATGTCCCACCAAGGCCTTGAGTGGCTGCTGACAAGGTGGCCCTTAGCTAGGTGGGGTACTTAGCAATTTTTTTTTTTTTGAAAAGTAAAGTTCATTTTTGTTAAACATAAACAAAAATTTTCATATACCTATATAGGTGTCCTATAACAATGAATATGAATTATTTTCTATGACTAATCAAATCCGTAAAAAAAATATTTTCCCTAGTTTAAAAAACACATTTTTTTTAAAACGTAAAGTGAAAAATCAAAGTTTAGTAAGTCATAGATATAATCTTATATTTTATTTAAAATCCAAAACAAATTTTCAGTTAAGAACTAGTTCTATATGTTAAGGATGAAACATTTTATAAAATCTTTCCAAGAAAATTTAAAATATTTAAGTACTTAATTCACTAAATATAGCTCAAATATTAAAAAAACCCATATTTATTAATTTCATTTTCCCAAAGTACAATCTCAAACTCAAAAACATGTCTCATTGTACCAAAACCAAGGAGTATCAAATGTGTTCTTATCTTGTTATGATTTGAACCCATTATACATGTAAAATATATTACACGAGTTTATTAAAAACATGTATGAAGTTATAAATTAAATCCACACTTTAAACACTTGGAAAACTCATTATACATAGGTATTTTAAATTAAACCACTTGGAAACCCAATGGATATATGGTATTCTGGACGTTAGAGACTCAACAGTCACATTGTTTTAAACTCTAATGACCCTAAAAAGAACATAATGGTCATATATATATCCAACAGTCAAAAAGACCCTTACAAATACATGTTTAATTTGATTCCACTTCTCGAAATATTAGTGAAAATGGTGCTCGTCATTTCGCTAATGCTCAGCACGGTTGCGGTGTCTCTAGCTATACTGATGTTCATTGTGATGGATCTGAAGGACCACTAGTATTTTCTTGGGTTCTTTGTAGTATTGGATGGTCTCCCTATAATTCTAATAGGTCTCTTAGTAGGTATTTTTTTTATTTGGATTCATTTGGCTTAGATGCAATGTAACCATTTCACTGTTCAATGAATAAATAATGTATTGTGTTTATTTACAAGTATAGTTTTGACAGTATGTAAATTAAATGAAGTAAAATCCCATAAAATGTTGTTATTATAAAATAAATAAGTTCAGGGACCACACACACACTTTAAAGAACTACTTGGTCTCTTGAATTAAATGATACCATAAGAAAATGCACTACCATGCCAAAAAAATGATGCTAAATTAATGTTACATTCAATGGTAATGATCTTTAAAAAAATTCATCACTATCCAAATGATTTCATATTGTTTCACAAGGACCATGAATCAATCATAAAATTTTGTAAGTGTGGTCCTGATCAATACAAGAAAAATGAATCATTTTTTTGAAATATGTATTTTATATCCCAATCATTATGCTGTTTAAAATACTATATAGATGTCTGGAATCTATGAGATAATTTTCATGGAATATAGATACAATAATTAAATATAGTTATGTAAGTCATTTGGAATATTCTTCCATGTTAAAGAAAATTTATTATGACTATCCTATGTTTGGAATTGGTTTGGGAAAATTTTATCTTCGGTTATCTAACGATGGAATAAATACTTTTTGAGTTCAAAGCAGTACTCATAGTACATAGCCCTTAATGTTGGTATATTAGTACTTGTTGCCATGGTTATGCATGAAGTGAAAATAAATTATGTTTTCTCTACTTATATCTAGACCAAAGGAACCCAATAATGATATTGATGACTATTTGGCTCCATTGATTGAAGATATGAAATTGATGTGGGATAAATTTTTCAGAATGTATGATGCTCATTGATGTTAATAGATGACATTGATGTCCAGGTTGTATAGAATGATACATGAATTCCCCTATTATAGAAATTTATCAAGATATACTATTAATTTAATATTTTGGTGTATATTTTATAAAAAATGAACATACATAGTTTAGTGGAAATATTCTTTCAAGACTGTGTTTTTTGAAAATCATAAATTAACACATCGATGACATAAATACAAATCATGATGATAGAATTCAATAGAAATATCAAACAACATAAAACATTGTCTTCATTAATGGGTGATCATCTGTACAATAAACTAAAATATATTGACACTATTTTTGGTAAACCATTTTTTAAAAACCATACAATGTGTTGTTGAAGAAGAGATAAATTTTCTTGGAACTACCATATTGGAGTTATTCGTTTATCAGATATTTTCTTGATTTCATGCATGTAGATAAAAATGTATTTGATAGTATTATTGGAATGTTACTAAATGTTATTGAAAAAAAATTAAAGATGGAATCAAGTCTTGGATAGACACGATTGAAATATGGATAAGGGAAAAGTAGGCACTAGTGAAGCTTAAAAGGCATGATTTTATGCCTCTAGCAGCATAAAATCTATCCAAAAAGGAAACAAAATAGTTTTTACTTTTTCTTAATAATGTAAAATTTATAAATGGGTATTCATAAAATATCAAGAATGTAATTTAAAATAATAATTTGAAGTTACAAGAACTAAATTTACATAAATTTCATGTTTTTATGGAAGATTTAATTCATGTTACTTTCCATTTCATTCTACCTAAAAATGTATGACATACATTAACCAAAAAAATATTCTTTTTCAAAGCCACATGTAGTAAAGTTATATACACAATGAAGTTTCCCATCATGAATAATCCAATTATGGTCATATTATGTGAATTAGAGATGTTATTCAAACCATAATTCATTGATATAATGGTCCCCCTAATGGTTCACATGGTTAGAGAGGTTTTACAACATGGTATTTTCTATTACATATTGATGTACCCCATTGAATGATATATGAAGATTTTGAAAGGTTATGTCTAGAATCAAAGTTGGAAAGAAAGTTGTATTGCAGAATGATATATTCTTGAAGATGCTATTGAAATATGTGCCTATTAACTATTAGATGTTGACATCATCGGTCTCCAAATGTATCATCCTAACAAATGCATTGTGGGTGATGGGATTTATGGGAGAGATGTTGTTTAAATTACATTGACATAGTGAGAGCAATCACACCATTACATTTTACATAATAGAGAAGATGTTGATTGGTAAATTGAATCCCTCATTGAAATTATTAGACATTTGAACTGATCAGGGTCATAAGGATGGATATCAAATACACATAATCTACTGTTTATAGGCCGGTTTGGAGATAAATTTATATGGAGTTATATGAAAATCTAAATTCAATTTCTGAATGACATCAATGGATAGCTAGAATACTCAAGGAAAATGTTATATATTAGACTAGTTTTTCAACCAATGGCATTACATTATATAAAAAAGAACACGATTTCTATAATAAATTGAAAAATAGTGGTGTTATGCTTGTGGATGAAGCGATGACCCTATTTGGTTCTAATGATAGAAATAAAATTTATGAAAATATGACATAATTTGGCACTGTTGAACATATATATGAGTTGGATTATATAACATTTCAAGTGCCAATTTTTCATTTCAGATGGGTTGACAACATCATTTAAGTAATAGTTGGTGAAATGGGCTTCATGTATGTGACTTTATGTATGGAAGTGGAAGAATATGATCCATTCATAATGGAATCACACATGGTGAATGTATTTTATGTTTCGGGTCCAACAAACAAGAATTGGCAGATTGTCCTGCTGGCAACAAAACAATTATTGAGTCAGATGAAAATTCAATCAAGGATGACCCTTTTCTTGGGAGATCAGAATCAATTCATGTTAGAAAAAAATTAGACAATGACATGTACATTAGAGGAGACCAAAAATATGATATTTGGATTCTCAATAGAGGAAAAAAAATCCCTGAAATATTTTAAAAAAAGAATCAGAGATCAATGATAAGGTAAATGTTTTTTAATATACTATGTTTTTCCACATAATATTTTTTTCCCTAATGCATTAACGTAACCGAAATTAATTGTTTTAATTCTAATAAAAAAAATATTTATGAAAATGAAGAAGTTACCAATCCCCTAGAAGAACAAACTACAATGAAGGAGACAATTTAGAAATATGTAAAGGTCTTGTCACAATATACTTTTTCTATTTTAATAAAAAATTATATAATGGAACGTTGAATTAATTTACATTATTACTTATAGATTTCATTCATTTTTGAAGGTTTTTATTCATACTTCATGCCTTTATAGGAAGATAAATGACACTATATTTGCTCAATCATCGAGGTAATCCTGATGTTTGTACAGTAAAGTCAATATCCATAGAATTAATAAATTGTTTCATATTTATATTTAATTTTTTTATTTTTAGTATTAATCACATACTAATTTGTTCTTATACAGGTGGATTCTTTTTTTTAATGAGTTGGGGAAGTTTATCCATATTTCATCCTTTCTATATAAAAACATCCACATAATTCTCCTCCCACAATACCTTTTCACCCACAGAGTATTGCATTTATCACTTCACTTAAGGTTCCCTCCATTATATTTGAATGAAGAGTGAAGATGCTACAATATCTTAGTTATATAGGTAATCTTGACATTTTCATAGTAAAATTGTTTTCCATATAATTAATGTATTGTTTTATATTTTTGTTTATTTTCTTTTTTTAGTATTACTCACATAATATTTTTTTTCTTATACAGGTGGATTCCTTTGTTCATATTGCGGGGATCTATCTATCTATCATGACCATGTGCACCGAAAAATCCAAAGATTTATTCTCCCTCAAAACCTTTTACCCCCTCAACGTTGAAATTTATCACTTCCCTTCATGTAGCCTCCACTACTCAATCACAGAGTTAATCATTATTTTCCCAAAGTAAAATATTTTCCCATAGAATTAATGTATTATTTTATATTTCTTTTTAATGAATTTATTTTTAGTATTACTCATATAATAATTTTTTTTATGGAGGTGATTTTTTTTCAAGTAGGGGTGGTTTATTCAAATCTACTCATTTGGTGCTGATATTTCGACAAAAATATCAATTGATATCATGGTAACATCGATTGTTAGGATTTTTTTGAGCTTTGGTATGTGTAGTGATCAACCTCACCTCAAACCTACACACGATGTGACCAGTATGACTCTAAGTACTTATTTTTATTTAAAATTGATTATAATTTTAGTAAAATAGACAACTGAAGTACTCAGAATGAAGAAAAAATATTCCTATTATTTTGATACTTTTTATATTGTCTCATATGTCTTTTGGGATGTGTAATAATTAACCGCACCTCAATCTGATACATGATATGTCTGGTATGACACAATGTGTCTGTTGTTAGTTCAAAATTTAAATTTTAGTTCAACGAGTGTCACTCATTCAAAACCAATCAAACATGCTTTGATTTTATTGATAATTTAGGGAAAAAATTCATATGTCATTTTTTGATGTGTAGGAATTGGTTTCATGTAAAACCGATAAACAATGTTATTGGAATAAATCAAAAGTATGTGTTTCCAATTTAAAAGTACATTCTAGTAAAAAAATGACATACTCAATTCCGAGCATACATAGTATTTTTTTCAATCCTTAGGAAACTGATCCACATGTCATTTTATAGGTGTAAAATTCAGTCATATCTAAATCTGATGCATGGTGTGATGGGTATGACTTTGAGTTTATCTTTTTATTAAATTGTCTTCAAATTTAGTAAAATGGGCAAATAACCTACTCAAAATCAAGAAAACAAATTAGGATTATTTCAATAATTTCTATAAATTATCCACAAGTCATTTTTTATTAGTAGGGATCAGACACACCTCAATGTGATATATGATGTGCTTGATAGTACTGAAAGTCTCTTTTACCAGATCAAAATCGATATTTTAGTTCAAAAAATGTCACCCAATGAAAACCAATAAAACACAGTCACATATTCTTAATAATGTAGGAAAATGATTCATAAGTCATTTTAAGGTGTATGAATTGTTCTTATATAAAATAGATACATGATGTGTTCGAAATGAGTCAAAGGGCATGTTTTTAGTTAAAAATGACATTTTATGAAAAAAGTTAAATGACATACTCAAAAAAAATGCATAGGTATTTTTTGATATATTTAAAAATGTTCCCGAAGTCATTTGATTTGTTTAAGAATCATTAGTACTTTAATAAGATCTATTATGATACTGTTATGACTCAAAGTAAATATTTTTATTTAAATTTGACATGAATTTTAGTAAAATGGAAAACTAACAAACTCTAAACCAAGATAATGAATAAAGATTATTTTTATACTTTATTAAAATGAACCATAAGTCATTTTTGATGTATAGAAATAAAATGTACCTCAATCTGATACATGATGTGCTAGGTATTTCTTAAACTCTCTACTATCAATTTAAAATTGATATATTAGTTCAAAAAGTGTTACTCTATTAAAATTAATTAAACATGTTAACATTTTCTTGATAGTTTATAAATTAGGATTCATATGTTTTGTGATGACTAGGAATATGTTTTACATAAAATTGATACATTATGTGATCTTAATGAATCAAAAGTGTGGGTTTGAAGTTTAAAATGACATTTTAGTATAAAAAAATGTCATACTAAAAACCAAGAAAACACATTCTGATTGTCTTGATACTTCAGAAAAATAATCCAATACTCACTTAAGATGTGGTAGAATAATTCTCACCTTTATACAGTGCATGGTGTTATCATTTTGACTCCAATGCATTCTTTTATTTAAAATTGACATAAATTTGAGAAAAAATATCATTAATTTTAGTAAAATTGACACTCTCTATTAATTTATTTATTTATATTTTTACTATAATTATAATTGTGTTCATATATAGGTGTGTTCTTTTTCTCAAGTAGAGGTGGTCTGTTTAGTAATAACATGAGTTAGGGTTTGGATAAAAATACAAAGGAACATTGATGTATTTGATTGTATGTAATAATTTCTATTAATGTAATTGTATAAAACAGTGTTTCAAAATTTTATAATATAGTTTGTTTCTTTTATTTTGTTTTTAAATTTTATTTCATTTAAATTATATATTCAAACTTATTTCTATTGATATTTGTATTGTTTCTAGTGTTGCGGTGTGCTGTTACTGCACATTACACTAGTGATATAGTGTGTTATTGTAGTACACTACAATATGACCCTTTATCAACACTTTTAAAATAACTGATAAAGAAAACATTTATTGGTGATTTTAAAAACAATGATAAATGACCCGTTTTCGAGAACATTTAAAAGAACTGATAAAGGACACATTTTTTGGAGCTTTTAAAAGCTCTTATAAAGGCACACTTTATGAGTGCTGTAAAAAGTGCCGATAAAATTCCCTTTATCTATGATTTTATAAGCTTTGATAAAATACCATGGATTTTAATCTCACTCAACTATTCATCACTTTTCTAGGGTTGATAAAGGATATTTCTATCACTTTTAAATGACTATTTTGTAGTAGTTAATTTGGAAAAAAGTAAACATAAATGTTTAAACATGAGTTAACTACATTATCTCCCACTAGGTTCTCCAAGGGTAGCACCCATATTAGAAATATAATATCTAAAATATATCTTCATAACCTAGGGAAGGAAACATAAAAAGGGGTGGGGTCAAATGCTTAATAAGGGTAATAAAGGGAGACATGTAAGAATAAAATTGTATATAGGGGTATGAGAATGTGATTATAAACTTATAATATCGTACCATTCATATCATAAACATGAGTCATGGAATAAAGGATATTAGTTCATAAGGCATGAATCATAATAGAATCAATAGAATAAGACAATAAAGAATAACATAGGAGTAAGTTGTGGAAAAATTGAATACACATAAATATCTAATATTATTCCTTATAATTTAGGACACATTGATAAAAATTATCAAGGAACATCATGGGGACTACACCTACTGGGTGGGATACACCACTATCCCTAGTCATAGTAATTTCATTATAAGGGATCAGGCTTCCCCATGATCCCATAGTGGATCAGGTTTCCCCATATTTCCATAGTGGATCAGGTTTCCCCATATTCCATATTCATGGTCACTACACCTATTGGGTGGGACACACTACCATTCCCAGTCACAGTCATTTCCTTATAAGGGATAAGGTTTTATCATCTTCCCATAGAGTATTGGGTTTTCCCATATTCCACCCTGGATCAAGCTTTTGGAGTGAACTCCCATCATTATGTGAAGAGACTAAAATCATTAAGCAATGCATTAATGGGTTGTATAGTTCCCACTCTTCAGATGAGAAAATCCTACATATATACAACAAAAGATAATAAAACATGCATCACATCATGACTCATAGCAAAATATTTCTTTTATAAACAACATAACATAACCCATGAATGGAAATGGGTATCACAAACATTTAATCATATCCTAACCTATAGAAAATAGATAGTTTTTGTAATAATTTCATCCCAGTGTAACCGATGAAGGGAACCATGTATCATTAACATTTATTATAGTGTAACCTATTGAAGAGAAGTAGGGTTTGTAATCATTTATCATGGTATAAAATATTGAAGATAAATGGGTTTCATCAGAATTTATCATGGTGTATCCCATTAAAATGATATGGGTGTCAAAAAATTTTATCATTGAATTACCTATTAAATTGAAAAAGGTTTTATAAGAATATTGCATTTGGAAGAGGAACATATGTCAGAAAAATAATTCCATTTAAATATAAACCATTCAACAAATAATACGAATGGTATTATCAGATCTTATCTAAAAAAAGAGTTAGACACATAAATTAATGTCTTCTTATATGGAAAATAACGTTGATATATATATATATATATTTAAAAATTATTGAGGAAAATACCCTTCCCTTTTTTAAAAAATTACCTTTAAACATAAACCCTTTTTAAAACCATTTTATTTAAATATAATTTGAAAACACAAAAAGAAAGATTGAAATCATCATAAAAACCATTTTTATGGAATTCTTAGAAGAGAATCATGAAAAAATAGAAAAAAACATACGTTCAAATAATCTAAAACCATATAAAAGAACATTTTAGATCATTTAAATCATTTTTTTAAAAATAACATATTTAAAACATATAAAGAATGATTTTAAAATAATTTAAATCAAAAGAGAAATTTTTAAAATCCTTTTCATTTGAAAACCATTTTGAAATAAATAAATTTCCAGAATATTATAAAAAAGTTTCTTATAAAATAAAACAACCTTGTAAACATGAAAAGTAAGAATCAAGGAAATTATGGTATTGATAGCAGGTAGGTCCATACATGCCGAACATTCCTTTTACACCTTAAAAGTTCATAAAATAGTCTTGATCCGAAAATAATAAGATGATTATTTTTCAAAAATATTTTAAAAAAAGGTAATACATGGGTAAACATGACATTTAAACATCATAATATAATAGTAAAACATTTTTTTAA
The DNA here is from genome assembly GCA_963277665.1 of Viscum album. Lineage (NCBI taxonomy): Eukaryota > Viridiplantae > Streptophyta > Magnoliopsida > Santalales > Viscaceae > Viscum > Viscum album. The sequence continues at coordinate 718,631,032 of OY728160.1, forward strand.
ATCAATTTTAAGTAACATGTTTTGAAAGAACACATATTTCTAACCGAAAGGAGGAAAATTTCATATTTTTATAAAACAATTTTATTCATTACCATATTTTATAAAGTGTTAAAAAATAGTACCATTACATGGAAATAAATTGATATCTATGGGGTAAGAAAATTCATGATATTCATTGATATTTGGAAAAAAATATTTCATCAATGGAAGCATAATCATTAACACTCTTTATAAAAAAGGATATTACAACAATAAACTGTTACCAATTTGGTAACATTAATTCAATATCTTATTAGAAGAATGAAATTACATAAATATTATTATATGATGAAGATAATAAAATTCATGATATAAAATTTCAATGTCCATATATATAGCTCATAGAAAAATATAGGTGCATAACACGACATGTGTCTCATGGAATGAAAATTGAGACAAAACTACTTTATCGATCTGGTATGTTTTGAAACATAAATCCCATGAAAGATAAATAATGAAATAGATATGTAAATACCCATAAATTTATGTTTCATAATTATAGAATACATCCATGGGTCGTAAACACACCAAAAGAACTAATTGAGCAGTGAGTAAGGAATACATCTCCTAGAAATAAAAAGGGAGATGAAACTCCCTTACCATAAGACATGACATTATTTGCACACATAAAAAAATTAGTTATAAAAATATATGTTTAATATATATAAATATATTATTTCATATAATACCATATATTATTTGATTATGAAATTATATTACTCTTTTATTAATTACTCTATGTTAATATTTCATTCCAGGTAATATTCATAGTATGTTTTGAATTTTTATTCTCGATACTCTTAATTAGAGCATGATTTAAATATTTAAATAATTTAAAACATGGTATAAATTTTATATATATTCTTTATAATTATTTCTAATAATTGATATAATATAAAATTATGAAATGGAAGACATCGTTCAAGGAGACGGTAGGCCGTACATATGCATGGACGTTGTTTCCGTTTTATTATCTCATTTAAAGAAAGAAATAATGTAAATACAATATATGTATATATGTATATACTAATTAAATTTGTATTATTTTATAATATATATAATATTATTTTACTAAATAAATCCTTAATACATTCCATGTAGACTATGAATGATTCAAATCACTTTGAGGAGGAGGTAGTCCACACTTCCTGAAATGATATTATCGTATTTACACAAAATGTAAATAATGAAGGTATGTTTTATATAATATTTAAATAAGCGTTAATATATTACATATATTATATAAAAACTAATTTCATAATTAAAAACCATGATAGGCGGTAAATGAAAAAATTAACAATATCATTTAATAAGATAGTAGTTTATTGCATAAAAAATGGTAAGTTTGTTACCCATTTGATGGAAGTGTGTGTATGTGTTGGTAAGAAAAATAGAACAAAAACAAGTAAGTATATTTATTATACTTGGTAATTATATAATAATTTTACAATAATATTTTAGGTGGTGGATAATGAAAATAAAAATAAAGAGCTTGAGGAAGGATGTCACCTATTATTTGGGTAACTTCTTCTTGTTTGCACCAAATGGATTCCATTGATGGTTTTATGTCCAAGGTGATGATTCTAGGTTTAGGGGAGTGAAATTTATGATATATTTGGGCATATCTTTATCAATAAAAATTGAATTGATTTTTTTAAATAGGTGATGGGCTGAGTTCTCTATTATAAGGGAGGAGGAGTGACATTCTTGTAAATATGAGTTGGTAAAAAATATTGAGATGTCTCCATTACATCATGAGAATACAATAATTGATAAAATTATATTCAATATGTTAATTGGTATAACATTTTCTAGCCAATTTATTTTTATACGTTTTTAGGTCATTTGGCCCTTTATGATAAAAGTTTAACCATCAAGTAATATTGTTTTTACCTTAATTAATGTAATTAATTTTAATTATTTTCAATATTTTTTTGGTAAAAAACAATTTTAAAAATATTATAATTTATAAATTATTATTATTAAAAAAAAAATTTAATACATTTTTCTAAATATATATCACATAATTGGATGAAATTAATTTAAAATTATTCCCACAGACGGAATGACAATGCAGGTTTTTAAAGTAAAAAATGGTCCAACGTTTTCCATGTCTTTATATATAATTTCACAGTGATATTGATCATATCAAAATGAATTTTATTAATTTTTGTATAATTGATATAATTATAATTTAACTCCAATTATAACCATCAGTTTACCGTATAAATTAATTATACGAATAAGCAGTTTTGAATTAAAATTCAATATTTTTTTAACTATTCATATAAAAATTACACTTCATAGAAAAATACCAATAAATTACCCTAAATTATTTTTTTATATTTCAAAACATAATTTTATTTTGGAATATAAAATTTATAAATGTACCAAAATTTATATTTATGTTAGGTACTCATTTAAAAGGCAGTAAAACTGCTATTATAAAAATAAAGGTTTTTATGTGTAATATTGGGTTTTTTCATATCTTATTCCTATAAAATATATATGATGAAATTAAAGATATTTTATTGAATATATGAAATATATATTTCATTAATACAATTCACAATAATAACTAATTTAATTTTTTAGGATAAAATTTTATTGTGAGCATAAAAGTAGTTTTTATAAAAACATTCCCATTACATTAAATTTTATATTTTATTCATTTATAGTTTATTTATATAAAATAAACTCAACCATGAATTTTCATAAATTATTTAATCATATTCTTAACCTCCAAATTAATTACTTGGTTATATCTTATTATATTAAATAATAATTTATTTTTGTAATATATTTTTGTTTCGGTAAAACTCATGCATGCGTGTAATGTAAGCTAACCTCAGTGTTCTATATATATAAAGATAAAATTTATGTTGCATTTAGTACATTATTAACATTTTGTTGATATAATTCAAGAGAAAAGTAGATATTTAATATAAAATAATCTATTTTTAGTGTTGCATTAAACCTAAACTTTCATAAAGATTAAAATAATTTGGAAAAAATATTTCACCAAATCTCATTGTGTTACGTCCAACTCAAAATAAAAAATCATCGAATATACATAAAAAATTCCAAGGAAATACCCTAGGGTTCATCCCATGGACTTGAGTATAATTTATTCTTAGTGACACCCAATTGTATGATAATCATTTGTGCAGGTGTAAGAATAGGATCCCTAGATAGAGGATAAAAGTTCCCCTACGGTGACACTCATCCGCATGTGAATTCTAGATTTGGATAAGAAAGTTATGGTCAATCATGTTCATGGAACTAATTATCTATGATGATTTTTTTCATGGACCAGGTTATATATTTTTTACCATGGTGAAGTGAAGATATTAAAGAGGCATGGTCACCATGAATTTATTAAAGACACTCTATCATTGGGATGAAGAATGTATTGTAGTGGGCTATATATTTATTTTTTAGTGTTTTGTTGATTATATATTAATTAAAAATTATATTTTCCCAAGAAAATATCACTATATATATGTGTTTTTACGGTACAATTTTGTTTATTTTTGACTATGTTTTTTACTCACACCATACATGGGCCACCAATACACATGGGTATCCAAGAAGATCTAACATGATCATTCTAGGAATTGGTAGGGTTATGGATTGATAAATTATGGTTGTACAAGAGGACTCATTTGTAATCATTTATCAGATGTCTCAGGGCATGAACATGTTCTGGATCCCGATATCAACTTATTCTATTTATTTTTTATATTTGACCAACCAAGTGGGTGGTTGGATATTGTATATATGGAATGGAAGTTTGGGCATTTTACAACATTTCATTTATCACCACTATTGTAATATTTATTACTTATAATTTTATTTTATCATGATGTATATTATTTAGTTATTTATTATTCTGTTGTTCACTCATATAAATGAGGTAGAGCCTTTTCCTGATACCCCTTTATACTCCCAATACTAGTCACCATCATTAGGCATTTAGGTAAGCATTCCTAAGGACATGTAGAGGTCCAATGTAACAACATTTCAATGTAATCTAGGTTTGGGAGTTACATTGTTGTATTATAAGAGTTTTTCTAAATTTTTTATTAATATTTCATCACCTTATATAATGGACACATATGGATGGGTTGGATATTGTGATGGATCCAAATTGGTGCATCACAATACCTTTCTTGGTAGAAGTCAAGGTTACCTTGGGTGTGTGACTGATGTTGTTTTCTTGGGATGTTACATAGTGTATCGATAACAACCTATAATATTATTACCATATATCTTGGAATTTTATTCTACTCAACCAAGAATATGGTTTTAGTTATCCATTAATATATATCATATTGGATAATTTCATTGGTTGTGACAATAGTATTACAAAATCCTATAATGAGAAGTATATAGTTCATATTCTCAGAAAGTGTGGGTGCCTTAGGTTTGGTAATGTGACGTTCTAGTGAAAACCAATACATTTACATTAAAAATATATTGGAATGAAACTCGACTTAACAAAATTTGGAAACATTGATTTGCTAGGAAAAAATCATCTTAATGAAATGATGCATGAATGTGGATGTGTGAGTTGTTACAATATATGATTATCTACATAATGTGTGAATAATAACCTATATGGTGTTTTTGAATATAGAATGGAATGATATTATTTATAATAGAAGCATGAGACCGTGGTTACTTGACATGGATCATCCTAACTGATGCTGTGGGCGATCTACCTCATTTTGTCATTCTCAAGGTGGTTAGTCATGTGTGTGGATTAATAGTGAGAATCAGTCCCATGGTAGGTTGTTTTGATGACATTTTATTCCACTATTTTTATGAGGACATTGAGAGGGAATTGGCATGTGAGATGTTGTATGGGTATAGGTGTCAATGTTAGATGATTCCTATGTGTTATGACCCTATAGAGACCTATTTTATGGTCTATGTTGGAGGACATAGAGACACATGTGACGTGTATTAGTGTTTAGTGAGTCAAAAAACTATATTAACCAAGTGAATCCCACATAAGAGGATATACATGGGTTATAAGGGCCTTTTGGATATAATTCATGGGTAGGTTATTTCATTGATATATATTTGTAATATGTACTACTAGATGTGAGGAAGGAATGTTTTCTCCTTTGGGTTTCATAAGGCACAAAGAGTACCACAGTGTTGAGGTTAACATAGGGGGAAGGAAGGTTATAATTCCTTGACCTATTTAACATGATTTTTTTTATAATTATAGTTATATACTGGGTAGGAACTCTTGTCTTAGAATAAAAAATAAGTGTATAAGACTATGTTATAAGACATTTCATGATGGGAGTGCCTAATTTTGAAGAGGAATTCTAGATGAGCTCTTGGATAGATGAGTTGACATCCCATATATCATGGTAACCATATTCTTATGATTTATGACTATAGAGAGTGTGAGTCAATAGATGGACCATGAGATATGGGATTTTACACCTACGATGAAGGATGATATTGGAATGGTATGTGAATTTTTATACGATGCCCGCTTGAATTGTAAATCATTGAGATGATGACTTTGAACCGAGGAATTATGGATTTTATGAAACACATACAGGAATTGAGGCTTAGGGTCTTTAGGAAATAGGAAAATTATCTTCATTGTACAGGAGATATTTGTGGTGGATCATGTGTGGTGGCATGATCAATTCTGATGTTGGTCCCAGATGGATATTTCCTAGGATGGATTGAGCATGGATAAAGAGGGGTGAGATGGGTTTAATGTTGGAACCTATGGAGGTGGTTCTTGGGGATTTTTATAAGTAAAACTATATATTGGGGATAAAATTATAGGCTATTAGAGGGACATCCTATTTTTTGATTAATTTTGGAAGTTTCCAAGGATTATTTCTCATGATCTAAGAATGTGTGATATATGATATATCACATAGGCTATCAAGTATGAGAGATATAGTCACATGTAACCATTTTTTATGGTGGAGTATGGAGTGTGATATATAGAAGAATAACCCTCATATTGGAAGGGTCATTTTCATGGATCGACTAGTTGTTGGATAGTTGATGTGGTGTTTGGATGCCAGTGATTGGTGAATCTGATTTATCTCGTCCCATATAAATTCCAAATTGGAAACTCATACAAGAAAACTAGATGAGTAATTCTGTGTTCATTATTCTTAGGTTGTTTTTGGAATGGTCTAAAAGTAGTTCATGTGGTAAAATATTGTTCATGAAATGTTTTTGGGGGCGAATCCATTTCATCACATGATTTAGGGTGTGCATATTATGACAAAACAAAGTAAAGGTGTTTACTGAAATGAAAATTCTAACAAGAATCGAGGGAAACCATTATTATGTTTCAGGTATGTATTGTTTAGTAAAAAGAGATTATTACGAGTTTTTATGGGGAATTCTGAGGAGAGGCCGATATATGCATACCCTATGTGTAGGTTTTGTATACTCATTTTATTTGGATCATAATTAGAGAAAATTGGTAGTACTAGACTTTATAGGGTGTATGATCATGTGGGGGTGTAGTGGGGAGGAATCCGCATCGATTTGGTCATTAGGCCATAGTGGATGTGTTGGACTTGTGATCCAGATGATGGAAAGCATCATGAGTAAGAATCATTTATGTTCACTTAATTTATATGGTGAGAAGCACCATAAAAATGATAATGATTTTGATTAAATTGGGAAGCCCTATAATGGAAATGTTCCATAGAGTGTCTTCTAAATATTTCATTGATTGTTGTGAGTAATTAGTCTCGTTTTGATGAATGATTCACCTAATGATAGAGTTGCGCATTAGAATGTTGGTCGTGGTTCCAGAGAAGAGATTGATGAGAAAAGTTTTCATTGGTGACCTTAGTAGGTTAGGTGTTCTAATTGAGAGTTTTAAGATACATCTCGATGTTGATAAGTGTTACAGTGGGGATATTGTGAAACCTATTGTATTTACAGGTTCTAAATTTCAGTGGGAATCAGAAATTTCAATTTTTGGGTTGTTTGTTTTGATATCCAAAAATTGGATTAAGGATCCAAAAGTTTGAACATCCAAAAAGTAGGGTTTTGGACATGGTATAAGGATATAAAGACACCTTAATGGTTTAGATTAATGTGGAGGAGTAGTTGGGGAGGATCATGACGGTGAACAATAGAGCTATATGCCACTGACGATGTGAATAGTTCATTCACACCATGAAAAGGGTTCTTGAGGTATGCCTGGTAAATTACAAATGTGATCGATTTCTAGAATAGAGTCCCTAAGAATTCTTCTAAAAAGTCGTGGTGTGATTTTAGGATTCCCAATAGGAATGTTGGGCATTATTGTTTTTATATTTTTTAATGAACGACCTTGACCACCTTTTTATTTAGATGAATGAGACCTATGGGGAGGGATTCAGCTTGAAATACCCCTTCTTAACATATCCTCTATTTCTACTAGTTCCAGGTATGGTTCAGTGGAATCTTAATTAATGTTATTCATCATCCTTACCTTCCCTTTGTTTTTTCTATATCACAATGATTTTTAGGGTTTGAAATTTTATATATTTTTATTGATTCTACTAGAGTATAGTGGAATCATCCTTTTTAGATAGGGGTTTTCCCATCATAGATAGTCGAGAACCTATAATGTGGTCTTTATTCTATTTCTCATTATTTTAGTGAAGGTACATCATTGTTTGAATTTATAGGGGGTTTCCCCCAAAATACAATTATGAGGTAATCAAATTAAAAATATTAATTAGAGATTTATCAATTTTTATGTCCAATAGCATGTTAGGAGTGGATCATAATTATTCACCAAAGGTTTTATAATGACTTAGTGATTTGATTAGTTTTTAACAAATAATCTGACATTAAATTGAATTAGATAATTAATTTCATATGTTATAGTTATTTAATTATTGATATTTTACATGTTTTTGGTGATTAGGGAATTGAGACATGTTTAGTTGATCGTGTGTGAGCTCAAGTTAGAGTTTTCAGGCTATTATTAAAAAGTGAAATGGATTTATTTGAGGTAGGTGGTCATGATTACAAACCCGTATGGTTTATTCATGATTTATGTGCCATTTACAATGTGGTCTCATCATTTTTTGTGATAATATATTTTTTAATATACTATTTTATTTTAAAATGGAATTCTTTAGAGACTGCACAATGTTCTAAGGCGACAAGGGTCCTTTGAAAAATATTTATCACCATAGTTATTGATGGTTAAGGGCATGAATTGAGAAGTGTTACACCTCGCTGGATATAGAATAGGCTATGGATTATAGGTTGGTAATAAGACTAACCTAGTGTGATTCTGATGACTGAGATGGTCTGTAGACTATATATTTTCACTATTGTCTATGTAGAATGATCCCTTATTAATAGTGAGGCTATTCTACCATGAAATGATTCTATAGGATGTGATTTCTATAGAGCATGGGGTGTTGAAACAAGAACATAGATGATACAGAGGCCCCATGTGAGGGTGGATATGATGAAAAGTGGATGAGAGGACATGAGTAGGTTCTAGGTTGATATATTGACCCTAAGTGGATTTGTATGTATAATAGTAGGTATTGTTACAAGTGTCACTTAAGACCCAAACTAACTTGTATTCCAATGGGGAAGTTATTATAGGTAAAATCATGGTCATTCAACTAGAATTAGTTTTTTTATATAAAATGAGATATGTGATTATTGAGGATTCCTAGTAATTAACAGTTGGGATCCAAAAAGGAATGACTACTGGGGATGCCCAAGATCCACTTAATGAGATAAATGAGAGCATAGGATTACCAATATAGTTGAGATCCAGTCTCATGGAATATTAATAAAATATACCTAGTTTGATAAGAATAATGAAATATATATGATTCAAGAGTGTATTCCTGTAGGTGGTACCTAACATTATTCATTAGAGGAATGTGATTGTGTGTGTACAAGAATGCTAAATATGGAATTTGTTCCTTTGATACCCTGATACCAATACGAATGATTTGGAGAAAATATTTGAATGGTGATACTAGTAAACCATTTCAAATATCAATGATTCTCATTATTATAAAAACCATGTGAGGTAAAAGGTGGGAATTTATATCTGAGCATAGATATTGGACATGCTATGAGTGATTTTTCTATCCACTCAATTGATTCCAAGGACACCCAATAAGATTGGGTAGATACACCCCTTATTGATCAAAAAAATAAGCATGAGTTATTGGATTACAATAATATTGAAATTAAGTTCTAGGGAAGGTGTTACTTTTGATTTCCTAGTCACCTAAGTATCATTCATGCATGGAATTATAGAATTGGAAAGGGATCCCACTCTGAGGAATCAAACATCTTCCTAAAATCGAGGATGCCCAGGTACTACCATGGGGATCATTCTGAAGTGTTGAGAATATGGTATTCCTCGTGAAACCCCAAGGTCTACTACTCATCATTGGAGGTGTAACCATGGGATCCCCATCGAGATGATAGATGTTCCTCTAAGGTGATTCTCATGGTCAGAGACATTTGACATTGGATATGGTAAGTATGGTAAATCAAGGACATGTAATTGAGGATTGATGAAATTTATTATAAATTTCTTGGGTTATATATGTTAATCCATTGGAAAAGGATGATATATCAGAGGTTTGAACATCACGATGTTCATAGAGACACTCTATAATCTAGATGAAGTTGGTATTGTGTGGGGTAATTTTTTTTATTTTTTTTATTTATCTATAATTGATAATAATTTAACATGAATCTATCACTTCATATACCATTTAGTAGAAGACCACTTTGGTTATTCCATACTCTACTTTTTTACTCACACCCTTTATGGTATTCCATTTCACATTGGAACCCGATAAGATCTCACATTGTCATTTTGGGCACAGGTTAGGATGTACATTTAGATATCATGGTTGAGTGGGAAGGATTGTATGTGATAGGAAATTAAATTTGGTACGACTTAATGATTTGGTAGATCCAAACTTCTTGTTATTTTATTTATTTTTTATATGATATTGTACCAGTAGGTAGTCATCTATTGAATGTATGCCATGGTATTTGAGTCTTTTACTGCATTTTATTTTTTGTAATTTATTATATATTTATTTCTTAAGATTTTAGTTTATTGGGAGGTATTTAATTTAGTTATTTCATATTATATTGTGCACTATGATATGGGTCATATAACTTCCCCTGGTACATCTTTAGACCCCCTAGATCTAGTCAATAGCTTTCGGCATTCAGGGAGCCATTATTGAGGTCATGTGAAATTATGGTCCAACTATTATTCAAAATTAGCTAGATTGGGGAATTATATTCATCCTCTAATGACTACCAACTTCAATTTCCTCCATATTATTTAATATGTTAATTTATTAGGATATAATTTATTGAGAATTCTTGATCCATGTATTTTAAAGTTATCTGAATCTCTATATGTTTTTACCTTGATATGTGATTTATTTTTTTATTAAAAAATTAATGAATATTATTTTCTATATGAATTATGGAAACGCCCTCATGTTTTGGATATAAATCAATATTCTCATCAAAATTCACTGAAAACCTTGTCATAAATTTCCATTAATGTTTCTTAAATAATAATGTTATTTTATTCTTATTCATGAGATATAATAATTACCTTTTAATTATCATAAAATTCAAATCTTTTATTTATATTGAAATATTGAATAAAAACAGACTATCATTTTCCCTGAAATATCATCATGTGCATGAAACTATGACATGAAATCTCAATAATGTCATTGAAACTCTTCTGAAACTCCAACATATTTCACAGATAGTCAACCTTGTATCATGATCTACATGAATGACCATGATGTTTAATATGTTATTTGATCAAAAATAGAAACATCAAATTTAAATATTTATTTATTCATAATTCATGATTCTAAAAATATATAATTTTCATTATATAGGTATCTATAAAATCACCTAAGTGTTAAACTCTACATGTTATAGTAAAATAAGTATTATAAATATATATTTATCGTGAGATGTATGTCCTGAACTTTTCTAAATTTTCACTGACATCAACTCTACAACACTCCGGGTGAAAACTATTCTTGTAAACATACTTTGTTTTTGTATTTTTAAACTTTAAAAAAACTAAAAACAATTATACATTGGCTATAAACAAATATATTTCAACTGAAGTGAACTCTACTTTAGTGAATTTTCCAAATTTTCACACATGTGTTAACTGAACACTATAATTTATACTATAAATTTTCCTTAAAAATCAATGATGGGGAATTTTTCATAATTTATCTTAAGAATATGAATTCTTTATTAAATCAACTCAAAATCACTTTTAATAAACCGAAATCCTTCTCATTAATCGAAACGCATCTAAAACAATCATAGAATAATAATACAATAAGTTTTTTTCAACTATTCATAGAAGCGTCAAGACTCAACATCAATTAGATTATTTATTTAACCTTTAAGATATGCTTCTAATTGTAAACTTATTTTTTTAATATAAAAATTCAACCTGCTCTTCAATCACTTTAAAAAATGTTATATATAGTACTAACACCATCATTACATTTCTTGGATTTCATGTCAATAAAAAATTATCAAAATTTATATGCAGAGTTATGTTTAATATTCCATTTTTGATCATTAAGCTTCAGCCTAAAAAATATTTTCATTAAACAAGGACGATCCGTAATCTCATCCGTAAAATTCTTCAATAAGTACTAAAAACATAAACAATAACATGATTACATATTGAAAAAAATAAATTTTAATCCATTAGGCACAATAATCTCCCCCTTTGTATTTTTTTCTATACCACCATATATTTTTTATTCCAATATGTGTGCATATATTTGTACACCTTATTAATAATAAATGAAAATAAACTATTGGAGGTGGGAGGGGGGTCCTCTAAAAATAAACCCTTAAAAATTTCAAAGATTCCCCCATTTTAAATTTCAATAACATCTTTATGTCACTTGATAAAAGGAATAAATAGTAGGGAATTAACTAGAGATGTGCTTTTAGTCCTAAAACTCTATGTCCATGTGGGATAACCCTTTGTAAAATAATAGAGACCATAATTTTTTTCAATGTTGTCTATAAAAAACCATACAAATTATAAAATTATAGATGTATTATCTTTTTTGATTCATGAAATGATTAATTAAGAAATATTTTTACCCTAGACACATCTTAGTAAAAACATTAAAAATTTTAAATTCAAATCTTTCAACTCCCCCATCATCTCATTTTTCATCATCCAAAACACCCTTTTAAAACAAGTTTTATATAATAAATATAGATATTAGTGTGGTTATAAAACATAATTATCATATTTTTTAAATACTTTACAATATTTATAAATTTAATAAATAATAACTTCATCTCATTTTTTAGCCCCCTCGATGGATTTACTCAAAAAATTATCTCCATTGTAGTTTGAATACTACATGAAGACGGTGTTTTTACTATCCAACACTAAAAACCTTCATGATTATCCTTTAAATACATATATGTCTACATAAATAAATAAATAAAAATTGAATAAAGAGGGATACCTTTCTTATTCATTGAGAGAAGAACAGTTGATACTTGATTCTCCACCCCAAATTCTTTTCATTGTTAAACAACTTTCAATTCCATGTAGTATTTCCTTGTAGTCAAGTACATTATCACTAAATTATTTTCACCATTCACATAGTCTTCATCCATCCTTCATTCTCTATTGATTGGAATATTTTAATATTTTTTACAAGGGATGTCATTAAGTGAATCAATCTTATTAGATTTCTTTCAGATTGACTCCATCTATCTCTTTTTTTGTCTTTTTCAAGTCTTAATATTCATGGCCAACATAAAATAATCCATGATGTAACATATCCAGAAAATTATAAAAATATTTTCATCATTAATACTTAATATTCATTTTTATAATTATTGTGGTTACTTGTTCAGATTTTGTCTTATTGTTTCAATTGCTTTCATATCATTAATGATTTATCTTTTCTCTAACCTCCGTTTGGATGATATGTGTTATCTGTCTTTCATATTACCCTTTTTTATCACCTTATTTTATATTCATAAAATGGAATGTTATTCAATAATTTAGTGGAATATTCCCAAATTTCAATCCTCACCAGAAGTATCCTATAAAATCTTTTTTCCTTATTTCAAGGTGTTTTTTAGACATTATAAGGAACTGGTACTTTAGAATATATTTTCCACTAATGAATACTATATTTGATAAATTATTCCCCAACAAAAAATTGAAAAAAATATTCCCCAAAACAATAGTAGAATATTAATAAGAAATCATAAAATGAGTAATTCATACACTAAATAAATATAAATTCACCAATTAAAATTTCATATGATTAGAAGATAAATAATTAATATGATTTAATTATTCTTTTTCAAATAAATATTATAAGTGTTAATAAATTAAATCAACCACTTTTAAATGATTATTATGATAATATAATATATTAAATAAATGATTTAATAGATTTTTTTTAAAATAAAATAATATGAACTGACATTAAGAATATTTAATGTTTAAAAATTCCATTTTTCGAATAAAAAGGGATTATTTGTATTTTTTTTAAAAGATAAACTACAAAATTCTATAATTTTAAACAGATAAAATGAAAATAATTTCTAATTTTGAATGTTAATATTATATTATGGTGAATTTTTTGGATTTTTTTGAAAAATTTGTTAGTTGAATAGTGGAAAATAATGCTTTCATCCAAGAAATTATTTTGATGACATTGTCTTAAGATAATCCTGGAATAGAGATTTATAATATTATCATTAATAAATAATTTATTTAATAAATAATATTCAATTCATTCTAAAATATGATGAGAATCTTATAAAACACATGCATATGATTTTAGAGTTTAAGTAACATTTTCTCCAAATAAAATAGTTTTTGGTCTTTTATTTTATTAAAAAATGTTTTGGGAAAATTCAATTAATTCATGAATTTAATTCCAAATAAATTTTATTTGTTTTATAATAGACCAATATATTTTTTGGAAATAAAAAAAATATACAATTTTATCCCACACATAAATTTTTGAGCTTAAAAACTCCATTTTGATATATACAGTTTTTTACCTGTTATGTGCATTTATTTTAAAATTATTATCTCAAATCATTAAAACTATTATTTAAAAATTTGGTTGTAAAATTTTAAATATAAAGACTAAAATTATGTAAAGAGGTAAATTTTAATTTTGGTTATGAAAATCAATTACTAGGGCCGATATATAATTTCCCTCATGAAAGTAAATTTTCTAATAATTCATTTACTAAGAAAAAATGACTAAAAATGTTTAAAAATGGTAAGTGGCGATGTTCCTTGACTAAAATTTACGTAACCTACGCTTTTTTCCCTTTTGAGCCTTTTTCCCAAGAATAATGTAATTATAACAAATAATATTAAAGGCTATTCTCAAAAGTTCCCTTTTTTCACTTATAAAAGGGACATAGATCCACCAATTCATTCAAACCTATACCATAAAACATATTCATTAAAATATATAATAATTTTATATAGGAACCTTATTCCATGTTATTAAGCCCTTTTTAATAATTAATCACCAAACAGACTCAATTCACAAGGATGTTTCTAAAAGAAAACTCAAGCTCTCGACCCAAGTATTGACTATTTATTTATCATTTATTATTAACAATAATCTTATAAACATGTTCTAACAAGATTAATATAATAAAATATGTATCAATATGTTATTATATTAATGGAACTATCACAAACCAGCTTCAATACCTTGGTACCAGAATACCTGATCCGATCATGACATGGATCGAAGAGCGCTTCAAATCCCCAAAGGTTCACGAATAGCACATGAAATCATACATAAAAAATAGGGAATGAATTTGACATGAAAATTTAGATGATAAAAGATACAAGTCTATATGATCAACTCTTTAATGTTTCAAAGTACTAGAAAACAAATAGGTAAAACAAAACCTAAATTAGAATACTAATAAGGTACTCAGCCTTTAACCAAGATAAAAATACTATATCCCATGTAATAAGTGGATATCATCACCAATGGTAACCTCCATCACTCCAATACTATTTTATAAAGAGAATATAAAACCTCCATGTGGAACATTCTCTTTTCTCAGTCCTGGAAGAAGAGTGGATACAAAATCTTGAAGGTAAAGGTAGGGTGTGATCTAAAAATCCTAGTATAGTCTTACTAAGGGTTCCATAATCAATGTGAAAACAATAAAGAAAATATTCTATCAGTTTATTTATATCAATGAACTAAATTAGGTTTTCATATTTTAATGCATAACTTTTTTGTTCATGTGTATTCTTTTCTTTTGTTTGATTTTATATGATTTTACATTTGTTTTTAACCATTTATGATATAGTTTGATTACAAGGGATTTTTTAAAGACCTTTATATATTTTAATAATATAATAGACTACAGTTTATGGTTTTGATGAATTTTATCATGTTGGATATATAAGTTATTTATCTAAACATGATTAGTTTATGAGGTAGTGTGAAAATGATTTTCTATTTCTCAAAAAATTTAACGAATTTTCTTCTGTAGTTTTAGAAACTGTATAGTTTTAAATTTTGAAATGTTAATATATTTAATTAAATGTGAATTATAAATATATCATATTATCATGAAACATTATTTTATAGAAATAAAAAATGTTTATATAGATTTAATTAGTTTAACTCTATGTCTAAAAACATTGTTCGAGTGGTCATTTAATTATCTAAAGTTTTATAATGTTGTTTCATATCTATTTTTTTCCAAAATGTTTTTGATTCTTTTCTTTGTGAATTTTGGAGAAGTAGAAGTCATATTTATTATATTATTGATTCATTGGAAAGTTAATAAGTTTTTATTCAAATAATAATTCTTGACCAAAGTTGTAATCTACTGTTAATAGCCCTTAAAAATTCATTGAATATTATTATTGTTTTCTTTCTAGTTTTTCACAAAATATGGTTCAAAAACACAAATTTGACAACATATGGTTCGAAAACACTATTTTCATAATGTATGGTAAAAAAAACCTAATTTTGCAATGTATTGGTCAACAACCCTACTTTGTCAATGTATGGTTCTACAACCCTACCTTCAAAAAATATAGTTTGACCACCCTACATTCCGAAATTACGATTAAACAACCCTAATTTATCAAAGTATGGTTCACAAAACCTAATTTCACATATTATTGTTTCCCAATGTTGTTTTTCATTCTATATGTTACTATTCATTCCATATATTGCAATTAATTTCCTACTTTACTGTTTATTCCCCATGTTACTAGACATTCCCTACATTACTATTTATACCCTAATTTCTATACCCTAATTTTCTGTAGTCGCTTTGTGATTTTATTATGAAAATTCATCTACTATATATATATATAAGGATAATTTTCAAATTTTTTTCTTCTAAAAAAATTCACATTAAAAATAAGGATTATAATTAAATAATTTTTAGTGATTTTGATGCTATATTTAAGAAGAAAAATTTATAAATTTTTAAAATATCTTTTTATAATAAAGTCTGAGGTTTCATGTTTATCTAAATTTAAATGCTTGAATTTACTTTTTTTCTTGTGCTACTAGTATTTAGGAATTATTTATGTTAATTTTAAACAGATTTGAATGGATTTAAAAACGAGTTTAAAAATCATTCAATTCTTTATTTTTTGGAGATATTATTAGAAGGGCTATTTAATTTTTTTTAAAATTATTTTATTTAATATTTTTTTTATAGTAATAAGGGGAAAAAATGTTGTGATTTGTATTAAGATAATTATAAAAGATCTTGAATAAAATTATCTATAATATCCAATGGAAGTGGAGCTGTTGTAACTGATGAATATCTATTATGTATATATATATATATTTACATATATCTTTTAGTTTAAATTCATAAAATAAATACACAAATATAAACAAGTTAACATTTTTTCTAATTTTTTTTCAATGAGAATGTTCTGTGAACATTGAACCTACTGTGCATTTTCAATATCCTATGACACCTTATTTCATCACATGCATGATCTATCAAAGGTTGAATTTTTTTGGCTTCAACATCTACTAACCTGACGAGAGGAGATAATCTGATCCTCAACAACCAATACCATTGATTTAATTATTAGTCTTCTAATTCTCTTGGTTCTGTTTTTGTAATACTATTTACCATATCTCAAACAAACCTTCGATTTTTTTTGTTTTTTATTTAAGACACAAATTGTTGGGAAAAAATCACTCAAGGTATCATTGGAGCATTTTTGAGGTGATTGTGTTTGTTGGAAAAATGGACATCTGTGTTGTGATCGTTGACGAAGCAAACCATGAAATAAAAATTTGTTGGCAAAGAGGATTTCATGGTGTCATGTTGAGTTCAAGGGTTGTGGTTAACGATCCATGTTTGATTCAAGAACATTGATAAAGGAATGAATGATCTAGAGGTGGTACAAAATATGGAAAGGGAAAAAGGGAAAAAGGGAGCCCAAGTTTTAGGGTTGGTCGCACATGTGACTTACGCGGCAGAGACTTGTGTGCTGAAACTTGTGCACCGAGGGGAGACTTCTGCGCCATTGCGTAGGGTGTCCACATGCCTATAAATAGAGTTTGACCCATCCTCATTCGGTGAGAGTTCAATAGTAAGAAAAAATCAGAGCTCCCATCGAGCAGGTGTGGTGGTTGCGCAAGTGGTGTGTGGTCGTGCAAGTAGAAGTTGCGCTCTAGGTGATAGTTGAGCGTCTAAGGTGGTTTGGGCGAGAAAGGAAGTGATTCGACCAAGTTTAGAGTTGAAGAAGGAGGTGTCACAGAAGTGGTTGGGG